>OY997588.1:30804375-31404375 GCA_963921825.1 Erodium maritimum
TATGAAATTTTGTGGACAATAACTCTTAGTAGAATTGACTGATAAGTCGTTTAACGGGGCATTAATATTGGGTACATTAACCACCATGAAGTTTGATGATTCTTGTACCATTCATGAGCATATTGTCAAAATACAATATTGCAGCAAATTAATGAAGACCATGAGAATGGAAGTAAATGAAAATTTTCCTCGTAATGTTTATCCTTAATTCTCTACAGGGAAATCCTATTTTAGCCTAATCTAACCCATCACCCACCACCCACACTTACTCCCAAGTAAGTGTACCCACCGGGTTTCGAACCTGTGACCTCAAGGAGAGGTGAGATGTGAAGAGGTATTCACCTCTAGGCTAACCCATGTGGGCACATTTTAATACTCTTAGTTAAATGGAATGTGCATGAATTATATATTATTTCCACTCAAGAAGAAGTAAGAGGAAAATCATTTAGCTAACCTCGATGGTCATAATGGAGCTAAAAATAAACAATTGAAGAAAGTGAAAAGGGAAATCAAGGACTATAAAGACTGGAACAATCAGCTGTACAAATCCACAAAAGAGATTAAGCAACGATATGCATTGCTTCTATAAAAGGATCGAACGCTATCAGAAATTTCGCGCTAAACGTAAGACATTATTCGAAAGACGGGGTAGGTTTATTGCTTTATTATGTTTCGAATCAAATTTAACTAAATTTTCTTATAATGTTTTGTGGATTGATTGTGTTGCCATAATTTATGTTTCAATAACGATGTAATATTTTATTATTATTATTCATGAATTTTATATTATTTTAATGTCTAGCATTTGATTTTCTAAACTTGATAAAATTTGGTATTTTTTTAATAACGGGAAGGGTGTTTTAGTTCATTCAAATAAAATGTCTTTATGCGTTTTGGGATTTTATGATAATTTATAGAAACTAAAACTAAATATTAATGCCCTTTTGCCGAGGCTCTCTAAACCTTGCATCCTAATGTTGACACTAAATATGGTTTACCTTATGCGTACTTAACTTAAGTGTGTCATAATGTTTGGGTCATATATCTAAGAAAACGATTGAAAGGTTAATAAAAATGACATATTCCATGATTTGGATTTATTTAATCTTGAAATTTGTGTTGAATGCTTTTAGGAAAAACACACATGACCCATACTTACGAAAGTAGTCACAAGAAGGTTATAGCTCCTTGAAGTTGTACACACTGATATTTATGGGGTTTAATGTTCTATCATTTTTTTATCAAGGAAGTTTTATAAAGTCTTGCTCTCAGAATGAGACATAGGCAGTTTGCACGAGGATAGATTAGAACAAAGCACTACAAGATCAGTCTAACCAAAGAGGTAGGTCCAGACCAAATACATGAAAAAAAGAATCAAACCACAAAAATAGAAACAATACAGGCCTACAAGCCTAAATATACCCAAAACAATAAGCTACCAACTCGACTACGAATACTATCACCACCCCCCGAGAAGATTCGACATAAACCAAAGCACGAACCAACTACACGCAGACCACCACCGGGAACCTCTAAAAGATCAACAATCGTTGGGGGACACTCTCTCACTAGTCTAAGATTATCCAAAATAGTTTTCGAATCAGAAAAGTCACTATCTGGAACCGAGGGGCGCAATTATGTATCTAAGATGTCGAGTTCCTTTCTGAACTGCTCAACGATAGTCTTATATTTAAAACCCATTTTACTACAATATTCCCAAGACTTGGTAGCTACCTGGTGATTGCTTAGAACTCTATTATGTCAGGGCCCATAAGCATCATCCGCCAACATCCGATCCGATAGGGAACCCGAATTGTCGTAGAGTTCATTACCCCTGATCACGGGCTTCTTATTTCGGAAAAGGAAATTACTCGACACCTTCCTTTCCGAATCGCATGGTACTAACGGGGACTTCGTGTTTGGCACAACCAAATCATTATATGCCTCGGCCGAACATTGCCCGACTCTCCTATTAGTCATAGGTGTCACTTGATTTATTGGGCTCGAACTTTTCGAAAAAGACTTCTCAGATCGCTTAATATCCCTTTTCACGAAGGTGATTTTTTGGACAAGTTGAGGAGAAAGTCTCCGGCATGACATCATCTCCAATCAAACTCAGGTCTCCCCCATCAAAATTATTAGGAGAAACAAAAAAAAACTCCCTTGAATAGAGGCGTATGACGGTCATTTTCAGACTCCTCATAACCTGGTTCTTCTGTTTCACCCCCACTCGACTCATCAGCCTAGTCCCGCCTTGACCAGCCGTCGACATTCCAACCTGGTATAGCCGCATCATCCATAATCGAGGGCAGAATCATGAAAGCCTCGTCACCCAGTTCCACCTCTATGGTCTGTAATAGTACACATGGTTCCATATGAATCAACACCATGGATTCGCCAAAGCTCCTCCTGTGTAGCGAGAGAGGATTAACCAGGATTATCGTACCCAAGCTACCAACCAAGATCTCCAAGTTCCCACGACTCTATCCATGGAAAGGAACCCCATCAAACATCACCCAATTATACACACCTCCCTTTCGAAGCAACTCCTCTTTATCAAGTCCCATAACGATCCATTGCGAGTGCCAAGCCCATCTCTTAGCGACCATTCTCTCCTCAACTAATTTGTCCAAGCATGACACCAAGACTACTCCACCCCCGAAATCAGAAATTTATAAATGTGTTTCACCCTGTAGAGAAAATTCAGCCTTCAAATCTGCTACCGAAACGTTCTCTCGAAGCACCCCCAGCCAGCCCTCATCGGTCTATATAGCCCGAACATCATCCATCCGCAAAACCAAGAGCTTCCTACCTACTGAAACCCGAGCACATACTTTCCTTTTCTTGTTGATTTGTTCCCGTAAATCCAAAACAGACCTTTGGTCCCAAGCTTGCACAACAAGCAGTTTATGGGACCCCAAAAAAGTACCATTCATTCCTCTCACCACTTGTTCAGTATCAACCCCAATCCGAAAAGTAACAAAACCGAAGAACTTACCACTCCTATTTGGGTTCACTGGGATGTGAACGCGAGTAACCCCAGCCACCAAATTGCATATCTCCTTTAGCTCTTTAGATGTTGTCCCCTCCGGTAGATTGTAAACAAAAACTTTACGGTCTAAGAGTGTGCCTGGAGCCTTACGATCCGAAACGGCATCCCCTATTCCCAGCCAGAGCAAACCTCCTGAAGGCTCAGCCTCATTTACCTTGTCCCTATACAGACCCTCCCTGGCACAATCGTCCTCCAACCGCACGGGCTCCCTTGCCGCCGCGACCTGTTCTACAGACACCACGACCGACCGGATCTTTCTCACCCCCTAACTTGCCTCCCTTCTCCCAAACTTGTATCACCGTCCACAAATGACCGAGAAAGACAAGAATATGGAAAAGAAAAAACCGAGGAACCTCCCATGGAACAGTCAACCTCCAACACCCCTTGACGATGCCTCCCGTCACCCAAACTTGATTAGTGGTCCGTAACTGATCGGGAAAGACGAGGTAGAAGTTAGATTGGGGCTAGGGATTTCGTAGGATTGGGGGCACGTGTAGGCTTATTCAACAACTCCAACCCTTTTATTGTTCTATCATTTTTTTTATAAGCGCTAAATATTTTATTCGATGGTCATTCTCCAGGAAGGAGAAAACCAAAAAAGAGAGCAACCACGATTACAAAAGTCTCCGGTGTCACGCCCCAAATCCGGTTTTGGCCCGACTCAAGACGTGACCAGAATTAATAATAGAAAAGCGATGAATAAATGACATAAATCTTTAAAATATCAATTAACTTCCTCAAATCAATAGTAAATAGTTCAAAATCTCCAATGAGTCATAGCTCAACATAAAGAGTAAGGTATAAAGTGTTTAGTACAAAAGACCAACACAAATCTATGATAATCCCCAAGACAGACTGAAGCTCCCAAGGCTCGAACTCTCTAGACATCAGGTACTCCTGTAAAAACAGTAAGAGAAACAAAGGGGTGAGCTTACGCTCAGTAGGAAAAATCTTAACAACTCCACCTTTAGATCAATACTAAACTGCTTAAACAGATAACGTAAATAACGATTTAATATGATTAACAATGAAATACTAATAAATAGAATAGATCACAATAGTTTCGTACTCTTAAAGATAACAGTAACTGAAAGGATTTCATAAAAATACTATAACGAATCAATATGATTAAAATGGGAGCAATTGATATCACGCCAACCACTTTCTTTCTCAAGCCTCCGATCCATGGATAGGTTCTGGGATCACATCGGTTCCCATAATTCCGATCCACCAGAGTACCCATATCATATCAGATTTTCCCTCGGTCCAGAGGAGGCACATACATCGGGGCACCGGAAACCATCCCATAGGGACGCTCATCGTCGGGATTCTCGGAAATACCTCCAAAGGACCATATGTCATAGGGAACCAAGGTAGTGCTCCCGTAGGACGCATACACTTGGGTGAATCCTCAGTAACCATTTCTCACGAAGTAATCCATCAAACTGTCCCGTATAGTCCAGCTCCAATAATCAATGCCCTCAGACTCCGATAATCAATGTCCCATAAAGTCCAATAACCAATGCCCTCAGGCTCCAATAACCAATCTACGTAGTATCCAATAACTGATACCCTCAGGCTCCAATAACCGATGCCCTCAGGCTCCAATAACCAACCAAAATCCCATAGAATCTGCCAACCTCCAACGACCATCACACCACCGGATTACCCCCCCCCCCCCCCCCCCCCGCCCGGTGTAGTACCAAAACAACAACCAAACATCCAATAGTACTCCACACTTACCGTATACTTACCTGTCACGAACCATCGGTACATCGATCACCTGATTGTCCCCTTTGGCACAACCAGTCATACTCGATCATCCGTTCAATCAACAATTATTTCAATACACAATCACTCAACCAATCAAGTAAACATTCAATAAATCGATCTAACATAAAGTTAAACTAGTTTCATTAGACTCTTGATTATCCTAATAGCTAGCAATCAAGCATGTGAACCTAACACAACAACTAATCCGAGGGCTCATCACGGCCTCTCTACCAGTAAATCAATTCCCAAGTATTGAAAGCGAGTTATACTAGTTATTCTCATCCTAAGCATGCATACTAGACACATCCATTTATTAGTAATTGAAATACGATTATTCTAGTTATTCGCATCCTATATGCAATTCTAGGACCTTTCCAATTTTATTAACCTAATAGGCATACTAAGCGTTAAATAAGAAATTAAGACTTTCCCTACCTTGTGGTCTTCCTCTAACAATTCTCTGATGTAACGCTTGCTTCACCTCTCCTCCGTTCTTCACACGGGTACCGGAAAGGTCTTCGAGCTCGAAACCAAGGTCTTTGGAACACAAGAAAGCTCTAATCAAGGTCTAACTAAGAAGCACATAAAGACTCAAAAAATACCCCAAGGAACTAGCTCACAATAAGGATTGAAAATGACGAAAAACACCGCAAAAGGACCCAAAACTGGTCTACCACGGAAGAGGTCACGGAGCCGTGACACCACCCGTCACGGATAATGTCATGGAACCGTGACACGTGCCGTCACGGTATCCGTCACGGATCCGTGGCGACCCAGGGCAGTTTCGCCCTTCTTCAACCTCCAGCTCCTTTTTCCCGAAAATCCACAACCAAACTCCATTTTCAACCCTCTCCAGCTCCCAAAACAGTTAAATACCTCCAAAACTCCTCTACCCATGGTAGAAATCAACAAAAAAACAAGTCTCCAAGGATTATCCAACTCATAATCAAATCAAAAACTCCATGAAATCCAAGGTTTTCCATCAAAAACCCACCAAAGCTTCTTAGCAACATCATCTAACACCAATTCAATCAAATCCAACAACTTCTAGCAAACCCAAGCCAAAACCCAAGAGATGAAAGTGCTTGGAATGGAAACTTGAGGATACACAAACCTCTAGAAAGATGAGAAGATGAAGGTGGGATAGTTTTGGAGAAGAAATGATGAACAACTTTGAGCAAGGAGCTCCCTTTTCCCTTTCTTCTTCTTCTTCTTCAAGACACCTTTTTCTTCCTCCTCTACCTTTCTCTCTCTAAATTTCGGCTACAACAACAAATATGAGCTGAATTTGGTCTTCCAATTCCATATAAGACCTAGATTTGGTTAAAGACTAAAAGCCCCTCTTGATATTTTTCCCTTTAAAGGACCTTAACAGGGTATAATGGTCCAAGACCACTCATATCTTCTCCTCTAATGCTTTATGGACAAGTGTCCAAGTAGAGACCACAAATCTTCAAATTAAAATCCAGCACAATAATTAACTACGTCTTAGTCGATAAAAAGTCTAATTTTGACCACAGTTGACTTTCCCCAAAATTATACTCAAACGAAAGGAAATGGCCCAATTAAGCCAATCGTGATGAAGGCTAAGCCTTTTGGGCCCCGGAAAAGCCCCGAGTGACCTCCTGAGTCATCGGTTGACTTTTCCAACAGAAAGTCAAACTTGTCTTAAAATTCACCGGTTTGACCGGGATCGACCGGGAGTGGTTCTTACAATATACCCCCCTTAAAAGAATTTCATCCTCGAAATTAAAAGTAAGAGTACCTCAAAGGTCGAACAGGTGGGGGTACTTCTCTCGGATCTCGTCCTCTCGCTCCCAGGTTGAGTCGGCTCCCTGATGCTTCCAGTGCACTCGAACCAAAGGTATAGTAGTCTTCCGCAAGACCTTCTCTCCCGTATCCACAATCCTGACGGGCTGCTCCTCATAAGAGACATCATCTGCCACCTCGATGTCTGCCCACTCGATAACATGAGAAGGATATGCCGTGTACTTCCGCAGTTGGGACACATGGAAAAGGTTATGCACGTTCCCAAGCTGTGGTGGCAAAGCTAACCGATAAGCTATGGCTCCAACTCTATCCAAGACATCAAATGGTCCAATGAATCGCGGTGATAGCTTTCCTCCACCGCGGTTGAACCGTAGTAGGCCCTTCTTCGGGCTCACCCTCAGAAATACATGGTCTCTGACCGAGAACTCAAGCGGCCTGCGACGTCTGTCTGCATAGCTCTTCTGATGACTCTGTGCGGTCTTCAACCGCTCTCTAATCAATGCGACCTTCTCGGTCGTCTCACTGACCATATCTGGACCAAGTAAGCTCTGTTCCCCTACCTCTGCCCAACATACTGGCGACCTACACGGTCTGTCGTACAAAGCCTCAAATGGTGCCATCCCAATGCTGGACTGATAACTATTGTTGTAGGCGAACTCTGCTAGAGGTAGGTGATCCTACCATGATCCTTGGAAGTCTAGCACACAAGCTCAAAGCATGTCCTCCAAAATATGTATGGTGCGCTCTGACTGTCCATCTGTCTGAGGATGGTAAGCTGTACTCACCAGCACCTCTGTCCCCAATGCCTTCTGTAGGCTTTTCTAGAATCTGGATGTGAAACGAGGGTCCCTATCAGATACCACTGATACCGGTACCCCATGAAGACGAATAATCTCCCTGACGTATAACCGACTCAACATGTCCACAATGCCAGTCATCCGCATGGCTAGAAAGTGTTCCAACGTGGTCAGTCGATCAACCAAAACCCAAATAGCATCATGCCCCTTAGGCGACCTCGGTAGTCCACATACAAAATCCATAGTAACATGTTCCCACTTCCACTCAGAGACCGGTAAAGGCTGTAGTAAGCCAGCGGGCCGCTGATGCTCCGCCTTCACCTGTTGACAGGTGAGCCACCTCAAAACAAAGTATGCGACTGCCCTGCGCATTCTACTCCACCAGAACTGTCGTCGGATGTCTCTATACATCTTAGTGTCACCGGGGTGCACGACAAGCCGGGAGTGATGACACTCTCTCAACACGGTGTCCCTACATCCTCGGGGCACAAACAACTGTCCTCTATAACGGAGACTATGATCTATACTCAACTCCCAACCACCGATCTCTTCACCGTCTGCCAGTCTCTCCCGAATCCCTGTAGCCTCGGCGTCCTCGGCATGTGCCTCTAACACCAGAGTAATCAACGTGGGCTGAGCCAGTAATGCACATAAGGTCATACCATCCGTGATCTCCTCGAGCTCAAGTCTGAATGAGCTCAACTCCTCCAGCATGTTCCACTCTCGGACTGCCATGCTGGCCACACAATGAGTCGACTTCCTGCTCAAAGCATCTGCGACGACATTCTCCTTGCCCGGATGATAGAGCAGCTCGAAGTCATACTCCTCAAGTAACTCCATCCATCGCATCTGGCGCATGTTCAGGTCGCGCTGAGAGAAAATGTACTTGAGGCTCTTGTGGTTCGAGAATACTCTGAATTGCTCATCGTATAGATAGTGTCTCCAACTCTTCAATGCAAAGACCACTGGTGCCAGTTCTAGATCATGGGTCGGGTAGTTGCGCTCGTGCACCTTCAATTGTCTTGAGCCAAAGCAACTACCTTCCCGGACTGCATCAAAACGCAACCAGGTCCCTCGCCTGAGGCGTCACAGTACACATCATAGCCCACTCCCCGCTCCGAAAAAATTAACACTGGAGCGGTAGTCAATCGAGCCTTTAGCTCTGAGAAAGAGTGTTCACACTCACTAGTCCAAAGGAACTCCGCTCCCTTGCGAGTCAAATTGTCATAGGTACAGCCAAACGTGAGAAGTCCTGAACAAAGCGTCGATAATATCTTGCCAATCCCAGTAAACTACGGATCTCAAAAACATTCTTGGGTCTCGCCCACTTCGAAACTGCATCGACCTTCGCTGGGTCGACTAAGATACCATCCCGGGACACTACATGTCCGAGGAATTTCACCTCTGCGAGCCATAATTCGCACTTATCCAAGTTCCCGTACAGCTGGTGAGTACATAGCAATGTCAAAACTATCCTCAAGTGCTCCTCGTGTGACTCTTCACTAGGCGAGTAAATCAAGATGTCGTCAACGAAAACTACGACAAACTGATCCAGGTACGGCCTGAATATGCCATTCATCGAATCCATGAAGGCTGCTGGCGCGTTCATCAACCCGAACAGCATCACTAGAAACTTTAAGTGTCTGTAACGCGTCCGGAACGCGGTCTTCTCAACATCTTCCTTTCGAACCCTCAACTGATACTAGCCTGATCTTAGATCAATCTTGGAGAAGCAGGTTGCTCTCCTCAGTTGATCGAATAGGTCATCGATCCTCGGCATCGGGTAGCGGTTCTTCACCGTCACCCGGTTCAACTTCCGGTAATCGATGCCCATCCTCAAGGCGACACCCTTCTTCTTTACGAAGAGGGCGGGTGCTCCCCACGGCTAAACACTAGGGCGGATGAAACCCTTCTCCTGCAACTCTTCGAGTTGTCGCTTCAACTCGACTAACTCAGCTGGCACGAATCGATAAGGTGTCATCGAGATCGGCGCGATGCCGGGGATCAAGTCGATCCGGAACTCTATCTCGCGCGCTGGCGGTAAACCTGATAGGTCCTCAGGAAACACGTCCGGAAACTCACAAACTACTCTCGGTAGGTCTCTGCCACCCTGCACAACCTCAGACTCCACTCCCGTAGTCAAGGCGGGTAGAATGACTCCACTCTTGTTACCCAAAACACAAGTAATAACTCTGTCACCTGACCTCACCGTCACCTGACGTCGAAAGCAATCGATCGTCGCCCGATTCCTCGTAAGCCAATCCATCCCTAAGATCACGTCGAAAGCGGTCATCTCCAGAATGAGCAAGTCACCAACGAAGGGGCAGTCTGCCACTCGAACCTCACAATCTCGAAAGAAAGTATCCAACACTACCTCTCCCGTATCTGAGGTCTCAATACACAAAGGTATACTAAGGGATTCCACCCCTAAACTCAAAGAACGAGCAAAAGCAGAAGAAATAAACGAATGGGATGCACCAGTGTCGAAAAGAAAAGACGCCCACGAATTTAAAAGTAAACATGTACCCAGTGTAGCCTCATGGCCGGCGTACTGCCTCTCAGCTGTAGCATCTGTGACTGCATAAACTCGGCCCTGCCGTGCCGGTGGTCCTCCTCTCGGTGGTGGTGGTGGTAGTGCCACCTGCTGCTGAGGCCTAGCCTGGTGTCTCGGGGCTACCGTTCCCGCCGCCTAACGCGGAGCTCTCTGCTGTTGTGCCTGTCGTGGTCAGCCGGGAGGTGCCTGCCGAGGTTGTGCCTGCTGGGGCCTCGGTGGAGGTACAGCTCCAACCCGACCGGGACAAGTGAGAGCAATGTGCCCCTGCCGACCGCACTGGTAACAAGTCCGATCATCAACACGCTTCCTCTCACCAAACCCCTATGGACGATCCATCTGCCGCTCTGCGAGTCCTCTACTCCTCGGGCAGTCTCGGGCCAAGTGTCCCTGTTGTCTGCATACTAGGCAGAGCTGTGATAGTGGAGCAGGTCCAACCGACGCCACTACTGCTCCTCTGCGCATGCCACTCTGCTGAAACTGTGGCTGGAAAAACCCAGAAGTCCTCTGTCGCCTCGCATCACGTCTCTGATGGCCTGAGGAAACCATTCGGCCTGGGCCTGACGTCCCGCGCTCCGGCGGTCTCTCGAAAATGCCTCTCCACTGCTAAGGCCTGGTCTACCAGAGTAGAGTACACCTCTGTCCTCAAAGCGATAATAAGATCTGCAATAGAAGGGAGGAGCCCACGCTCGAACCGTCTGCAACGACTGTCCTCAGTCTGCACCATCTCGGGTGCGAAGCGGGATAAGGATAAGAATCTCGCCGCATACTCGGATACTATCATCCCCCTCTGACGTAGCTCCAGGAACTGCTGGCGTCTATCCTCTTGAACCGAACGAGGAAAGTACTGCTCCAAGAACAGTCGACTGAAAAGATGAAAATCCTCACCAACTCTGGTATGCACAGACTGCCACCAGTAATAAGCCTCGCCCTCGAGCTGGAAGGTGTAGAAAGAGACTCTCAGACGTCCCTCGGAAATACCAGACGTGTCAAGGTTGCGAGTGATCCGCTCCAACCATAGAATTGCTGCCTCAGAATCAGCACTTCCAGAAAATGTCGGTGTACCCAATCTACGGAAATCACGGAGTGCCTGGGCTGTGTAGCTATCCATCTGACCTGGCCTCTCGACGGCGACTGTCTCAGTAGTAGGCACATGCTCTAACGTCGGTGTTGCGGTCTCCTGTTGAGCACTGAGTGTTGCTAGTACCGCGCGTACCACCTCATCAATAGGGGTCGCCTGAGTCGACTCTGCGACTGGGGTATCTATCGCTGGTGACCTTGACGGTCCATCGTCAAAGCTCTGGTGCTCTGTGGGGGCAGCACCCTGGGCACATGCTGCCCCTGCCTGTTCAATGGTTGGTGACTGGCCCTGCCCCACAGCTGGGCGGCTCCTGGTACCCCTTGGAACGTAAACACGAGACATTACGTAGGATCGCTGCAGTAATATGTACAGTTCAAACTCATTTTAAAACTATCGAAAGAGTTTAAGCAAAAAGGACGTTCTCGTGCGTCTCGACGGATCCTAATTGGATCAAGGGTAAGTAGATAAGTCGTATGTAGTATTTATGTAAACAACGAAGTCCGCACATCGTGCGTCTCACACAGCAACCAAGTAATGCAAACAACTCCCATAGGAGGCAAAGTTCACACACAATCACACCCATCAGTAGGGGTTCAAAGCACAAAACAACCATTTTGGAAAGAATAAGTCCTTAGTCCCTTTATCGTAGCTTTTCTCTTTCCTCAATTTCCTTATCTTAAATCAAAACATTCATGACGATCTCGCGTCGTTACAACTCGATTCAGGCGTCCTCGAACCTCGTTGTAACCACTTGACATCAAACCATCATGTTCGACTACAGTGGCGCCCCTGAGCCAACCCGTGATAGTGCAAACACTCCAGTTCTACGGAAAATTTGGCATGACCTAATCGTTTTTTTCCACTAACCCTCCGCTTAAGCGGGACATTTACCAATTAATTTTCACAAGTTATCCAATACAAAGAGTTCTCATGCTCTGCAAGACACACAATACAATCAGCACATAGAGTTCTCAAAAGTTATCCCAATTAGATCATCTTTTCAACTTTGATTCTCTAAACAATTCCTAACATCATAACCGAGTCAACACTCAAACAATTTCGAAATTTTAACAATTAAATCCTTCAATAAGTCCACTCTTCAGTCAATCACCACCCCGACAAGTTAACACTCCAATAAATCCATCCTCCAACCTCATCAATACTTCAACCGATTAACCCTTCAACCTTACCAAACATGAAACGACCAACCACAGTGGTATCACACTTAACCGATAATTTATTCAACAATCAATGTATAACGGTTAGATCATTGCTCGTTAGCCCTATACCGATCTCAACCGTTCGGTCTCACCGATCACTGTACCTTACAGTCAATAGGGTAAGGGTACCACTCAAGCGATGTAACCATTGTAATAAAAAGATTCAAATTTAAACAACCATTGAAATCAGTAAAACTCGAGTCGTTCCCACTCTATGCATCAATGTTTCTAACTTGTATCACTGAGTACACGACTTAGACCCCCTAACTCTACCCACCTAGTTGACGTTGGTCCGAGGTTTTGAAAACAAGTTCAAAATTTCTGACCTGTTTCAAATTGTCACGCCCCAAATCCGGTTTTGGCCGGACTCGAGACGTGACCAGAATTAATAATAGAAAAGCGATGAATAAATGACATAAACCTTTAAAATATCAAATAAACTTCATCAAATCAACAGTAAATAGTTCAAGATCTCCAATGAGTTATAGCTCAACATAAAGAGTAAGGTATAAAGTGTTAGTACAACTTGGAGCAAAGAGCTCCCTTTTCCCTTTCTTCTTCTTCAAGACACCTTGTTCTTCCTCCTCTCCTTTTCTCTCTCTAAATTTCGGCTACAACAACAAATATGAGCTGAATTTGGTCTTCCAATTCCATATAAGACCTAGATTTGGTTAAAGACTAAAAGCCCCTCTTGATATTTTTCACTTTAAAGGTCCTTAGGAGGGTATAATGGTCCAAGACCACTCATCTCTTCTCCTCTAATTCTTTATGGACAAGTGTCCAAGTAGAGACCACAAATCTCCAAATTAAAATCCAGCACAATAATTAACTAGGTCTTAGTCGATAAAAAGTCCAATTTTGACCATAGTTGACTTTCCCCAAAATTATACTCAAACGAAAGGAAATGGCCCAATTAAGCCAATCGTGATGAAGGCTAAGCCTTTTGGGCCCCGGAAAAGCCCCGAGTCACCTCCTGAGTCATCGGTTGACTTTTCCCGCAGAAAGTCAAAATTGTCTTAAAATTCACCGGTTCGACCGGGATCGACCGGGAGTGGTTCTTACATCCAGAAGGAGAAACGGGGCACCAACCCTTAACTAAAAAACGACCAGAGACAACCAGTCAAAACATGTTCCTCTAATCTTCCTCATACCACTCGCTATCTAAGGTTGGAACGCTGACAACCTTCTGATTGAAAGTGCGGATCTTGGACCAAGTATTGTGTGGACGAGGTAACAAAGTGGACTTAGGCCGTCCCTTACGGGCCTTAGCCGCGAGGGCTTCCTCCACCCAACCATCTATCGATTGCAAAGCTTTTTGTGACACATTCTCAATTGGTGGAAGTTTCACACCAAACACTTTGTAATCCAACAGATAAGAGGGGGCCCGGCTCAAGTGTTTCGGGGACTTAAGCAGAGCATCCTTCCATGGACCAGACTGATCCCTAGACGCAACACCCTTCTCTGGATCCGTACTACCTATACCGTGTTCTGTGCTTGTTGGAATAGACCCAACAACAGGTGAAACTGGGCCAAATTGACTTGACCCAGTGTAAAAAAACGGGCCTGCTGAGGAGATATGGGCTTTGGTTGCGTGACCTGCAATTAGCCCATCACCCACTAATTGATTCATCTTCACGCCCGAAATGACAGTGCGTTCTTCACGTTGAACAAGGGCAACTGCACAATCATCGCAATCATCGCGATGCAGCTCCCTACGATCTCGGACCGAATCTTCTGCATATCCCACGCAAGGGAGATCGGAAATCATAGGATTTGCGCCACCGAGATCCCTATTTTAATCACAAACGAGATTTGAAAATCGATTTGAAATATCAATCGATCCAGACTGCGAATCAAGGCGTTGAATTTCCCCGGAGGACTTCACCGGCGACATAGCTCCCGAAAACGACGTCTTGTTCTCCGGAGATAAATCACTTCCCCCAAGAGTTAGAGTGCTCTGTTTTCGGTAGTCGAGAACAGAGCTAACTCTCTTGTTTCCATCACGTACCGGCGACGCTTCCCTTTGGGTCCCGTTGAGTCCTTTAATACCCTGAGTAGCTTTGGCTCTGGAGGCAAATCGAATGAAACAAAAATATCGCCCTTTGAGATTCGGACGCTTAAGTACTTTCGCCGACATGATCTGACCAAACGTTCCGAACACATTACGGGCCCATTCTTCTGAGGAATTGTAAGGTAGGTTACTCACAAAGATTTTCGTTTCCTGTGACACAGGGCAAGCCGTGATTGATACCGTCGGAATAATGGAAGTTCCACACGCCTGAGCCTTACCGGAGCCAGGCAAAACACCTAGCTCAGATGGACCTCCAGACCCAACCTGTGGTGAAGCTGCAACGTCCTCTTGTTGTGGTGCACCCTTAGGATTGACCGAAATTGTAGTCCTAGAGCCATCAACTGGTCCTCTACTACGACTCTTATTGCGACTCTTAACTTTCATCCCCGAGCCCACCACTCTTAGCTTCCTTCGATTCTCCTTCTCGGTGCCCTTGATGATCTTGACATATTTTGCATACAAGGATAACAACGTAGATTAGAAGGAAGAAAAGGAGAGAAGCGCTTCCATTTAGTTCACCTCCTTTTGAGAAAAACCTATTGAGCATGAGCTTGGTGATGATTTACATTATATAGAGGCATAGACTTGGCTCCTCAAGGTTGACCAATAACATGCAATTAAGAGAACCAGGGACGGTCCTCGGTCTCTTGTATTCTCTTAATAACCCAGATTAACAAAGTAGGGGCCAACCATTTTCCATCAACATGCTATTAATGTTTGTTGAAGAGTTGAAGTTGAAGAGACATGGAAGGTGTAGGGTTTATTGTTCTATCATTTTGATGGATACAAATATTTTATCACCTTTATTGATGATTCTTGCGTTACAGTTGTGTATAATTATTGCATGACAAATCTCAACCTTAGATACCCTTTGAGGTGTTTTTGAATGATGTTGAGATACAATTTGACAAAAAGATGAGAATTGTTAATAGATGGTGATTACAAAATTTATTATGAAAGTGGATAGTGTCCAGTCCATTTTGTAAGTTCTTGAAAGGTTGTGGTATATGGAATACACCAACATAATGCTGTTGCAAAAAGCATAATTGTACCTTAATGTATATGGTTAGTGGGAGCTTGGAATAAAGACTCAACAAGTTAGAATGCAAGTCTGTTTGTTTCTATCTTCTTCTCAAGTTGTTGTTCATGTACATGTTGACCATGATAATGATATACAAGAACAAAAAAATTCATGTTTAAACACAACATGATGGAGTTGAAAAGAATGAGCCTATGATAGGTAATCACTAGAAACTATATTCTGAAACATGTTATTTCTAATGATTATGTGGTCTATCTATAGGATTCCGATTATAATTTTGAAATCACATAGTGGTACGGTTCTGTTTTCATAATCCATAGAAAGTGAATTCTAGCTCATTATGATTTAGAGTTTCACCAAATGGAAGTGAAAACTACTTAGCTTTTCTAAAATGGGAACTTAGATGAAGAATATTTATGGGTCAACCTGAAGGTTTTATGGTTGATGGAAAAGAACACATGTTGCGTAAACTTAAAAAGTCAATATACAAACTTAAATAGTTTCCCAACGATGGTACCTAAAGGTCAATGATACCATCACATTCTTTGGATTTAATTAAAACATCGTTGATCGATGTATGAATCGAGAGATCAGTGGGAGTAAGTTTATAATTCATGGTTTGTATGTCGACAATATCTTGCTTGCTATTAATGATCTTGGTTTATAATGGTTGAACCAAGAAAGTTATCTTTAGAAATTTGGGAATGAAATGTATTACTGAGACATCTTTTGTGATCTATTGATCAATAGATTACAAAGATGGTGAGGATTGTCTCATAAAACATACATTATAAAATTCTAGAGAGATTCAAGATGAATAAATGCTTTATAATTGTTGTTCCAATTTAAATTCTAATTTTTGTCTCAAATAATAACCAAATAATGAAATGGAAAACAATTTTATGAAATTCTTCATGTGAAGCTGCAAAGAAAGTGTTGAGGTATCTACAAGAATAAAAAAATATAAAAAGTTATGCACACTTTAAGAGATCTTATCACCTTAAGGTGATGAATATGCAGATTCAAATTTCATGAAAACTGTGAAGTATAATGTCATTTCTATTTTCATTATGAAGGTTAAGTTCGTAGCATGCTTTGAGGCTACGGTTTATGACTACAATATCTAATTTCATGACTTGAAATTGTCGACTTTAATGTCAAGTTGCTGAAAATTAACGTGATATTTTGTAGTAGTCTTCTTTATAAAACACAAAGTATCATAAAGGTGTTGCTTATATGTAAGTGGTATACTTTGTCGTTTTTTTATCAGCAAAGCATATTTAGATTAAAGCCTCTTTAGAGGAGAAAATGAGTACAAGGCATGTCTAGCTACAGATCATGCACAAAAAAGACCATAAATAACGCAGTTATGAAATATGAAACAAAAGGGCATGAAAATGAAACCCTCCAAACTTTTGATGCTAAACTATGTGAAACCTTCTAAACAAAACAAGATGAAGATGAGCCGGTTTGTGAAGCTGTGATGGAATGAAATTTTTTCTGAAGTTGGCTGAGGAGGATTGGCGTTTGATGTTTTTGTAACCAGGGGACTGCAATTCATATTTTTGAGTAGGGGTCCTAGGGAAAGGACTGTGTCAAATTGCTAGCATTCTTAAGAAGAATTTTAGAAACAAGGAGTGTGAATCAAACAAATTAGCTCAATTCTTATGATTGCAGATATATTAAGAAATGATTGCCCCTAAGACATTTGAAGATTATGTTGAAAGCATGGCGATTTTTTTTGATAGGCGAAAGCATAGTGATTATTGGATGTCATCATTAATGTTATTTTAAGTTTTATGTGATTGATACATTGAGCACCCTTATTTTGTTTCTAATATAATTTATGAATCTTGTTTTATGCTTGACATCTGCATTATGTGAACAAACAAGATTTCGTACTTAATAAGACATTATGGGACCATTATTGAAAACCTTATTATGTGTCTTATTGAGTGTGATGCTAATAATGTGATACATAAAAGGGACTACGCCGTAAAATGATGTACAACCGCTATGATCCTTATTAGCTGTCATAATCGATAATGACTCTTATGTCATAACCAGTATTATGATAATTAATTTATCTTATACAATGCGCAAATTATGGTGAACCAAATTATACGCATATAATGATACATGGGCCAAGTGGGAGAATGTTAGACTTTATTATGTCTAATCCCATTATGTGACCCAAGTATAGTGGTTTAATTAAGGTAATTATTGTTGGTTTATTTAATTAAAGGTAATTCTTATTATGACCTTGATGGTGAGTATATAAGTATGAAACCCTAGGACTTGGTCCTCCCTCTACCCATTGTCACGCCCCAATTTCAGTAAAACCGAACTAGGGACGCGAACATTTTAAAACATAAAAACACTTGAAAACCTGTTTTCATTAAACACTTTTAAAGTACCATTTGTTCAACAAAATAATAATTACAGTTTAAAACACGTCCCAACAAGTGGACAAAAGTACAAGGTATCCGTCACTAGACTCAAAAGACAAAACCCAGACTCCGATCCTAGCTCCACAAGCATCGAGAGCTCACCTAGTCCGTCCCACGAACAGTACCTGTAGGAAAAGCAGCTAGGGGTGAGCGTTCGCTCACCACCACGGATAACAGACTGACTACGGCATAATTAGCAGGCAAAGCAAGTAACACCAACAACGACTCAACACCGGGGAACACCATCCCCAACCCAAGTACTCTGACTGAACAAACACCCACGGTGACCTTCCTCGAACGACTCAACACTCTGACACGTAAAGTAGACCCGACACAACAATTGACGACCTCTCCCAAGGACTCAAACGACAACTACACAACACCAAACAGATCACAAAGGATCGCAGACCAAACAAGATCACAAGGGATCGCATACCAGCTGTTCAGTAACCTCTCCCACTCACACGAACACGGATCAGGCTAGCCAAAGAATGCTTACAACCTGTGATACTCAAACATCGGACCAGGCCAGCCAAAGAATGCTTGCAACTTGTGTTACTCAAACCGTGTCAAGCCAGCCAAAGAATGCTTGCAACCCGTTGACACTCAAACTTGGTCAGGCCAGCCAAAGAATGCTTGCAACCTACCGGGATCCGCAATCACAATCACAATCACAATCACAATCATCAACCAGTAACAACACAGGTTCAACACTCACAGGCACTCATGGCCACCAAGACACCGACAGTAAAACTCGGACTCAACAACCCCACAGGCACTCACGGCCTCCCAAGACGCACCAACAGTGAAACACGGACTCAACGGCCCCACGACACTCACGGCCTCCCAAGACACACCAACAGTAGGACACAGACTCAACAGCCCCATAGGCACTCACGGCCTCCCAAGACACACCAACAGTAGGACACGGACTCAACAGCCCCACAGGCACTCACGGCCTCCCAAGACACCAACCATAAAACACGCTTGCAACTTACCGAGACTCTAACTCGTAAGCCAACTAAAGACCAACAGTAAAATAACACGGGCTCTCAAGGCCACCCAAACTCGACAATAAATAACACGGGCTCTCAAGGCCACCCAAACTCGACAATAAACAACACGGGCTCTCAAGGCCACCCAAACTCAACAATAAATAACACACAACAACCTCCGGCATAATCGATGCCTCCAACAGTCCTAAGATCACTAGTTTCACAACAACCTCCGGGCATGGTCATAGGCCTCCAGTAGTTCAATTATCGCTAAGTTCTCTGATCCTACGACACTACTCAGTGTCACATGCCTTTCTCGTAAACGCTACAATCCCGTATCATGCTTTTCTAACATTTATATAAACCTATTCAACCCACGACACCCCGGTGTCACATGCAATTCTACTGTTAACTTTCCCTAGTCAGGGCCGAGATCCGGCTACTTTTCCCTACCTCAACTGAAGAGAAACCGCTATGCTTCCTAGCCGCTGACGTTCTGGCTCGCTACCCCCGGGCTTCACCTCGATCGAAGCCGGACGCTAAAGATAACACGAAAGCCATAATTAATAACGGTTCCACCGTTAAGTTAAAGATTACGATTTGTCCAGTTTAAATCCGACATTTGTCCTTTAAACTCGAGGGGGATAAAAGCGGGGTCACGGTGAATCGGGTTTGAGTACCCGAGCACCGAAATCGGTGCATGCGAGGCACGGTCCCAATGCACGAATCCCGAGGTCCGATTCAGCGGTCCGCTTTTGTTCCCTTTTTAAACCCAATTAGCAGTCCATTTTAACCAGAGTTCCAGATTCGTCTAACTGCTCAAATTCCGTTTTAAATATGTTTAACGTCTATTTTAAACGTTCAGGTTCCCAATCTCAATCCAGTTTCGATCCAATAATCTTAACAAGAAAACCTTTTGCTCGACTCTGGTTTCATTTTCCTTTTTGATTAAAACCGTTTTATTTCCAATTTTCTTACGTTTTTAACTTGGCAGCCCAAGTGATCTTAAGAATAAATGGAGCTCTAAATTTAACGCCTGCTTGCCCTGTAATTTTCTGTGGAGGATTTGGATAGCTTTGGCTGCATTATTCCCCCATGATTGCGAAACCTATGTTTTTTCTCTAGAAACCTATACAGGGTTTGGAAAATATAAGTCTATTAGTTGTTTGGTTATGCTGGGTAAGAAAGAGTTCTGATTTTGTTTATCTTCTACACTGAAACATAACTTTAGTTTAGGTTCCATCAAAATATGATAGCATAGTATTTATAGTATCAGATTTAGATTGAGTTGATGTGATAAAACTGAGATGGTAGGAACCTGTTCCAAAACAGGATTTTTTTAGAAGTGGTCTCATATTGATTTCAGTTTATGTGCTCTTGGTTTGTATTCTTCTTAGATCTGTTGGATAGAACAAATTTAAACGGAACATACATCAAGTACAAAATCATTTATGGATCAGAACAAGATACAAAACTTTAACAGTTGAGACAGAAGAAAACAACGGGAAGGAGAGGCACGGGTTTCGAGTCTGGTCGGCCAAAACCTCACAGCGGTGGGGCTCACCGTTTCAGTGGTGGACGGTGGCTGCTGGAGCGGCGGAGCACGGCGGTTCGCCTCGGATCCGGACGAGACCGGTGAACGACTTGACGGATCTGCGGCGGTGGTGGCTCGGCTGAGCCTTCCGGTGGTGGGACGGCGACGGAAGAAAACGGCCGGCGGCGGAGATGGCCAGGATGGCACCGGCGATGCACGGCCTTCTTCACGGCGGCCTCCACGTTCTCGGTCTCGAGGCAGAGCACAACGCCCTCGGTGACCTCGCCCACGGCGGTGGCTCCGGCGGTCACGGGCGTGGAGGGGAAAGGACGGCGGCGGCTCGGTGGTGGCTCGGTGGCGTTGGCCGTGAGAGGAGAGAAGGCGAGGGAGGGCGGCGGTTTGAGCCGGAGAAGAAGGGAGACGGGGCGGCGTGGTCGTGGTTGGACGGAGAAAAGGGGCTCGGTGGTGGCGTGGTTGGACGGAGATGACTGAGAGGTGAGGGAGAGGGTGGCGCCGGCGACCGGAGTTGAGAGTAGGGAGGGACGTCGGGTGAGGCTCGAAGAAGACGAAGAAGAGGGAGTGAGGGAGGGGGTCGGATCGGCTGCGGGAGAAGGGAGGCAGAAGACATTTAGGGTTAAAACCCTAAATGTTGGTATTTATACCCAAGCTTGGGCCGGGTCACCAAACTGGGCCGGGTCGCTAGTCGGGTCTGGCCCAGCACGGTCCAGCTTCAGACTTTTCGAACCGCTTCCCAATCCCGTCAATTAAAACCCGTAAAAAGACAATTAAATTTTTCAGGACTTTACAGTCATTACGTTAGATTTCTTAGCAATCACAAAAACCTAAATCAAGCCGCCTAAAGGGGTCAAAGGAGATAAATCAATTACATCACTCAATTCCTATCGCTGTTCTTATGAATCAAGGTACGTTTTTCTGATCCCTTATTGATTGTGAAAATCATATTGTTCTAAAATATGTGCCTTATGTTTTATACAATATTAGAGATTTCAATTACATGATTATGAATTGATTCGATTAGAAATTACAATTTAAATAGTGTAATGATTGGGTTTATCATAAGGCCATCAAACTTTTTATATATGCTTTTTTGTGGTACAATTTTATTCCGTGTAAAATGAGTTATAAAAGATTAATTATGGGATAATTGTCAAAAACTACCCTAAAGTTTCGTCCACAAACGAGTTGATGCACAAAGTTTCGTCCACGCTGTCTGGCTACCCTGAAGTTTTGTCCACGAATTTTTTAGTTTTGACATAATAGGGATGTTCAGAATGATGGTCTGGGCAGTGCTTCCCGGATTGAATAGAAGCGTGGAGAAAACTTTAATACACCCACAAAGCGTGGACAAAACTTAAATGCTCCCACAAAAGAATGGGCAAAACTTCAATGCACGCACAAAAGCGTGGAAAAAACTTCAATTCACCCACAGAACGTGGACAAAACTTAAATGCTCCCACAAAAGCGTGGGAAAAACTTCAATGCACCCACAAAAGCGTGGACAAAACTTCAGTGCACCCACAAAGAATGGATAAAACTTTATACATCAACTCGTTTGTGTACGAAACTTTAGGGTAGTTTTTGACAATTATCCCATTAATTTTTTTTGAAACGGGTAACTGGAGAAGTGCGTTACTGCAAATAAGTAACCAAACAAGGTAAGGCGTAACCGCCCAGGGTTCCAGATATTTGTCTGGGCCGACCGTAGCAAGCCCAGCGCTCATGGACCCATAAAGATAGCCTACTTGATATCGTAGACAAAAACTTAGGACATACTCTTGCCAACGTCTCAAAAAAATGAGACATAAAGAAAAACAAAGTCTTAAACCAACCTAATCAAAGACTTATTCGACCTAGGAAAAAGTACAAAGCAGATCTAAAAGCTGAACGTAGTGCCTTGAATGCGGATTTCCCGAGACCTCCCAACACTGGTGGTCCCCGGTCTGTGGGTATAGTCCATACACGGACTCTCCCACCCCCGCCGGGTCTTCTTATTCTTCCAAAAGGAGTCTGAGACACCTCCGTTTGTCAAAAACCAGAACTACTAGCTGGCGTTGAGCGGCCCGTCGAGGACGAGGCAGGCACGGTCGGGGGGGGGGGGGTACCTGGGATAGGACACCGGCGGCGCTGGCCGGGGGTGGTGCACCTGTTCGGGCTGACCTCCAGCGGCGGCAGCTCAAGACCGGTACGGGGGCGCCAAGACGAGGGCTACGTCCATCACCGAACCCGGTTTTTCCTTCTAAGGGGGTACTCTGCCGGCAAGACGTCGGATCTCTGGCGAGGGGCGAGTGGGGCTGTCGGTCGATGGTGGCGAGAAAGTGATGTCGGGAAAAAAGCCCGATGGAGGCAGTGGGACGGCGTCAGAGCAGATCTGTTGTGGGACGGCGACGGAGTGGATCCGTTGGTCCGGTTCCATATTCAGGCGCAGATGGGGTCTCTGGACGTGGAAAGAGGCAGAGTTGGCGATGCAGGTGGAGGCGCCGGCGTTGTCACCCGATGCAGAGAGGTGCGGCTCTAACAGTGCGGTGGAGCGGAGCGTCGGCGACCGAGAACTGTGAGCAGGACGTCGGCAACCGAAAGCTTGGCTCGGTACAGGCGGGCTGGTGGACGAGCGTCGCTACCAGAAGGCCTGTTCGGCGGCAAGATGGCTTGGAAATGGACGCGAAAAAAAAATGAAACCCTAGCTAGGCTGAAAGAAAACCTCGAGAGGTGACTGAGAGCTTTTTTTTTAATATGGTAACGTTTTTTGAAACGAGTAAAGATGTATTGTATTACTGAAAAACAACAACTTTATAGGTTAGGACATAACTGTCCCGGATTCCATATTTTTGTCCCAACCGGCCGTAGCCTGTTAGACGCTCATGGATCCATAAAGATAGTCTGCTTTGACTCGTAGATCCAAACTCAAGAGTTCCTCGCACCAACATTTCAAAAAGACCATAATCCAACAGCCTAATCCTAACTAGCCAAAGCTTTATTCGACCTAAAACAGAACGAAAAACCATAAAATGAGCCTGTATTGCGGATTTCCCGAGACCTCACGGTTGCAGTAGTCCCGGGTTTGTGGGTATAGTCCCCCAACGGTGCAACCCACCCCCGCATTGGGAGGTCATTCGTCCCTCGAGGGGCTATATCCCCCCGATCGCAATACTTGGACCTGATCCAGTCCGATGATTCCAGAGGGCTCCTGTATACCCAATTCTCCAGCAGATGCTCCTGCCTCCTTCCTTCTCTTGGCCTTCCGTGGACGGGGACCGATTCCAGGATTGTATCACAGTATACCTCGACGAACCAATGGTATCTCCCTCTGGGAGTATCGATTCACCAGAGGCTTAAGACGGTCTAAAGTCCTCGGTGCAGGAGGGTCCTCCCTCGGGGCGATCACCGTCACTGTCCTGGATCTTGGGGGCTTCATGCCATGTCGCCTGGCCGACGGCATTATCAAAGAAGGTACAGAAACCCTAGGGGGAACCCATGGAGCCCTAGGGTTCGCATGCAACCTATGAGGCGGCGACGACGATGCTTCGTGCACAGGCGGCGACGCCACCAGTCGTGGGCCGTGGGTATGTCGTTCCGGTAGAGGAAGCGATAGCAGCAACGCGGGGTGACTGCCCTGGTAAGGCTCGGCCTGGCGCCATGCCTGTTCCGGGCATCGGCGCCCTAACCGGTCACCCGGTTCAGGACAGAACTCCAGCGACCAGCCGTCATTGGCCCGACGAGAAAATCCGATCAGTTGATCGGGAGGCAGGCGATACGGCCATGGAGGCTGGGGTACGCGACCATGCATGGGCCCGAAGCCGCGCTGGTGCAAGGCCACAGACCGCATGACCTCACAGGGAGGGACGTGCAGCCGGTGAGACTCCGCCGACGACGTCTGTGCCCTACCCGAGTGAGGGCCTTGGCCATTGGCGTGACGACGATAAAATGAAGGATGCATCGGCGGCGAGGATTGAAACCCGGTGGGAAGAAGGACCTTGATGGTGTGTAGATGTGGTTGGCACCGGACAATGACCCGGATGATCTGGTCGACGGCGGCGACGGAGAGACAGGGGCGGCGGCTTGAACTCTAGTTAGGGTAGAGACGAACCTCGGAGAGGTGGACGGAGAGCTTTTTATTTTTGATCCATATGGTAACGTTTTAATTATCCCATTAATTATTTTCTCTTACCTTTCTGAGTTTTGACGGCTGGAAGGAGTGATAGGGAACTGGACGACCGGAGAAGAGGGTCCCACCGAAGGAGAGGAGAGAATGTAGGGATTGAGAAATGAGGCACGCCAGTTCAGGGTTCAGACGCATCGGTTGCCATTGATATGTGTCCTCTACCAATACTGGTTGAGTTTGTGAATTCTCTTCTACGGTATGTTTGTCCCAATTTCTTGATGATGAAATACCAGAGTTTCGTTCTTCACTTATATGCTTTTTGTTCTCTGATGGAAATTTCTCAACCTCCACTATTGTGGAAAGATTTCCAAGCAAATGGCCTCGTCCTGTATGGCATGCTCCATGGAAGAACTACATGGTATGAAACATCTTGTTTATTCTTAGCCCCAGAATCTCACAATCTCTGAACTCAAACACCTAATTGGAATTTATGTATTTATACTACATATAATTGTTTGAGTTATTTGATGGGTTTGGACCGTTTGAAATACATGTTCTTAATTTTCTTTTGTTTAGACATTTATCTTGATTTAACCTCTACTTGATGCTGTTATTCTCACCATGTTGATGTAGTGTTTGGATCTTTAACCTGAGTTGTATTAGGCTGTACTCAGTAGTGTGTATGTTCCTAGACAACAATGTCGGGTAGAAGTTAACATTAGGTTCTTTGTCACAACTTCGTCTCATGGTACTGATGCATGGACTGCAATTAGTGAATTGACTATCAAGAAGAAGAATGTGACGGCTCATCGTTGATGGGGTTTTTTCCTTTTTCTTTTTGATCCTTGTTTTTTCTGTTTTAGAAAAGGCTTAGCCTTTGGCTCCCCTTGCTGGAGCCCTTTTGTTATCGTTGGTTGTTACTCTGTTTCTTCTTGATTCAGGGCTTTCTGATTTTTTTTGGAATCAGTTTTAATAAATTTTTCGAGCTTATAAAAAAAAACATTTGGTTCTTTGCTTGTATTGGGTGTTATTTGTTTTGTAGCTGCATGTGATTTTATTACTTTTTTACCATTATCAGTTTATGTAATGACAAACTAATTATTGGCTATTGATGATCATTAAATTTGTTCTGTAGGTCATTAGTGGGCATAATTAGGATGGGTGAGATCTATTGCCTTTGATCCAAGTAATACATGGTTTTGTACCGGATCTGCTGATTGCACAATCAAGGTAATGAGCTTCAAAATGTCATTTTGTAATGGTTTCTGATGGTTTTGTTTTGTTTTAAACTTGTATTTACTTGTCTTCATTATAGGATGATCAAATTTTTGGGTTTCTCTTAGTTATTTTTCGGATTGTATTTTTCCCTTTTTAACTATTCTAAGCTATGGCTTTTATCAGATAGGGGTAACCATGGGTCCTAACCCCTTTTGAGGTTTGTTTTGGCGATCCTAACTAGGCTTGACCTTTTTTTGCACTTCCCAACTGCGACCTTTCCATTTTTTGCACAAACTAACAATTTCCGTCTATTTTGACGATTCCGTTAGGAGAACAAGTACAAGGTTGCGGGTAAAGTCAAGCAAGTCAAGTGCTGGGATCTTGAACAGAATAAGGTAAGAAATCCTAATCAAGTTGCTCTTTTAGTATGGGAAAGTCTAGAATCAGTTCGGCAAAATAATGTAGGCTTGAAAGCGTTGTTAATGGCATACTAATTTGGAAGGTTCAACGGAATTTGAATCTTACCTTACGGAAGGAACTTAATTAGTACAAATGGTAGGCCTTGCTATAACCTTCCTGGCTACAAAACTCGAAATGATGATGTAAACCTGATCACTATTTGTAAAAACACTAAAGGGGAGTACAGTAGAGCCTTGAACATCAAGTAAGCAGTTTAAATATGTACAATGTGATTACAACAAATATTCATTGCATAGAAACTTCAACATGCTCCTTGTTTTGGTGTGAGGTCATTGAGAAGTACTCCGAGATTACATATTTGACAAATGATGTATACTGGTAGGATATCCTTCCCTCTGTTTTTTTTATATCAAGACTTCCCTCTGCTCATGTTTGTGGCTTGCGTATCTTATTTTAGGGGGCTATTTGTCAAAAACTACCCTTTCGTCCACAAACGAGTTGATGCACAAAGTTTTGTCCACGTTTTGTGGGTGCACTGAAGTTTTGTCCACGCTTTGTAAGTGCATTGAAGTTTTGCCCACGCTTTTGTGGGTGCATTTAAGTTTTGTCCACGCTTTGTAGGTGCATTGAAGTTTTGTCCACGCTTCTATTCAATCCGGGAAGCACTGCCCAGACCATCATTCTGAACATCCTTATTACGTCAAAACTAAAAAAGTCGTAGACAAAATTTCAGGGTAGCCGCGTAACGTGGACGAAACTTTGTGCATCAACTCGTTTGTGGACGAAACTTTAAGATAGTTTTTGACAATTATCCCTATTTTGGGAAAGAGGACAGTGGTTTGGGGCTCAAGTGGGACAAAGGAACTTCTGACCTTTCTTTGTAGGTTTCCTTTTTGTGGCACATCATTAAAAAATGACCTTCATCGAAGACATGCTTGATGCTAAAGTCAACTTTATTTTAGCATTTTGCCATCAGCTATGTAGAAAATTGTTGATAAACATCTCTCTTATTCTCATTTCTTAAAGTTTATGTAGCATTTTGCCATCAGCTGTATAGAAAATTATTGATGATGCCCTAAAAACATCTTCCCTTGTTGCAGCAATAAAAATGACATTAAAAAGGGTTGAAAAAAATTATTCAAGTAGCAATAAAAATGACATTACAAAGAGGTTGAAAAATATTCAAGCAAATTCTAAGCTTTATATGGAGTTATGTGGCTGAGCAAAGTAATGGTTATACTTAATGACAAAATTATTGGTGTTTTGGTAGAAATATTACAATTGTGAGAACTTTGAAGTCTATTAATATTACTCTATTCGGAGCTAAACAAGCCAACTTATTCAATATATAATTTGCATGTGTATTGTTGGAATGGAATTTCGCAAACTGGGAAATGAATTTCAGAACAAAATCAGAGAACAATTAAGCATGCAATCGGAAATATAAAGCGATACACCAACCGGCGTGACGTGCAGAACGAAGAGGAGAAGCTGAGGCGTGGCACGGAGGTCCACTGACTTTGAAGCAAAAGTTCTGGCGTGCCCGAGGTGGCGAGCAGCAACGGTTGCTCCTAAAGGATCTCTCAGCTCTACCCAGCAGCGTGCCCACTCGCTCTACTGGATGTGGAAACAACAGGACGGTAACCAGAACGTTGGGTTTGGGAATCGAAATTTGGGAGAGTAACTGAGTAGCAATTTGGCTCTGATTGTCAGTGTAAGACGTGATGAAAAAGAAAATCAGAGCCTGGTATTTATAGATAAAAAAACGTAGGGGTAAAGAGGTAAAAGCACAAAAGATTTTTGAATTAAATCTGTTGAACGTGCGTGTTGACCCACTGAAAAACGGAGTCAGTCGATTAACTCAACGACACGATCAGACTCGTTCAAACAGGTTTGAAAAAGTCTCTAACAGAAAAAACAAAAATTATTTTGTATAAAAAGATAGTTTTGCCCGCCCCGCAGGGGCTCCACACGAACCCGATCCCGTCCCGACCCGGACCAACGGCGGCGGTGCGCGCGAGGCCCGTTCCGGCCCAACTGGCATAGGCCCAGTTGCTGGTTCTGAACAGGAAAGGGAAGAGAAGCTTTATTAACACTCAAGCTTGCCCCTTTGTTTTCGATGTGGGACTTCAAGCAAAAACATCCAAATCTGCCAAGGCTTTTAACACCAATTTTTCCAACAATCCCCCACAACTTTGGCGACAAACGCCGAAAAAAAAAAACGTTTTAAATAGAATGAAAACCACCACAAAAGTTCTGGTTACAGGAAGGTGCGGTACTTAAACATCAATATCCTTCGATTTGAATTGATGCATAGTGAAATGTGATAACAAATTACTTAAAGTAAGTGAACAAAGTCTTGAACTTACTTAACTTCGGTTGATACGTCATACAACACATACCATACTTCATATCCCACTGAATCCGCGAAACTATCAACAACGCTATTAAAGGCCATGCGTATACCTTGGTTCTAATGAGTGCTCTAGAAAGACTTTGCCCCAAGTCTTTCATAGATGGCGGCCCACCATCACACACACGTAGGTAGCTCATCAAGTGCTTCTCACAAGCACTGTCCCAATTGAGTCTGGAGCTATTAAGAATATAAAGTCCATCCTGTCAGCAGAATCCATCAAGTGATTCTCAATAGCACCACCAAAACTGGTTATGGATTACAATCTATCAAGTGCGTCTCACAAGCACCACCAACACTGGTTATAGATTATTATCAAGATCTATCAAGTACGTCTCAAAGCACCACTAAACCTGGTAATAGATCATCAAGCACTACAAATGTCATAGGAATGAGAGATGTAGTGCATCAAGACAGGTACGGCTACATATGACCACTAACACGTGTCATCCGTACTTTCTTGACCTATGGGGTTGAGTCCCATCCCCATCGACATATCTAGGAGAATTCTCCTTGGTTGACCCTTGGTAAAGGTATCAGCCAGATTTCTTTCGGATCTAACAAATTCCAAAGAAATCACTCCATGTTTCAGGAGTTTTCAGACGACACCGTGCCTGATATGAATGTGTCTCTTCTTACCATTGTACACTCTGCTTCGAAGACTTCCACGATATAACACCTCCACCCAAAGTGAACATATAACCACTCGTCGAGTTGATCTCATCATTACCTGAAACCCAGTTTGCATTGCAGTATCCTTCCAAAGCCGTAGGGAAGGTACTATAATGCAGGGACCAACTCATAGTTCCTTTCAGGTACTTCAACAATCGACTTAGAGCATTCCAATGCTCAGGGCTTGGGTTATGTGTATACTGACTCAACCTGCTTACCGTGTAAGCAATGTCTGGTCAAGTACAGTTCATGAGGAACATCACACTTCCTATGATCTTGGCGTACTCAACTTGTGAAACACTATCACCCAAGTTCTTTATTAAGTGTACGTTCGCATCATAGGGAGTCTTAGCAGGTATAACGTCAAAGTGATCGAATTTCTTCAACACTTTCTCAACGTAGTGAGACTGACTCAAGGAGATGCCATTGGTGTGTCTCATAATCTTAACACCTAAAATGACATCAGCTTCTCCTAGGTCCTTCATCTCAAAATGAGATGACAAGAAGTTCTTGGTAACGTTCATTGCATCAATATTGTCACCAAGAATCAACATGTCATCGACATAAAGATAGATAATCCCACAACCCGATTCCGTCATTTTCGAGTACACGCAGGAATCGGAGTTGTTCACCTCGTATCCGTTAGTCACCAGAGTTCGATTGAACTTCTCATACCATTGTTTAGGTGCTTGTTTCAGACCATACAGAGACTTCTTCAGTTTACACACTTTGTTCTCATGACCAGCGATCACAAACCCCTCGGGTTGAGACATGTAGATCTCTTCCTTTAGTTCACCATTCAGAAAGGCGGTCTTGACATCCATTTGATGAATTATCAAGCCGTGAATGGATGCTAAAGCGACTAGAGACCTTATCGTTGCAATCTTGGTCACAGGAGAATACGTGTCGAAGTAATCGACGTCTTTCTGTTGTGTAAAACTTCTAACCACGAGTCTCGCCTTGAACCGCTCTATTGTACCATCGGGTCTCAGCTTTCTCTTGAAGATCCACTTACTACTAATGGTTTTGGAACCGTTAGGTAAGTCTACTAGATCCCAAGTCTGATTCGATACAATAGAATCAAGTTCGGCCTGGATGGCCTCTTTACAGAGGTTAGCATCAACAGATCTCAAAGCCTCGCCATAGGTCTTTGGATCTTCTTCTAACAGGAAGGCTCAAACAAACTCGTCTGAAACAACACCTTCAGGACCAACTTCGGCTAGAAAGGAGGTGAAGTAGTCTTATCCAAAGTTCTTCTCAATCCTGGGCCTCTTACTTCTCCTTGGTCCCTCAGCTTGACCACGTGAAGTAGAGCTTTCGGCAACCCACCTATCACGAAGCGACGGAAAGGGGATAGTGGGTTCAACCGGAGCAGCAACGACGTTCCTCTTCATTGGAAAGATGTGTTCGAAGAACTCATCATCTCTAGCCTCAGAAATTGAGCGGTCATGTAGAGACATGAAGCGATACGGCTTTCTGGTCTGAGCATAGCCTATGAACACACAATTATATGTCTTAGATCCGATAGTGGTTCTCTTGGGGTCAGTTAAGCCTACCTTTGCCAAACACCCCCACACCTTGAGAAACCTTAGGTTAGGAGCATAACCCTTCCATAACTCGTAGGGAGTCTTATCTAGGTTCTTGTGCGGCACACGGTTAAGTATGTGACAAGAAGATAAGACGGCTTCCCCCCACATTTCATCAGGAAGGCCTGAACTAAGAAGCATTGCATTCATCATGTTCTTGAGCATTCGGTTCTTACGTTCAGCTACTCCATTTTGTTGAGGCATGTATGGTGCACTGGTTTCATGGATGATACCATTTGATTCAAAAACGTGCTTTAAGAAGTTTGATCCATACTCTCCTCGTCTATCGGATCTCAATCTCTTGATCTTCCTCTCGAGTTGGTTTTCTACCTCATTCTTATACTTGATGAACATCTGTTCAGCTTCATCCTTCGTATTAAAAAGATAGACTCTCGCGAACCTAGAGCAATCGTCGATGAAGGTAACATAATAATGTTTGCCTCCCTTGCTTCTCAAGTTCTTGAAATCCGCAAGATCGGTATGGATTAATTCAAGTAGGTTTGTGTGCCTTGTTGTGACTGATTTGCAAGGTATTTTTAGCGAATTTTGCCTCTACGCAAACTTCACATTTCGAGAGTTCAGAGGTAGATAACGATGGTATAATAGACATGTTTCTAAGTTGTTTAATTGAAGCAACATTCACATGTCCTAATCTACCATGCCATAGATCAAGAGACTCAGCAATATAAGCGGAAGCGGATATTTTATTATTGCTCAAGATTACATGATCGACATTCAAAACAAAGAGACCCCCACAATAATACCCCTTCCCTAAAAAATCTTCATTCTTGGAGAAAACTACCGTGTCATTCTCTATGACGGTCTTCAAGCCAGCCTTCATCAGCAGAGGTCCAGAAACAAGGTTGCGTCACAGAGTAGGGACACAAAGGGCATTACTGAGTACGAGCGTCTTCCCAGATGTCAACTTCAGCATAATCTTCCCACTTCCAGCTATCACTACAGTAGAGTCGTTTCCTATATGAACCACTTCACCAGGTGTAGTTGGTTCAAACTCATAGAAGAGATCCCTTGAGTTGCAGAGATGACGAGTGGATGCGGAGTCCAACACCCAGTCAACGGTATTGTGAACCAGCATAGCATCAGCAACCACAGCAGCTACAATGTCGTCATCTTCAGCAATGTAGGCCCTTGCACCATTCTTCTTGTGATCTTGATGGTTCATGCACTGGTAGGCCTTGTGTCCAGCTTGACCGCAGACATAGCACATCATGTTCTGCCTCGACTTGTTGATAGCAGATGAAGAATTCACATATTTGTTGCGGTTGTTGGGAGGTCCTCGCTTGGGAGCTTCCTTGGACTTCGGCTTCTGTTTGAACCTTGACTGACGAGACGGCCCACCGGACTCCACAATGTTGGCCTTCACCAACGGAGGCGGCAAAGGTGGGATGACACTCAGAGCATCCTTCAGGCGGTGCGCTTCCTCAATCTTCATGTGGCGAATGAGATCTTGAAGCGTCAGGTCCTTCTCCATGTGCTTCAGGTGGCATCGGTAGTCCTTCCACGACGGTGGAAACTTCTCCAACAACACATAAGCGAGGAATACCTCGTTCATGTCCATCCCTTCGTTGACGATGGTCGTGGACAGGTCCTCGTAAACGTGAACTTGGTCCATGATCGATCGGTTGTCAACCATCTGGAACGCAAGCCACTGGCTTACGACGTACTTCTTGTTCTCAGTGTCGTCAGCCCCGTACTTCTTCTCCAAAGTCTCCAAAATAAATTTGGCAGAGTTGTGGCCAGCAAGCAGATCGAACAGGGTATTGGACATAGAGTCCAAGAGTTGGCCACGGGCAACCTTATTATTCTTAGCATACTTAATACGCTTGGCCTCATTGTCCCTAGCAATTGAGGCAACTAAGGGGGTAGATTCACCAATAAGACTAACAGGCACAGTGGGGTCCTCAAGCAGCACATAATCAATTTCATGTTGTTCAAAAAATATCATAAGTTTTTGAGACCAGCGACGGTAATTGGTACCATCGAGTGGCTCAACACGGGGAAACGTTCGAGCAGCAACAACAGATGCGGACTTCAGATTAGCATGCATATTAGAGTTCATGTTGTTCATGTTCGTCATTACACACAGTCCAGGAAATTACAGAAATTATAAAACAGATTCGGTAATGAATACTTTTGGTTCAAAATTGTTGGAATGCAATTTCGCAAACTAGGAAATGAATTTCAGAACAAAACCAGGGAATCTCTCAGCTCCGGCGTGGCACGGAGGTCCACTGACTTTGAAGCAAAAGTTCTGGCGTGCCCGAGGTGGCGAGCAGCAACGGTTGCTCCCCAAGGATCTCTCAGGTCTACCCAGCAGCGTGCCCGCTCGCTCCACTGGATGTGGAAACAACAGTTTGGGAGAGTAACAGAGTCAGTCGATCCACTCAACGACACGATCAGACTCGTTCAAACAGGTTTGAAAAAGTCTAACAGAAAAAACAAAAAGTATTTTGTAGCCCTCGCCCGGCTCGACCCGAATGACGGCGACAATGCGCGTGAGGCCTGTTCCGGCCCAACTGGCATAGACCCAGCGAATGGTTCTGAACAGGAAAAGGAAGAGAAGCTTTATTAACACTCAAGCTTGCCCTTTGTTTCCGATGTGGGACTTCAAGCAAAAACATCCAAATTTGTCAAGGCTTTTAACGCCAATTTTTCCAACATAAATGTATATAACTAGAAATTTGGCATGATCACAACATTGTTTGAGTTCATTTTAAGAAGGCCACAAGTTGCAAAAACTGAATACAGTAGATACTTTTTTCAATTATTCCTATGGTTACTTCATGGAAATGGATAGAGAGAGACAATAACAACTTTCTTAATCTGTTGCTATCTAATGCGTGAGCCAGTTCTAGAGGGAACACTTAGTCTCCTTCTCCCCAAATGATCAGTGTATGGTGCATGCAATAAAGTAAATAAAACAATTTTAGCATCCATTTGAGAAGAAAGGTTTTAAAAAGCTATGGAGAAGATCAACCCAAGTGATCTTGGGGAGATCTGAAAGCTTCCTCCCTTTGGGGGCTAATATAAGCTCCTTCTTAAAATACTATTTCCCCTCATACTTACGAAACTAGATCAAAAAAGAAAGTCGTAAACTCTCATTCTTTGCAATGCATTGTTTGAAAAAGCAGAACAATTCCTTAGGGCAGTTGCGTTAGAAAAAGTAGGGAAGGGAAAGGAGTTTTCTCTCGAGTTTGACGGCGTTTTCTCTCGTCAGAGTGCACCCGCCGGTTATTCCTTGTTGCTCTCTACCTTCTATGATACTAAACGAGTCTCCTCTGTGGATCCATAGATCAGGACAAAGGAAAATTATGCTCAGAGATGAGAACAAAGGAAAGGCGCCGGCAAGAGAAATCAGTTCAGGGCAGGAGAAAATAGGCAAATTGACGCCTCGATCTGTGGTTGTGATACCTAGTGGTAGCTCTCATTCAGCAAGTATAGACAAGGATTGTGAAATTGATCAGATTTCATCGGAAAGATGGCCACTATCAGGTAGGATTTCTTTGATGGTCCATCGAATCGAAGGTACCAATTTGGGTACGCCCTTGACCATTCTGCAGGACGATGTTGTATCAAACAAATCGTCCAATCACTCTGATTCTCAATCTTTGAAGAAGCTTTTCCTCTGTAATATCCCCCAGGAGAAATGAAACTTGGCTGAGGTCTTTATTGGGGTTAGAAGAAGCTGAAACTTGTTTTGAATGTAAGCGATCAAATCGCTCTGGAAATTTTTTTGGGTTTGTGCGAATGTTTTCTGGGAAAGCTTCAGCTGCTATTAATTCCTTTTATGGAACCATTCAAGATGGGTTTAAACTACTGGTAGACTGGGCAAGACCAACAAATCGAAAATCAAAGAAACACCTTCACCCACCAAAAGTGGTCTAGAAATGGGTTCCTAAGGTGAATTTGCAGCAGACAGAGTCGAGTATTGAAGCTATTGGTTCATCAAATTTTGGTTCTAGAGAGATGGCATTGCAAATAATAATTGGAATGTCTCTAAATATCAGTCCATGCTGAATTCTATGAGTTTGTCAGACCTAATCTTGAGATCCTTTGGTCATCGTTTTTTCTGCTCACATTCTTAAATTCTACTCTCAGAGATGAACTTGAAAAGGAAAGTTGGGCTCGAATCAAGCCTTGGTTCAGTCTTGTGATTAATTCTGGCATCCTTATTACTCTTGGAGGTTTTTTTCAATGGCTGATTGTAGAGGGCATTCCATTTCATGGGCATTCTGATGAAACTGTTCTATCAGTTGCGAAGAAAATTGGAACGGTTCTACATCACTTATGTGACAATAATCCAGATTCAGTCTCGTTTGACAAAGCGTTTGTTTTGGTGCACATAAATTCTATTGTGTCAACCATGAGCTGCAATTTAAAATTGGGTTCCTCCATTTTTCCCATTCATATTTCTGGTGCCCACGTATTGGACATCCCGGAATTTTTTTTCCGATCATATCCTCACCGGAGTCGTCTATGGATAAAGACTGGGCCAACAATGAGAAGCAGATTGAGCCGAATTTTCAGGTAGACCCAGAGAATATCTTTAAAACAAGAGATTCAATTTCACACTCTTCCTCTTATCGATCAGATAAGATAGCTGCAGTTGATAGCTTAAATTTAGCTAGTTCATCACATGTGGGGCACGTGAGCAATATTAATTCCGTTTCGTTACAGAACAACCCCAATTCTTATTTGCGTGCAGCTCAAGTATCCACTACTGTTTCGAATCCCAAAAAGAAAACTCAGGTTGTAAGAGCTGGATCTGTGTATCGAATTCCAGTTCTCTCTCAACCAAGCACCCGCAGCCGAGAAAGAGAATTACACCAAGGAGAGTGGGACTACGTGAATCAAGTAGGTATCAAAGCTTTGAAATCTGATATTCTTGCTATTGATCAGTTTAACAACTTGGATTTAGAAGTTCATGAACATCTTGAGTTGGATGACGATGAGGAAGACGCATATGAAGACGTTTGTGGTGACGAGGATTTGGAAGCCTTGAGCTTCAATCCTCTTTTTTTGGCCTTGCATTAGAAACATGAAGTTCCTCTCATGGAATGTGAGAGGAACAAACTCCGCTCATAAGAGGCGGTGTATTAGTGGCATTATCAGACGTGAGTGACCTGATTTTGTCTTCCTTCAAGAAACCAAGGTGACGTCGTTCTCTCCCTCGTATTCTCGCAGTTGTGTTTTATTGGTGATTGGCAGTATGTGGGATCTCCATCTGAAGGAGCATCTGGAGGACTCTTGTCCATTTGGAAGAGCAGTATGTTCTATTGCTCTGAGTCGATCCCGCTCAAAATGCTATTATATGCTTCGGTAATTGGGGAGAAGTGTAGATCTCTTGTGTGCTTATCAATGTGTATGCCCCGACCAATGAAGTAGAAAGGTATGCACTGTGGGAGGAAATTCTTTCTTACTTAGATCGTTTCTCGGAGAATGTTTGTGTGGGTGGAGATTTTAATTCAGTTTTATTGGCCAGAAACGTCGGAACAGTGTATTCTCTGAGATTGATGGCTCTCGCTTGTTGGATTTTATTCTTTCTCTTGGTTTAAATGATCTTCGTTTGGAAGGTGGGAAGTATATGTGGTATGGCATAGGCTCTAAAGCCACTCGTTTGGATCGATATTTTGTGTCTCCGGACTTCTTGGTTGCATTTGAGAATATTTCCCAGAGAGGTATTGAACGTGGTTTGTCAGATCATAGACCCATTCTTCTTGAATCCAAAGTTGTTAATTGGGGTCCAAAACCGTTCAAGTTTCTTATTGTGTGGCTAGATTCTAAAAAACTTCTCTGAACTGATTCATAGTTATTGGAATTCTTATACTTGTTCGGGGTCTCCTAGCTACCAGTTGTGGTCTAATCTCAAAAGTCTGACGGAAGACTTGAAATTAGAGATGTATTTGGTATGGCATATCAGCAATTTATTGAGCTATCGAAGCAAATTGAAACTCTGTAGTGAATTCTTGATTCGAGAAATTTGTTGGATAGTGAATCAATTCAGCGTTCGCTTCTAAAAGTGGATTTAATTAAGAAGCAAAAAGTTCTTGCGAGAATATGGTGCCAAAAGTCTCGAAAACGCTGGCTAAATGTTGGAGATTCTTGTTCTAAGTATTATCATCGGGTTGCAAATTTCCAAGGAACCTGTAATCGCATTTCAGTGATTAGAAATGGGGAGGTTTTTTTTATCAGAACCTAAGGAGATCCAAGATCACGCTGCTGAACACTTTAAAGACCGGTTGAAAAAATATGTGCAACCGGTTTTGATGCTGCCAAATTTACCTTTTTCTCAAATCTATGCGTCTCAAAGTTTAGCTTTGGAAGCTCTATTTACAGAAAGTGAAGTCGGGCAGGTCGTTCAAGACTGTGGTGGAGACAAATCCCCAAGACCAGACGGGTTTACCTTGAAATTCTTTCAAAACTGTTGGGACATTGTTGGTAAAGATGTCACTCCTTTCATACAGAGCTTTAAAGATGTCACTCCTTTCATACAGAGCTTCCATGAAACAGGTTTTATAGCGAAAGGTTTAATTGCATCATTTTTAACCTTAATACCCAGAGTTCAGAATCCTGAGACATTATCTGAATTGAGACCTATTAGTTTGATTTCAGTGCCCTATAAAATATTGTCAAAGGTGCTTGCTAATCGACTGAAAAATGTACTACCTGATCTTATTAATGATGTTCATAGTGGTTTTGTAGCAGGTCGTCAATTGGTGGACGGTGTTCTTATAGCTTAGAGGTGATCTCTATGGTAAAACAAAATAAATCTGAAGTCCTTATATTGATGATGTTATGAAATCTATGGGTTTTGGTTTGAGATGGAGACATTAGATGGCAGCCTATTTTAAGGCGACTTTATCGGTTTTTATGAATGGATAGCCGAGTTCTGATTTTGTTATTTCGAATAGCTTGCGTCAAGGGTGCCCTTTATCTCCTTTTATATTTTTATTGGCAGCAGAGGGATTGCACCAAGTTTTGCAGGCCGGCCTAATGTCTGGTTATATTGGAGGTGTAAGGGTGGGTCGAGAAAATTTCTTGATTTCTCATCTACAGTTTGCAGATGATACTCTACTTTTAATCTCCGGGACTGAAGCTCATTTGAGGACTCTAAAGAATACTCTTGATATGTATCAGATTGTATCAGGTTTGAAGATTAACTATTTGAAGTCTAAAGGAGTCTTATTGAACGGGTTTGCCTTGTCGGAGGAAAGAATTCAAGAGGGTCTCCGAAGATAAGAAAAAGGTGAATGATAGCCTTCTATCTAAATGGTTCTGGCGCTTTGCAAATGAAAAGGATTCCTCTTGGAAACATTTTATATGTGAGCGTTTTGGATGGAGATCTGATGATTGGGACTTAACTACAGTAGACAAACCGAATACCACTTCAGTTTTTTCACACATTGTATCTTTGGCATCAAATACAGATTCTCAAGCTTATTTGGTAATCAAAGTTTGCATTGGAAAGTTGGTAATGGTAGCAGAATTCGATTATGGGAGGACGTTTGGCTTGGAGATAGGCCTCTATGTTAGTCTTAGTGCCCATAGTTCAATCCTAAATGTCCAAATGTATATATCATCGTTAGCAATAAAATTAAAGCGACTTTATATTACTTATGTGTTGGATTAATATATCGATGTGTGCTCTGATCTATGCCCACCATGCGAATAGAACCATAGATCGAGATAGATCACACTCGATGGGTCCCTAGTCAACAAAGCTTCACTAGAAGCGACTAGTATGAAAGATGGATCTTTATGGCTTACGTTCTGTTAGTCATTGGAATGAGATTCCGGAGTCTAATCATAGATATCATGTGGGACATGATATTGGACGACCTGACATGAATATGTGCCATAGATCAAGTCATGAACATATTCATTGTCGTAGATTGTCATGTATCCTTAGACCAATGAGTCTTTGTGATCGCTATGTAGTCAACAACTGAGTTTGACCTGAGCATAACGTTGTCCATAACAGGGCTTCCATAACGGCCAGGATTGGCTTGGGGACGGGCTACATGAGTGCCACGAAAGACAGCTAAGGGATTTATCCCTCATACCGAGGTATGAGAAAGATATCGGTTCTCGGCCGCTTGATCGAGAGTGACTGAAAAAATAGCATGGGCAAGCACATGATATTAGGTATCATATATGCAGTCATCTCACATATCAAGGAACAATGATTAAGAATAATAAGGATGACGGCTCTATGCCTTATCTCAATCAGGATATCAGAGATAAAAGGATAATGATAGGGACGACAGAAAGGTTAGAATCGACAGGGTCGATTCGTTATGCAGTGTCAGGAAATACTAAAGTCTCGTTAGTTGCCACTTAAATAGGATCAAGTAAAATGAGATTTTACGTTGATCTATTGACATGCATAAACCTAAGGGTCACACCGGAGGATGAAACTCATTGACACATTTATGGAGAATGGCCGAAAGGGAGTTGTCTCGGGACATGACCAAAACTGGGGTTTGGGTCATGTGCCCGTAAGTGAATATGACTTTACGGATCGAGACAAGGCTTGGAGTCTTGGGATTGATCGCGTCGGATAATGTTTGACATTTCCGGTATAGAAGGCTTGGAGGCGATGAGCGAATCACATGACCTCGTTGGAAATGGCCACGGGCCATGTTCCAAGAGGCCCATGAAAGGCCCATGCAACCAATGCCCATGGAACTAATTAATCAAGTCTTGATTAATTAGTACTAAGTAAGCAAGACAAGGATTAAGGTGTTGGTGATTCACCACCTAACCCAATCTTGTCTTGCCATACTTTGTCCTATTTACACCTTACTTGTCCCCATGCTTGTCCCATGCCTTTAGTTGGACAAGTATGGGGTTTGTTATGTTTAAGTCATCTTTTATCAACATAACAAACACAAGACAAGAATAGGAAACACAACTTCTCCCTCCTGTCCATGGCAATTTCGGGTTTGGCTAGTTCCCACCTCCATTTTGTGTTCTTGAGTCCTCAAAGAGAAGAAATACGTGGCTTTGATTCCCATGTGGATACGTAGGCGTCTTGGAGACTCAAGCCAATCATTCGTTACCCGGTGTTCTTGTTTTGGTAAGAACTAGTGCTGAATTTTTCTCTTGCGAATCCATTCTTTGTTAGTTGTTTCATGGTTTTAATCGTCACTTGGTTTTCATTAATTTTCCGCTGCGAGTTGGTTCATCTCCAACCCTACCTCGAGACCCAACACTTTATGCACTCAGTTCCCGCGTTTGTACTCTATTTCAACTTTTAAATGGAAGAAATTCAGTGATATATGTGAAACAGGGAATTGGAGCATTTTCTTCATATGGGAATGTTTTGTTTGGAAAGATAGAGAAGCTCGGCTTTTTCTTCATATGCTAAGCTCGGTTCCTATTCGATACTCTGAAGAAGATTCTCTAGTTTGGACGAAAGCTTCTATTTTCAGGCCAGGTCTTGTTTATTCACTCTTAGAGGCTCCAGATAATTCGCCCCCACCGTGGTCTGGTTTTTTTTGGATTAAAGGATGGCCACCAAAGTATGCGATGCTAGTGTGGCTGATCCTAAATCGAGCAATACCATCTATAGTGTTCTCGGAGAGCAGGGGTGCCGTATTTCCTTAGCAAATATGCTCTGCAAATCTTGCAGGTTAATGTTTGAAGATGTTGATCATATTTTCCTACACTCTCAATTTGCTTGGGTCTTCTGGATGAGAGTTTATAGGTGGTGGAATGTTATCTTTGTTAATTCTAGCACTGTTAACTTAGTGATTCTGAGCTCGGAAAGTTTATGGCAGAAGAGATTTTGGTTGAAGTGGTTACGTGTTGCGTACGTTGCTCTGTGGTTGCTGTGGCTTCGTCGAAATGCAGTGGTTTTCTCAGATGTTTTGGAACCGGTGGAGGCTGTTTTATTGAGATTGCAGAGTTTATCTTATGGGTTGCTTCAGTCTGCAGGTTTTTTGAGACCTGACATTTCTTTTGTAGACTGGCAGAATTTTCCTTCTGTTTGTTGGTGCTGAGCTGATCTTGGTTCTGTTTCTGTTATCATTGTACTTATCTTTGGTATAATGAAAATTTCCAATCGTTTATCAAAAAAAATAATATCAGCTCCTTCTTCTCTTGTACATTCATTGCACATTGCATGCCCATTTCATCAACATCTTTAGCAATGCCAATTTACATCTATTATAGTTTACACATACTAATCTCTTTATCAGCAATGGAGCGGGAAATCTTGATCTTACTTGAGTTAATTAGAGGTTAACTTTTAAGTTAACATTATCTGCCTGTTTTCACTATAGTGAACCACTATTCGAACATTTTAATCTTCTGTTAGAGCACTCACAATGCAAATCGATTGTAGCGTGTCGAATCCTCTTTTGTATTGCTTGGTTCGAACCGTGGTGATTGATGCTGGTCTTTCACTATTTCTTAGTTAACTTTGGATATTTGGGTTAGTTCGGTGTTTGTTAAGGTGTTGAGTCTTTAATATGATATTCTGGATTATTAAAGAATCATGTCCACTCCATTGTCTCCAACTCCGGCCTACTGACCAGCCACTCTGAGGTGAAAGATCACGCTGCAACCTACTTCAAATCTCAGTTCATAGAGTCCCTCACCAAGCATCTCAGCCTCCCCCATCTACCATTTAAAAGCATCTATACTAGCCAAGCAACCGTCATAGAAGTTCCTTTCACTGAAGAGGAAATCCTAGAGTGCGTTTTCAGTCTTGATGGAAACAAAGCGCAAGGGCCCGGCGTTTTCTCCTTAAACATTTCCAAAAAGCCTGGCATATTGTGCGTCTGGACCTGATTGACTTCCTAGCAGAATTCCACTAAACTGGGAGACTTGGGAAAAGTTTCAGCACCTCTTTCATCGCCTTAATCCCCAAGATCCAATCACCATCCTCCCTCGATCACTTCCGGCCAATCAGCCTCCTCACTAGCCCTTATAAGATCGTGTCCAAGCTCCTTCTTGGCAAACTCAAGCCCCTGGTTCCGTCTCTTATAAGTGATTACCAGTCTGCCTTTGCTTCGAGTCGACAACTCATAGACTCGGTCCTCATTGCCAGCAAACTGATCCATTTTGCCAAATCAAGGAGAATCAAATTGTGCTCCTAAAGCTTGACTTTACTAAGGCTTTCGACAAACTCAACTCGTATTATCTTATGAGAGTCTTATGCAGAATGGGTTTCAAGCAGACTTGGAGGAAATGGATTCACTCATGTCTCCGCGCCCACATCTCAGTTCTGGGCAACCCCTCCCCGAAATTCAGGTCCACTTGTGGTGTTAGGCAGGGTTGCTCAATTTCGCCCTTCCTCTTCATTCTAGCGGTTGAAGGCCTACACCTCCAACTGATAGAGGGATAAGCGTAGGGAAAATTTGCAGGCATCTACATACCCAGATTCTCCTCCTCCATCACCCACCTGCAATATGACGACACACTTTTGTTCATGTTAGCTGACCCCCAAGGACTGGTAAATGTTAAAGCAATCTTGGCTGCTTTCCACCTAGCCTCAGGCCTTGAGGTGAATTTTTTCAAATCCCATCTCACCCTACTAAATGGCTCCCTAGAGGAATCGCAAGAATTAACATCTTTACTCGGTTGCGTCATCTCCCCTCTAACTTTCAAATACCTCGGGTTTTCACTAGGGGCGAACCCTCGACTGGTTTCGACATGACAGTCAATAATCGCCAAGTTTCAACAAGCAACTGATCATTGGCAGTCAAAATTTCTATCAATTGGAGGCAGGCACACACTGATCAGGTCAACCCTCAGTTCCATTCCAGTTTTTACCATGTCTCTGTACGAAGCCCCAATGAAGGTGATCAAAAAGCTTGAGTCAATTGAAGGAGCTTTGCAAAACAAGCTGGCTTAAAGTTCAATTACCCAAGCTCTCCGGGGGTTTAGCAATTTGCTGCCTATCCGACTTCAACAAGGCCTTGTTCTAAAATTGGATCTGGAGATTCGCCTCTGAGGACGGAAAGTTGGGATCTCTCTAGCATCTCTTCCGCGAGGAGCTCCCCAAATATTACCTGCATCCTAGGGCTCTTCCAAGACGCCGGGATGGTTTTCGTTGGAAGCTGGGCTCTGGTACCAAAATTCGTTTCTGGTTAGACGTTTGAGCCGGCACCGAACCCTTGAAATCGCTCTTCCCTCGTCTCTTCCTCATCGCAGATAACAGAGAAGCGCTAGTCTCTGAATATTGGCTAGACGAGGCTTGGCACCCAATCTTCAGAAGACCATTAATGGTCTATGAATCTGATATAAGGGCTCTTCTTTATGCTCATCTCTCAGCTATCAGGCCCTCAAAATGCATGGACTCGATTCTCGATCAAGGACTGCTATAAGGTGATCAGAGCCAATATTTCCACCTCCACTGTGGCCTGGGCTTCTTACCTTTGGAAGGCAAAGCTCCGGCCCAAGATCACCTTATTTGGATGGTTGGCCGCCCTCAATGCCATCCCATCCAAGTCTTTTTTGATATCCAGAGGCCTCCGAATCTCCCTCGCAGACTCTATGTGCAGCTTGTGCCCATCAATTTTTTATGATTGCAACCACATCCTACTCTGCCCTCGAGCCTCCAAGCTTTGGTACCATATTTTCTGTTGGTGGAACATTAGAAGCTGTATCCCGGCCTCAATCTCTGAGCTTATTGTATTGTTGTAAGACCCGCCCCCGGTCGATCCCGGTAGAACCGGTGGATCCTAGCTAAGTTTGACTTTCAGCCGGAAAAGTCAACTGATGACTCGGAAAGTCATTCGGGACCTTTCCGGGGCCCAAAAAGCTCAGCCAACTTCACGGTTAGCTTAGTTGGGCCGTTTCCTTCAGTTTGACTGAAATTTTGTTAAAGTCAGCCGTCGGTCAAATCTGGACTTTGTATCGGTTGTTTTCCGATAAAATATTGGAAAGCTGGAAATTATTTAAGTGGGAGTGACCTCACATGACACTTGTCATGCTTGGCTTGGAGAATGAAAATGAGACTTCAAATGACCCTCATACCCTCCTAACTTACCTTTAAAGGGATAAGACCTTAAGGGCTTTTGAGTAAATTGACATTTTAGGTCATTTAAAGGAAAGGGAGCAACAATTCAGCTCATTCCTTGTTGGTGTTGGGTCTCGAGGTAGGGTTGGAGATGAACCAACTCGCAGCGGAAAATCAAGGAAAACCAAGAGACGATTAAAACCATGAAACAACTAACAAAGAATGGATTCACAAGAGAAAAATTCAGCACTAGTTCTTACCAAAACAAGAACACCGGGTAACGAATGATTGGCTTGAGTCTCCAAGACGCCTACGTATCCACATGGGAATCAAAGCCACGTAGTTCTTCTCTTTGAGGACTCAAGAACACAAAAATGGAGGAGGAAACTAGCCAAACCCGAAATTGCAAGGGAAGGGAGAGAGAAGTTGTGTTTCCTATTCTTGTCTTGTGTTTGTTTATGTTGAAAAAAGATGACTTAAACATAACAAAACCCATACTTGTCCAACTAAAGGCATGGGACAAGTATGGTGTCAAGTAAGGTGTAAATAGGACAAAGTATGGCAAGACAAGATTGGGTTAGGTGGTGAATCACCAACACCTTAATCCTTGTCTTGCTTACTTAGTACTAATTAATCAAGACTTGATTAATTAGTTCCATGGGCCTTGGTTGCATGGGCCTTTCATGGGCCTCTTGGAACATGGCCCGTGGCCATTTCCAACGAGGTCCCGTGATTCGCTCATCGCCTCCATGCCTTCCATACCGGAAATGTCCAACATTATCCGACGCGATCAATCCCAAGACTCCAAGCCTTGTCTTGATCTGTGAAGTCCTATTCACTTACGGGCACATGACCCAAAACCCAGTTTTGGTCATGTCCCGAGACAACTCCCTTTTGGCCATTCTCCATAAATGTGTCAATGAGTTTCATCCTCCGGTGTGACCCTTAGGTTTATGCATGTCAATAGATCAACGTAAAATCCCATTTTACTTGATCCTATTTAAGTGGAAACTAACGAGACTTTAGTATTGCCTGACACTACATAACGAATCGACCCTGTCGATTCTAACCTTTCCGTCGTCCCTGTCATTATCCTTTTATCTCCGATATCCTGATTGAGATAAGGCATAGAGCCGTCATCCTTATTATTCTCAATCACCGTTCCTTGATATGTGAGATGACTGAAGATATGATACCCAGTATCATGTGCATGGCCATGCTATTCTTCCAGTCACTCTCGATCAAGCGGCCGAGAACCGATATCTTTCCCATACCTTAGTATGAGGGATAAATCCCTTAGCCGTCTTTCGTGTCACTCATGTAGCCCGTCCCCAAGCCAATCCTGGCCGTTATGGAAGCCCTGTTACGGACAACGTTAGGCTCAGGTCAAACTCAGTTGTTGACTACAAAGCGATCACAAAGACTCCTTGGTCTAAGGATACATGACAAGCTACAACACTGAATATGTTCATGACTTAATCTATGGCACATATTCAGGGCGGGTCGTCCAATATCATGTCCCACATGATATCTATGATCAGACTCCGGAATCCCATTCCAATGACTAACAGAACGTAAGCCATAAAGAGCCATCTTTCATACTAGTCGCTTCTAGTGAAGCTTTGTTGACTAGGGACCCATCGAGTGTGATCTATCTCGATCTATGGTTCTATTCGCATGGTGGGCATAGATCAGAGCACACATCGATATATTACTCCAACACATAAGTAATATAAAGCCGCTTTAATTTTATTGCTAACGATGATATATACATTTGGACATTTAGGATTGAACTACGGGCACTAAGACTAACAATCTCCCACTTGCCTTAGTTCCAATCTAAACTCCAATATGTCCCCATCGACTTTACATGTCTAACATGTTCAGGCAGTGACACTGCCTTAGTCAAAGGGTTGGCTATGTTATCATCTGTTGCAATATCGGTTATCTTCACTTCACCTCAGTTCAGTATTTATCTGATGAGGTGGATACGCCGCAGTACATGTTTGGATTTGTTATGCGATCTAGGCTTTTAGCTTGCGCAATGGCCCTTGTGTTGTCGCAAAATGGATTCACCGGACTGGATAGGTTTTTAATTACACCCAGCCCTGCCATGAATTTCCAAATCCACATAGCCTCCTTAGCTGCCTCTACAGCATCCATGTACTTGGCCTCTGTCGTAGATTCGGCAATGGTATCTTGCTTTACGCTTTCCCAGCTAAAGCTCTGCCATTCAGCGTAAACACATATCCTGATTGACTTCTAAAGTCATCTGGATTTGTCTTGGAAAACTAGCGTCTACTCATCCTTCGACGACTAGTTCAGCATCATCTTTCCCCCGGGTTAGAATGATGTCTACTGGTACAACATAAGGCTTACGAGACGTCTGGTCTCATACATGTCATGGCATATATGATCGATCCTGCCCCCAGGCGCATAGGATTCTCATCATCCTTTTCAGCTCATCAGGTGTCTTAGGACACCGAGTCTTGCTGAGATGAATGCCATGACTAGTGGGTAAGAGTCCTTTCTTTGAATCAAGCATTAAGAACCTACTCAATGCCTTGTTCACATAGGTTCCCTGACTTAAATCCAAGACCCTCTTGGTGCGATCTCTACATATCTTAATCCTTAAGATATGAGAAGCATCACCTAAGTCCTTTATTGAAAAACACTTCCTCAACCAAGCTCTAATCTCGTGCAAGGTTGGGATATCGTTTTCAATGAGAACCAGAAAGGTAATATTGCTCCCACTAGCCTTCTTATAAACGCAAGATTCATCCTCGTTCTTGATTAAGCCAAATCCAATTACAGCTTCATCAAAACGAAGGATCCAACTCCGAGAAGTTCGTTTCAATCCAGAAATGGATTTCAACAACTTATAAATCTTTCCTTTATTCTTCGGATCGTCAAAACCTTTGGGCCGAGACATACAAACGTACTCAGTCAAATTTCCATTTAGGAAAGCGGTTTTGACATCCACTTGCCATATCTCGTAATTATGATACGCAGTTATGTCAAGAAGAATTTGGATCGATTTTGACCATAGCCACTAAGGAGAAGGTTTCCTCATAGTCAATCCATTGGATCTGCCTATAACCTTTCGCCACCAGTTGAGCTTTGTAGGTCAGAGGGTTGCCGTCCATGTCCATCTTCACCTTGAAGATCCATTTGCATCCTATGGTCCTCACACCATTGATGGGATCAACCGGTTCCCAGACTCGGTTGTCCGACATGGATTGCATTTCCTCCCTCATGGCTCCCAGCCATAACTCGGAGTTGGGCCCATACACGACTTCCTGAAAGGTGGCTGGATCATCGTGATCCACCATGACTTCATTGTCACCTCCGGATACCATATCTTGGAGGTGGAAGATTGATCCTTTCAAATCGCCTTGGACCTTCCAGAATTGTAACAGGAATTGGTTCTTACTCTACGACAATCTCTGGCTCCTTTCTACTGGGTTGCCAATTGGTTTAGACAGATCTGTACCATCCTGAATTTCTTCGAGTTGCACAGTCCTCCCAATGACGTCTTTGGAAACAAAACTTCTTTTCCATAAAGACCCCACCCCAAGCGACGAACACCATGTTCTCACTGGGATTGTAGAAATAGTATCCCCTTGTTGCTTTGGGATACCACACGAAGGTGCATATCTCAGATCTTGGTTCGAGCTTAGTCGAAACCAAATGTTTCACATAAGCCTCGCAACCACAAATCTTTAGGAAGGACAAAGCGGGCATCATCCCGTACCATTTTTAAAATGGTGTCCCTTCCACACCATTCGTCGAAGCCCGATTCACTATGAATGCGGTCGTCTCTAGAGCAAAACCCCTAAAAGAGATTGGGAGATCAGTCCAACTAATCATGGAACAGACCATTGTCTAACAATGTCCGATTTCTCCGTTTGGCTACACCTTTCAACTACAGTGACCTAGGAGGAGTCCATTCCAAAAGGATCCCATTCTCTTTTAGATGATCTAATAACTCTGTGGTCAAGTATTTTCCACCTCGATCCAATCGAAGTGCCTTAATACCTTTGTCGAGCTGGTTTTCTACTATAGTCTTAAACTCTTTGAATTTATCAAAAGCTTCAGACTTATGTCTCACCGAATAGACATAACCATATTTACTGTAATCATCAATAAATGTGATAAAGTAGCTAAAACCCCTCCTGGCAAGTGAACTTATTGGTCTACACACATTCGAGTGTATCAGCCCCAATAACTCACCCGCCCTTTCATCGCGATCGATAAAGGGCACTTTAGTCATTTTGCCCATCAAACAAACCTTGCACCTATCGATCGAATGGAATTCGAATGAACCTGAAAGCCCGCACTTCTGAAGTGCTGATAGGCGCTTCTTGTTTATGCGACCCAAATGACAGTACCATAACAGAGTTAGGTTTAAATCGTTGGATTTAGACCTCTTGGTATTAACGGAATATATAGAACTTGAGGCATTGTTACCCACATCTAATATGTACAATCCTCCAACCATGTCAGTACTGGTATAAAACATATCATTGCATAGAACATTGAAAACTCCATTTCCAATATTAACATTATATCATTCCTTGTCAAACACGGATACAGATATAATATTCCTACTAAAAGTAGGTATGCAATATACATTATACAATACTAAGACAAGGCCTCTTGGCAAAGCAAGACTCATGGATCCTACAGCAGTTGCCACAACTCTGAGGTCCATTTCGTGCTTTCCAAATCTCTCCTACTTTCAGCCACCATATATTAGTGCATGTGTGAGATTCAGTCATGGTATCTAATACCCATGAATCTTTGGAAGTAGAGAGATGTAGCTCTATAGAGTTAATACCGAATGAAGGCACGATCCCACCGCCCTTCCTTAGATCATCCAGGTTTCCTGATGAAGGCGCAGTCCTACTGCCCTTCTTCAGATCATCCAGGCTATTTGATGAAGGCGCAGTCCCACTGCCCTTCTTCAGATCAGCCGTGAACTTCCTGTAATCCCGGTTCCAATGACCAGGCTGTTGGCAATAGAAGCAGACATTCTCAGGTGTCTCATCTTTCCTGCCAAGTGCGCATGGGCCCAGCCCTTGCCACTTCCAATTCCCTTGTTGACCATCAGAATATCCTTGGATCCCAGATCCCTGAGATATTCTTCTCAGCAGTTGATGACACTTCATGTAACTCTGATATGGTCTTAGAGACAGCCTTGTCAAGGACATACTCTTTGCGTTCAGACTTGAGGACTATCCTCAAAATTTTGTACCAGTCCAAATAGTTTGTCCCATTTAGCTTGACCCTGTCAAGAATGGTTTTTAATGACAAACTATTAATGTTCGCTGAATTTGCCATTTGATCTACAACAGATAAAATTCAATCAGTAAACTGAATAAATTTTATGAAGATCAAGCTTAAACACCAACAATCAATTCTAAACCTTTAGAATCTGAAACCAAGATCCTTGATTCACTCGATTAAGCTGAACTAATGCTCACCACTTAATCGAGCTATGTAGGTAGGACTCCATCCAATCACATCCAATGTGACTCTTGGCTAGGGTATGTACTTATGTACACGACTTACCCTATCTGTTACCCTAGCTCAACCTCAGGCTGAGAATCGTAGTCGGGTCCACCAATTTTCAACTATGGCCCGTCACTATGTAGGTGCTCCGCTAATGCGCACGACACCCACATATGTCGTCCAAACCTACTACCCCGCTTTCCCATGGATGCTCCGCTAATGCGCACGACACCCATAGGACGGGGAGGTAGTAAGGTGTTGATAATTGGGAGGTATCGGACATGACCCGTTTTTACTTGTCCGGTTGTGTTTAAAACTTTGACACATCCTAGATGCGATGAGCACATCAACTACATTCCAAATGCAATGATGCCTCAAATTACCTCCAATGTAATTCTTCCTTCGAACCCGTCAACTACATCCAATGTAATGACGATTCTAAGGGCTCACACACAAGGATTAAAATTCCAATTTTATCTTTGCATGTGAGGTGATATGCTCGGTAAATAAAGTTAAGCATGCAATTCTAAAACACAGAATTAATCATGCATAAACTAAACCAAGCATAAAGCGATAAATATGCACATAATAGCCCCCTAAACTAACTCCCACTAGCTTCTTGAGCTCCATCGACTCCAAGCAGATGCCAACACCCGAAAAGCCACCAAATGACCTTTTCGCCCTTTCTTCATCTTGAGTAAAATATTACAATTTAATACACGACTCGCAGGTCGGGAATAAATAAATATTACAAACAAGTGGTTCGACGACCACACCTTGAAAGAATAATTACACGCTAACTCTAACGGCTCGCAGGCCGTGAAAAGGGATAAATAATTAAATCGAGCTCGGGGCTATTATGTACACCATGCCAACATCACATCACACATCGTGTTATCAAACAATCATGTTATCAAACATCATGTGATTTTCCGGTTTTATTTAATAGCCAAGTTTCGAAATTTTTTGATGTTCGGTTTATTGAAACCGTTCAAAAATGAAACTTTTGAACATTTGATCTTCGAGTTCATCATGACGGTTCCAAACTCATCATAACTAACAAAACGGTTTAGCCTTGGCATATCAACCATCCAATGGTCATGCTTGGCCTAGCTCCGTCCAACGGAGCCCCGTTCGGTCCCGGTTTTGGCTCCCCGAGAGTCCCGCTCCCGAGACCCGAAAAATCAAATTTTTTTTCAAAATTTCCAGATTTGAAATAATTTTCAAAAATTCATTTTACATGCATTAAATCCATAAACAATAATTTAAAACATGTTATCAAACAATTTAGCAAAACAACATGCCAAAAACGAAACTTTCAAGCAAAACCGAAACTTTGAACACCGTCTTGTGAATCCCGAAGGTAGCACGGCTCTGATACCACTGTTGGGTCTCGAGGTAGGGTTGGAGATGAACCAACTCGCAGCGGAAAATCAAGGAAAACCAAGAGACGATTAAAACCATGAAACAACTAACAAAGAATGGATTCACAAGAGAAAAATTCAGCACTAGTTCTTACCAAAACAAGAACACCGGGTAACGAATGATTGGCTTGAGTCTCCAAGACGCCTACGTATCCACATGGGAATCAAAGCCACGTAGTTCTTCTCTTTGAGGACTCAAGAACACAAAAATGGAGGAGGAAACTAGCCAAACCCGAAATTGCAAGGGAAGGGAGAGAGAAGTTGTGTTTCCTATTCTTGTCTTGTGTTTGTTTATGTTGAAAAAAGATGACTTAAACATAACAAAACCCATACTTGTCCAACTAAAGGCATGGGACAAGTATGGTGTCAAGTAAGGTGTAAATAGGACAAAGTATGGCAAGACAAGATTGGGTTAGGTGGTGAATCACCAACACCTTAATCCTTGTCTTGCTTACTTAGTACTAATTAATCAAGACTTGATTAATTAGTTCCATGGGCCTTGGTTGCATGGGCCTTTCATGGGCCTCTTGGAACATGGCCCGTGGCCATTTCCAACGAGGTCCCGTGATTCGCTCATCGCCTCCATGCCTTCCATACCGGAAATGTCCAACATTATCCGACGCGATCAATCCCAAGACTCCAAGCCTTGTCTTGATCTGTGAAGTCCTATTCACTTACGGGCACATGACCCAAAACCCAGTTTTGGTCATGTCCCGAGACAACTCCCTTTTGGCCATTCTCCATAAATGTGTCAATGAGTTTCATCCTCCGGTGTGACCCTTAGGTTTATGCATGTCAATAGATCAACGTAAAATCCCATTTTACTTGATCCTATTTAAGTGGAAACTAACGAGACTTTAGTATTGCCTGACACTACATAACGAATCGACCCTGTCGATTCTAACCTTTCCGTCGTCCCTGTCATTATCCTTTTATCTCCGATATCCTGATTGAGATAAGGCATAGAGCCGTCATCCTTATTATTCTCAATCACCGTTCCTTGATATGTGAGATGACTGAAGATATGATACCCAGTATCATGTGCATGGCCATGCTATTCTTCCAGTCACTCTCGATCAAGCGGCCGAGAACCGATATCTTTCCCATACCTTAGTATGAGGGATAAATCCCTTAGCCGTCTTTCGTGTCACTCATGTAGCCCGTCCCCAAGCCAATCCTGGCCGTTATGGAAGCCCTGTTACGGACAACGTTAGGCTCAGGTCAAACTCAGTTGTTGACTACATAGCGATCACAAAGACTCCTTGGTCTAAGGATACATGACAAGCTACAACACTGAATATGTTCATGACTTAATCTATGGCACATATTCAGGGCGGGTCGTCCAATATCATGTCCCACATGATATCTATGATCAGACTCCGGAATCCCATTCCAATGACTAACAGAACGTAAGCCATAAAGAGCCATCTTTCATACTAGTCGCTTCTAGTGAAGCTTTGTTGACTAGGGACCCATCGAGTGTGATCTATCTCGATCTATGGTTCTATTCGCATGGTGGGCATAGATCAGAGCACACATCGATATATTACTCCAACACATAAGTAATATAAAGCCGCTTTAATTTTATTGCTAACGATGATATATACATTTGGACATTTAGGATTGAACTACGGGCACTAAGACTAACAGTTGGTGCAGCCAAAATTCACAAGGAGAGAGGAGGAGAGGAGCTCATTTCTTGAGGAAGAAGATAGAGAAGAAAGCTTGGATCTTGGAGCTTGTTCTTGGTCCTTTTTCCTTCATTTTCACTTCATCTTCTTCATCTCATCTCCATAGAGGTAAAGATACTCCTAACTCTCTATTTCATCCACTTCCAATCTATGGGTTTTGTGGGTTTTGGTTTAAAAGTTGAAGAACTTGCTTTGTGGGTGTTGCTTGGAGAAGAAGTAGTGAAGTAGGATGTTTGGATTGTATTTTGGTTGAAGTTTTGATGAACCCATTAAGGGTGTTGATGTTGGGTAACTTTGGATGAACATTTTGGAGTTGAGAGGACTTGGAAATGGGGTTTTTATGGTGATTTTCGTGAAACTCGAATTGGGGAAGAAAGGGGAAGAAACTGGTCAGGTTTGATACGGAACGAGGTATGGAGAGTGTCACATTCCGGCCCTCTGAGTGGCATGGAATGGGTCACATTCCATATCAGACCCCCGGAAGCCAAACCCCTTCCTTTTAGCCCATTTTGATTCCTAAATCATTTCTTCAAACCTTAATTCCATTGTTTGAGTGTTGTTATGTACTTTGGGGATAAGAACATCGTTGAGTTATTAACTTTGGCCTTTTGGTGGTCTAAGACCGTGGTACCGAGCAAGGAAGGAAGAACTTGGACTTGAGCTTGAAGAACGAAGAGTCACGTCGGAACCCGTATGAAGAACGGTGTGGTGACTATCGTTTGTGACATCAGAGTGTTGAGAGGAAGACCTTGAGGTAGGGAAAGTCTTAACTCCTCGTTTATGATGCTTATTATGCATGTTAGGCTAATAAAATTGGAAAGGTCCTAGAAATGCCTATAGGATGCGAATAACTAGAATAATTGTCCTTCAATTACTAATAACCGGAAATGTCTAGTTGTGAATGATTAGGATGCCAACCACTAGTGTAACTCGCTTTCAATACTTGGGAATTGTTTTACTGGTAGAGCGGCCTTGGCAAAGCCCTCGGATTAGTTGCGTGTTAGGATCACATGCTTGGTTGTTTGGTTGCTTAGTGGATAGGCTAAAGAGTCTAATGGAACTAGTAGAATTGCATATTTGAATGCTCGTTTGAAGGTTTTCATGATTGGTTGATTGAACTCGTATTTGACTATTGGCTGTATTTGAATGATACTTGATTTCCTTAAATGGTTGTTTGGAGCATCGAGTATGACTGGTTGTACCGAGCGGTGCAATCAGGTGATCGATGCCCCGCTGGGTCGTAACTGGTAAGTGAACGGTAAGTGATGATTGTGTTATTCGTGTGTTGTGACCATGTGATTCGTGTGCTGTGTGTCGTGATGAAAAGGTGATGCGTGAGCTATGTGTGATAGTGAAGTGGTGTTTGTTGGGAGTGGATTGCTTTGTGTTTCGGTTTGAGTGTGTTACTCAATTATTATTTGATTATTATTGAATTGCCCGAGTGTATGCTTCCTATGGGAGTAATACCTTGGTTCCCGAGGACCTAAAATCCTTTGGAGACGTTTCTGAGACTTCCGACGATATGTGCCCTGAAGGGTGTTTCCGATAGTCTCAATGATATGCGTCTCCTCTGGATTGGAGGGAAAATCCGAGAGGACACATCATATGTGGATCGGAGGGTGGTGACTCCAGGTGCCACGGCATTGATCGGTTTACCTATTGCCTGTGATTGTTAAGAGTTATCTTGTTGACTTTGCTGATGAAATCATTGAGTTTAAAGTCCACCTTGTTATGTATTTTCCCTACTGAGCGCAAGCTCACCCCTATGAGTTTGTTGTTGTGATTACAGGCTTGTTTGAGGAGTAGAGGCTCGGGAGCTTCTTGGTGTGGGTGTCCTGTAGAGACTTCGTTTTCATTTCATTTCAGTTTTGAACAAATCTTGTTGGAGGATTATTATTACACCCCTGGAGGGTTATTTATGTTTTTAAATTGAGTTTTTGTGGATTTGAGTTTTATATCGGAGATTTTCAGGAAGTTATTGTTGAGTTATTGCCTTTTAATCGTTTTATCCTAGTCATGCCTCGAGTCCGGGCAAGAACCGGATTTGGGGCGTGACAATTGTGGCTGGGACTTTATCCCAATAGAAAAATCAAGAGGTTTTGGTCCAAGGTCCTATTTCTCAGTCTTTGGTTACTTGGCTCTCCAGGAATTCGCTAGTCTTCTCGGTCTTGATAGACTCGGCCAAAACCATTCTCCTGCGGATCCAGCTCTACATCTTCTTGCTCTTGTCTCTGGCCCAAGCCCGAATTTCAGCAACCGACATCTCATCATGGATACGCTCTCCCTGCAAGTTTTTCTGCACTCTGGCTCTCTCTCTCTCTCTCTCTATATATATATATATATATATATATATATATCTACTAAGCTTAAGAGCTGTAAACTTAGGTAACTTGTGAGATGCGCGTGAACGTCCTTGTACTTGACCGAACCGTTGATTTCTATGTGAGACGCACGAGGTGCGGGCCTCTTGTCTATATAAGTGTTACTTTTGACTTTACGACTTACTTTTGATCCAAGTGGGATCCGATGGAGACGCACGAGAACGTCATGTCTTGGTAGATCGAATCGATTGGGTTAAACCGAGTTATGAACCTATAGGTTCTAAATGCAGTGAGCTTTCGAGATGTCACGTGCTTACAGCCCGGAGTGTACCAATAACCGTCCAGTTGTGGGGCAGAGCCAGACACCAGCTGTTGTTCTGGCAGGGGCAGTGAGCGCCCAGGGAGCTACTTCCACGTAGCACCAGAGTTTTGGGGATAGACTGGTAGGGTCATCACCTAGAGTTCCTCCAGTCACAGAGCCGACTCAAGCGGCCCGATTGATGAGGTGGTTCGCGCAGTGTTAGATGCGCTCAGCATGAGAGTACAACACCGGCACAAGAGGCTGTGCCTACCGCCGACGCGGTCACTACCGAGATGCCAGGCCAGGTGGACGGTTACACGGCCCAGGCACTCAGGAGTTTTCTTAAGTTGAGTACACCAATTTAATCCGGGAATTCAGACCCCGAGGCAGTTGTATTATGGTTGGAGTGGATTACCCACAACCTTAATACGTTTAGAGTATTCAGATATTCGTTGGAGAATATGTTCCACGACCTCCCATCCGAGGGAGAAACACGATACTGGAAGCAACGTGTGCAGACCAGATTTGGAAATGACTTCCAGCCGTTCAGCGGACTGTCCTTGGGACAGTGTTTCCTTCAATTTATTCGAGGTGACCGACACAAGCAGTTTTGGATCTGCGGTAGAAAAGGGGTGACCGTCTATGAGTATTAGACGAGGTTCATGTCCCCGTATCGCTCCGCACCCGAGATGGTGCCGACCGAGGAGAGCGCCACGGGCGTCTCGAGAGGTGACTCAACTCGTGTATCACGGGTTGAGTCATTGCTTTCAGATCCGTGGACTTTTCAGTACTAGTGGAGCAAACACTAGCTCCTTGAGGTCGTTAGTAAGTCACAATCCGTGGAGGCAATGGACCTCAGGATTCATTCAGTCCCAGACCCAGCCCGGTGAGGCACGACGGGTTAGAGAAGTAGCGTCCGTTGGACCTGCCTCGGTGCCATAGTTTGCCCTCACGCAAACAGTTGGAACGTCTAGGCCGAGAATGCCAATTGAGCGATGGATCTACGAACCGTTCCACAGGTCGACCTACGAGAGCCGACAAGAGAACATGCTACCATAGTAGTAAATTCTTTCATCCCATCGAGAGGAGGACCTCCTATGCGGTAGGGCCGAGCGTACATGATTACCGGGGCCGAGTGAGGACTGGATACCGATCTTGAGATCGCGTAGAGTACTTGTTACCGATTACATTTTGGATTTCGTGTCAGCTGACACTTGAGCTTTACACTGGTGTATTAGTTCTGTTGGGTCTCGAGGTAGGGTTGGAGATGAACCAACTCGCAGCGGAAAATCAATGAAAACCAAGAGACAATTAGAACCATGAAACAACTAACAAAGAATGGATTAACAAGAGAAAAATTCAGCACTAGTTCTTACCAAAACAAGAACACCGGTTAACGAATGATTGGCTTGAGTCTCCAAGACGCCTACGTATCCACATGGGAATCAAAGCCACGTAGTTCTTCTCTTTGAGGACTCAAGAACACAAAAATGGAGGAGGAAACTAGCCAAACCCGAAATGGCCATGGAAGAGGGAGAGAAAATGTGTTTCCTATTCTTGTCTAGTGTTTGTTATGTTGAAAAAAGATGACTTAAACATAACAAAACCCATACTTGTCCAAATAAAGGCATGGGACAAGTATGGTGTCAAGTAAGGTGTAAATAGGACAAAGTATGGCAAGACAAGATTGGGTTAGGTGGTGAATCACCAACACCTTAATCCTTGTCTTGCTTACTTAGTACTAATTAATCAAGACTTGATTAATTAGTTCCATGGGCCTTGGTTGCATGGGCCTTTCATGGGCCTCTTGGAACATGGCCCGTGACCATTTCCAACGAGGTCCCGTGATTCGCTCATCGCCTCCATGCCTTCCATACCGGAAATGTCCAACATTATCCGACGCGATCAATCCCAAGACTCCAAGCCTTGTCTCGATCCGTAAAGTCCTATTCACTTACGGGCACATGACCCAAAACCCAGTTTTGGTCATGTCCCGAGACAACTCCCTTTTGGCCATTCTCCATAAATGTGTCAATGAGTTTCATCCTCCGGTGTGACCCTTAGGTTTATGCATGTCAATAGATCAACGTAAAATCCCATTTTACTTGATCCTATTTAAGTGGCAACTAACGAGACTTTAGTATTGCCTGACACTACATAACGAATCGACCCTGTCGATTCTAACCTTTCCGTCGTCCCTGTCATTATCCTTTTATCTCCGATATCCTGATTGAGATAAGGCATAGAGCCGTCATCCTTATTATTCTCAATCACCGTTCCTTGATATGTGAGATGACTGAAGATATGATACCCAGTATCATGTGCATGGCCATGCTATTCTTCCAGTCACTCTCGATCAAGCGGCCGAGAACCGATATCTTTCCCATACCTTAGTATGAGGGATAAATCCCTTAGCCGTCTTTCGTGTCACTCATGTAGCCCATCCCCAAGCCAATCCTGGCCGTTATGGAAGCCCTGTTACGGACAACGTTAGGCTCAGGTCAAACTCAGTTGTTGACTACATAGCGATCACAAAGACTCCTTGGTCTAAGGATACATGACAAGCTACAACACTGAATATGTTCATGACTTAATCTATGGCACATATTCAGGGCGGGTCGTCCAATATCATGTCCCACATGATATCTATGATCAGACTCCGGAATCCCATTCCAATGACTAACAGAACGTAAGCCATAAAGAGCCATCTTTCATACTAGTCGCTTCTAGTGAAGCTTTGTTGACTAGGGACCCATCGAGTGTGATCTATCTCGATCTATGGTTCTATTCGCATGGTGGGCATAGATCAGAGCACACATCGATATATTACTCCAACACATAAGTAATATAAAGCCGCTTTAATTTTATTGCTAACGATGATATATACATTTGGACATTTAGGATTGAACTACGGGCACTAAGACTAACAATCTCCCACTTGCCCTAGTTCCAATCTAAACTCCAATATGTCCCCATCGACTTTACATGTCTAACATGTTCAGGCAGTGACACTGCCTTAGTCAAAGGGTTGGCTATGTTATCATCTGTTGCAATATCGGTTATCTTCACTTCACCTTAGTTCAGTATTTATCTGATGAGGTGGATACGCCGCAGTACATGTTTGGATTTGTTATACGATCTAGGCTTTTAGCTTGCGCAATGGCCCTTGTGTTGTCGCAAGATGGATTCACCGGGCTGGATGGGTTTTTAATTACACCCAGCCCTGCCATGAATTTCCAAATCCACATAGCCTCCTTAGCTGCCTCTGCAGCATCCATGTACTTGGCCTCTGTCGTAGATTCGGTAATGGTATCTTGCTATACGCTTTCCCAGCTAAAGCTCTGCCATTCAGCGTAAACACATATCCTGATTGACTTCTAAAGTCATCTGGATTTGTCTTGGAAAACTAGCGTCTACTCATCCTTCGACGACTAGTTCAGCATCATCTTTCCCCCGGGTTAGAATGATGTCTACTGGTACAACATAAGGCTTACGAGACGTCTAGTCTCATACATGTCATGGCATATATGATCGATCCTGCCCCCAGGCGCATAGGATTCTCATCATCCTTTTCAGCTCATCAGGTGTCTTAGGACACTGAGTCTTGCTGAGATGAATGCCATGACTAGTGGGTAAGAGTCCTTTCTTTGAATCGAGCATTAAGAACCTACTCAATGCCTTGTTCACATAGGTTCCCTGACTTAAATCCAAGACCCTCTTGGTGCGATCTCTACATATCTTAATCCTTAAGATATGAGAAGCATCGCCTAAGTCCTTTATTGAAAAACACTTCCTCAACCAAGCTTTAGTCTCGTGCAAGGTTGGGATGTCGTTTTCAATGAGAACCAGAAAGGTAATATTGCTCCCACTAGCCTTCTTATAAACGCAAGATTCATCCTCGTTCTTGATTAAGCCAAATCCAATTACAGCTTCATCAAAACGAAGGATCCAACTCCGAGAAGTTCGTTTCAATCCATAAATGGATTTCAACAACTTATAAATCTTTCCTTTATTCTTCGGATCGTCAAAACCTTTGGGCCGAGACATACAAACGTACTCAGTCAAATTTCCATTTAGGAAAGCGGTTTTGGCATCCACTTGTCATATCTCGTAATTATGATACGCAGTTATGTCAAGAAGAATTTGGATCGATTTTGACCATAGCCACTAAGGAGAAGGTTTCCTCATAGTCAATCCATTGGATCTGCCTATAACCTTTCGCCACCAGTTGAGCTTTGTAGGTCAGAGGGTTGCCGTCCATGTCCATCTTCACCTTGAAGATCCATTTGCATCCTATGGTCCTCACACCATTGATGGGATCAACCGGTTCCCAGACTCGGTTGTCTGACATGGATTGCATTTCCTCCCTCATGGCTCCCAGCCATAACTCGGAGTTGGGCCCATCCACGACTTCCTGAAAGGTGGCTGGATCATCGTGATCCACCATGACTTCATTGTCACCTCTGGATACCATATCTTGGAGGTGGAAGATTGATCCTTTCAAATCGCCTTGGACCTTCCGGAATTGTAACAGGAATTGGTTCTTACTCTACGACAGTCTCTGGCTCCTTTCTACTGGGTTGCCAATTGGTTTAAACAGATCTGTACCATCCTGAATTTCTTCGAGATGCACAGTCCTCCCAATGACGTCTTTGGAAACAAAACTTCTTTTCCATAAAGACCCCACCCCAAGCGACGAACACCATGTTCTCACTGGGATTGTAGAAATAGTATCCCCTTGTTGCTTTGGGATACCACACGAAGGTGCATATCTCAGATCTTGGTTCGAGCTTAGTCGAAACCAAATGTTTCACATAAGCCTCGCAACCACAAATCTTTAGGAAGGACAAAGCGGGCATCATCCCGTACCATTTTTTAAAATGGTGTCCCTTCCACACCCTTGTCGAAGCCCGATTCACTATGAATGCGGTCGTCTCTAGAGCATAAACCCTGAAAGAGATTGGGAGATCAGTCTAACTAATCATGGAACGGACCATTGTCTAACAATGTCCGATTTCTCCGTTTGGCTACACCTTTCAACTACAGTGTCCCAGGAGGAGTCCATTCTAAAAGGATCCCATTCTCTTTTAGATGATCTAATAACTCTGTGGTCAAGTATTTTCCACCTCGATCCAATCGAAGTGCCTTAATACCTTTGTCGAGCTGGTTTTCTACTTTAGTCTTAAACTCTTTGAATTTATCAAAAGCTTCAGACTTATGTCTCACCGAATAGACATAACCATATTTACTGTAATCATCAATAAATGTGATAAAGTAGCTAAAACCCCTCCTGGCAAGTGAACTTATTGGTCTAAACACATTCGAGTGTATAAGCCCCAATAATTCACCCGCCCTTTCATCGCGATCGATAAAGGGCACTTTAGTCATTTTTCCCATCAAACAAACCTTGCACCTATCGATCGAATGGAATTCGAATGAACCTGAAAGCCCGCACTTCTGAAGTGCTGATAGGCGCTTCTTGTTTATGCGACCCAAATGACAGTGCCATAACAGAGTTAGGTTTAAATCGTTGGATTTAGACCTCTTGGTATTAACGGAATATATAGAACTTGAGGCATTGTTACCCATATCTAATATGTACAATCCTCCAACCATGTCAGTACTGGTATAAAACATATCATTGCATAGAACATTGAAAACTCTATTTCCAATATTAACATTATATCCTTCCTTGTCAAACACGGATACAGATATAATATTCCTACTAAAAGTAGGTATGCAATATACATTATACAATACTAAGACAAGGCCTCTTGGCAAAGCAAGACTCATGGATCCTACAACAGTTGCCACAACTCTGAGGTCCATTTCGTGCTTTCCAAATCTCTCCTACTTTCAGCCACCATATATTAGTGCATGTGTGAGATTCAGTCATGGTATCTAATACCCATGAATCTTTGGAAGTAGAGAGATGTAGCTCTATAGAGTTAATACCGATTGAAGGCACGGTCCCACCGCCCTTCCTTAGATCATCCAGGTTTCCTGATGAAGGCGCAGTCTTACTGCCCTTCTTCAGATCATCCAGGCTATTTGATGAAGGCGCAGTCCCACTGCCCTTCTTCAGATCAGCCGTGAACTTCCTGTAATCCCGGTTCCAATGACCAGGCTGTTGGCAGTAGAAGCAGACATTCTCAAGTGTCTCATCTTTCCTGCCAAGTGCGCATGGGCCCAGCCCTTGCCACTTCCAATTCCCTTGTTGACCATCAGAATATCCTTGGATCCCAGATCCCTGAGATATTCTTCTCAGCAGTTAATGACACTTCATGTAACTCTGATATGGTCTTAGAGAAAGCCTTGTCAAGGACATATTCTTTGCGTTCAGACTTGAGGACTATCCTCAAAATTCTGTACCAGTCCAAATAGTTTGTCCCATTTAGCTTGACCCTGTCAAGAATGGTTTTTAATGACAAACTATTAATGTTCGCTGAACTTGCCATTTGATCTACAACAGATAAAATTCAATCAGTAAACTGAATAAATTTTATGAAGATCAAGCTTAAACACCAACAATCGATTCTAAACCTTTAGAATCTGAAACCAAGATCCTTGATTCACTCGATTAAGCTGAACTAATGCTCACCTCTTAATCGAGCTATGTAGGTAGGACTCCATCCAATCACATCCAATGTGACTCTTGGCTAGGGTATGTACTTATGTACACGAATTACCCTATCTGTTACCCTAGCTCGACCTCAGGCCGAGAATCGTAGTCGGGTCCACCAATTTTCAACTATGGCTCGTCACTATGTAGGTGCTCCGCTAATGCGCACGACACCCACATATGTCGTCCAAACCTACTACCCCGCTTCCCCATGGATGCTCCGCTAATGCGCACGACACCCATAGGACGGGGAGGTAGTAAGGTGTTGATGATTGGGAGGTATCGGACATGACCCGCTTTTACTTGTCCAGTTGTGTTCAAAACTTTGGCACATCCTAGATGCGATGAGCACATCAACTACATTCCAAATGCAATGATGCCTCAAATTACATCCAATGTAATTCTTCCTTTGAACCCTTCAACTACATCCAATGCAATGACGGTTCTAAGGGTTCACACACAAGGATTAAAATTCCAATTTTATCTTTGCATGTGAGGTGATATGCTCGGTAAATAAAGTTAAGCATGCAATTCTAAAACACATAGAATTAATCATGCATAAACTAAACCAAGCATAAAGCGATAAATGTGCACATAATAGCCCCCTAAACTAACTCCCACTAGCTTCTTGAGCTCCACCGACTCCAAGCCGATGCCAACACCCGAAAAGCCACCAAATGACCTTTTCGCCCTTTCTTCGTCTTGAGTAAAATATTACAATTTAATACACGACTCGCAGGTCGGGAATAAATAAATATTACAAACAAGTGGTTCGACGACCACACCTTGAAAGAATAATTACACGTTAACTCTAACGGCTCGCAGGCCGTGAAAAGCGATAAATAATTAAATTGAGCTCGGGGCTATTATGTACACCATGCCAACATCACATCACACATCGTGTTATCAAACAAGCATGTTATCAAACATCATGTGATTTTCCGGTTTTAATTAATAGCCAAGTTTCGAAATTTTTTGATGCTCGGTTTATCGAAACCGTTCAAAAATGAAACTTTTGAACATTTGATCTTCGAGTTCGTCATGACGGTTCCAAACTCGTCATAACTAACAAAACGGTTTAGCCTTGGAATATCAACCATCCAATGGTCATCCTTGGCCTAGCTCCGTCCAACGGAGCCCCGTTCGGTCCCGGTTTCGGCTCCCCGAGAGTCCCGCTCCCGAGACCCGAAAAATCAAATCTTTTTCAAAATTTCCAGATTTGAAATAATTTTCAAAAATTCATTTTACATGCATTAAATCCATAAACAATAATTTAAAACATGTTATCAATCAATTTAGCAAAACAATATGCCAAAAACGAAACTTTCAAGCAAAACCGAAACTTTGAACACCGTCTTGTGAATCCCGAAGGTAGCACGGCTCTGATACCACTGTTGGGTCTCGAGGTAGGGTTGGAGATGAACCAACTCGCAGCGGAAAATCAATGAAAACCAAGAGACAATTAGAACCATGAAACAACTAACAAAGAATGGATTAACAAGAGAAAAATTCAGCACTAGTTCTTACCAAAACAAGAACACCGGTTAACGAATGATTGGCTTGAGTCTCCAAGACGCCTACGTATCCACATGGGAATCAAAGCCACGTAGTTCTTCTCTTTGAGGACTCAAGAACACAAAAATGGAGGAGGAAACTAGCCAAACCCGAAATGGCCATGGAAGAGGGAGAGAAAATGTGTTTCCTATTCTTGTCTAGTGTTTGTTATGTTGAAAAAAGATGACTTAAACATAACAAAACCCATACTTGTCCAACTAAAGGCATGGGACAAGTATGGTGTCAAGTAAGGTGTAAATAGGACAAAGTATGGCAAGACAAGATTGGGTTAGGTGGTGAATCACCAACACCTTAATCCTTGTCTTGCTTACTTAGTACTAATTAATCAAGACTTGATTAATTAGTTCCATGGGCCTTGGTTGCATGGGCCTTTCATGGGCCTCTTGGAACATGGCCCGTGACCATTTCCAACGAGGTCCCGTGATTCGCTCATCGCCTCCATGCCTTCCATACCGGAAATGTCCAACATTATCCGACGCGATCAATCCCAAGACTCCAAGCCTTGTCTCGATCCGTAAAGTCCTATTCACTTACGGGCACATGACCCAAAACCCAGTTTTGGTCATGTCCCGAGACAACTCCCTTTTGGCCATTCTCCATAAATGTGTCAATGAGTTTCATCCTCCGGTGTGACCCTTAGGTTTATGCATGTCAATAGATCAACGTAAAATCCCATTTTACTTGATCCTATTTAAGTGGCAACTAACGAGACTTTAGTATTGCCTGACACTACATAACGAATCGACCCTGTCGATTCTAACCTTTCCGTCGTCCCTGTCATTATCCTTTTATCTCCGATATCCTGATTGAGATAAGGCATAGAGCCGTCATCCTTATTATTCTCAATCACCGTTCCTTGATATGTGAGATGACTGAAGATATGATACCCAGTATCATGTGCATGGCCATGCTATTCTTCCAGTCACTCTCGATCAAGCGGCCGAGAACCGATATCTTTCCCATACCTTAGTATGAGGGATAAATCCCTTAGCCGTCTTTCGTGTCACTCATGTAGCCCATCCCCAAGCCAATCCTGGCCGTTATGGAAGCCCTGTTACGGACAACGTTAGGCTCAGGTCAAACTCAGTTGTTGACTACATAGCGATCACAAAGACTCCTTGGTCTAAGGATACATGACAAGCTACAACACTGAATATGTTCATGACTTAATCTATGGCACATATTCAGGGCGGGTCGTCCAATATCATGTCCCACATGATATCTATGATCAGACTCCGGAATCCCATTCCAATGACTAACAGAACGTAAGCCATAAAGAGCCATCTTTCATACTAGTCGCTTCTAGTGAAGCTTTGTTGACTAGGGACCCATCGAGTGTGATCTATCTCGATCTATGGTTCTATTCGCATGGTGGGCATAGATCAGAGCACACATCGATATATTACTCCAACACATAAGTAATATAAAGCCGCTTTAATTTTATTGCTAACGATGATATATACATTTGGACATTTAGGATTGAACTACGGGCACTAAGACTAACAAGTTCGTGGTGACGTATTGATCGAGCGAGTATAACACTGTTACGCCCACCGGTACTTTAACCACATCGACTAGAGGTATGGTAGTACCGACTAGCATCAGTGGGAGCTGGGAAGTGGAGTAACAAACATAGTCAGATTTAAGGTTCTTTTCTTCTCCGATAGTGCGGATCGAATTTTAAGAACCGAGTGCTGAAACAGCAAGCGTTCATCGAGCGCCATCAGCGACGAATGCCGAATAGTGAAAGGCCGCAGCCTTGACCAGTAAACGGTCCGACCGGTCACAGGAGATGACCGAGCAACGATAAGATCGGAGTAGCGCAGCGGAAGCGTGGTGGACCCATACCCACAGTAGTCGTAATCTCTAGTTCTTCTAACCCCGCTACAAGATTTAAGTTATAAGATTCGAACCGTCGAGACGATGTTGTTTCACATCCTTGTTAGCAAGCGAAGGTTGCACGAGTATGTGTCGTACGTGAGGAACTAAATGAAGGTGTGTTTCTTACGTTATCCCCAGAAGGACTAAGCTTAACCATGGGGTTATGTCCTAGAAGCGAGAGCACCTCGCGTTGAAATACCAGCTACAGACAGTTGAGGGCGACTACCACAAGCTTTCAGGCCAGTAACAAGATGGCATCGAACGAGGAATTGTATGATAGGTCGGATTTTGTGCCACGTGTGAGCACCGGAAAGATTAAGAGCTAACCGTTGTGGGTTTTAATTTGTCAAGTAGCGGATGACGGAACCGCGCGAGTTTCTAAACTACTCAAGATTTTCGAGATCTCAGTGCGTGTTGATTACTCCTTAAGAGGTCACTTGGATGGACCTGACTTTAAGTTTTGTTTGATTGGTAACTCGTGAGCGGGTGTCAACGGTATAAGGAATACCGTCGGTTGGGATAACCTTGGGCAATCGACCTTGGGTCGTGGTTCGCAGTCGAGTGTAATTTCGTGCGTTTAATTTTGGTGTCTTGAAGGACGCCGACTTTTGACCAAGTGCCAGTGAGGGGTTCTATTGGTCCGTGTTGTTGTACGTCGTTCGTCCAACTAAATGTTGGTAGAGTTCATGGTGGTACTGAACCATGCACCGGTTTTGAGAACCATTGTCTCGTGTTATGATGATTCAGGTGAGATGACTTGTGAAGTGGTTGACCAGATGTTGAGAACTAGTTTTGATGTCAAGAGAAATATCGCGAGTTGGATAACCTTTTCGATTGATCACAGTGAGATGTGGTTGGCTTACCGCGAGTTGCATTTGTGGTACGTGATGTGTAACTGACCCGTACCAGGTTGAGGACCGCGTTCAGGTTTAACCGTTGTGACAGATGTGCGTGATGTTGGCTGTGTGCGAGGCACGTTTGTGCTTTATCGTTTACCCTGGGTGTGTGATGACCTGTTAATTGTTGTGGTTGTAGTTGGTGTGGGTTCGTTCGACCATGCTTTGTGAGTGTGGTGGGGTCCTGAGTTGAGGAGTGTGGTTACGAGTTCCGTGGGGGTTAGTTGTGTGACGCACCCGTATGCCAGACTTAGCATGACGAGAGGTGTTGAGTAAGTTATTTTTGAGGCATGCCACTTTTCGACTATATGACGGTACGCGGTAACCGTTGCTTGGCGGAGGTATACCTACCTTTTTCATGAGATGTGATGAGACGAGCGATTGTTCCAAACCCCGCAGTGGTTATGAGGACCTTTGTTTGGAGGATCACGTTTGTGTGTTGCTTGCTCGTCTTGAGTGTGTTAGGTCGTGACAAGACCTGTTTGGAGTTCTAGTGTGAACTATTCGGGAGACGGTTACTAAAGAGAAATTGAGGAGTCATAACCTCGGATGGCTCCGTCCTTGTCCGGTTTTCGGAGTTTTCCGATAAGACACCCATACCGAAGGAAGATCCCGGTATGGCATGTCAGAACCAAAGTCGTTCTATCCGATGTGAAACCGGTACAGTTGAGGATCATGATAAGAGGTATCTACATCAAAGTTATTGATGACGGTCCGCCGTCTAAACTAAAATTAGGAGTCTGTTAGAGGTTGCCAAGATCGTTTCTGGCATTCCTCAGTATCGGAGGTGGGTACGATTTACCCTTTGAGTTGCGTGTTATTGGTCCATCGGATGTGGTAAACCGGATGGTTGTTTCGGACCGTGCATTGATCATGAGATCCTTTGTCTTGAGGTAGAGGTTGTTACGTTTTACTTGATCGGGTAATCGTTTGTGGTTGGTCTTAGCATGGCGAATATTGGATTTCTGGGTAAGCTGTCCCTGTAAAAGTTACTAAGAAGGAAACTGAGTGGTTATGTCTACGTGTAAGTTCCTACTTCAGTTCGCATTGCGAGGTGTTTCGACACGATATCTATGACCGACGGGAGATTCTGGTATAAAATATCCAGACCGTTATAGAGCTTTTCAGTACGACGTCTATACCGAGGTAGGATTCCGGTATAAGATGTTTTATACCGTCCTCCGGTATTCCTTAACGATTTGAGTGTTCTTTGACGTGTTGGGTACCTCAGTGGTTCTTGAGTTATGGTTGCATGTCGAAACTGCGAACTGTGGAGGAAGGTTGTTGTTCACCGCCAAGTATGACTTTTTGAGTAACTAGCGTGAACTAGTGAAGCACGAGTTGGTAAAGGTCGAGTAAATGCGGAAAACGGTTAAAGACCGAGTAGAACCTACAGAAGAGTTACACAGACGAAAGGCGCGGGCCTACTGAGTTTCATCGCGGGATCAGATATTTTTGAGAGTGAGCCTAAGAGGGACCTTAGCGGATCGACAACGACGGAGGCAAGTTGGCCCCGCAGTTTATCGAACATTTGAGATCTTGGATCGGATCGGAGTCGTAGCTTATCGGTTAGCGTTGCCAACGCAGCTCGGGAACGTGCATAACGTTTTCCACATGTCCCAATTGCAGAAGTGCACGACAGATCCTTCCCACATTATTAATTGGTCAAACATTGAGATAACGGATAATTTCACATTCCGGCCCTCTGAGTGGCATAGAACGTGCCACATTCCGGCCCTCTGAGTGGCACGGAACGTTCCACATTCCGGCCCTCTGAGTGGCACTGAACGTGCCACATTCCGGCCCTCTGAGTGGCATGGAATGGGTCACATTCCATATCACACCCCCGGAAGCCAAACCCCTTCCTTTTAGCCCATTTTGATTCCTAAATCATTTCTTCAAACCTTAATTCCATTGTTTGAGTGTTGTTCTGTACTTTGGGGATAAGAACATCGTTGAGTTATTAACTTTGTCCTTTTGGTGGTCTAAGACCGTGGTACCGAGCAAGGAAGGAAGAACTTGGACTTGAGCTTAAAGAACGAAGAGTCACGTCGGAACCCGTGTGAAGAACGGTGTGGTGACTATCGTTTGTGACATCAGAGTGTTGAGAGGAAGACCTTGAGGTAGGGAAAGTCTTAACTCCTCGTTTATGATGCTTAGTATGCATGTTAGGCTAATAAAATTGGAAAGGTCCTAGAAATGCCTATAGGATGCGAATAACTAGAATAATTGTCCTTCAATTACTAATAACCGGAAGTGTCTAGTTGTGAATGATTAGGATGCCAACCACTAGTGTAACTCGCTTTCAATACTTGGGAATTGTTTTACTGGTAGAGCGGCCTTGGCAAAGCCCTCGGATTAGTTGCGTGTTAGGATCACATGCTTGGTTGTTTGGTTGCTTAGTGGATAGGCTAAAGAGTCTAATGGAACTAGTAGAATTGCATATTTGAATGCTCGTTTGAAGGTTTTCATGATTGGTTGATTGAACTCGTATTTGACTGTTGGCTGTATTTGAATGATACTTGATTTCCTTAAATGGTTGTTTGGAGCATCGAGTATGACTGGTTGTACCGAGCGGTGCAATCAGGTGATCGATGCCCCGCTGGGTCGTAACTGGTAAGTGAACGGTAAGTGATGATTGTGTTATTCGTGTGTTGTGACCATGTGATTCGTGTGCTGTGTGTCGTGATGAAAAGGTGATGCGTGAGCTATGTGTGATAGTGAAGTGGTGTTTGTTGGGAGTGGATTGCTTTGTGTTTCGGTTTGAGTGTGTTACTCAATTATTATTTGATTATTATTAAATTTCCCGAGTGTATGCTTCCTATGGGAGTAATACCTTGGTTCCCGAGGACCTAAAATCCTTTGGAGACGTTTCTGAGACTTCCGACGATATGTGCCCTGAAGGGTGTTTCCGATAGTCTCAATGATATGCGTCTCCTCTGGATTGGAGGGAAAATCCGAGAGGACACATCATATGTGGATCGGAGGGTGGTGACTCCAGGTGCCACGGCATTGATCGGTTTACTGGTTTTTGTACTTTTTGCTTGTTATGTCTTCTCCAATCCCCGCCAATGTGCGATTCAATAAAATCGGTTCTTTTAGTTGATAAAAAAAAGGTAGAGAAACAATGCAAGTGTAACAAGTTGAAAAATGTCGTGTTTCTGATCAACTCATGGTCACTATTTAGCCACTGATTGATGACAATTTAACATGTCCAAAGACGCAAGAGGGAGGGAAGTGGATTGTTGTTGAATTAGGTTTTCTAATATTTCAAGCATTTCCACATGGAGTAGAAAACATCTGTGGAGAAATTATGGAACGATCAATTTGATAGTGGTGGACAATCAAAGTGTGGTTCATGGAGTATAATAAATGGATGATGTATTAGTCGCTCGTGATGATACTATAAAATTCATCACTTTTTTTTTCTCCCGGAGAATCCTAATAGGTTTATTGCTTGAACCTTATAGAAGGGTTGATCTTCCATGACATCCAATCCATCACAGCCACCTAGTCCCTCTTTCCGATCACGGTTTGCTTCTCGCAGCCACCAGCCGCTCGTTTGCGCCATCGCTCTACCCCCCCGCCCTTGCAACCTGTTTCGTTCTCGTGCAGGAATCTCTACAACCGGCCTCGATCCACGCATGAGCTTCACGCAAGCCACACCTCGACACCCTCCTCTACCGATCATCGCCCCAACCCCCATCCACTAGTTTGATGGACAGGAACCTCCCCCATCGGTTTCCATGCCGGATCCAGCAACCATCTTTCATCCTATGGCTGCCATCCTCACGGCATCGGTCCGCTCGCCTCCTGATCCGATAATTGAGAGCCAAACCGATCACACCATACGAATCGGTGCAGACCCAAAGGGTAGGCAGGTCCCTCCATGTCGGTCACAATCTCTGCCGGATGAGGGTGCGATCGTGGTGGAACTGGTGTTAGTCTTAGTGCCCGTAGTTCAATCCTAAATGTCCAAATGTATATATCATCGTTAGCAATAAAATTAAAGCGGCTTTATATTACTTATGTGTTGGAGTAATATATCGATGTGTGCTCTGATCTATGCCCACCATGCGAATAGAACCATAGATCGAGATAGATCACACTCGATGGGTCCCTAGTCAACAAAGCTTCACTAGAAGCGACTAGTATGAAAGATGGCTCTTTATGGCTTACGTTCTGTTAGTCATTGGAATGAGATTCCGGAGTCTGATCATAGATATCATGTGGGACATGATATTGGACGACCCGCCCTGAATATGTGCCATAGATTAAGTCATGAACATATTCAGTGTTGTAGCTTGTCATGTATCCTTAGACCAAGGAGTCTTTGTGATCGCTATGTAGTCAACAACTGAGTTTGACCTGAGCCTAACGTTTTCCGTAACAGGGCTTCCATAACGGCCAGGATTGGCTTGGGGACGGGCTACATGAGTGACACGAAAGACGGCTAAGGGATTTATCCCTCATACTAAGGTATGGGAAAGATATCGGTTCTCGGCCACTTGATCGAGAGTGACTGGAAGAATAGCATGGCCATGCACATGATACTGGGTATCATATCTTCAGTCATCTCACACATCAAGGAACGGTGATTGAGAATAATAAGGATGACGGCTCTATGCCTTATCTCAATCAGCATATCGGAGATAAAAGGATAATGACAGGGACGACGGAAAGGTTAGAATCGATAGGGTCGATTCGTTATGTAGTGTCAGGCAATACTAAAGTCTCGTTAGTTGCCACTTAAATAGGATCAAGTAAAATGGGATTTTACGTTGATCTATTGACATGCATAAACCTAAGGGTCACACCGGAGGATGAAACTCATTGACACATTTATGGAGAATGGCCAAAAGGGAGTTGTCTCGGGACATGACCAAAACTGGATTTTGGGTCATGTGCCCGTAAGTGAATATGAATTCACAGATCGAGACAAGGCTTGGAGTCTTGGGATTGATCGCGTCGGATAATGTTGGACATTTCCGGTATGGAAGGCATGGAGGCGATGAGCGAATCACGGGACCTCGTTGGAAATGGCCACGGGCCATGTTCCAAGAGGCCCATGAAAGGCACATGCAACCAAGGCCCATGGAACTAATTAATCAAGTCTTGATTAATTAGTACTAAGTAAGCAAGACAAGGACTAAGGTTTTGGTGATTCACCACCTAACCCAATCTTGTCTTGCCATACTTTGTCCTATTTACACCTTACTTGACACCATACTTGTCCCATGCCTTTAGTTGGACAAGTATGAGTTTTGTTATGTTTAAGTCATCTTTTTTCAACATAACAAACACAAGACAAGAATAGGAAACACATTTTCTCTCCCTCTTCCATGGCCATTTCGGGTTTGGCTAGTTTCCACCTCCATGTTTGTGTTCTTGAGTCCTCAAAGAGAAGAACTATGTGCCTTTGATTCCCATGTGGATACGTAGGCTTCTTGGAGACTCAAGCCAATCATTCGTTAACCGGTGTTCTTGTTTTGGTAAGAACTAGTGCTGAATTTTTCTCTTGTTAATCCATTCTTTGTTAGTTGTTTCATGGTTTTAATTGTCTCTTGGATTTCATTGATTTTCCGCTGCGAGTTGGTTCATCTCCAACCCTACCTCGAGACCCAACAACTGGGTCATCTCGATAGATTGAACCCTAGGGGGACAGGTATCCGACAAGAAACCGCAGGTGAATATTCGATGGAGACATATTGTCTCAAGGATCCACAGACGGAGGTGTTACGGCCTCCTTCGACATAATGAGAAGACCCAGCGGGGGTGGAAGGGTCCGACTACGGACTATACCCACAGACCCGGGACTACCGGTGCTGGGAAGTCTGGGGAAAGCCGCAATCCGAGCACCATTTTCAAGTTTGCGTTATGTTTTTTACTATTTTAGTTTGTGTCTGTTAGTTCCTTTTGTTTGTTGGATTAGGCATTGTCACGCCCCAAATTCAGTAGAACCGAACACGGAACGCGAACGGTAAAACAATAAAACCATTTTCAAACCTTTTAAATAAATCGCTTAAAAACACCATTTAGTTAATCAAAATAATAATTTACAACTCAAAAGTACGTCTCAACAAGTGGACAAAAGACAATGCGTACGTCGCTAAACTCAAAAGGAAACCCGGACTCCCGCTCCCAGCTCTTCAAGCTTCGAAAGCTCACCTAGGCCGTCCCGCGACCAGTACTTGTAGGAAAAGCAGCTAGGGGTGAGCGTTCGCTCACCACCACGGAGACCAGACTGACTACGACATACTAGCAGACAATGCCGGAAACACCAACGACAACCCAAACCCCGGGGACTACTATCCCCAACTCAAGTAACCCGACTGACACACAAACTGTTACTTTCCCCAACAACTCAACACTCGGACACGTAATGTAGACCCGACACAACGATTACGACTTCCTCCAAAGACGCGAAACATAACCACGCAACATCCAAGATCACAAAGGATCGCACACCAAACAAGATCGCAAAGGATCGCACTCCAGCTGCTCAATGCCCACACAACTTTTCCTGACACGCAGTCGGATCAGGCGGTCGACCTGTCGCACTTTTCCCGACACTCAATCGGATCAGGCGGTCGACATCTCGCACTTTTCCCGACACTCAATCGGATCAGGCGGTCGACCTGTCGCACTTTTACCGACACGCAATCGGATCAGGCGGTCGACCTGTCGCACTTTTCCCAACACGCAATTGGATCAGGCGGTCGACCTGTCACACCCCATCCTCAGGCAACCACAATCACAATCACAAGCAAAGTTCAACAAACAGCAACAACACCGGTTTAACACTCCACGAGCACTCATGGCCAGCCAGACACCAACAGTAAAACACGGGTTCAACAACCCCACGGGCACTCATGGCCACCCAAAACATCAACAGTAACTCACAGGCTCAACAACCCCCACGGGCACTCATGGCCACCCAAGACACACCAATAGTAAAATACGGGTTTAACGACCCCACGAGCACTCATGGCCACCCAAGACACAAACTAAACAATCAACCTCCGTGCATAATCAAATGCCTCCAGTAATTCTAATATGGATAAGTTCACTGCTCTTACGACACTACTAAGTGTCACATGCATCTCTATTGTTCGATACGTTCGCGTATCATACGACACCACCCGGTGTCGCCTGCCTTTCTATTGTTCGATAAACTTACTTAACCCACGACACCCAAGTGTCACATGCATTTCTACTTTTAACTTTCCCTAGTTAGGGCCGAGATCCGGCTACTTTTCCCTACCTCGTACGCTTTCCAAAAGCTCACAATCAAGCTCCGGCGTGATCACGATCACTCGCCTAGCTTTCCCTTTCCTCTGTCGGTGGCACGATCTAATAAGAACACAATTTAAAAATACTTTTAAGTTCGCATGCATAAACTGAATTTTAATATACTTGACGCCCAAATGTAACCCCAACAATGTTGATCACTCCCAAACTTCCCAATTACTCGTCATTGTCGATAATGGGCCCGGAAAGGCCCGTTTCGCCCGACCCGGCGAATCTGCCTGGGATTGGAAAACGTCCTTCCGGGGCTCCGAAAATTCCCGTTTTCGTTTCCACGGTCTTAGAATAATTCAAGGGTTCCTAAGCACTCGACGGAATCACTTTCCGACTTCCGAGTAATTTAATTCGCGTTTAAATTTTCTAAACCCGTCATTTATAACTTTTACAATTAAATTCCAAAATTCGTTCCGGGTGTGGATTAACTACTTGGGGAACGTCCTAAACCACCCGAACACGAAAACCCGATACCCGAGCATGTGGGCCCCACCCGGCCATCCTTGGCCGTGGGTGGCTAGGGCCGGTTTGGGGCCGGTTCACCATGGTGGTGGCCGGTCCTAGCTCCGACCAGCCACCACCTGTAAAACCCCGCTCTTTCAAAAAGGGTTTTATTTGAAATAGGAAACGTCGGGGTGGATTTTTGCAACAAGCAAATTTTGAAGAGAAAAAAAAAGGAAAAGATTGGAATTGGACCAGGTCAGACTAGCCCTTTGGGCCAAGCCAACCAGGGCCCAATTCTCGCGCGCAGCCCACGCTGAACTGCCCAATTGCGTGAAAACCCTAATCCCATTTATTGTTCCTCTTCCTCGTCACTTTCGGTCGCGCACGCAAAAAGAGGAGGATAGTGAATCGCAGCCTCGCCTCCCTCTCTCGAGCGCTTCAGGCCCTCCTCAGCCATGGCATTGCCGCCCTCGCTTCGCCTCTGTGCCAATCGAACAGCGCCGGCTACGAGCACGAGAGACCCCGCTGGAGCTCCTCGTCTGGATCTCCTTTCGTGAGCAGAGCCAATCCTCGTGCGAGGAACCCACGGTGAGACGCGCGCCGACTTCGAAGCTCCCTCTCCGAAGACATCCTCGCCCCGCTCTCCCTCTCTGAGCCCGTTCCTCGCCGGACCAAACTCGGATCTGAGCCAGGTCAACTAGAGCACGCCGGCGAACCCTCGTCATCACCAGATCTAGGACGAGCATGCCTTGACGCCGTAGATGACGGCCGGAACTCGCATCTCGCCGGAGCTGCTGTCGGTTCAGACACGAGGCTGGGCAAGGCAGGGCAGAATGGGACCAGGTCCGGTGTTGGGCCTTAGGCCGGGCAACAGCAGAAGATGGGCTTGGGCCCAGTGCACCTCGTGGGCCAGGCCAGGCTCGGCAGTGGGTCTGGATCCGGACCGGTTCGGGTCAGGCCTGGTTCACGGATCCGGGTCTACCTGGTTTGACAAAAATTATTTTAAAAACAGATTTAATTAATGGATTTAATTAATTAAAGGTGAGAATTTAAAGGACTTTTTGGTTAAATCAGTGGACCTTCAGACTTTTACTGGTTTTGATTCGGACGTTTTATTTGTCAAATCTAGACCGGACTTCGCCCGAGACCAAGGGCTTGGACCCGAGCTAGAAGAACGAAGAGCACGCCGGAACCCGTGTGAAGAACGGAATGGTGACCACTCGAGCTTTTCATCAGAGTTTTATTAGAGGAAGACCACAAGGTAGGGAAAGTCTTAATTTATTATTTAACGCTTAGTATGCATGATAGGTTAATAAAATTGGAAAGGTCCTAGAATTTCCTTTAGGATGCGAATAACTAGAATAACCGTATTTTAATTACTAATAACCGGAAGTGTCTAGAATGCATGTTTAGGATGAAGATAACTAGTGTAATCCGCTTTCAATACTTGGGAATTGTTTTACTGGTAGAGAGGCTGTGAAGAGCTCTCGGATTAGTTGTGTGCTAGGTTCACATGCTTGGTTGCTCGTTGCTAGGACCACTAAGAGTCTAATGAAACTAATTAGCTTATATGATTGAATGTTTAATTGATCGTTTACATGATTGTTGTTTGGTGGAATGCTTACTTGATTGGTTGAGTGATTGTGTTGTTATAATTGTTGATTGAACGGATGATCGAGTATGACTGGTTGTGCCAAAGGGGTACAATCAGGTGATCGATGTACCGCTGGTTCGTGACAGGTAAGTATACGGCAAGTGTGGAGTGTTATTGGGTGTCTTTACTGCGATGGAAGTGTGATTTGAGAGGTGTTCTTTGTTGGATGAATTCAGTGCTTGTCTATTTATTCTCATTCTTGAAATGTTGGTTTGTTTGTTGTTTGGTTCGGTACCACACCAAGGGGGGGGGGGGGGGGAGGGGGGGAATCCGGTGCCATTGTGGTGGTTGGAGTTTGACAGAGGCAGTGGTTATTGAGTGGTTATGGAGTGGTTTTTGAGTGATTATTGGAGCCTGAGAGTTCGGCAGATCCTACGGGATATTGAGTGGTTATTGAGTGATTATTGGAGCCTGAGAGCTCGGCAGATCCTGCGGGATATTGAGTGGATTATTTCATGAGAGATGGTTACTGAGGTTTCACCCAAGGGCGTGTGTCCCGGTGGAGCACCACCTTGGTTCCCAATGACATATGGTCCTTTGGAGGCATTTCTGGGAATCCCGATGATAAGCGCCCATTAGGGATTGTTTCCGGTGCCCCGACGCATGTGCCTCCTCTAGACCGAGGGAAAATCTGATATGATATGGATAGTCTAGTGGATCGGAATATGGGAACCGATGTGATCCCAGAATCTATCCATGGATCGGAGGCTTGAGAAAGCGAGTGGTTGGCGTGATATTAATTGCTCCCATTTTAATGAGTCTTGATTCGTTATAGTATTTTCATGGAATCTCTTAAGTCACTATTATCGTTGAAAACGTGATACTATTTCATTACACTGATTCCATAGCTTTTCATTGATTATTAGTGTTTACCCGTTTCCAATTGTGATGGTTTTCTATTTTAATATAATGTTCCTTATTTGTCTCTGGGAAGTTATCGTTATCTTTAGAATGCGCTTTTGTTCTCGCTGCTTGTTATTGTTTATTATATCTTTTAGTATAAGAGTTTTAAACATTTTGTGACATCGAGCTAAAGTAGTTTTATTATTAAACTTGGAGGCTAAAGCTGTTTACGATTTTCCCTACTGAGCGTAAGCTCACCCCTTTTTGTTTAATTGTTGTGGGTACAGGTGTAATTGAGATCTGGGAATTCGAGGCACAGGAGCTTCCGGATGTTTCGAGGGTTGTATTATAGATGTGTGGTCCACATTGTGGAACTTCATCTACCTTATGTCACTATATTTAAATTTTTGGAGTAAACTATTGAGAATTATTTTGGACTCGCTTCCAACTTTAAAAGAGTTTATATAGTTTTACCACTTTTATCTCGATTGTTTCAGGTCACGTCTCGAGTCCGGCCAAACCGGATTTGGGGGGTGACAATTTGGTATCAGAGCCTGGTTTCGTTTGAAACAGGTTAAATTTTGAACTTGTTTTCTTAACCTCGGACCAACGTCAATTAAGTGGTTAGAGTTAGGAGGTCTACGTCGTGTGCTCAGTGACGCAAGTGAAAATATTTGATGTGTAGAGTGGGAACGACACAAATCTTGATGGTCTCAATGGTTGCTTAAATTTAAATCTCTTTATTATGATGGTTACATCGCTTGATTGGGATCCTTACCCTATTGATTGTAAGGTACAGTGATCGGTGAAGCCGAATGGTTGAGATCGGTATTGGGTTAACGAGCGGTTATCGAGCCGTTGTAAATTGGTTGTTGAGTAAATCATTTGTTCAGAAAGATTGTTAATTTGAGTTTTTGTGATTTTGTGGCAATGGTGTGAGTTGCTAAGCTAAGAGTGTCCTACGAAGGTTGTGATTTTATGGGTGATTTTGTTGAGGTGTACCCACCTTCCGACTAGAAGTCGGTAAAGCGTGCAACGATTATGAGATTTTGGGGCACGAGAACCCCGTGGTATTTTGGGGAGCACGAGAACTCCGTACACTGAGAACTTCGAGGAACATGGGAACTTCTGTGTATTGATTGTGTTGTATACTTTGAAGAGTATGAGAACTCTGTGTATTGATTGTGTTGTGTACCTTGTGCATTGATTGTGTTGTGTACCTTGTGCATTGATTGTGTTGTGCACTTTGCGGAGCGTGAGAACTCTAAGTATTGAATGCCGTGTGAAAATCTATTGGTAATTATCGACTCGTTTAACTGCCCACCGTTATTTAAGAATTAAAGTTGAAATTGATTTTGAGTCGAAATCGATGGTGAGTTTGAAATTGAATTTGAGTTTGAAGCTGAAGCTTAACTTAAATTTGAAATTGAGTTTGAAATGCAAAGTAAGTCGAGACAGATATTGAGATTGAAGTTAAGATTAGGTTTAGATCGGATGAATGAGCGATGCTCGGGTTGGTTATGACACGTTGGTTAATTAATTATGGAAGGATTTTCCGTTTGGGTCGGTCACTAATTGATGAAAAACCTGAAATGCTAAATTGACTGGGCAGTATTGAGATATTTGCTAAGACCCGCGTGGGTTACTTATGGTGTTCAAGATGTTGTGTAATTGAGGTGTTTTATGTGCACCTTCAGGTAGGACTCTGTGTACAGGTTATTATAAAAATATCCCGCTTAAGCGGATGGTTAAAGGAAAATACAAACGGGTCATGCCGAATTTTCGGTATAAACTGAAGTGTTTGCACTATCACGGGCTGACTCAGGGGCGCCACTGTAGTCGAGCGTGATAGAGGGATGTTAAGTGGTTACAACGAGATTCGGGGACGCCTGAATCAGGTTGCAACGACGTGAGATCGACATGAATGTTATAAGAGAAAAGTAAGGAATTGAGATTATGGAAAAGAGTTAAGGACATAAATTGTGAAATTTATCGTGTTGCGATTTTAGACCCTAGTGTGGGGAAGAGACCCAATCGAGGGGTATGCTTGATGCTTTGCGAACTGTGTGAATTGATTGAGATTGTTTCTCTTATGGGAGTTGATTGATTTGATTGAACACCGTTGATTGCTGTTGTGAGACGCACTAAGTTGCGGCCTTTTCTGCCTATATATAAAGTATTATATATATATCTACTGAGCCTTGTGCGGTTGATCTTTTTATTTAATCTTTATGGGACGCGCGTGAACGTCCTTGTGTTTTGATCGAACCGGTTGTTCTAAACGAGGCTTCGTTCTACCGATCCAAGTGGGATCCCTTTAAGACGTTTGAGAACGTCCCTTTGTGATGAATCGAACCCCTTGAGTTAAATTCAGTTATGAGTACTTATGGTTTAAATGCAACGAGTACACGAGATGTCCCGTGTTTACAGTTAGAGAGGGACCAGGAGTCGCCCCGCTGTGGGGCAGAGCCAGACACCAGCCGTTGGTCTGGCAGGGATAGCGAGCGCCAGGGTGCAGCTCCCACAGGGCACCAGAGTTTTGAGGCGGACCAGTAGGGTCACCTGTTGGGTCTCGAGGTATGGTTGGAGATGAACCAACTCGCAGCGGAAAATCAATGAAAACCAATAGACGATTAAACCATGAAACAACTAACAAAGAATGGATTCACAAGAGAAAAATTTAGCACTATTTCTTACCAAAACAAGAACACCGGTTAAGGAATGATTGGCTTGAGTCTCCAAGACGCCTACGTATCCACATGGGAATCAAAGCCACGTAGTTCTTCTCTTTGAGGACTCAAGAACACAAAAATGGAGGTGGGAACTTGCCAAACCCGAAATTGCAAGGGAAGGGGGAGAGAAATTGTGTTTCCTATTCTTGTCTTGTGTTTGTTATGTTGAAAAAAGATGACTTAACCATAACAAAATCCATACTTGTCCAACTAAAGGCATGGGACAAGTATGGTGTCAAGTAAGGTGTAAATAGGACAAAGTATGGCTAGACAAGATTGGGTTAGGTGGTGAATCACCAACACCTTAATCCTTGTCTTCCTTACTTAGTACTAATTAATCAAGACTTGATTAATTAGTTCCATGTGCCTTGGTTGCATGGGCCTCTTGGAACATGGCCCATGGCCATTTCCAACGAGGTCTCGTGATTCGCTCATCGCCTCCAAGCCTTCCATACCGGAAATGTCCAACATTATCCTACGCGATCAATCCCAAGACTCCAAGCCTTGTCTTGATCCGTATAGTCCTAGTCACTTACGGGCACATGACTCAAAACCCAGTTTTGATCATGTCCCGAGACAACTCCCTTTTGGCCATTCTCCATAAATGTGTCAATGAGTTTCATCCTCCGGTGTGACCCTTAGGTTTATGCATGTCAATAGATCAACGTAAAATCCCATTTTACTTGATCCTATTTAAGTGGCAACTAACGAGACTTTAGTATTGTCTGACACTGCTTAACGAATCGACCCTATCGATTCTAACCTTTCCGTCATCACTGTCATTATCCTTTTATCTCCGATATCCTGATTGAGATAAGGCATAGAGCCGTCATCCTTATTTTTCTCAATCACTGTTCCTTGATATGTGAGATGACTGAAGATATGATACCCAGTATCATGTGCATGGCCATACTATTCTTTCAGTCACTCTCGATCAAGCGGCCGAGAACCGATATCTTTCCCATACCTCAGTATGAGGGATAAATCCCTTAGCTGCCTTTTGTGTCACTCATGTAGCCCGTCCCCAAGCCAATCCTGGCCGTTATGGAAGCCCTGTTACGTACAACATTAGGCTCAGGTCAAACTCAGTTGTTGATTACATAGCGATCACAAAGACTCCTTGGCCTAAGGATACATGACAAGCTACAACACTGAATATGTTCATGATTTAATCTATGGCACATATTCAGGGGGTCGTCCAATATCATATCCCACATGATATCTATGATCAGACTCCGGAATCCCATTCCAATGACTAACAGAACGTAAGCCATAAAGAGCCATCTTTCATACTAGTCGCTTCTAGTGAAACTTTGTTGACTAGGGACCCATCTAGTGTGATCTATCTCGATCTATGGTTCTATTCGCATGGTGGGCATAGATCAGAGCACACGTCGATATAATACTCCAACACATAAGTAATATAAAGCCGCTTTAATTTTATTGGTAACGATGATATATAAATTTGGACATTTAGGATTGAACTACGGGCACTAAGACTAAAAATCTCCCACTAGCCCTAGTTCCAATCTAAACTCCAATATGTCCCCATCGACTTTACATGTCTAACATGTTCAGGCAGTGACACTGCCTTAGTCAAAGGGTTGGTTATGTTATCATTTGTTGCAATATATGTTATCTTTACTTCACCTCAGTTCAGTATTTCTCTGATGAGGTGGATACGCCGTAGTACATGTTTGGATTTGTTAGGCGATCTGGGATTTTAGCTTGCGCAATGGCCCTTGTGTTGTCGCAAAATGGATTCACCGGGCTGGATTGGTTTTTAATTACACCCAGCCCTGCCATGAATTTCCAAATCCACATAGCCTCCTTAGCTGCCTCTACAGCATCCATGTACTTGGCCTCTGTCGTAGATTCGGCAATGGTATCTTGCTTTACGCTCTCCCAGCTAAAGCTCTGCCATTCAGCGTAAACACATATCCTGACTGACTTCTAAAGTCATCTGGATTTGTCTTGGAAAACTAGCGTCTACTCATCCTTCGACGACTAGTTCAACATCATCTTTCCCCCGGGTTAGAATGATGTCTACTAGTACAACATAAGGCTTACGAGACGTCCGGTCTCATACATGTCATGGTATATATGATCGATCCTGCCCCCGGGCGCATAGGATTCTCATCATCATTTTCAGCTCATCAGCTGGCTTAGGACACCGAGTCTTGCTGAGATAAATGCCATGACTAGTGGGTAAGAGTACTTTCTTTGAATCGAGCATTAAGAACCTACTCAATGCCTTGTTCACATAGGTTCCCTAACTTAAATCCAAGACCCTCGTGGTGCGATCTCTACATATCTTAATCCCTAAGATATAAGAAGCATCGCCTAAGTCATTTATTGAAAAACACTTTCTCAACCAAGCTTAAGTCTCGTGCAAGGTTGGGATGTCATTTTCAATGAGAACCAGAAAGGTAATCTTGCTCCCATTAGCCTTCTTATAAACGCAAGATTCATCCTCGTTCTTGATTATGCCAAATCCAATTACAGCTTCATCAAAACGAAGGATCCAATTCCGAGAAGTTCGTTTCAATCCATAAATGGATTTCAACAACTTATAAATCCTTCCCTTATTCTTCGGACCATCAAAACCTTTGGGCTGAGACATACAAACGTACTCAGTCAAATTTCCATTTAGGAAAGCGGTTTTGACATCCACTTGCCATATCTCGTAATTATGATACGCAGTTATGTCAAGAAGAATTTGGATCGATTTTGACCATAGCCACTAGGGAGAAGGTTTCCTCGTAGTCAGTCCATTGGATCTGCCTATAACCTTCCGCCACCAGTTGAGCTTTGTTGGTCAGAGGGTTGTCATCCATGTCCATCTTCACCTTGAAGATCCATTTGCATCCGATGATCCTCACACCATTGATGGGATCAACCGGTTCCCAGACTCGGTTGTCCGACATGGATTGCATTTCCTCCCTCATGGCTCCCAGCCATAACTCGGAGTCGGGCCCATCCATGACTTCTTGAAAGGTGGCTGGATCATCGTGATCCACCATGACTTCATTGTCACCTCCGGATACCATATCTTGGAGGTGGAAGATTGACCCTTTCAAATCGCCTTGGACCTTCCAGAATTTTAACAGGAATTGGTTCTCACTCTACGACAATCTCTGGCTCCTTTCTACTGGGTTGTCAATTGGTTTAGACAGATCTGTACCATCCTGAATTTCTTCGAGATGCACAGTCCTTCCAATGACGTCTTTGGAAACAAAACTTCTTTTCCATAAAGACCCCACCCCAAGCGATGAACACCATGTTCTCACTGGGATTGTAGAAATAATATCCCCTTGTTGCTTTGGGACACCACACGAAGGTGCATATCTCAGATCTTGGTTCGAGCTTAGTCGAAACCAAATGTTTCACATAAGCCTCGCAACCACAAATCTTTAGGAAGGACAAAGCGGGCATCATCCCGTACCATTTTTAAAAGGTGTCCCTTCCACACCCTTCGTCGAAACCCGATTCACTATGAATGCAGTCGCCTCTAGAGCATAACCCCAGAAAGAGATTGGGAGATCAGTCCAACTAATCATGGAATGGACCATTGTCTAGCAATGTCCGATTTCTCCGTTTGGCTACACCTTTCAATTACAGTGTCCCAGGAGGAGTCCATTCCAAAAGGATCCCATTCTCTTTTAGATGATCTAATAACTCTGTGTTCAAGTATTCTCCACCTCGATCCAATCGAAGTGCCTTAATACCTTTGTCGAGCTGGTTTTCTACTTTAGTCTTAAACTCTTTGAATTTATCAAAACCTTCAGACTTATGTCTCAGCGAATAGACATAACCATATTTACTGTAATCATAAGTAAATGTGATAAAGTAGATAAAACCCCTCCTGGCAAGTGAAGTTATTGGTCTACACACATTCGAGTGTATCAGCCCCAATAATTCACCCGCCCTTTCATCGCGATCGATAAAGGGCACTTTAGTCATTTTGCCCATCAAACAAACCTTGCACCTATCGGTCGAATGGAATTCGAATGAACCTGAAAGCCCACACTTCTGAAGTGCCGATAGGCGCTTTTTGTTTATGCGACCCAAATGACAGTGCCATAATAGAGTTAGGTTTAAATCGTTGGATTTAGACCTCTTAGTATTGACGTAATATATAGAACTTGAAAACTCCATTTCCAATCTTTCAAAAGCTCTTAGGTTTAAATTGTTACCCATATCTAATATGGATTTAGACCTCTTAGGTTTAAATTGTTACCCATATCTAATATGTACAATCTTTCAACCAAGTCAGTACTGGTATAAAACATATCATTGCATAGAACATTGAAAACTCCATTTCCAATATTAACATTATATTCTTCCTTGTCATACACGGATACAGATATAATATTCCTACTAAAAGTATCTATGCAATATACATTATACAATACTAAGAAAAGGCCACTTGGCAAAGCAAGACTCATGGATCCAACAGCAGTTGCCACAACTCTGAGGTCCACTTCGTGCTTTCCAAACCTCTCCTACTTTCACCCACCATATATTAGTGCATGTGTGAGATTCAATCCTGGTATCTAATACCCATGAATCTTTGGAAGTAGAGAGATGTAGCTCTATAGAGTTAATACCGGATGAAGGCACGGTCCCACCGCCCTTCCTTAGATCATCCAGGTTTCCTAATGAAGGCGTAGTCCTACTGCCCTTCTTCAGATCATCCAGGCTATTTGATAAAGGCGCAGTCCCACTGCCCTTCTTCAGATCAGCCATGAACTTCCTGTAATCCCGGTTCCACTAACCAAGCTGTTGGCAGTAGAAGCCGACATTCTCAGGTGTCTCATCTTTCCTGCCAAGTACGCATGGACCCCTCCCTTGCCACTTCCAATTCCCTTGTTGACCATCAGAATATCCTTGGATCCCAGATCCCTGATATATTCTTCTCAGCAGTTATTGACACTTCATGTAACTCTGATATGGTCTTAGAGACAGCCTTGTCAAGGACATATTCTTTGCGTTCAGACTTGAGGACTATCCTCAAAATTCTGTACCAGTCCAAATAGTTTGTCCCATTTAGCTTGACCTTGGCAAGAATGGTTTTTAATGACAAACTATTAATGTTCGCTGAATTTGCCATTTGATCTACAACAGATAAAATTCAATCACTAAACTGAATAAATTTTATGAAGATCAAGCTTAAACACCAACAATCGATTCTAAACCTTTAGAATCTGAAACCAAGATCCTTGATTCACTCGATTAAGCTGAACTAATGCTCACCACTTAATCGAGCTATGTAGGTAGGACTCCATCCAATCACATCCAATGTGACTCTTGCCCAGGGTATGTACTTATGTACACGGCTTACCCTATCTGTTACCCTAGCTCAACCTCAGGCTGAGAATTGTAGTCGGGTCCACCGATTCTCAACTATGGCTCGTCACTATGTAGGTGCTCCGCTAATGCGCACGACACCCACATATGTCGTGCAAACCTACTACCCCGCTTTCCCATGGATGCTCCGCTAATGCACACGACACCCATAGGACGGGGAGGTAGTAAGGTGTTGATAATTGGGAGGTATCGGACATGACCCGTTTTTACTTGTCCGGTTGTGTTTAAAACTTTGACACATCCTAGATGCGATGAGCACATCAACTACATTCCAAATGCAATGATGCCTCAAATTACATCCAATGTAATTCTTCCTTCGAACCCGTCAACTACATCCAATGTAATGACGATTCTAAGGGCTCACACACAAGGATTAAAATTCTAATTTTATCTTTGCATGTAAGGTGATATGCTCGGTAAATAAAGTTAAGCATGCAATTCTAAAACACATAGAATTAATCATGCATAAACTAAACCAAGCATAAAGCGATAAATGTGCACATAATAGCCCCCTAAACTAACTCCCACTAGCTTCTTGAGTTCCACAGACTCCAAGCCGATGCCAACACCCGAAAAGCCACCAAATGACCTTTTTCGCCTTTTCTTCGTCTTGAGTAAAAAATTACAATTTAATACACGACTTGCAGGTCGGGAATAAATAAATATTACAAACAAGTGGTTCGACGACCACACCTTGAAAGAATAATTACACGCTAACTCTAACGGCTCACAGGCCGTGAAAAGCGATAAATAATTAAATCGAGCTCGGGGCTATTATGTACACCATGCCAACATCACATCACACATCGTGTTATCAAACAATCATGTTATCAAACATCATGTGATTTTCCGGTTTTATTTAATAGCCAAGTTTCGAAAATTTTTGATGCTCGGTGTATCGAAATCGTTCAAAAATGAAACTTCTGAACATTTGATCTTTGAGTTCGTCATGACGGTTCCAAACTCGTCACAACTAACAAAACGGTTTAGCCTTAGTATATCAACCATCCAATGGTCATGCTTGGCCTAGCTTCGTTCAACGGAGCCCCGTTCGGTCCCGGTTTCGGCTCCCCGAGAGTCCCGCTCCCGAGACCCGAAAAATCAAACTTTTTTCAAAACTTCCAGATTTGATATAATTTTCAAAAATTCATTTTACATGCATTAAATCCATAAACAATAATTTAAAACATGTTATCAAACAATTTAGCAAAACAACATGCCAAAAACGAAACTTTCAAGCAAAACCGAAACTTTGAACACCGTCTTGTGAATCCCAAAGGTAGCACGGCTCTTATACCACTGTTGGGTCTCGAGGTATGGTTGGAGATGAACCAACTCGCAGCGGAAAATCAATGAAAAACAAGAGACGATTAAACCATGAAACAACTAACAAAGAATGGATTCACAAGAGAAAAATTCAGCATTATTTCTTACCAAAACAGGAACACCGGTTAAGGAATGATTGGCTTGAGTCTCCAAGACGCCTACGTATCCACATGGGAATCAAAGCCACGTAGTTCTTCTCTTTGAGGACTCAAGAACACAAAAATGGAGGTGGGAACTTGCCAAACCCGAAATTGCAAGGGAAGGGGGAGAGAAGTTGTGTTTCCTATTCTTGTCTTGTGTTTGTTATGTTGAAAAAAGATGACTTAAACATAACAAAACCCATACTTGTCCAACTAAAGGCATGGGACAAGTATGGTGTCAAGTAAGGTGTAAATAGGACAAAGTATGGCAAGACAAGATTGGGTTAGGTGGTGAATCACCAACACCTTAATCCTTGTCTTGCTTACTTAGTACTAATTAATCAAGACTTGATTAATTAGTTCCATGAGCCATGGTTGCATGGGACTTTCATGGGCCTCTTGGAACATGGCCTGTGGCCATTTCCAACGAGGTCTCGTGATTCGCTCATCGCCTCCAAGCCTTCCATACCGGAAATGTCCAACATTATCCGACGCGATCAATCCCAAGACTTCAAGCTTTGTCTTGATCTTGTGTTGTTACTCGGTTTATTGAGTTGGTGAAACGTTACGCGTGTTTTCGGGAAGTGTTGGGTAAGGCGGTTTTGCACCACTAAGGGTGACATTTCGAGTTGTTGTGAGATGTTGCACGTTGGATTTGCGAACTGTTGAGAAAGACTGTTTTACACCGCCAAGTATGGCGTTTGAGTAACTAGCTTGATCTGGTGAAACCCGATTAAGTGAGGATCGCGTTAATTCGGGAATAGTTAAAGAGGTGCATAGCCGACAGAAGACTTACACAGATGAAAGGCGCAGGCCTCTTAAGTTTCAATTGATGACCAGATACTTTTGAGAGTGAGCCTAAGAACCTTTAGTGGTTCGGCCGCAACGGAGGCAAGTTGGCCCCGCAATTTATCGTACCCTTTGAGGTCTTCAAGCACAACCAGAGCCATTGCCTAGCGGCTTCCACGTGTTCCCAACTGCAGAAGTGCACCACGGATCCCTCGCTGTGAGTTTTGAACGGACGTTCCCTGAGATAGGGTCAAGAGGAGCGCGTGCTTTTTAAATTTCGAGGAAGAAATTCTTTTAAGGGAGGTAGACTGTAAAACCCCGCTCTTTCAAAAAGGGTTTTATTTGAAATAGGAAACGTCGGGGTGGATTTTTGCAACAAGCGAATTTTGAAGAGAAAAATAAAAAAAAATAAAAAAAAAAGAAAAGGAAAAGATTGGAATTGGACCAGGTCAGACTAGCCCTTTGGACCGAGCCAACCAGGGCCCAATTCTCCCGCGCATCCCTCGCTGAACGGCCCAGTTGTGTGAAAACCCTAATCCCCTTTACTGTTCCTCTTCCTCGTCACTTTCGGTCGCGCACGCAAAAAGAGGAGGAGAGGGAATCGCAGCCTCGCCTCCCTCTCTCGAACGCTTCAGGCCCTCCTCCTCTCTCCTTCTCGCAGCCACGGCATCGCCGCCCTCGCTTCGCCTCTGTGCCAATCGAACAGCTCAGGCTACGAGCCCGAGAGACCCCGCCGGAGCTCCTCGTCTGGATCTCCTTCCGTGAGCAGAGCCACTCCTCGTGCGAGGAACCCACGGTGAGACGCGCGCCGACTTCGAAGCTCCCTCTCCGACGACATCCTCTCCCCGCTCTCCCTCTCTGAGCCCGTTCCTCGTTGGACCAAGCTCGGATCTGAGCCAGGTCAGCTAGAGCACGCCGGCGAACCCTCGTCATCACCAGATATGGGACGGGAAGCTTGGACACGCCCTCCTAGCTTCCGTCGTCTCTTCGCCGTGACGCTGGCCGCCGTCACCGCCCTCTACTTCCTCCTTCACGAGCATGCCTTGACGCCGTAGATGACGGCCGGAACTCGCATCTCGCCGGAGCTGCTGTCGGTTTAGACACGAGGCTGGGCAAGGCAGGGCAGAATGGGACCAGGTCCGGTGTTGGGCCTTGGGCCGGGAAACAGTAGAAGATGGGCTTGGGCCCAGTGCACCTCGCGGGCCAGTCCAGGCTCGGTAGTGAGTCTGGATCCGGACCGGTTCGGGTCAGGCCTGGTTCGCGGATCCGGGTCAACCCGGTTTGACATAAATTATTTTAAAAACAGATTTAATTAATGGATTTAATTAATTAAAGGTGAGAATTTAAAGGACTTTTTGGTTAAATCAGTGGACCTTCAGACTTTTACTGGTTTTGATTCGGACGTTTTATTTGTCAAATCTAGACCAGACTTCGCCCGAGACCAAGGGCTTGGACCCGAGCTAGAAGAACGAAGAGCACGCCGGAACCCGTGTGAAGAACGGAGTGGTGACCACTCGAGCTTTTCATCAGATTTTTGTTAGAGGAAGACCGCAAGGTAGGGAAAGTCTTAATTTCTTATTTAACGCTTAGTACGCATGATAGGTTAATAAAATTGGAAAGGTCCTAGAATTGCCTTTAGGATGCGAATAACTAGAATAACCGTATTTTAATTACTAATAACCGGAAGTGTCTAGAATGCATGTTTAGGATGAAGATAACTAGTGTAATCCGCTTTCAATACTTGGGAATTGTTTTACTGGTAGAGAGGCTGTGAAGAGCTCTCGGATTAGTTGTGTGCTAGGTTCACATGCTTGGTTGCTCGTTGCTAGGACCACTAAGAGTCTAATGAAACTAATTAGCTTATATGATTGAATGTTTAATTGATCGTTTACATGATTGTTGTTTGGTGGAATGCTTACTTGATTGGTTGAGTTGTTATAATTGTTGATTGAACGGATGATCGAGTATGACTGGTTGTGCCAAAGGGGTACAATCAGATGATTGATGTACCGCTGGTTCGTGACAGGTAAGTATACGGTAAGTGTGGAGTGTTATTGGGTGTCTTTACTGCGATGGAAGTGTGATTTGAGAAGTGTTCATTGTTGGATGAATTCAGTGCTTGTTTATTTATTCTTATTCTTGAAATGTTGGTTTGTTTGTTGTTTGGTTCGGTACTACACCGGGGGGGGGGGGGGGGGTAATCTGGTGCCGTTTTGGTGGTTGGAGTTTGACAGAGGCAGTGGTTATTGAGTGGTTATGGAGTGGTTTTTGTGTGATTATTGAGTGATTATTGGATCCTGAGAGCTTGGAAGATCCTACGGGATATTGAGTGGTTATTGAGTGATTATTGGAGCCTGAGAGCTCGCCAGATCCTGCGGGATATTGAGTGGATTATTTCATGAGAGATGGTTACTGAGGTTTCACCCATGGGCGTGCGTCCCGGTGGAGCACCACCTTGGTTCCCTATGACATATGGTCCTTTGGAGGCATTTCTAGGAATCCCGGTGATTAGCGCCCATTAGGGATTGTTTCCGGTGCCCCGACGCATGTGCCTCCTCTGGACCGAGGGAAAATCCGATATGATATGGATATTCTGGTGGATCGGAATATGGGAACCGATGTGATCCTAGAATCTATCCATGGATCGGAGGCTTGAGAAAGCGAGTGGTTGGCGTGATATAAATGCTCCCATTTTAATGAGTCTTGATTCGTTATAGTATTTTCATGGAATCTCTTAAGTCACTATTATCGTTGAAAACGTGATACTATTTCATTACACTGATTCCATAGTTTTTCATTGATTATTAGTGTTTACCCGTTTCCAGTTGTGATGGTTTCCTATTTTATTATAATGTTCCTTATTTGTCTCTGGGAAGTTATCGTTATCTTTGAGAATGCGCTTTTGTTGTCGTTGCTTGTTATTGTTTATTATATCTTTTAGTCTAATAGTTTTAAACATTTAGTGACATCGAGCTAAAGCAGTTTTATTATTAAACTTGGAGGCTAAAGCTGTTTACGATTTTCCCTACTGAGCGTAAGCTCACCCCTTTTCGTTTAATTGTTGTGTGTACAGGTATACTTGAGATATGGGGAATTCGAGGCTCGGGAGCTTTCGGATGTTTCGAGGGTTGTATTATAGATGTGTGGTCCACATTGTTGAACTTCATCTACCTTATGTCACTTGTCAATTTTTGACACTATATTTAAATTTTTGGAGTAAACTATTGAGAATTATTTTCGACTCGCTTCCAACTTTAAAAGAGTTTATACAGTTTTAACACTTTTATCTCGATTGTTTCAGGTCACGTCTCGAGTCCGGCCAAACCGGATTTGGGGCGTGACACCACCGGTCCGGCCAGCCACCATACACGGTGGCCGGAGCTCCCCCGAGCTTCTGGTCACCGGAAAACGTTCAATCTTCGCTCCAAAACGTCTCCAACGAACCCCACACCTCGACTCATCCATAAACTACTAGTTTTAACCCAAACCCTAAACTTTAAACTTAACAAAACGAAAATCGGATAGTTGCTCACCGTAGGGAATGACGATGGGAGTTCGATTCCTTGATCGTTGAGACGATCCACCGGTTAGATAGTCGGGAAATGGAAAAACCCCAAACCTCCTTCTCTTTTTTCTCCTTCTTCTCTCTTCTTTTCTCTCTAAAACTCTATTTTTTTCTCTTTTTGAAACCCATGGCCGAACCCCCCCCCCCTTTGTGGTCTTCTCTTGTTTTGTCCCAAAAACCTAACACCCCCACATATTTGACATGTGGCAAGTGGGTCCCACACCTTTTGGAAAATATGTTCTAGATATTTTTCAGCCAGATTCGCGAAATTCGGCCGTCTCGGGCCCCGAACGGGCACTTTTTCCAAGAAATTACGAAACTTCACGGGCTACAAGGAAACGGCTCAACTAAGACCGCTGTGACGACGGCTAAGCTTTTTGGATCCGAAACGGACCTCGAAAGGACCAAAACGTCGCTCGGTTGACTTTTCCAACAAAGAGTCAACATTTTCCCAAATTGGTCAGAAAATTGCCCTGAGTCCCCCGGAACTCACTTTGGTCGATACCGGGGTCAACTTAAGTCCGGTATGACCCTCGGGGTCAGATTTAGGTTCATTTAAGTGTTTGTCTAAAAAATTTAAATTTTTCCTGTTTTTCGCCAATTTGGCTGGCGTTGACCGGGAGTGGTTCTTACATGCATTTTATGTTTCGTACTTTTGAAATGTCGGTAAGGGGATGTCTTGAGTTTTGTCTGCGATTAAAAGCAGGCTATCTTCTACGGGTCCATGAGTGCTGGGTTTGCTACGGTCGGCCCGGACAAATATCTGGAACCTAGGGCATGTACGCCCTACTTTGTATGGTTTCTTGTTTGCAGTAATGCACTTCCCCGTTTTACTCGTTTCAAAAAAAAATCATCACCTGAATGCGCGGGCTTGGTGACATTCATCTCCCTCGGGCCATTGACTTTTTTTGTCCCTGCGGTATTTATTCTTTAACTGCAAGTCCTTTCGCGCCCCGTAGTATTACATCTTGTTATGAAGGTATCATGCATTTAGATCATCCACGCATATCGAGCATAACTTGTAACCGTTATTTTGAATACACCCAACATCCCTAAACTAGGAAAGTCATTAATGGTCCACACATTGTACCATGCATCTTGAATGGAAAATTAACGGACACATCAAAGGTCAGAACCACATCATCCCACAACTTCTTGAGCTCGTCAATAAGTTGTTTCATCAACAATTTCAAACCTTTCCCATGAGACTTAGGACCTGATATTAACAACATTAAAATTTGAAACTCTTTCTGCACGCACTTGTTAGAAAACAAATTGCACCAAATGCAAAAATCCCGTATGTGGCTTTTACAAGATGCATGTTGCGTTTTTCCTTTATGAATCCCGGATGTATTATGTCGAACTCATTCTAAGCTTCACCGTCAGTTGGATGTCTCAAAATGTGAGAATCATCGTTCTTTTTTGCGTACCACTTCATTTTCTCTATTATGTAAGGTGAACTGTACAACTTCTACAATTGTCGCGTGATAGGGAAGTACCTTACTTTTTTCTTCGCCTTCGACTTCACATCGTACTGAGGCTTTCCATAATTAGATCACTCTTTCAAATTTTCTACTTCATCATTATAGAAACAACAACTAAATTCACAAGCATCATTCATTTTGTAACTCATCACAATTTTGTTCAATGCTTTCTTCACGTCATTGAATGATATTGGAAAATTGTTAGAAAAAGATCATAATTAACATTTACATGGAAAAATATAATATGTTATTATAATTTACTTGAAAAGTGATGATACCGCCATCAAACAGTTATAAAATAAACATTTTGTTGAATTCGATTGACACCCCATGAAGAATCAAATAAAATTGAGCTAGGTACCTAGTAATGGACTTCAATGAAAGGTTCATTGACCAAACGAATTATGCAAAACATAAATATTTTTTAGGGTAAACTACAAATGCATACCTTTAAGTTGGCACGTTTAACCGATGATTACCATGAAGTTTAAAGTTAATTGATGCATACCCTGAAGTTACGAGTTGTAACTCAAAACGCCTTATGTCAGCTAAAATGACGAAACTACCCTCAGTGATTTTTTAAATATAAATGAAGTGGTTTTTAAAATAAAAATTAAGTCATTCAATAAGTAAATATATATATAAAGTAATTTTTAAATAATTTTTTTAACATAATTATTGAAGTGTAGTTGAGGGTATTTTCGTCATTCTACCTGACAGAGGGGGTTTTGAGTTACAAATCCCAACTTCAGGGTATGCATCAGTTTAACTTTAAACTTCAGGGTAATCATCGATTAAACGTGACAAATTCAGGGTATGTATTTGTAGTTTACCCTTTTTTTTATTTTACATTACTGGAAGAAAGAAAAAAACATGAAGTGTTAATTGAAGTTAACATGGCACATTTCCTTAAAGAGGCGGGATACTTTGTTCATTAGTGAAGAAATTGGTAGGATCAACCATAGTCTTCACACGCACCAATCTGTCGAAGTTGTTCTTAAAATATTTACTTCCCCAAATCTTTGATTGATTGTAGCTGATCTCATCTTGAATGTTCATCCCAATATCAAGATCTCTATAGTTCACATAAGCCCGCCTCGGATTTGTGGAAACATATGGACCCATGAAACTGTAAAGCCTTCGGATCCAACCCAAAAACTTGTCTGCAGCTACTGCATCATCTTCAAGCCAGAACGTTACATACTCAATTTGATACAAATTCCCAGCTCTATGTGGAAATGGGATTTGGGTTTCTGATATCTCATTCATTTTTCCTCCATAGGCCACGAGAAATATCTGTCCCGCCTCGCCTCCTTCATTATGAAACCTTTCCCATACACCTTCCAAGTTTTCTGGAGACATGGGTTCTTGTACATAATCTGATTTTCCTTTGTAAAACCCCCTTGTTAGAGACACCCTTCCGAGTAGTACCTCGGGTGATTGATCTCTAGGGTACCCTGCAAAGTATAGGATAGACTCGATCCAGCTCATTTCGGTGCAGTCTTGACGTAGCAGCCCCAGGTCAGGGAAGGTCTGTTGCATCAGTTGGACAAGGTCGTTACTCTGTCCGAGGAACATGGAACTAAACGAGGCTTGTATAGTTGAGTTCACAGTGTTTAGGATGATCCTGAAGAACGACAAATCTTCGGGGAACTGGCTTGCCTTGAGTTGCCATTGGCGGACAAGATCGGTCACGTTGGTTTTTTGTAATGTGAAGACAGTAACAATGGAAGGAACACGAACGAGTTTAACTTTCCATGCCACGATGACACCAAAGCTAGCTCCTCCACCTCCTCGGATGGCCCAAAAGAGGTCCTCCCCCATTGATCGTCTGTCAAGAAGCCTTCCTCGAACATCCACGACCTGTGCATCGATGACATGATCGGCTGCAATACCGTGCTTCCGCAGCAAAGTCCCGTAGCCTCCCCCGCTGATGTGTCCTCCCGCGCCGACCGTGGGACAAACGCCTGCAGGGAAGCCTAGGGTGGAGCTCTTCTCGGCGACTCTGTAGTAAAGCTCACCGAGAGTCGCGCCTGTCTGAACCCACGCGGTCTCGGTCCCTTCATCTACGGTGACTTGCCGGAGATTGGACATGTCAATGATGAGAAAGGGGGCGGTGGATACGAAGGAGAGGCCCTCGTTGTCATGACCTCCACTCCTCACCCGGACCTCGAGGCCATGGCTCTTGGAACAGGTTACGGCTGCTTGGACGTGGGAAGCGCGCGACGGAGTGATGATGACTAGGGGTTTCGGGGTTGATGGGGTGGAGAACCTCAGGTTCTGTATGGTGGAGTTCAAGAGGGATGAGTAGGAGGAGTTGCTTCGGGTGTAAGTAACTGTGGATATGGAGCTGCCATTGCCACCAGAATACAGGCATCGGAGGAAGCTTTCTTCCTTGTAAACTGCCCTTGCATGGTTTACTTGACACAAACTGTATGAGATCAAAGCGTAACACAAAATGGACATCAGTTGGCTTTTTCCAAGAATCGCCATATTTGTTGATGATTTTGTTTTGTCTTGTTTTGGACAATGCCTTGTTTTTATAGAACGGTGGTGTTATTGTGAAGTCTTCGACCATGCCCTATGTTATAGTTTATGATTCTGAAGTGTTCGATATGCCAACCGTGAAAGCTATATTTCATTTGGAAGTTTTCTAAGTCAACTCACCAAAAATCTCAAAATAATCCATTGAGTTGGATTGAGTTGATCATTGATCAAGTAGACTTTTGATCCGTAAGAATGCAATTACTTCCAACTTTGGACTTTGATGTTATATATTTAAAATTTAATTTTATATGTGATTACCTATAGTAATTAGCCCTTTCACATATCAATCGGCACTTTTTAAAGATTTCCCCATTAGAAGTTTACAAGCGAATGATGAATTGCTGAATGTCATACCTCATATGAGCTGGTTTAGGAAAAATCCGAAACCGTATAAGATGTTCAAAGGTCAAGAGAAGGAATCGAATAGAAACGTATTCTTAATCTGAAAACCGTGTACTCATCCAACCCATTCTTTTTATAAATAACATCACTTTTTGATAATTGGTATGAGTTTTTTAGTATAACTATCATATTACTAGCTTTGAGTCAAAATCAACTCTCTAGAGCAACAGTAACAACACTGTAGCTTCATCATCAGCATTATTATGTTCTTCAGTTCTTCTTCATCAACAATCATCAATCTGCCATGATCTGAGAGCTTCTCTAGCGCTACAGATCATCATCATCAATTCAACACCTGTTAAAGGGGCAAGAGCATCAAAGTTTAAGGATGGCAACTCTCTCTCGTGCAACTCTGGATGAACAGGCTCGTTCATCTCATGCTTCACGCCTACAACTCAACTCCCCTGCTTTCATCCATCCTCGTCAACACTCCCTCCCACCTCGTCCTCCCAAACCTCTGGCTCCTCTGCTTCAACCTACTGCTGCTCAACCTGCTACAGGTACCATGGGAGGCACCCAACTCACTTTGCAAGAACTTTGTGGGTGTTTTGAGCCACAGGCTGCTCTGGCTTCGAATCCAGCTCCTCAAGCCTCACTAATACACAGCAAACAAGCCACCTCCTCCTCCATTAAACTTCCCTTCGGTTTTGAGCATGTGCAGAAGAAAAGCACTAGGATAACTCACAGACAGAGTAGAAGAGTTGCTCCCGACTCACCTAGTAGAAGAAAAACCCATCACTCTCCCTCATTCTCGGACAGAACACAACAATATAGTCCTTGTGGTCACACAAAGCTCTTGGATGGCCACAGAACTTCATACCGGTTACCTCAGGTACTGATGATACTCCTCCCCCACACCCCCCCCCCCCCCCCCCATCACCCCCTCTTGCAACCAATACCCTTGCTTCCCAATCAAAGGAAAGCTTCTTAACTTGGAGACTCAGGCGCTGGACTTTAGGGAAAAAAACGCATTGAATTTGCAATTTATGTTCACAACATCCCTCCCAAAGCCTCTGCGGATTGGCTTCTGAATCTTTTCTCTGAAACTGGTGGAGCTGCCTGGAGTCACATTGCTATCAAAAAGAGCAAACTTGGGAAATCCTTTGGCTTTTACTACTTCCACACTTAGTCACAAATGAGAGAGGCAATTTTCCTCTTCAATGGTTATAACATCAATGGCTATCAACTCTATGCAACTCACGCAAGACTAAACCCTCCCAGCAACCTCCCAAGCAACTTCCAAAACCTCCACTACCTCTTCCCCCACCTGAAATTGAGCTGCAGCCCCCTAGAGTGCAAGGTTCTATGGTTACTCATCAAGTCAGACTTCTTAAGAAGTCTCATCTGGCCTTGGCACTTGGAAATAAAAATGCTGAGCAAATTAGGAGAGATCTTGTTATGGAAGGGGTTTGTTACTTGTGTGAAGACCGCCCCGATTAAAAAGTTTTATTTTATTCTATTTTATTCGATCGGTGCGTCGAGGTTGAGTTTTGGGTCGGTTTTTGGTGACGACGAGTTTGAAATTCGAATTAATTTTTTAATTCGTTTAAAAAAAGAAACAAAAATAAAAGGTTGGACCGGGTGGGCCAGACCCGGCCCAAGCTGTAGACCCGACCCGATCGGACCCGATCCGGACCGAGCTGGCAACCCAGCTCTCCCCTTTCTCCTTGGGCCGTGGAACACGGACTCGCCTGAGGCCCAATTTCCGGCCCAAGCTGACTCTGTGGCCCAAAGAAGTTCGGCCCAGGTATTTATACCCCAATTTTAGGGTTCAGCGTCAGAACCCTCTCCCTCTTCGTTTTCACGCTGCCGACTCTATCCCTTCTCTCCCCCAACCTCTCTACTCCGATCCTCCCTAACACCTTCACGCCACCACCTTCCATCATCTCCGACCTTCCCCTTCCCCTCTCTCTCTCTCTCTGCTCCGCCGCGCTCGTGTCCGAGCACCACCGAACCACTATCCCCGAAACTTTCTTCCTCTCAGTTCCTTGATCCCGACCACGCCTCCTCCACCAGCCGCCCGAGCTCCGTCGTCGCCGTGCACGGCCTGAGCCGAGACGGACTCGCCGACGCGCAATCAGATCTAAGACGGAACCGTCCATTTCCATCAGGATCTCAGACGGGTGAGAGACCCGTGTGCTCCGCCGCTCCCACCGCCGCGCCACAACCATCCCCGTCGTCCTTTTCTTTTCTCTACGGTGAGTTTGAAGCACCCGTTTGACCTCGGCCGACAATGTCACCCTCGGTGGTCGGTTTTTGACCTGCAAAACATCTTTCTCCCTTTTATTTCTCGTCCCGAGTTTATTCTGAATCTGGGTTAAAACCGAAATCAGTTGGATCTGGATTTTTGGGAAGCAAAATCAAGGAAATTTAAAAGAAGAGTTTTTTTAAAACTACCAAAATCATTTTTTAGAAAAAGAAAAGAAAAGGGTTTTAAATGGAAATGAAAAGGGTTTTTAAATGAAAAGAAATTAAAATAAGAATCGACTTAAGACGTTTTTTTGTGATTGTGGAACGGATTTGAAACCTGAACGAACGAACCGGACTTTTAATCGGACTTGGAACGGGAAACAAAAGTGGAAACGCTGAATCGGGCATCTCGGGATCCGCGTCTTGAAACCCTTACCTTGGGAATCGTGCCACGAAACTCGTACCTCGGGATTCGTGCCTCAAGATCCGTGCATCAGGATGCGTACCTTGGAAAACGTGCATCGTGTTCTGAGTTCGGTGCGCGGGTGCTCGAACCCGATTCGTCGTAATCCCGCTTTTAGCCCGCTCGAGTCTAAAAGACAACTTTTAAATTAAATCGAAATCGTCGTAACCTTTTAAATCAATTTGTGAAACCGGTTTTGATTGTAACTTTCCGTGTAAAGTAGAGTCCGGGTTCGATCGAAGAGAAGACCGGAGGTAGCAAGCCAGGACGTCAGCAGCTAGGAGGCGTAGCTGTCGGTTCCTCTCGAGATAAGGAAAGTAGCGGATACAAGTTTAATTGCGGAAAGTTACTAGTATGCATGCTAGGATTAATAAAAATGGAAAGAACGTTTATATCAGATAATAATCGGACGATTCGTAGTAACATGTAGGACGTGATTCACTAGTCAACTACTTTATCTATTTTCGATACTAGGGAATTGCCGTGCTGGTAGATCAGCCATGTCAAGCCGTAGGTTGTTTTAGAATTGCATGTTATTGTTTGAGATGCCTGTCGTGTGAGTCGGTGTCGTTAAGTTTAATAGACAAGATTTAATATATCCGTTGAGCATGTTATTGATATGTATGGGCGAGTGTGCCGTGTTTGTGTTGATGTGAACCCTTGGTTGTGATATGGTCGGGTGAGTGATAGACCGACGTGACTGCTTGTGGTGACGGTTTTTGGGCTTGGTAAGCCGTGTTTATTTATGGCAATTGTAATATTATCTTGTTGTGTGTTCCAAGGAGTTTTTTCCGATATGGTACCTATGACCGAGGGGGTACGACGGTGTAGGGTAGTACCTAGTCCGATGAGTGGTCTCAAGTATGCGCGGTCCCCCGGGTAGTGGTTCTGGTACGATGGCCTACATCGAGGGGTAATCCGGTGTAGGACATCTAGGCCGACGGTTTCATGATTAGTACTTTCCCCGAAGAAGTTCCGGGAAAGTTGTTTTACCTATCCTTTACCCGAAGGAGTTCCGGGAAAAAGGTCTAGGCCGATGGAGATTCCGGTATGACTATTTGAGATTGAGTCCCGATTGTTTGACGGGAAGATATCTAGGCCGATGATGTTCCGGTACGATATGAGGGTGTCGGGTTGTGGACAGCCGACCGAGTAGGGGACTGCGGTACGGGACGTGTTGTACTTTTACAGTTTACTTTATGTTGATGACTTGTAAATGGGTGTGTTGGTTGCTAATTGTGTTGTTTGGGTGATTGTGGTTGTTAGTGTGGTTTGGTCTCGAGTTGAGGATTGTGGTTACGAGTTCCGTTGGAAATTAGTTGTGTGCTGTACTAGTATGCCCTAATTGGACGGTTACCCGTGGTGGTGAGCGCTTGCTCATAACCTTAACTACTTTTCCTACTGAGCGAAAGCTCACCCCTTATCTTGTTGTTTTTCGGGTTCTAAGCGGGAAGGGTACTAGCCGGATGCTCGATGCTTGGGAGCTTACGAGGGTCCTAGGCTAGAGAGTCTAGAGACGTACAACGTTTTTGAAATATTTATTGTCTTTACGGTTTTCTCTAGCGTTGTTGATTCTTTTATTCAAATTTTTGAATTGCAGGCTATTATTTTAAGCTCTTTAACTTTTCTGTCTTTTAAATTTTATTACTGTTTTAGTTCACGTCTCGAGTTCGGTCAAAACCGGATTTGGGGCGTGACAACTTGGAAATCAAAGCCTTAGGCAACAATCTTCTACTTCTGCATTGTCAGGATCCTCTTATGGAAAAGGAGCTTTTGATCAATGATGGATCTTGGTTGAATCACTGGCTTACCATCCTACCTCACAAGAATCACCTCTGCTCCCATGGAGGAAGATTCATCTGGGTGTCCATCCAAGGTATCCCCTTCCAAGGTTGGTGTGATGAGTTATTCTCAGCTGCAATCAGTGTATTTGGATCCTTTTTTTGCTCACACCCAATCACAAGTGCTGGTATGGATCTCAGTCTGGCTTATGCTCTTATTCACACTAATGATTTTATGCCTATCTCTTCTAAGACCAACTTATTTCTGGGTTCTAAGTCATTTACAATCTTTGTTAACTCTATTGATTTATCTGAGGTTCCATTAATCCCAACCTCTCAGTCCTCTCAGAATTCCAGCCCTGCTGGTTCAGATTCACTTGCCTCTCCCTTTCTTGAAGAAGAAGAGCAAAACACCTCATCTTCCCAAAGAGATCCAACAGATATTGACCTTGGCTTCATTCAACCTTCTTGCACTCAAATCCTCTCAGACAACCAACATAATTTGGTTAGGAAAGAAGTTATTGCTCGTCATGGTTCATCTGCTGAGATAGCATTAACTACCCCAAATCTTGGTCTCCAAAGTGCAGTACCTGACTCAATGCAAGACCACCAATACTCCATTACTCCAAAATCCACTTTGTTGGCAGATCAAACCACTACCCTTCTCAAGAAGATCATCCCTGATACATTTACCACTGAAACTCAGATCATTCAGTCACCTCAATTGCCTTTCCAGACCAGTAGGGAGCCAATTCTAGTGCTGACTAATTCAATTAGCCAACAACCTGCTCAATTACATGTCCTGGAGGCAACCAATAAAACAATCTCATCAACCTCAACTCAGAAGTTAATGCTGGGGGCCTCCCAAAACTTCCTCTCTCCTCAAAATAGAACCCTCTCTCCTCAAAACAGCTTGCATCCCTCATTGGAAAATACTGCATTTAATGTTTCTCATCCCATACAAGACCCCTCTGCAAATTTGTCCCCTCCCTCTCAGATGCTTGGTTTGGAGCAAATCAGTAGTGGCAAATATACACACTGCCAACCTCAGATGAATAGTTTTGTGGAAGATCTTGTAGGGCTAGAAATATCCTTGTTTCCTCCCAACAGCATCTCCAAAAGAGCAAAAGGCAAAAAACACAAAAAAAACACAACAATCCCACCAGATCAAAAATAAAAGAAGGAGGATCAAAGAATAAAACCTTCATTTCCAAAGCTAAGTTGAAAGAAGCCAAATGGGTGTGGGACTTTGGTAAAATTATAGGGATATCTTCATATTGCAGTGAGGATCTAATTCTTCAACAGATTACCTCCTTAGATGATGACAGAAGTCTTTCCTTTGAGGAATATCTTGAAGCAACACACCACTCTAATTAGTAAGGACCTACTTGTGAAGTAATACACCTCTCCAAAGACTCAGAACCAGTTTGTCATTTAGCTGTGAGGAATTGCTTCTCACCATTCTCCCCTCACATATGAAATTCCTCTCATGGAATTTGAGAGGGCTTGCCTCCTCACAAAATAGGAGGACTTTAGGTGACGTGATCCGTAAGCAACATCCAAACATGATCATCATCCAAGAAACAAAATTACTCAAACCATTACCTTGCTTCCTCAGGTCATGTGGTATGCATTGAGGTTGGGAAATGGACTTCATTCTTGCCTTTGTTCTCTCTGCTGGTCTCATCATGTGTTGAAAATCTAGTGTCTTTCAAATTATCAATATCAAGAAAATAAATGGAACAATGGTCTGGCTTGGTACTGACAAACAAACTGGTTCTCTTTGCTGCATCACAAATATTTATGCCCCTTGCTCTAGCAGAAAAAGAAGAGCTTTATGGAAAGAACTCATCAGAGAATTATCCTCTCTAAATCCCACTCCAATGCTGCTGCTTGATGGTGATTTTAACTCAGTGCTTTCTCCTGATGAAAGGCTAATGCAAGGGCTTCTAGTTCATATATGTTAAACTTTCAGGGGTTGGTTGACACTTTTGACCTCATTGACCTACCCATGCATGAAGGTAAATATACTTGGTTTGGCCCTGGTTCTACTGCTTCTAGGATTGATAGATTCCTCATCTCAGCTGATTCCCTAGCCAACTTCAACTACCTATCACAAAAATATCATCCCAGATGTATCTCTGATCATAGGGCTCTATTGTTGTTTGATGAACAACTGGATTGGTGGAAAATGCCTTTCAAATTTCTTAATGTTTGGATTGAGGATCCTAGGTTCTTCAAGGTTGTACAGGACTTCTGGGCATCATTCCACCCCACTGGCCCTCCTTACATTATTCTTTGGCAAAAGCTCAAACTGCTAAAAGAAAAACTCAAAGAATGGAACCTACAAGTGTTTGGAAATATTGATCTTCAAGTTGAAACCCTTAGACAACAGTTGAACCAATTTGATGCTCTGGTTGAGGAAAGACCTCTCATAACAGAAGAGTGTAACATCAGAGGAGCTACCAAGGCTGAGTTTATTCACAAAACAAAGCTCGTTGCAAAATTATGGAGTCAAAAGGCCAGGAAAAAAATACTTCTATGAAGGAGATAAGGGATCCAAATATTTCCATAGGTTGGCTAATTATCAAGGAACTAGAAAACAAATTACTCAAGTATCAGTTGATGATGCTGTACTCCAAGATGCCAATACAATCAAAGTTGCCGCGGCTTCTCATTTCAGAAAAACATATGCAGAACCCCCACCTCATCACACCAACTTAGACCATCTGCATTTTAATACCATTTCTGAAAAATAAGCACAAGACTTGGAGGTCCCATTTTCTGAAGCAGAAATACTAAAGGCCAGCATGGCTTGCTCTGGTGACAAAGCCTCTGGCCCTGATGGCTATACTCTCAAGTTCTTCAAATATGTTGGCCAATTATAAAGCAGGACTTCATCAACTTCACCAATCATTTTCACATGTCTGGCCAACTGGGCAAAGGAATTAATTCTTCCTTCATAACACCGGTACTCAAATGTGTGTCAGATTTATCATTTGATGATTTAAGACCCATCAGCCTTATGGGAGGCCCTTACAAAATCATCTCCAAGGTTCTCTCCACTAGGCTCAAAAATATTATTTGTCATTTGGTTGGGTTTGAGCGAACAGGCTTCATTGTTGGAAGGCAAATACTAGATGGTGTCCTAGTAGCCAATGAGGTGGTCCATACAATCAAGAAAGACAAGATCAAAGCTATTCTGTTCAAGGCAGACTTTGAAAAAGCCTTTGACAAAGTTCACTGGATGTTCATCATGAAATTACTGACAAAAATGGGCTTTGGAACCCTTTGGAGACTCTGAATGATCTCATGTTTTAAAGCTCATGTCTCTGTGCTAATCAATGGATCCCCCACTTCAGATTTTCAAATTCACAAAGGCTTAAGACAGGGCTATGCCCTCTCACTTCTTATCTTGGCCTTGGTTGCTGAGGATCTGAATAAAATCCTAAAAGCTGGCCTCATTCATAACCAATTCAGGGAATCAAGATAGGAAACAATGGCCTGATTATCTCACACCTTCAATTTGGTGATGACACAGTTATTTTTATATAAGGAAATGCTGAAGGGGTAACCAACCTGAAGAATGCTATCTCTCTATTCAGACTGGAAACAGGACTCAAAGTCAACTTCAACAAATCAAGTATGATTAGCTTCAACATCTCTCAACAGGAAATTGATCAATTCTCTCAGAGTCTACATTGCTCAGTAGAAAAAGTTCAAATCTCCTACCTTGGTTTTTCACTGGGAGGAAATTACAAGAGACTAATATCATGGGAGCCAATCATCCAAAAATTCAAGAAAAGTCTTGGTCTATGGCTGGCCAAGCTACTGTCATTTGGTGGAAGAACTAGTCTGATCAAATCCACACTCAGAGCTCTACCTCTATATCACTTTTCTCTACTCAAAGCACCAAAAGCAGTTATCCTAAATATGGAGAGACACCAAATAAGATTCCTCTGGCATGGAGAGGCTCCATCCAAAGTCTTCTGCAAAGTAGCTTGGAGGCAAGTCTGTAAATCAAAAAAAGATTGGGGTTTAGGTAACAGAAGCTTGAAAATCATGAACCTAGCTCTATTGGCAAAATGATGGTGGAGGTTTGCCTTAGAAGAAGACTCTCCCTGGAAACAAATCATCTGTGCCAAGCTAGGTTGGAATTACTCTGAATGGGATCTCTCAAAATTCACAGAGATTGGTACGCCTAGCTTTACTTCACACCTTATAACACTCTCACAAGATTCTATATTTGCTGATATGCTTGGCTCCAAAGGATTAAATTGGAAGCTGGGAAGAGGCAATAGAATACATTTCTGGAAGGACCTTTGGTGGGGAGACTTGGACTTCAAAAGCCTCTTCCCAAGATTATTTGCCCTGTCTGGTTCAAAACACTTAACCATTGAGGCACTGTGGGATGGAACTAACTGGGATCTATTATTCAAAAGAGCTCCCAGAGGAAGAAAACTCCATGAATGGGGAGCCCTCTCAACAATTCTAAGATCAACTCAACCCTCCACACTTGATGACACTCTTTTTGGAAACCTGATACCAAGGGTTTCACTGTGGGAAGATTTTTATGAATTACTTGCATCTGAAGCAACCTCTGATTCTCAAACTCACTGGACCTCACATATATGGGTACCTAGTATCCCACCAAAAATCTCAGCCTTCGCTTGGCTTGCTTGCTTGGAAGCAATTCCCTCTAAGTGCTTCCTAGAAAGGTAGAGGCATGTCTTTCTCACTACAAGAACTGCTTTGTCCCCACTATTCCTGGGATTTTGAAGATGGAGCTCACTTGCTTTTGCACTGTCATAAAGCCTGGAGGACCTAGAAAATCTGGTCCTAGGTTGGTGGGGCTTGAATTGGGTCTGTCCTTCCTCAATTAAACTGTTATGCAGCTCCTGGCATAAACTTTTACCCCCAAAATTTAGAAGATGCTGCAAGGGGATAATGCAAATCACTCTTTGGCAGATCTGGCTTGCCAGAAACACCCTCATATTCAATCACATTTAGGAATCTTCTGAAGTCATTTTTAATAGAATTCTCAATAAGAGCTTCAGGTAGGAATGGGCCTCCTTCAACTCTTCTTGTCATTTTACTCTGCATGAGTGGAGCATCAATCCAAGGGTTATTTGCAATCTATAATTATTGGCCTCTATCCTCAACTGTTTTGTCTTTTGCAATCTATAGTTATTGGCCTCTTTCCTCAACTGGTTTGGCTTGGCTATTCACAACCTATAATTTTTTTGCCACTATTCTCATCTGTTTTAGCTTCCTTTCTCGGTTTGGGGTGGGTTTGGGGTGGGTTCTTGGGGTCCTTTGTTTAGTTTTGGTGAGGTTAGGTCTCTTTTTGGGGTGTTGGCCTCTCTGGCCTTGAGTGTTTTTTCCTCTGAGTGGGGGTTGGCTCCTTTCTTTTTCTCTTTATCCTATCCTTCTGTGTGTGGGTAGATTGATTGTAGTTTTGAGTTCTTCTTCTCCTCTTTTGTTGGCTTTTCTGTCTTGCAGGGTCTCTCTCTCTTGGCCTCACTTCCATCAGATCCTCTTCAAAGTTCATGACTTGGTTCCACAATCCTCAGATCTTCATTGAAGCTCAAGGCTTGGTTAACTCTTGCTCAACCAGTGACTGCAAAATTGATCTCAGTGACTGCACAATTGATCCCTCACAAGCACAGGCACAAGCACAATTACAACTTCAGCTTCCCTCATCATAGTGTCTGCACAATTGATCCTTCACAAGAACAGGCACAAGCACAAATACATCTCCAGCTTCCCACAACAGGACACTCACACTCACATCACAATTACAATCAGGACTTACATCCTCAAGACTCTCAGGTTTCCCAACTCCCCATTCCATCCCAGTTTCTCACCATTACAGCTCAAAAAACTACTACAGCTCTCAGCCCCCAATCCTCCCAATTCCTTGCGGCTCAAGTAACAATCCTCAAACATATCACTTTCTTGCGACTCAAGCTCCAAATCATCACTGGTACCTATTCAAATCTTTCAGAATCCCTCGGAGTATCCATCAAGGGTTTCTTCAAAGCCTCACTCCTATCATCTCATTAGTAGCTGCATCATTCAGCTTCACAAAATTCACAGGCTTCATCATCAGCCTCTCTTCCACTTACATCCTCACATCCCTCTCTCATCCTTCCTTGTTACTGTCTTAACTTTAATTCCCTTTTGCTCTCCTCAATCTGTAGCTAGATTGTTTATTTTGTGCTTGTACCTTTTCTACCTCAGAAGAGGTTTTATTCAATCAATTTGCTTTCGCTGATAAAAAAAAAACTATCATATTACTTTTTGTAAACCAATTCATTAGTTTAATTTTTGCCGCTTTGTTTGAACTTCACTTGGATTCAAACTTGCGCCAATATTTTTGTTTTTTCAAAGGTTTCTTGACAAGATCAGTCATGAATATATTTTGAAGCACGAATTTTTTTATTTATTTCGGGGCTATTTAAAAAAATGATATCTAGGTAATTTTTATCAACACTTTACACTAATTTTATCAACACTGGAAACTAGGTTTATCACATCATTTTCCAAAACTGAACATGATTTTTATCATCTCATCGTGTGTTTTTTATTAACACTGAACGCTAGTTTTATCAACACTAAAAACTATGTTTATCACTATTTTATTTCGGGGAAAATTTTAAAAAAAAATTATATCTAGGTAATTTTTATCAACACTTTACACCGGTTTTATCAACATTTTACATTGATTTTATCAACACTGGACACTAGGTTTATCACCTCATATTCTAAAACTGAACATGATTTTTATCACCTCATCATGTGTTTTTTTATGAACACTAAACGCTAGTTTTATCAACACTAAACACTATGTTTATCATTAAATTGCATGTGTTTTATCACCCCATCACATGTTTTTTTTCAAAACTAAAATCTAGTTTATTAACCTGAATATCAATAATAAACATGATTTTAATCACTTCATCACTTGTTTTTTATCAACATTTAGTTTTAGTTTGATACCCAAATATAAATAATTTATTAATAAAGATTTGTCAACACTCAATATTATTTTTATCACCCAGATATAAATTTTTATTTTCGTGCTTCAAAATATATTCAATATGCCACTTGATAGATATCCCTTCTGAAAAGAAACTATTGGCGCAAGTTTGATGCTAATCGGAGTTCAAACAAAGCAGAAAAAATTAAATTAGTGAATTGGTAAAAAAAATAGACATTTGTCCATATGGCACCATGGCATGGTGCCATGTGGACAAATGTCCATTTTTTGGATTGGAGTGATGATATACATCTTGGTGAATGTTGGATCATAGGTATGTGTGGCTAGAATGGTTTCTTACTATTTTTAGGATAAGATGAGTTTATAGCCGATTTGTGTCAATACATGTTTTTTTTAGTTGGCAAAGTAGATTTAAATTAAAACCTTTTTGGAGGTAAAAGAGGAGTACAAGAAGGTCTAGCTATAAACTCCAAAAAACTAAAGAAGGACGCATCCAACTACAGTAGAAACTCTATAAATTAAAAGTCACGGGACCATCAAACTTTATTAGTTAAAAGAGTTATCAATTAATTTCTTACTGAGTTATTAAAAAACAACACCAGAATTTCTTACAATGCTAAGGAAAATTAAAGATCAGATTGATTTCAAGAAAAAGAAACAAGAAATTTTTTTTCAAGAAACCTTCATAAATCATTCATGTAATGTATAGTATATAAGGATTTATTAATTTATATTTTATATGGGACTATAGAAATTGTCAAGGGTGTATTATCTTATAATTTTAGCAAATTATTAATTTATCACCCTATCCCCGAGTTATGACCGAATAAAAATATTATCTTAAAGAGTTTATTAAATAATCGAGTATTAACTTATCGATTTTCAACTGTATAAGGGTTAAACACAAAAAAAATGAAACGAACAACCAATACCAGAAACAAATTATAGCGCTGACATGTAATTAGCTCACCTTAAAACAATCCCACTAAGGGGACAATATAATGAAAAAGGTATAAATAGCCCAATTTTACAACCTTTGAGAGCAGAGCAGTAAACTAGGCCTAAAACACTTATTTTCCTAGCATAAAGCACACACGAATAAATAAGGTAAAAATCCGCATTTTCCGACCATTAAGCTCAAACAATACTGACATAAACTTAGTCCTGGTCTGTCTGGGGTTGGGGTTTGGGGTGGTTTTGGTGAGTGTTATGAGTAGTGAGGTCTCTTTTTTTTTGTCTGTTGGGTGTGTTCTGTCCCCTTTGTGTGTGGTTAGTTCTCTTTTTAGGCCTTGTGTGTGGGTATCTCTTTTCTAGGTTGAGTGTTTTCTTCTTCTTGCCTGCCCCCTTTTCTTCTTGCAGGTTCTCTGGCTGGGCTTCTCTTGGCTGTGCCTATTGCAGTCTCTTTCATTTATTGGACCACTCTTATCTGGGTTTTGGTTCCCAATTCTTGGTTGATACAATCTCAGTCCATCTCAGTTCACTGGTGGTGCTCCTCCATCTCCTTTGAGGACAAAGTCATCCCTTTATCTACTTGGAAGTCTCATTCATTGCTCACTTCAATTATGGGATGATCACTACTCACAATGACATCTCTCTTCCTACATCATTTTATCTTCCCTCAGCTGAAGTCTTTGCTCAAGTCAATCTCTGCTAATTCACTCACAACTAGATGCAGCTTCTTAACTTCACTCAACTGAAGTTCCTGCTCTCCTTAATCTGCCAGCCTCTTATCAAGTGTTCTATCTGCAACCCACTACCCTTTTGTTTGCTTTGGCTAGATGATCTTGCTAGTTTCACCCTTTGTGACTCCCTCAGATTTCATGAGTCATCTTCACTCACTCCTATTATCAGATTTCATGTGGTTTTGTGTGGTTTTGGGCTTCAGACTTCCTCTGCCCTTTCAGATTTCACTTTGCTACCCTAATGTTTCTTTTTGGTTGCTTTTTGTGGCTTGATCCTTAGTTGGAGAGCTCGTGTACTCCTTTTTATCCTCTAAAGAGGTTTTAATAGAAAATCATTGCTGATCAAAAAAAAATAAACTCAACCGACTACCGTACAAAATAGAACACCTTGCCTCATCAGAACCATAAACCTCTTAGATAAACTGGATGACGGTAACTAACAAGTCAGTGGCGACGCATCAAATGTTAAAGTAAGATCTGATGGATAGTACCAACCACACACTATACAAAAATCGAAACTGAAGGTAAACAGCTAAACGACACAATGGGAAAACTACTCGCCAGGGGACGAAACCTTAAACAAACGACCCTTAACCACCAAAGTGGAAGGAAATAGATGAATACCAAACAAATAAGTGTAAGGGACAATGCGGGGACACAAAATATAGAACAAGAGTTGGATGAAGAAACGCGTCCCACGACCAGATTTGAAATGAACCGTCAAGAAACAAAACACCAACAGAGAAGTCTGGATTAGATCCAACATGATCCACACCTTGGAGGATGAAGAAACGCGTCCCACAACCAGATTTGAAAAAAAGACACCTTCGACGATACGAGAGGGGCTCCACCAACACCACCTCGAGGAGCAGGTAAACAGTAGAGTCGGATACTCCGGAGGCCAACACCAAAAATCAGCCCATTCTCCTTCTATCTATTTGTAAGAACCGCCCCCGGTCGATCCTAGTCGAACAAGAGGTTTTTTGCGAAAGTTGACTTTTTTTTGGAAAAGTCAATTGATGAATCCAGGAGTCATTCGGGACCTTTCCGGTACCCCAAGATCTTATTCGTCGTTACAGTTAGCTTAGTTGAGTCATTTCGTTTCAAATGACAGCTTTTGTGAAAAAGTCAAACCCGGGTCAAACTATGTCGGTTTTGGATTATTAACGAATAAAATAATAAGAGCTGAGATATTTTGGGGTGGGAGTGGTCCCCACATGGACACATGTCCATGTTAGCTTGGAAGGGAAGAAAAGTGGGTTAAAAGACCAATTGGTCCCCACATAAGGACAAATGAGAGAGAAAGGGGCTAAAGGACGAAAGGGACATTTCCACCTTGAGTATAAGAACACATGGGACACCAATTTCAGCTCATATTCCCCCTTTGGCCGAACCCTATAGCTAGGAAGCGAGAGAAGAAAACTCCATTGAAGCTTGAAGAAGAAGCAAGAGAAAGGAAGCTCTTTTTTGGTCATCTCTACATCAAATCTTCTCAAATTTACTTCATCTCTTCATTTCCTAGAGGTTGGTATGCTTTATTTCCTCATTTGATGAAATTGATGTTGTGGGTTTGAGTAGAGATGACTTGAACTAGTGGGTTTTTGCTGTTTGATGACTTAAATGTTGATTTGTGAAGAAGAGGTGGAGTTGGATGATGGAGATAACTTGGTTTGAGTAGTTTTTGATGAAAACCACTTGGGTCTTGAAACTTTGGATGATTTGAGGTGAAACTTGAAATTTTAAAGCTTAAAAATGATGATATGGAGAACCTAGAACTAGTTAGGAGGTTATTGGAGAAATTAAATATTTTTCCGACGACCAGAGGCTAGCCGGAGCTCTGGTCGGTCGCCGGAATCCGGCCACCGGGGAGTGAAATGACCGGCCATGGTTCGGCCACCCTTGGGAAGGACCGGCCATGGTTCGGCCACCCTTGGACGTGACCAGCCAGCCCGGTCCGGCCACCCACGGCCATGTGTGGCCTTGGGGCCCACCTGGCCGGGTTTTGGTGGTTTCGTAAATAGAACGATCGTGGATGAACCCCGAGACGATGTTTTCACACTCGGAACGAATTATGGATGTGATTCATGAAACTTCAGGAAAAACGCTTAGAAACTTTAAATGCTAATTTGGAACGTTCAGACCTCGGAATCTAATTCCGGTAAGTGCTTTTGAACAAGTAAATTAATTATGATTGGGTAGACATTGATAGGGAAACTTTCGGAGTCCCGAGGGACGTTTTCCCGATTCCGGGCAAAATGGGCCTTCCGGGTCCATTATGCCAAGTTGATCAATTGGGATTAGTTTGGGTATTTCCCTCTTTAATCCACACTTGAGTTAGCATTAATTCTTGTATTGCTTGTAATCGTAGACTTTGGACCCGAGCTTGGCGGAGGAAGAGGTTTGTGGACCCCGTGAGGTGACGAGGAGGAAGCTAGCAAGGTCGTCCGCTGCTAGGATTGGATTGCTTTCAAGGTAGGGAAAGTAGCGAATACCAGTTTAATTGCGGAAAGTTACTAATATGCCTATAGGTCGCAATTACTTGATTAAATTGTTAGAATTGCAGGATTAGGATGTGAGGAAAGAGTGAATGAGGGATAGCTTACGAGCCATGTCGAGCCGTAAGTTTGGGATTGTCGTGCTGTAGAAATGCATGCGGGCCATGTCGAGCCCTTAGGTTGTGTGTTGATTGAAATACCATGATATTTGATTGAGATGCATGATGTGTGATTTAGTCGTTGTTAGATTGAGAATCATGTTATGATATGCTCATTGTAGTGCTTCGATATGTTTGGGCAAGTGTGCCATGCTTGTTATAACGTGAACCGATGGTTGTGATATGGTCGGGTGATTGATAGACCGACGTGACGTGTTGTGGTAATATTGGTGGGCTTGGTAAGCCGTGATTGATTTATGGCATTATGATGCGTGATATTATCTTGATGTGTGTTCCAAGAGGATTTGTATTCCGTTATGGTACATACACCGAGGGGGTACGCCGGTGTAGGGTAGTACGTAGGCCGACAGTGTGGTCCCACGTATGCGCGGTCCCCTGGTGTGTTATTCCGGTATGATACCTACATCGAGAGGGTATGTCGTTGTAGGACATCTAGGCCGACGATTTTTGATTTGGCACTAGGTGTCGTGTTTATGCCCCGACGGATTTTCGGGAAGACATCTAGGCCGTTGTTGTTCTGGTGTGATGTATTGTGATTGTGCCCCGACGAATTTCCCAGAAGATATCTAGGCCGATGTTGTGTGTTCCGGTGTGATATGATAGAGTCGGGATGTGGACAGCTGGCGGAGTCGGGGACTGCGGTACTGAACATGTGCTTATTTTATTGTATGTTGTATGCATGATACTTGAATAAGTGAAGTGAGTATAGTGTGATACTGGTCGTGTAAGTATGTCGGTGAGAGTGGTTATAATCTTGGAAATGAGGATTGTGGTTATGAAAGTCTGTGTTGTGTTCAGTTGTGTGATGTGCTAGTATGCCCTAATTGGACGGTTACTCATGGTGGTGAGCGGACACTCATTGCCTTAACTACTTTTCCTACTGAGCGAAGGCTCACCGCCTTTACCTTGTTGTTTTACAGGTCTTGAGCGGGATTTGTGCTAGCGGGATTCTCGGCGCTTGGGAGCTAGCGATGTCTTGTCTAGATGTCTAGAGACGTACTGTTTAAATTGCCGTTAAACTTATTTATTTTGTGGTTTTCACTGAGCTGTTGACTCATGAGGTTACTTGGAGCTTTTAAACTGTTATTTGAGATCCTTTTTTATATTAAAATTGTTCTATTATTTATTATTTTAATTCACGTCTCGAGTCCGGTCAAAACCGGATTTGGGGCGTGATGATTTGGTATCAGAGCCTGGTTTTTCAATAACTTCGGACCGTACGTCAATTAGGTGGGGAGAGTTGGGTCGTTAGGTTGCTCTGTGTTGGTTACGCAAGTTGGAAATTTCCTACGCGTAAAACGAAACGGAGAGAGTCTCAGGTTTGTGAAACGTCCAGTCTAGGCACCGTGTACTTGTGGTTGTTATCATTGATTGAATTAACTGTTTTCTGAGTGTTGACGTGGCTGGGTGATAATGGTGTAATTACTGGTACCCGAGGTGTATAGCTGCGATAACTGTTGTGTGGTATGATTGTGTTAAGTGCTTTATGCAGGTTGTGTTTTGGATGTCCCGCATAAGCAGATGGTTAGTGTAATTTACGAACGGGTCATGCCCATTTTTCTGCAGAAACTGAAGTGTATGTACCATCACGATTCGGCTATAGGGGCCACTATAGTCGGACATGAATGGGGGGATGTCAAGTGGGTACAACGCAATTCGGGGACGCCTGAACCGGGTTGTAACGACGCGATGTCAACATGAATGTTATGTTAGAAAGAGGACGTGTTAAGAACTGGAATCTAAGTTGATGTGTCTAATGAGTAACTGCTGTGTGATGGATGCATTGTGGATTGTGTGACTTGCGTGCAAACTCGCTGATTGAATGTTTGACTTATGTGACGCACTAGTGTGCGAACTTCTCCGTTTGTGTGAAATTGGGTGACTATACTATACTGAATATAATATTAGTACGAGTACTACTGTTTGAACCGTGTGTGAATGTTAGTTATTTTATGTAAGAACTGCCCCCGGTATATCTTGGTCGAACTGGAGGTTTTCGCCGAAAGTTGACTTTTTGTCGGAAAAGTCAACCGATGACTCCGGGAGTCATTCATGACCTTTCCGGGGCCCAAAAAACTTAGACGTTGTCACAGTTACCTTAGTTGGGCCGTTCCCTTTCCGATGACTGTAATGTTGGGAAAAGTCAACCCTGAGTCTTTTTGGTCAAACCGCGGTCCGTTTAAGAACTAAATCCGATAATTTAAGTGTGCTGGATCTATTTGAGCTAGGAGTGGTCCCCACATGGACATGTGTCCACGCTAGCTTGGAAGGGAAGAAATGGATGTGTTATTACCCTTATACCCTCAATAGTTGTTTTTGGGAAGAGTTAAAGCAAAGGGGTATTTTGGGCATTATCCCCTCTAGCTTTAAAGCACCATTTGGTACACATTTCAGCACATTTTCCAAGATAGACAAAATTGGAGAGAGGGTGGAGAGAGAAAGTGAGGTTTGAAGCTTGAAGAAGAAGAAAGGAGAGAAAAGAGGGATTTTTGGGCCATTTCTTCACAAAGGGGCTTGATTCTTCCATTTTCTTCTTCTACTCACCATTTCCAAGGTCAGCTTCTAATCCCTTTTCGTTTTTATGGATTTTGGTTCATGGGTTTTGGAGAAAATTGATGAACAATGGATGGGTTTGGAGTTTGGGGTTTGGATGATGAAGTTTTGGAGGAATTTGATGTTAGATGATGGCTTTAATTCGTATTTATGGAGTTTTGATGAATACCTTGTTGGGTCTCGATGTAGGGTTGGAGATGAACCAACTCGCAGCGGAAAATCAATGAAAACCAAGAGACTATTAAAACCATGAAACAACTAACAAATAATGGATTCACAAGAGAAAAATTCAGCACTAGTTCTTACCAAAACAAAAACACCGGTTAACGAATGATTGGCTTGAGTCTCCAAGACGCCTACGTATCCACATGGGAATCAAAGCCACGTAGTTCTTCTCTTTGAGGACTCAAGAACACAAAAATGGAGGTGGGAGCTTGCCAAACCCGAAATTGCAATGGAAGGGAGAGAGAAGTTGTGTTTCCTATTCTTGTCTTGTGTTTGTTATGTTGAAAAAATATGACTTAAACATAACAAAACTCATACTTGTCCAACTAAAGGCATGGGACAAGCATGGTGACAAGTAAGGTGTAAATAGGACAAAGTATGGCAAGATAAGATTGGGTTAGGTGGTGAATCACCAACACCTTAATCCTTGTCTTGCTTACTTAGTACTAATTAATCAAGACTTGATTAATTAGTTCCATGGGCCTTGGTTGCATGGGCCTTTCATGGGCCTCTTGGAACATGGCCCGTGGCCATTTCCAACGAGGTCTCGTGATTCGCTCATCGCCTCCAAGCCTTCCATACCGGAAATGTCCAACATTATCCGACGCGATCAATCCCAAGACTCCAAGCCTTTTCTCGATCCGTAAAGTCCTATTCATTTACGGACACATGACCCAAAACCCAGTTTTGGTCATGTCCCGAGACAACTCCCTTTTGGCCTTTCTCCATAAATGTGTCAATGAGCTTCATCCTCCGGTGTGACCCTTAGGTTTATGCATGTCAATAGATCAACGTAAAATCTCATTTTACTTGATCCTATTTAAGTGGCAACTAACGAGACTTTAGTATTGCATGACACTGCATAACGAATCGACCCTGTCGATTCTAACCTTTCAGTCGTCTCTGTTATTATCCTTTTATCTCCGATATCCTGATTGAGATAAGGCATAGAGTTGTCATCCTTATTATTCTCAATCACCGTTCCTTGATATGTGAGATGACTGAAGATATGATACCCAGTATCATGTGCATGGCCATGCTATTCTTTCAGTCACTCTCGATCAAGCGGCCGAGAACCGATACCTTTCTCATACCTCAGTATGAGGGATAAATCCCTTAGCCGCCTTTCGTCTCACTCATGTAGCCCATCCCCAAGCCAATCATGGCCGTTATGGAAGCCCTATTACGGACAACGTTAGGCTCAGGTCAAACTCAGTTGTTGACTACATAGCGATCAGAAAGACTCCTTAGTCTAAGGATACATGACAAACTACGACACTGAATATGTTCATGACTTAATCTATGGCACATATTCAGGGCGGGTCGTCCAATATCATGTCCCACATGATATCTATGATCAGACTCCGGAATCCCATTCCAATGACTAACAGAACATAAGCCATAAAGAGCCATCTTTCATACTAGTCGCTTCTAGTGAAGCTTTGTTGACTAGGGACCCATCGAGTGTGATCTATCTCGATCTATGGTTCTATTCGCATGGTGGGCATAGATCAGAGCACACATCGATATATTACTCCAACACATAAGTAATATAAAGCCGCTTTAATTTTATTGCTAACGATGATATATACATTTGGACATTTAGGATTGAACTACGGGCACTAAGACTAACACCCTCCTCCCGGATCCCAGGTCCATCGAGGGAGCGGACCCATGCCGGCGAGGGGTGACCCTGGGGCGGGAGGCCGCTGCAGATGGAAGACGGCGCGTGGAGCCCGTATTCCGGAGAACGGTAGGGGGGCAACGGTGGCTACTGGCTCGAGGGCGGGACCGGTCCGGCGACGCATGATCGGTAGCGCGAGATAAGGGGAGGCCGTGGAAAAGATTGAATGATAGGCGGTGACCTGCGGAGGTAGTCCGTCTGCAAAAAAAGACAAAAAAATAAAACCCATAAAAGGGTAGATTGGAACCAATCCATAGGTAAATCCGTCAAGGGTAACCGTGAAAGGTGGACAGAGCGCTTTGAGTCAGGAGCTTCAGGAGCTTCAATGGTGGAGAAAAAGGGGGAGGGGGAGGGGGAGGGGGAGGAGGCTGCGCAGAGAGAGCGCAGCCCCTGTTAAGGTTTTTTTTTGCTTTTCCCAATATTATTTTTAATGTTTAGCTTGTTAGATATATATTAGATATATTTAATTATATATATTATATTGGTTAATTAACTTATTATTGATACTAATTAGGAAGTTTGTGTTATGATTGAACTAGTCATTAGTTATACATATATACATGAGCACTTTCAAGCGTTATCATAGTGAATTTTGGTACTTGTTACCCAAATTTAGACCATGGAAATTTGAAATCGAATGGTTGTAGATTTTCAAGGTCAATTATCCATCAATCAAATAGAAATATCAATAAAATGGTAGCTTGGTAAATCCATCTCCTCTTTTTTTTTACTGCAGAATTATTTTTTTACTGTCCAAATATATATTTTTTAATTTTTCAAATTCAATTATTTTTCATATTTCGTATTTTACTGTCCAAATAAATCCATCTCCTCTTTTTTTTACTGCAGAATCATTTGTTACCGGGTAACAAATGATTGGCTTGAGTCTCCAAGACGCCTACGTATCCACATGGGAATCAAAGTCACGTAGTTCTTCTCTTTGAGGACTCAAGAACACAAAAATGGAGGTGGAAACTAGCCAAACCCAAAATTGCCATGGAGAGGAGGGAGAAGTTGTGTTTCCTATTCTTGTCTTGTGTTTTTTATGTTGAAAAAAGATGACTTAAAACATAACAAAACCCATACTTGTCCAACTAAAGGCATGGGACAAGTATGGTGTAAACTAAGGTGTAAATAGGACAAAGTATGGCAAGACAAGATTGGGTTAGGTGGTGAATCACCAACACCTTAATCCTTGTCTTGCTTACCTAGTACTAATTAATCAAGACTTGATTAATTAGTTCCATGTGCCTTGGTTGCATGGGCCTTTCATGAGCCTCTTGGAACATGGCCCGTGGCCATTTCCAACGAGGTCCCGTGATTCGCTCATTGCCTCCAAGCCTTCCATACCGGAAATGTCCAACATTATCCGACGTAATCAATCTCAAGACTCCAAGCCTTGTCTCGATCCGTAAAGTCCTATTCACTTACGGGCACATGACCCAAAACCCAGTTTTTGTCATGTCCCGAGACAACTCCCTTTTGGCCATTCTCCATAAATGTGTCAATGAGTTTCATCCTCCTGTGTGACCCTTAGGTTTATGCATGTCAATAGATCAACGTAAAATCCCATATAACTTGATCCTATTTAAGTGGCAACTAACGAGACTTTAATATTGCCTGACACTGTATAACGAATCGACCCTGTCGATTCTAACCTTTCCTTCATCCCTGTCATTATCCTTTTATCTCCGTTTGGCTCAGGTCAAACTGAGTTGTTGACTACATAGCGATCACAAAGACTCCTTGGTCTAAGGATACATGACAAGCTACGACAATGAATATGTTCATGACTTGATCTATGGCACATATTCATGTCGGGTCGTCCAATATCATGTCCCACATGATATCTATGATCAGACTCCGGAATCTCATTCCAATGACTAACAAAACGTAAGCCATAAAGAGCCATCTTTCATACCAGTCGCTTCTAGTGAAGATTTGTTGACTAGGGACCCATCGAGTGTGATCTATCTCGATCTATGGTTCTATTCGCATTGTGGGCATAGATCAGAGCACACATCGATATATTACTCCAACACATAAGTAATATAAAGCCGCTTTAATTTTATTGCTAACGATGATATATACATTTGGACATTTAGGATTGAACTACGGGCACTAAGACTAACATACCCATGGTGGGTTTTGAAGTGGAGACATTTAGGGACTGCTTTTGGAGCTTTGGATGGTCATCAATGAAGGTTTTTGGGTTATTTTCGTGAAAATCGCGTCTGGAGGAAGAAGAAGACGGAACAGTGCTGAACCTTCACGGATCCGTGACGGGAACCGTAACGGGAGGCGTCACGGCTCCGTGAGGGAGACCGTGACGGAGTCAGTCACGACTCCGTGAGGAGAACCGTGACGGCGCACCCCATAGATCAGTGAACCAAACCGTGACAGACTCGGATTGGGCCTCTTTTCGGCCCATTTCCCGTCTTAGCCTATTATGGGCTTTCGGGGTTAATTTAGTTGTGTCTCGTACTTAATGCAACTGAATTAGTTTTAATTTGAGTACTTATTTTGTGATCCAAGATCTTGGACCCGAGCGTGACGGCGGAGGATGTTGGGTCTCGATGTCGTGGACATGTTAAACACAAAATGCAGCGGAATATTAACCACGAATCAGTCGATATGAATCTACCAAATATGAAAAATAAGTCTGAAAATTGATCAAAGGTTTGTGTACATCACCTTTGCAGATGGCTCATCTTGCAGCTCGTGTATCTCCAAAACGAATCGTTGAAACTCAAATCCCTTTGGTCAAATTGAAGACCCATATGTGGAGACCGTTCACTCCAAAATTCGGCTTCATCGGACATCGGATGAACCTCCGATCGAGCTCTTGAAAGTTACTGGTCGGACAAAACTGTGCTGAAAATCAGCACCCTCTACTTGTCCGAAATTGGTTCAATAACACCAAACTTTGAATGGCTTGAGCCCCTTGGACGCCTACGTATCCTTATAGGAATCAAAGCCAACGTAGTTCTTGAGTTTGTAAACTCAAGAACATGCAACAATGGAACTTGGAGCTTCTTGGAGGAGTTTGCAAAGATGAGAGAAATTATTAGTTGTGCTGAAATTTTCTTCTCTTATTTGCATGTTGTGTCTTGCCAACACCCCTTGCATGTAGACTTAAGTGGAAGTGGTCATCTCACTTAATCTACATCAAGTTGCCAAGTGTCCATGCTACTTTGCATGGTAGACTTAATAAACTAAGCTAGTTTATTAACTAGTGGAAAGTGGGTCCAACCCACTTAGTTTAACAAGACCACTTAGTCAACCTTTGAGCTTTGGTTCTTGTTGGGCCTAGCCCATGTGGGCTGGTCATGGGCCTCTCCAAGAGAGCCCATACCGAGCCCTCCATGCTAGCCCGTCCACTATGGCAATTCCCGACACGACTCCCTCCAAGCCAATCCACTTGCGTTCTTATCGAGTTACAAACTTATGGTGTGACCCTTAGGTCTATGCATGTCAGTAAGATCAACGTAAAATCCCATTTTACTTGATCTTACTAATGTGGCGATTGACGAGACTCAGTATCGCCCGACCCTGCATAACGAATCGCCCCCTGTCGATTCTGACCTTTCAGCCGTCCTTGTCATTATCCCTTATCACTGATATCCTGATTGAGATAAGGCATAGAGCCGTCATCCTTCTTATCCTCAATCACTGTTCCTTGATATGTGAGATGACTGACCCTTATGATATCCCATATCATGCGCATGGCCATGCTTTTCCCGTCAGTCACTCTCGATCAAGCGGCCGTGAACTAGATATCTTTCCCATACCGTAGTATGATGGATACATCCCTTAGCCGCCTATCATGTCACTCATGCAGTCATTCCCCAAGCCAATCCTGGCCGTTATGGAAGCCCAGTCACGGTGCAACGTTGGGCTTTCAGGTCAAACTTGGTTGTTTACTGCATAGCAATCATATAGACTCCTCGGTCTAAGGATACCTGACAAGCAACGACTCTGAACATGTTCATGACTCAATCTATGGAACATATTCAGGTCGGGTCGTGCAACATCATGTCCCACACATGATGTCTATGATCAGACTCCGGAAACCTTTCCTATGACCAATAGAACGTAAGCCATCAAGAGTCATCTTTCATACTAGTCGCTTCTAGCGAAGACTATTGACTAGGGACCCCGTCGAGTGTGATCCATCCTGATCTATGGTTCTATTCGCATAGTGGGCATAGATCGGAAACACATACGACATATTACTCCAACACTTAAGTAATATCAAAAGCCGCTTTGTTATATTGCCAACGATGATATTTACATTTGGACATTTACGATTGGGCTACGGGCATAAATGCTAACAATCTCCCACTTGCCCTAGCTCCAATCTAAATTCCAATATAATCTCATTGCCTTACATGCCTCTCATGCTTGGGTAACGAGAGCGCTTTGGCCAACGGGTCGGCTATGATATCATCCGTTGCAATATACGTGATCTTCACATCACCTCTGTTCAGAATCTCTCTGATTAGGTGATATCCCCGTAGTACATGTTTGGATTTGTTATGCGATCTGGGCTCTTTAGCTTGAGCAATAGCACCAGTGTTGTCGCAAAATCGGTTCACCGGGCTTAGGCGGGTTTTTAATTACGCCTAACCCTGCCGTGAATTTCCAAACCCATATAGCCTCCTTGGCTGCCATGCAGCCGCTATGTACTCGTCCTCTGTCATGGAGTCAGCGACGGTATCTTGTTTCACGCTCTTCAAGATGAAACCACCGTCAATCAGCGTAAACAGATGTCCGACTGACTTCTAAAGTCATCTTAATCTGTTTGGAAACTAGCGTCAACATACCCATTGGCGACTAGCTCAGCATCATCTTTCCCCAAGGGTCAGACTGATGTCTGCTGGTACAACACAAGGCATACAAGACATCCAGTCTCGTATATGTCATGCATATATGATCGATCCTGCCCCTCCCAGGCGCATGGGATTCGCATCATCTTTTTCAGCTCATCAGGTGTTTTAGGACACTGAGTCTTGCTGAAATTCATGCCATGACAAGCGGATAAGAATCCTTTCTTTGAATCGAGCATTGAGAACCTACTCAATGCATTGTTCACTTAGGTGCTCTGACTTAACCCCAAGACCCTCTTGGTGCGATCTCTATATATCTTAATCCCTAAGATATAAGCAGACTCGCCTAAGTCCATCGCGAAACACGTCCCCTCCAAGCTTTTGGTCTCGTTTAAAACAGGGACGTCGTTTCCGATAAGTAGTATGTCATCGACATAAAGCACCAGAAAGGCAATCTTACTCCCACTAGCCTTCTTCTAAACGCAAGGCTCATATTCGTTCTTGACAAAACCGAATCCAATTACAGTTTCATCAAAACGAAGATTCCAACTCCGAGAAGCTTGTTTCAATCCATAAATGGATTTCAACAACTTATAAATCTATCCCTTATTCTTCGGATCGTCAAAACCTTCGGGCTGAGACATAAAACGTCCTCAGTCAAATCCCCGTTTAAAAGCGGTTTTGACATCCACTTGCCATATCTCGTAATCAAGATACGAGACCATGTCAAGAAGAATCTAGATAGATTTGACCATAGCCACTGTTGAGAAGGTTTCCTCATAGTCAATCCCTTGGATTTGCCTATAACCTTTTGCAACTAGTCGGGCTTTGTAGGTCAGAGGCTTGCCATCCATGTCTATCTTCACCTTGAAGATCCATTTGCATCCGATGGCTCTCACACCATCGATGTGATCAACCAGTTCCCAGACTTGGTTATCCGACATGGATTGCATTTCCTCCCTCATGGCTCCCAGCCATAACTCGAAGTCGGGCCCATCCACGGTTTCCTGGAAAGGTGGCTGGATCCTCATGATCCACCATTAGCTCACTGTCACCTCCAGACACAAAACAACCATATCTCGAAGGTGGGTGACTAGTCCTTCCAGTTTGCCTCGGACCTTCAGGAATTGTTATAGGAATTGATTCTTGCTCTACGACCCTTTCAGGCTCCTCTACTGGGTTGTCATGTGGCTTAGAGGCATCTGTACCATCTTGAACTTCTTCTAGATGTACAACCCTCCCACTGACATCTTTGAAAACAAAATCCCTTTGCACAAAGACCCCATCCGAGTGACGAACACCATGTTCTCACTGGGTTTGTAGAAGTAGTATCCCCTTGTTTCCTTGGGATACCCCACGAAGCTGCATTTCTTAGATCTTGGTTCGATCTTAATGTGAACTAACCGCTTCACATAAGCCTCGAAACCCCAAATCTTTAGGAAGGACATAACGGGCTTCCTCCCATGCCATTTCTCAAATGGTGTCCCTTCCACATGTTGGGTCTCGAGGTATGGTTGGAGATGAACCAACTCGCAGCGGAAAATCAATGAAAACCAAGAGACGATTAAACCATGAAACAACTAACAAAGAATGGATTCACAAGAGAAAAATTCAGCACTATTTCTTACCAAAACAAGAACACCGGTTAACGAATGATTGGCTTGAGTCTCCAAGACGCCTACGTATCCACATGGGAATCAAAGCCACGTAGTTCTTCTCTTTGAGGACTCAAGAACACAAAAATGGAGGTGGGAACTTGCCAAACCCGAAATTGCAAGGGAAGGGGGAGAGAAGTTGTGTTTCCTATTCTTGTCTTGTGTTTGTTATGTTGAAAAAAGATGACTTAAACATAACAAAACTCATACTTGTCCAACTTAAGGCATGGGACAAGTATGGTGTCAAGTAAGGTGTAAATAGGACAAAGTATGGCAAGACAAGATTGGGTTAGGTGGTGAATCACCAACACCTTAATCCTTGTCTTGCTTACTTAGTACTAATTAATCAAGACTTGATTAATTAGTTCCATGGGCCTTGGTTGCATGGGCCTTTCATGGGCCTCTTGGAACATGGCCCGTGGCCATTTCCAACGAGGTCCCGTGATTCGCTCATCGCCTCCAAGCCTTCCATACCGGAAATGTCCAACATTATCCGACGCGATCAATCCCAAGACTGCAAGCCTTGTCTCGATCCGTAAAGCCCTATTCACTTACGGGCACATGACCCAAAACCCAGTTTTGGTCATGTCCCGAGACAACTCCCTTTTGTCCATTCTCCATAAAGTGTCAATGAGTTTCATCCTCCGGTGTGACCCTTAGGTTTATGCATGTCAATAGATCAACGTAAAATCTCATTTTACTTGATCGTATTTAAGTGGCAACTAACGAGACTTTAGTATTGCCTGACACTGCATAACGAATCGACCCTGTCGATTCTAACCTTTCTGTCATCCCTGCCATTATCCTTTTATCTCTGATATCGTGATTGAGATAAGGCATAGAGCCGTCATCCTTATTATTCTCAATCACCGTTCCTTGATATGTGAGATGACTGAAGATATGATACCCAGTATCATGTGCATGGCCATGCTATTCTTTCAGTCACTCTCGATCAAGCGGCCGAGAACCGATATCTTTCCCATACCTCAGTATGAGGGATAAATCCCTTAGCCCCCTTTCGTGTCACTCATGTAGCCCGTCCCCAAGCCAATCCTGACCGTTATGGAAGCCCTGTTACGGACAACGTTAGGCTCAGGTCAAACTCAGTTGTTGACTACATAGCGATCACAAAGACTCCTTGGTCTAAGGATACATGACAAGCTACGACACTGAATATGTTCATGACTTAATCTATGGCACATATTCAGGGCGGGTCGTCCAATATCATGTCCCACATGATATCTATGATCAGACTCCGGAATCCCATTCCAATGACTAACAGAACGTAAGCCATAAAGAGCCATCTTTCATACTAGTCGCTTCTAGTGAAGCTTTGTTGACTAGGGACCCATCTAGTGTGATCTATCTCGATCTATGGTTCTATTCGCATGGTGGGCATAGATCAGAGCACACGTCGATATATTACTCCAACACATAAGTAATATAAAGCCGCTTTAATTTTATTGCTAACGATGATATATACATTTGGACATTTAGGATTGAACTACGGGCACTAAGACTAACACCACAGCCTTCGTAAGAGCCTGATTCAAAATGAATGCGGCCGTCTCTAGAGCATAACCCCAGAAAGAGATAGGGAGATCAGTCCAACTGATCATGCATCAGACCATTGTCCAACAATGTCCAATTTCTCCGTTCGGCTACACCTCTCAACTACGGTGTCCCGGGAGGAGTCCATTCCGAAAGATCCCATTCTCTTTTAGATGATCTAAAACTCTTTAGTTAAGTATTCTCCCCTTCGATCCAATCAAAGAGCCTTAATACTTTTCTCGAGCTGGTTTTCTACTTTAGTCTTGAACTCTTTGAATTTATCAAAAGTTATAGACTTATGTCTTATCGAATAGACATAATCATATTCACTGCAACCATCAGTAAATGCGATAAAGTAGCTAAAACCCCTCCTGGTAAGCGAACTTATTGGTCTACACATCCGAGTGTATCATTCCAATAATTCACCCGCCCTTTCACCGCAATCGATGAAGGGTGCTTTAGTCATTTTCCTCAATAAACAAGCCTTGCATTTATTATTCGAATGAAATTCGAATGGACCTCAATGTCCGCACTTGTGACGTGCTGATATGCATTTCTTGTTTATGTGGCCTGAATGACAGCGCCTTAACAGAGTCTGGTCTAAATTAACGGATTTAGACCTGTTGGTATCGACCTTATAAATAGAGCTTGAGGCATTGTCACCATATCGAATATGTACAATCCTCCAACCATGTTTGTTTAAACATATCATTGCATAGAATATTGAAAATCCAATTTCCAATATCCATATTATATCCTTCGGTGTCTAACACGGATACAAATATAATGATCCTAATAGGTATGCAATATATATTGTTCAAAACACAACAAGGCTATTTGGATGATGAAGACCCATGGATCCTACAGCAGTCGCTACAACCCTTACTTGTTGTCCACTCTGAGGTCCAATTTGTTCTTCTCCAATCATCTCCTACCTTCCAACCACTACACGTTAGTGCGTATGTGAGATTCACCCTTGGTATCCAATACCCATGAATCTTTGGAAGTAGCGAGATATAACTCTATTAGGTTAATACCTAAAAATGGCGCAGTCTCACTGCCCTTCTTTAGATCATCCTGGTTTTTCCCGCAATTCTGAATCCAATGTTCAGGCTTCTGGCAGTAGTAGTAGACAATCTCATCCTCCTCGGCCTTCCTTGAGGACCCTTGGTCCTTGGAGGGTTAGGAGCGATCGTGTGTCTCATCTTTCTTGCCAAGTGCACAAGGCCTTGCCCTTGCCACTACCAGTTTCCCTCCCGAAACTGGATCCCTCTCTGACCATCAGAATATCCTTGGATCCTAGATCCCTGATATTCTTCTCAGCAGTTACAAACGTACCATGTAACTCTGACTTGGTCTTGTCCATATCGTGCATATGACAATTCACGATGAACTCATCACACACACGAGGAAGGGAGCACAGACCCACGTCTGTTGCCATCTCCGACACTATCTTAAGACCCAGTCAATTAAGATGTTCGAGATGCCCCTTCATTTTCTAGACATAAGGGATAGCCTTATCAAGGATATGTCCTTTTGCGTTTAGAATTTGAGGACCATGCTCAAAACTCTGAACCAGTCCAGATAGTTTGTCCCATCAAGCTTGACCCCGTCAAATATGGTTTTCAATGACAAACTACCGTTGTTCGCTGATGTGTTAGCCATTTTGATCCACACGACAAAGTGAATATAATCAATAAACTGAATAAATCATGAAGATCGAGTTCAAAACACCGACATGCGATTCTAAACCTATAGAATCTTGAACCAAGAACCTTGCTTCACTCCATTGAGCTGAACTAAGGCTCACCACTCAACCGAGCTATGTAGGCCGGACTCCATCCGATCACATCCAATGTGACTCTTGGCTAGGGTATGTACTTCAAGTACACGGCTTACCCTATCTGATACCCTAGCTCAGCCCTAGTTGAGAATCGTAGTCGGGTCCACCAATTTTCAACTATGGCATGTCACTATGCAGGTGCTCCGCTAAGGCGCAAGACACCCACATATGCTGACCAAACTTGCTACAACGCCTTCCCATGGATGCTCCGCTAAGGCACACGACACCCATAGGTCGATGAAGTAGGAAGTTGTCGATAAATTGGGAGGTATCTGACATGACCTGTTTTTACTTGTCTTGTCGTGTTTGAACTTTTGGCACATCATCGATGCGATGAGAACGTCAACTACATTCCAAACGTAATGACTTCTCCAATTACATCCAATGTAATTCTTCCTTCGAACCCGTCTACTACATCCAATGCAAAGACGGTTCAAGGGCTCCTAACCACCGATCTAAAACCAATTTTATCTTTGCATGTGAGGTGATTTGTTTGAAAGTTTAAATCTAAGCATGCATTCTAACCATACAATCATACATAATTTAAACCAAGCATCAAGCATAAAGACGTGCACGTCAAAGCCCCCTAAACTATTCCCAACCCGGTCTTGAGCAATCTTGACTTCAAGCTGACGACGTGGGCCTCCCACTCGCCTCTTGACGCCCATCTACTCCAAGCCGTTTCCTGCGGTCTCCCACTCGCCTCTTGAGCTCCTTTGTCTCCAAGCCGGCGATAACGGTTACAATAGAATACACGACTCGCAGGTCGGGAAATAATAATTATTACAAACAAGTGGTACGACGACCACACCTTTAAAAAAAATAGTTACACGCTAACACTATCGGCACGCAGTCCGAGAAAAGCGATAAAACTACCCGGGGCTTAATAACGTGCACCATGCATAATTATCACATCATACAGCGTGTTATCAAACAGCGTGTTATCAAACAGCGAGATATGACTGATTTTAATTAGCTTCCAAGTTTCGAAAATTATTACACGGTTTATCGAAACCGGTTTCAAAAATGAATTTTCCGAACGTTTAATTTTGTGGTTCATCATGACGGTTCCAAACTCGTCGCAATTCCCCAAATGGTTTAGCCCCGGCGTTTTGACTATCCAATAGTCACAACTCGGCCTAGCTCCATCCAACGGAGCCCCATCCGGTCACGTGATCGGCTCCTCGAGAGTCCCGGTCTCGTGACCCCGAAAATTAAACTTTGTCCGAAAAAATCAGATTTGATTTTATTTCGAAAATCACCAATTTCATGCATAAAACCCACATGCAGGAAATTAAATCATGTTATCAATCAATCATACACTCATATATGCAAAAACATGAAATTAAGAAGCTAACATGCATTTTTAAGCACTTTAAAGAAAAAACCAGCAAGCACTCCAAAATTTCCAGCACCAAATCTGAAAATTTCAGCTCTTGTTTTTCCCGTTGGAAGCCAAGCTCTGATATCACTGTTGGGTCTCGATGTCGTGGACATGTTAAACACAAAATGCAGCGGAAGATTAAACACGAATCAATCGAGATGAATCTACCAAATATGAAAAACAAGTCTGAAAATTCAGCAAAGGTTTGTGTACATCACCTTTGCAGATGGCTCATCTTGCAGCTCGTGTATCTCCAAAACGAATAGTGAAACTCAAATCCCTTTGGTCAGATTGAAGACCCATATGTGGAGACCGTTCACTCCAAAATTCGGCTTCATCGGACATCAAATGAACCTCCGATCGCGCTGTTGAAAGTTACTGGTCGGACAAAACTGTGCTGAAAATCAGCACCCTCTACTTGTCCGAAATTGGTTCAATAACACCAAACTTTGAATGGCTTGAGCCCCTTGGACGCCTACGTATCCTTAAAGGAATCAAAGCCAACGTAGTTCTTGAGTTTGTAAACTCAAGAACATGCAACAATGGAACTTGAAGCTTCTTGGAGGAGTTTGCAAAGATGAGAGATATTATTAGTTGTGCTGAAATTTTCTTCTCTTATTTGCATGTTGTGTCTTGCCAACACCCCTTGCATGTAGACTTAAGTGGAAGTGGTCATCTCACTTAATCTACATCAAGTTGCCAAGTGTCCATGCTACTTTGCATGGTAGACTTAATAAACTAAGCTAGTTTATTAACTAGTGGAAAGTGGGTCCAACCCACTTAGTTTAACAAGACCACTTAGTCAACCTTTGAGCTTTGGTTCTTGTTGGGCCTAGCCCATGTGGGCTGGTCATGGGCCTCTCCAAGAGAGCCCATACCGAGCCCGCCATGCTAGCCCGTCCACTATGGCAATTCCCGACACGACTCCCTCCAAGCCAATCCACTTGCGTTCTTATCGAGTTACAAACTTATGGTGTGACCCTTAGGTCTATGCATGTCGGTAAGATCAACGTAAAATCCCATTTTACTTGATCTTACTAATGTGGCGACTGACGAGACTCAGTATCGCCCGACCCTGCATAACGAATCGCCCCCTGTCGATTCTGACCTTTCAGCCGTCCTTGTCATTATCCCTTATCACTGATATCCTGATTGAGATAAGGCATAGAGCCGTCATCCTTCTTATCCTCAATCACTGTTCCTTGATATGTGAGATGACTGACCCTTATGATATCCCATATCATGCGCATGGCCATGCTTTTCCCGTCAGTCACTCTCGATCAAGCGGCCGTGAACTAGATATCTTTCCCATACCGTAGTATGATGGATACATCCCTTAGCCGCCTATCATGTCACTCATGCAGTCACCCCAAGCCAATCCTGGCCGTTATGGAAGCCCAGTTACGGTGCAACGTTGGGCTTTCAGGTCAAACTTGGTTGTTTACTGCATAGCAATCATATAGACTCCTCGGTCTAAGGATACCTGACAAGCAACAACTCTGAACATGTTCATGACTCAATCTATGGAACATATTCAGGTCGGGTCGTCCAACATCATGTCCCACACATGATGTCTATGATCAGACTCCGGAAACCTTTCCTATGACCAATAGAACGTAAGACATCAAGAGTCATCTTTCATACTAGTCGCTTCTAGCGAAGACTATTGACTAGGGACCCCGTCGAGTGTGATCCATCCTGATCTATGGTTCTATTCGCATAGTGGGCATAGATCGGAAACACATACGACTTATTACTCCAACACTTAAGTAATATCAAAAGCCGCTTTGTTATATTGCCAACGATGATATTTACATTTGGACATTTACGATTGGGCTACGGGCATAAATGCTAACAGAGGAGGCACTTGGATCCCGTGAAGTGGAGGAGGAAGCGAGTCAGGTCATCAGTAGCTAGGAGTTGAGACTTGTTTACTTTTGAGGTAGGGAACGTAGCGAATATCGGTTTAATTACGGAAAGTTACTAGTATGCATGTATGTTAATAATAATAACCGGAAAGGTCCTAGTTCACATATAGGATGTGATTCAATAGAATAACCGCTTTCGATTATATTAATAACTGGACGAGTCTTAGTTTTCATGTAGGCTGTGATTCATTAGACTAATCGCTTTCAATTCTTGGGAAATTGTCGTGCTGGTAGAATGGCCATGTCGAGCCTTAGGGTTGCGTGTTGATTGACGCCATGATCTTTGACTGAGATGCATGATGTGTGACTTAGCGTCGATAAGATTAAGAACCTTGTTATGATATACTCGGTGTAGCGTGTTGTGACTATGTGTGGGCAAGTGTGTCATGTTTGATGTGATGTGAACCTTTGGTTGTGATATGATCGGGTGAGTGATAGACCGATTTGTGTGTTATGGTGAGTTGGCTTGGTTGGTACACCGTGGTCGAACTTTGGCATTGTGATGCGTGTTATTCTCTTGATGTGTGTTTCAAGAGGGGTTGTGTCCAGTAGAATACCTACATTGAGAGAGTATGCCGGTGTAGAGTATCGAGGACGAGGACGGTTCAACCTTTTCTACGATGCTATGTGTTCCGGGAAGGCTTACTACCGAGGTATGTGCCGGTTCGTTATGCGTGAGGCCCCGACTCTCCGTGACGGGAAGACATCCGACTGAATGTATTGCCGGTTAGGTATGTTACCCCGAGTCTTGGTGACGGGAAGATGTCGATACCGATGCTCTGTGTTCCGGTACGATATAAGTGGGACGGGCTGTGATAGTCGGTGATGTTGAGGACGGTTGTACTAAGTTATGTATTATTCTCCTGTGTGTGATGTGCGTGCTGATTGGCTTTGTGCGTTGTGTTATCTGTGTTTTTGATCTCACGAGGGTGATTAGTTGTTGCTACTTGTTTCGTGGGCGTCGTTGATAGGTATGCTTTGCTAGTATGCCCTAATTGGACGGTTACTCGTGGTGTTGAACTGATGTTCATAACCTTAACTACTTTTCCTACTAAGCGAAAGCTCACCCCTTTACCTTGTTGTCTTTCAGGTGTTGAACAAGATGTGTACTAGCGGGATGCTCGATTATTGGGAGCTAGCGAGGGTCCTAGGCTAGATTGTTTAGTGACTTACTGTTTCCCTTTTTCATACTCTTTTACTACGTGCTTTTTACCGAGATGTTGACTCGTGTTATTATTTGGAGATTTAAACTGTTATTTGAGACTCGTTTTGGTATTAAATTGTTTTATTTATTATTTATTTAAGTTCATGTCTCGAGTCCGGTCAATACCGGATTTGGGGTGTGACAATTTGGTATCAGAGCCTGGTTTCCGTGGGTAGAGTTGAGTCGTTAAGTTACCGTGCGTCGGTCACGCAAGTCGGAGATGTCCTAAGCGTAGAAACGAGATAGAAAGAGTCTCGGGTTGGTTAAAGGTCTGATCTAAGTACTGTGCGCTTTTGGTGAACCTGTGTGGTTGGAGTTATTGTTTGAGTTAAACTGCTTTCCAAGTTTGGACTTGACCCGGCGGTAAGAGTGAAATTACCGAGACCCGAGGTGTAAAGTTTAGATAACTTGTTGTGTTTGTGATTGAGTGCTGGTTGCAGTTTGTGTTTGGTTGTCTCGCATAAGCGGATGGTTAGCTTAATATATGAACGGGTCATGCCCGATTTTCTGTAGAAACTGAAGTGTATGTACCATCACGATTCAGCTATTAGGGCCACTGTAGCTGGACGTGAATGGAGGGATGCCAAGTGGTTACAAAGTAATTCGGGGACGCCTGAACTGGGTTGTAACGACACGGTGTCAACATGAATGTTATGTTAGAAAGAGGATGCGTTAAGAACTTGAAACTAAGTCTATGTTGTACACTGTGAAATTGCCTTGTGGTATAAACTGTGGTCTGTGTGACTTTTGTGTGAAGTTGTTGTTGCGTGTGAAACTGTGTGTAACATCGTTGTTGGGTATATGATCTATGTGGCGCACTAGTGTGCGGACTTCTCTGTTGTGTGCTATTGTGTGACTATACTACTGAGTATATTATTACTATAAGCACTACTGTTGTGGACTGTGTGTGGCGTTATTTATTCTAAGCGCGTCGTTCTTTCCGAGTTAAGAAACCGAACCTAGGCGTTATCCGTGCAGAGGACTTACGACATCACACCGACTTATGTTCCACGAGGCACGAGGAGACAGCCCGCTAGAGGCCGAGGACAGTCGTCGACTGCTGAGTCAACATGGGCGACTAGTGCCCAGGGTGCGCCCACTGAGGGACACGAGAGGACGGAGACAACCTAGGCGGCAGCTCTGGAGGAGCAGACCCGTACTGGTTAGGGTTTCGCAGCAGCCTTTGCCCGTAGAGAGGCTGCAGCTCCGACACCGGAGGCTGCACCTGCTGCCACTGCAGCGACCACCGAGGGACCTACTCAGGTCGACAGCTACACTGTGTAGGCGCTGCGAGACTTCCGCAGGCTAGGCAAGCCTGTGTTTTTCGGGGAGCCAGACCCCGAGGCAATCGAGAGATGGCTGGAGCGGATCACCCGCAACTTGGACACATCAGTGGTCCTGAGTGGTAGCCTGAGAGTGTCGTTCTTGCCTTTCCATCAGGAGGGAGAGGCCTACCAATGGTGGCGGCGTGAGCAGACGCGAGTGGGAGATGACTTTTCACTGTTCAGACAACGATTTCTTGACCAGTATTTTCCACAGTCAGTACTAGACGACAAGGGTCAGCAGTTCCTGGAGGACTGTCGGTGTCCGAGTACGAGGCGAGGTTCACCTCCCTGTCTCGTTTTGCTTATGAGATGGTACAGACTTAGGCCCTCAGATGGCGGTGTTTTGAGGGAGGGCTTCGCCCTGCGATCGCCGACCCATGTGTTTTCTGACCTGGTAGAGCAGGCCTTGACCGTGGAGCGACAATTCCGTTAGACAGCTAGGGCTCAGGAGGTTAGGCCGAGATCGAGAAGCTCCCTGAGGCCATCTGAGTCTCAAGACCCGAGGAGGTAGAGGACCTCGGGATCGTTCCAGTTCCAGGTTCAGTTGAGAGGACTGCGACAGGTTAGAGCAGTGGCTTCTATTGGGCCTTCCATATCAGGGCGCACTTTCTATCGATGTGGGCAGCCTGGTTACATGGCTCGAGACTGTCCAATGAGCGGAAGACCAATAGACCGTACGGCGGGTAGACCTGAGCAGAGGTCGAGTGTCGGGCCACCACTGTGTCATCGGTGTGGCCGGCCAGGACACTTTGCTTCCAGATGCCCCGATAAGTTTTTGGTTGCGTCAGCTCTGCGACCACAGTAGTCGCAGACCGGGCAGTCGCCACAATTCCAGCAGCGTCAGGCTCAGACGTAGAGAGCTCCGAGGCAGGGAGCGAGCGCGGCAGCGCCGAGGCAACGAGCGGTGCAGCAGGTGGCACTTCCACAACCTCCGAGAGGCGAACCCCCGACATAGCAGGGTCGGGTGTATGATGTCACCGACTCCCGAGCTGAGTGACATCACGCCAGCCATGAGGCTACCCATGGTACGTGCTTGCTTTATAATTCGTGGCCATCTTTCTTGTTTGATACTAGACCATCTCATTCTTTCATCTCTTCTTCTTTTGCTCGTATGGTGGGGTTGAGGGTGGAATTTCTGAGTCGACCTTTATGTCTTGACACCCCCGTTACGGGAGAGGTAGTTTTGAGTACTATTTGTCAGACTTGTGGGATCTGAGTGGTTGATTGCCCGTTTTAGGGTGACTTGCTTGTGCTGGACATGACGTCGTTCGACGCGATTTTGGGGATGGACTGGATGAAAAGGTATCGGGCGTCAATCGACTCTTATCGTCGACAGGTGACACGGTCGTTACTTGTGTCTTGGGCAGTAGGAGCGGAGTACTCCTGTCTGGGATGACTGTGGGAGATGAGACGGAGACCGTGTTGAGTAGAGAGCTACCGAGAGTGGTATGCCAGTTCCCAGAGGTCTTTCTGGAGGAGCTGTTAGGATTACCGCCGGCGCGTGAGGTGGAGTTAGGATCGACTTGATCCCAGCTACGACGCCGATCTCTATGGTCCCGTATCAGTTTACAGCAACCGAGTTGGTCGAACTGAAGCAACAACTCGAGGAGCTTCGGGAGAAGGGCTTCATCTGACCGAGTGCTTCACCGTGGGGAGCACCTGCCCTCTTTGTGAAGAAGGGTGGAGTGTTGAGGATAGGCATCGATTACCGGAAGTTGAACCGGGTTATGGTGAAGAACCTTTATCCGATGCCGAGGATCGATGACCTGTTCGATCAGCTGAGAAGAGCGAAGTGCTTCTCGAAGATTGATCTTCGATTAGGGTACTATCAGCTAAGGGTTCGAGAGGAGGATGTGGAGAAGACCGCATTTCAGAATCGATATGGGCACTACAAGTTCTTGGTGATGCCGTTCGGGCTGACGAACGCGCCTGCAGCATTCATGGATCTGGTGAACGGGATCTTTCGACCCTACCTGGACCAGTTCGTCGTGGTGTGTCGATGACATTTTGATTTATTCACCTAGTGAGGAGTCACACGTGGAGCACCTGAGGATAGTGTTGACATTATTGCGCACTCACCAATTGTACGACAACCTAGAGAAGTGTGAGTTCTGGCTCGCCGAGATGAAGTTCCTCGTGCATGTTATTTCCCGAGAGGGTATACTCGTTGATCCGGCGAAGATCGACGCGGTATCGAAGTGGGCGCGGCCCAAGAGTGTCTTCGAGATCCAAAGGTTCCTAAGCTTGGCAGGGTACTATCGACGGTTCATCAAGGACTTCTCACGTCTGGTCGCGCCGATGACTGCCTTGACACGCAAGGGAGCGGAGTTTTTATGGACTGACGAGTGTGAGCACTCCTTTACCGAGCTAAAGGCTCGTTTGCCTACCGCGCCCGTGCTGATATTGCCGGAGCGCGAGGTCGGTTATGATGTGTATTGTGAAGCGCCCGGAGAGGGACTAGGGTGTGTGTTGATGCAATCCGGGAAGGTAGTTGCATATGGCTCGAGACAGTTGAAGATACATGAGCCCAACTACCCGACCCATGACCTAGAGTTGGCGGCAGTTGTCTTTGCACTGAAGAGCAGGAGGCACTATTTGTATGGAGAGCGATTCCGGGTGTTTTCGGATCACAAGAGCCTCCAGTACATTTTCTCCCAGCGCGACTTGAACATGCGCCAGAGGCGATGGATGGAGGTGTTGGAGGAGTACGACATTGAGCTACTCTCCCATCCGGGCAAGGCGAACGTCGTCGCTGATGCCATAAGTAGGAAGTCGATTCACAACCTTGCTAGTATATCTGTCCGAGAATGGGACATGATGGAAGAGCTAAGCACGTTTCAGCTCGAGCTCGATGAGATCACCGATGGCGTTGCCATGTGTTCTTTCGTGGCGCAACCCACACTTGTTGCCCGTGTACTAGACGCACAGGCCTGGGATGCCGAGACAGCAGAGATCCGAGAAAGGATGATCAGCGGTGTTGACACCGATGGCTGGGAGCATGGCACTGATCAGGGTCTGCGATACCGAGGAGGGATGTTTGGGCCGCGTAGTTGTAGAGAGAGTCTCATAACTCCCGTCTTGCTGTGCACCCGGGTGGCACCAAGATGTATCGGGGTATCAGACGGTAGTTCTGGTGGAGCGGGATGCGTAGAGCAGTGGCAGAGTTTGTTTCGAGGTGTCTCACTTGTCAGCAAGTAAAGGCTGAGCATCATCGTCCCGCTGGCTTGCTGCAGCCGTTACCAATTTCAGAGTGGAAGTGGGAGCACGTCACGATGGACTTCGTGAGTGGCTTGCCGAGGTCACCACGGAGTCATGACGCAGTTTGGGTGGTGGTCGACCGACTGACCAAGTCGGCACACTTCTTTGGCATGAGGATGACGGATACAGTTGATACTTTGAGCCGGTTATATGTTCGAGAGATTATCCATCTTCACGGGGTACCGGTGTCGATTGTGTCCAACAGAGATCCGCGTTTCACCTCCATATTTTGGGAGAGTTTGCAGAGAGAGTTGAGGACCGAGGTCTTGCTTAGTACAACGTATCACCCACAGACCGACGGTCAGTCAGAGCGCACTATCCAGATGCTGGAGGATATGTTGCGAGCCTGTGTGTTGGACTTTCGAGGGTCATGGGAGGACCACCTACCCTTAGCGGAGTTTGCTTAGAACAATAGCTTTCAGGCCAGTATTGGGATGCACCGTTTGAGGCATTGTATGGTAGGTCGTGCAGATCGCCCGTGTGTTGGGCAGAGGTGGGAGACCGGAGTGTACTTGGTCCGGAACTTGTCCAGGAGACGACCGAGAAGGTTGCACGGATTCGGGATCGGTTGAGGACCGCACAGAGCCGTTAGAAGAGTTATGCAGATAGACGGCGCATGCCTTTTGAGGGTAAGCCCGAAGAAGGGCCTTTTGCGGTTCAATCGTGACGGAGGCAAGTTGGCCCGGCGGTTTATCGGCCCTTTTGAGATCTTGAGCAGAGTTGGAGCTGTTGCATATTTCCTTGCCTTGCCACCGCAGCTCGGGAACGTTCATAACGTCTTCCATATATCCCAACTGCGGAAGTACACAACGGACCCCTCCCAAGTGATTGAGTGGACGAACATCGAGGTGGCTGATGATGTTTCGTCTGAGGACCAGCCGATCAGGAGTCTGGATAAGGCCTTGCGTGGCAGGACTATCCCACTGGTACGTGTCTAGTGGAAGCACCACAGAGCAAAGTCGACCTAGGAGCGCGAGGATGAGGTTCGTGCGAAGTACCTAAGCCTGTTCGACCCTTGAGGTACGTCTGTTTCAAATTTCGAGGACGAAATTCTTTTAAGGGGGGTAGATTGTAAGAACCGCCCCCGGTCGAACCTGAGGTTTTCGGCAAAAGTTGACTTTTTTGCCGGAAAAGTCAACCGATGACTCCGGGAGTCATTCGAGACCTTTCCGGGCCCAAAATGCTTAGCCGTCGTCACGGCTAACTTAGTGGGGCCGTTCCCTTTCCGATGACTATAATGTTGGGAAAAGTCAACCCGGAGTCTTTTCAGTCAAACCGCGGTCCGTTTAAGAACTAAATCTGATAATTTAAGTGAGCTGGATCTATTTGAGCTGGGAGTGGTCCCCACATGGACATGTGTCCACGCTAGCTTGGAAGGGAAGAAATGGGTGTGTTATGACGCTTATACCCTCAATAGTTGTTTTTGGGAAGAGTTAAAGCAAATGGGTATTTTGGGCACTATCCCCCTAGGTTTAAAGCACCATTTGGTGCACATTTCAGCACATTTCCCAAGGTAGCCGAAATTGGAGAGAGGGTTGAGAGATAAAGTGAGGTTTAAAGCTTGAAGAAGAAGAATGGAGAGAACAGAGGGATTTTTTGGGCCATTTCTTCACCAAAGGGACTTGATTCTTCCATTTTCTTCCTTTACTCACCATTTCCAAGGTGAGCTTCTAATCCCTTTTCGTTTTTATGGATTTTGGTTCATGGGTTTTGGAGTAAACTGATGAACAATGGATGGGTTTGGATGATGAAGTTTTGGAGGAATTTGATGTTAGATGATGGATCTAATTCGTATTTATGGAGTTTTGATGAATACCCATGGTGGGTTTTGAAGTAGAGACATTTAGGGACTGTTTTGGAGTATTGGATGGTCGAGGAGAAATCAAATATAAACCATGTCTTAACCTAAAAACTAGAGAACCAATCTAAGCCATCCATTTTAAGAATGGATGAATGAGATGCAATTGAGTAGTTGACTTGTTGACTGCAAAAAAAAAAACAGCACTTTTTAATAAGTGGTAAGGGCTTTTTAGTAAAACTATCATGTTATTTTTTTTAATCAATTCACTAATTTAATTTTTCCCACTTCGTTTGAACTCTGATTGGCTTCAAACTTGCGTCATTAGTTTAGTTTTTTTAAGGGTTTTAAATCAAGATCAGTCATGAATATATTTTGAAGCACGAAAAAAAAATTTATTTCGGTGTTGATTTTTTTTTTAAAAAATCTGGGTAATTTTTCTCAACACTTTGCTCTGGGTTTATCAACACTTTTACACTAGTTTTATCAACACTTCACACTGGTTCTATCACCTCATTTTCCAAAACTGATCATGTTTTATCACCTCATCGCGTGCTTTTTATGAACACTAGTTTTATCAACACTAAACACTAGGTTTATCATTCAATTACGTGTGCTTCATCATCCCCATCACATGGTTTTTTTGAAGCGCGATTTTTTTTATTTATTTCGGGGCTGGTTTTTAAAGAAATTATATCTGGCTAATTTTTATCAACACTTTGCTCTATTTTTATCAACACTTTACACTGGTTTTATCAACACTCTACACTGGTTTTATCACCCCATTCTCCAAAACTGATCTTGATTAGTTTATCACACTTATTATCAAAATTAAACATGGTTTTTATCACTTCAGTACATGTTTTTATCAACATTTAGCACTAGTTTGATACCTCCGATATAAAACATTTATTAGTGAAGATTTATCAACACTCAACATTTTTTTATCACTCCGATATACCTTTTTATTTTCGTGCTTCAAAATATATTCATGATTGATCTTGATTTAAAGCCCTTGAAAAAATTAAAATATTGGCGCAAGTTTGAAGCTAATCGGAGTTCAAAAGAATCGGGAAATATTAAATTAGTGAATTGATGAAGAAAAAAATGGACACTTGTCCACATGGCACCTTGCTTTTACAATTATGCCCTTGCTTGTGTGAGAAAGGATGAAAGTGGCGTGAGTTTGGGTGAAATTGGGGTGATGATGTGGCATCATGGGGAATGTTGGATGTTAGGCGTGTGTGGCTAGGATTTGTTCTCTAGTTTTTAGGTTAAGAGTGGTTTGTAGCCGATTTCACCTCTTGGATGGTCATCAATGGAGGTTTTTAGGTTATTCTCGCGTTTGGAGGAAGAAGAAGACGGAACAGTGTTGAACCGTCACAGATCCGTGACGGGAGGCGTCATGGCTCCGTGAGGGAGACCGTGACGGCTTCAGTCACGACTCCGTGAGGAAAACCGTGACGGTGTAGCCAACGGATCCGTGACCCAAACTGTGACAGACTCGGGTTGGGCCTCTTTCCGGCCCGTTTCCCGTCTTAGCCTATGTTGGACGTTCGGGCTTAATTTAGTTGTTTCTCGTTCTTAATGCAATTGAATTAGTTTTAATTAGAGTACTTATTTTGTGATCCAAGACCTTGGACCCGAGCGTGACGGCGGAGGAGGCACTTGGATCCTGTGAACTGGATGAGGAAGCGAGCCAGGTCGTTAGCAGATAGGAGTTGAGACTTGTTTACTTTTGAGGTGTGGAACGTAGCGAATAACGGTTTAATTACGAAAAGTTACTAGTATGCATGTAGAATGTGATTCACTAGACTAATCGCTTTGAATTCTTGGGAAATTGTCGTACTGGTAGAATGGCCATGTCGAGCCTTAGGGTTGCGTGTTGATTGATGTCATGATCTTTGACTGAGATGCATGATGTATGACTTAGTGTCGATAAGATTAAAAACCTTGTTATGATATACTCGGTGTAGCATGTTGTGACTATGTGTGGGCAAGTGTGTCGTGTTTGATGTGATGTGAACCTTTGGTTGTGATATGATCGGGTGAGTGATAGACCGATTTGTGTGTTATGGTGAGTTGGCTCGGTTGGTACACCGTGGTCGAACTTTGGTATTGTGATGCGTGTTATTCTCTTGATGTGTGTTTCAAGAGGGGTTGTGTCCAGTAGAATACCTACACTAAGAGTGTATGCTGGTCTAGAGAATCAAGGACGAGGACGGTTCAACCTTTTGCCCCGATGCTATGTGTTCCGGCAAGGCGTACGACCGAGGTATGTGCCGGTCCGTTATGTCACGCCCCAAATCCGATTCTTGCCCGGACTCGAGGCATGACTAGAATAAATGATTTAAAAAGGCAACAACTCAACAATAAGTTCCTGAAAACTTCAATATGAACTCAAATCCACAAAAATCAGTTTAAAACATGAATAACCCTCCAGGGGTGTAATAATAATGCTCCACAAAATTTGTTCCAACAGAAATAAAATAAAATGAAAGCGAAGTCTCTATAGACACCCACACCGAGAAGCTCCAGAGCCTCTACTCCTCAATCAAGCCTGTAACACAACAATAAACTCATAGGGGTGAGCTCGCGCTCAGTAGGGAAAACACACAACAAGGTGAACCTTAAACTCCAAAAATCAACAGCACGTCAACAAGATAAATCTTAACAATCACAGGCAATAGGTAAACCGATTAATGCCGTGGCACATAGAGTCACCACCCTCCGATCCACATACGATGTGTCCTCTCGGATTTTCCCTCCAATCCAGAGGAGACGCATATCATTGAGACTATCGGAAACACCCTTCAGGGCACATATCGTCGGAAGTCTCAGAAACATCTCCAAAGGATTTTAGGTCCTCGGGAACCAAGGTATTACTCCCATAGGAAGCATACACTTGGACAATTCAATAATAATCAGTTAATAATTGAATAACGCACCCCAGCTGAAAACACGAAACAATCCAATCCCAACAACCACCAATTCATTGCCACAGATAGCTCACAAATCACCACTTCACCACAATACTCAGTACACGAATCACATAAACATAGCACACCAATCACACAAACACGACTTACCTTTCACTTACCAGTCTCGAACCAACGGGGCATCGATCACCTGATTGCACCGCTCGGTACAACCAGTCATACTCGATGCTCCAAGTAACCATTTAAGGACAACAAGCAATCATTCATATACATTCAACGGTCAAGTACGAGTTTAACCAACCAATCATAAAAACCTTCAATCGAGCATTCACACATGCAATTCAACTAGTTTCGTTAGACTCTTTGGCCTATCCACTAAGCAACCAACAACCAAGCATGTGATCCTAACATGCAACTAATCCGAGGGCTTTGCCAAGGCTCCTCTACCAGACAAACAATTCCCAAGTATTGAAAGCGAATTACACTAGTGATTGGCATCCTATTCATTCACTACTAGACACTTCCGGTTATTAATAATTGAAAGACAATTATGCTAGTTATTTGCATCCTATAGGCATTTCTAGGACCTTTCCGATTTTATTAGCCTAACATGCATACTAAGCATCATAAACGAGGAGTTAAGGCTTTCCCTACCTCGAGGTCTTCCTCTCAACACTTTGATGATAGCCTGGTGGTCACCACTCCGTTCTTCACTCGGGTCCCGGCGTGATCTTTTCTCCTCTAGCTCGATCCCCAAAGTCTTGGACACAAAGAAACGTTAATTAGACTCCACTTAACCAGCAAGTAAAACCCCCAATGCCCCTCCAAAGTTCAGCTCAAAACCAAGATCAACCAAGGCGAAAAACCCCCAAAGAAACACCCACTCTGGTCTGCCACGGACCTGGTCACGGATCCGTGAGCCCAACCATCATGGTTACCATCACGAAGCCGTGACGTCGCCCGTCACGGGATCCGTCACGGATCCGTCACGGATCCGTCACGGATCCGTGGCGCACCAGGGCAGTTTCGCCCTTCTTCAACCTCTAGCTCCTTTTCCCTAAATTTTACTCCTTCCAACTCCCAAAACAGTCCAAATCCTTCAATACTCCTCTACCCATGGTAGGAATCAACACACAAACAAGTTTCTAATGATTCATCAAATCAAACCCAACTGAAAAGCTCCAACAACTAATGATTTCTCAACAAAAACCCAACAAAGCTTCTCATCAACAACATCTCCCACCATTTCTACTCAAACCCAACAACATCTAGCAATTTCACTCAAAACCCATGAAAAGAGATGAAGAGAAATGAGGGTTAGAGAGTTCCATTACCTCTAGAATATTAAGATGAAGAAGATGGTAGTGATTTTGAGAAGGGATGGCTAAAGGAAGACTTCAAGTGGCCTCTTCTTCCTTGATTTTCCTTCAAAGCTCCATGGGAGCTCTTCTCCCTTGCTCCTCCTCCAAATTTCGGCCACACCAAAAGAAATGAGTTGGTTTTGCTCTTCCAAACTCAAATAATACCTAGATGTATCAAATGACCAAAAGCCCTTTAGCTAGAATCCCTTGTAGAAGCTTTTGGAAGGGTAAAAGGGTCTAAGACTACTCCCTTTTCTCTCTTTCAACCAAATAGGGACAAGTGTCCAAATAGGTTATTTACTTTTCCAAAATGATTTCCAGCACAATAAAATAATGCTTTTAGTCGATTAAAAGTCTCGTTTTGACCAAAATTGACTTTCTCCAACATTATACTCAAACGAAAGGAATTTCTCCCCTTAAGCCAACCGTGATGATGGCTAATTCGTTTGGGTTCCGGAAAAGTCCCGAGTGACTTCTTGAGTCATCGGTTGACTTTTCGGTAGCAAGTCAAACTTTCTTGAAAAGCCGCCGGTTCGACCGGGAGCGGGTCTTACACGTTATGCGTGAGGCCCCGAGTTTCCGTGACGGGAAGACATCCGGCTGAATGTATTGCCGGTCAAGTATGTTACCCCGAGTCTCGGTGACGAGAAGATGTCGAGACCGATGCTCTGTGTTACGATACAATACAAGTGGGACGGGCTGTGATAGCCGGTGTTGTTGAGGACGGTTGTACTAAGTTATGTATTATTCTGATGTGTGTGATGTGCGTGCTGATTGGCTTTGTGTGTTGTGTTATCTGTGTTTTTGATCTCACGAGGGTGATTAGTGGTTGGTACTTGTTTCGTGGGTGTCGTTGATAGCTATGCTTTGCTAGTATGCCCTAATTGGACGGTTACTCGTGGTATTGAACTGATGTTCATAACCTAAACTACTTTTCCTACTGAGCGAAAGCTCACCCCTTTACCTTGTTGTCTTTCAGGTGTTGAGTGGGATGTGTACTAACGGGATGCTCGATGCTTGGGAGCTAGCGAGGGTCCTAGGATAGATTGTTTAGTGACGTACTGTTTCCCTTTTTCATACTCTTTTACTACGTACTTTTTACCGAGCTGTTGACTCGTGTTATTATTTGGAGATTTAAAACTGTTATTTGAGACTCGTTTTTGTATTAAATTGTTTTATTTATTATTTATTTAAGTTCACGTCTCGAGTCCAGTCAAAACCGGATTTGGGGTGTGACATTTTAAGCGCGTCGTTCTATAGGAAGTTAAGAAACTGAACATGTGCGTTATCCGTGTAGCGGACATACGACATGGCGCCGACCTACGTATCACGAGGCACCAAGAGATGGCCAGCTAGGTGTCGAGGGCAGTCAAGGGCCCAAGGTGCACCCGCTGAGGGGCACGAGACAACCGATACTGGATCATCGGGACTTCTATCTAGAGTTCTGCCTGTCATTAAGCCTACTCAGGCGGCAGCTCTGAAGGAGCTGACCCGCACATTCCAGGGCTTAGCAGCGGCCTTCGCCCGGACGGAGGCAGATAGAGAGAGAAGACGGGCCCGGCACCGGAGACCGTGCTTCCTGCCACTACAGCCGCGACCATGAGGCCTAGCCCGGTTGACAGTCACACCGCTCAGGCGCTGCGAGACTTCCGCAGGCTGGGCGCACCAGTATTTTCCGGGGAGCCAGACCCCGAGGCAACCAATAGAGCGCTGGAGCAGATAACCCGCAACCTAGACACTTCAGGGATACTGGATGGTGGCATGAGAGTGTCCTTTGCGGCATTCCAACTGGAGGGAGATTCCTACCATTGGTGGCAGCAAGAGCAGGCACGCGTGGGGGATGACTTCTCGTTGTTTGGACAACAATTCTTGGAGCAGTATGTTCCACAGTCGGTACTGGATGACAGGCACCGGTAGTTCCTGGAACTGCGTCAGGACGAACTGAAGGTGTCCGAGTACGAGGCGAGGTTCACTTCCTTGTCTCGATTTGACCAGGAGATGGTACAGACTGAGACTCATCGCTGCCGACAATTTGAGGGAGGGCTTCGCCCTACGATTGCGGACCGGGTCGTTGTTATGAGGACCCAGGTATACTATGACATGGTGGATCAGGCGCTGACCGTGGAGCGACGATTTCGTGAGACGGCCAGAGTTCGGGAGATCAGGCCGAGACCGAGCGACTCCCTAAGTGTAAAAACCGCCCCCGGTCGATCCTGGTCGAACTGGAGGTTTTTGGCGAAAGTTGACTTTTTTTCTGGAAAGTCAACTTTAGCTGAGATATTTTGGGGTAGGAGTTGTCCCCACATGGATACTTGTCCATGTTAGCTTGGAGGGGAAGACAAGGGGGTTAAAAGACCAAATGGTCCCCACATAAGGACAAAATAGAGAGAGATGGGCTAAAGGACGAAAGAGACATTTCCACCTTGAGGATAAGACCACATGGGGCAACAAATTCAGCGTTTTTACTCACCATGGAAGAAATTCCTAGCTAGAAAGAGAGAGAGTGCAAAAACTCCATTGAACCTCGTTGAAGCTTGAAGAAGAAGCAAGAGAAAGGAAGCTCCTTTTTGACCATTTCTACACCAAATCTTCTCAAATTTACTTCATCTTCTTCATCTCTTTATTTCCAAGAGGTTGGTATGATTTATTTCCTCATTTGATGAAATTAATGTTGTGGGTTTGCGCCCGGAACGAATTATGGTTGTGATTCATGAAAGTTCGGAAAAAGCGATTAGTAGCTTTAATTGCGAAATTGGGAAGGCTCGAACCCCGGAATTGGATTCCGTTAAGTGCTTTGGAACAAGTAAAGTAATTATGTTGGATAGACAAGAATAGGGAAACTTTCAGAGTTCCGAGGGACGTTTTCCCGATTTCGGGCAAAATGGGCCTTCCGTGCCCATTTCGCCAAGTTCAACAATTGAGATTAGTTTGGGTAATTCCCTCTTTAATCCACACTTGAAATAGCATTAAGTCTTGTATTGCTTGTAATATTAGACTTTGGACCCGAGCGCGGCAGAGAAGGATGCCTTTGGACCGCATGAGAGGACGAGGAGGAAGCTAGCCAGGTCGTCAGCTGCTAGGATTGGATTGCTTTCAAGGTAGGGAAGAGTAGCAAACTCCACTTTTAATTTAAAGAATGCTAATAGTATGCATATAGGATAATAATAACCGGACGAGTCTTAGTATGCATATATGATGTGATTCACTAAAATAACCGCTTTCAATTATGGGAATTGTCGTGCTGGTAGAATGGTCATGTCGAGCCTTAGGATTGATTGTTGATTGTGGTTGATTGTAGTCTTTAGTCCTTAAACGTTGATGCATATTATCTTCTTTGATTACTTTAAGAGTCATAACATGCTATATGAATATGATACGAATGTTTGTTCTTGATATGATTGATCGAGTGAATGTGATGAATGTGAATTGAATTGTTGTCTTGTGATATGATCGGGTGAATGATAGATTGATGTGATATGCTCGGTAAGTTATGCTGGTAAGTTGTTGTTATGTGAGTTCGTTGTATTGTGTTTGGTATGGTATTGTATGGTTTTTTTTGTGTACCCCGAGGTGTGTTTCCGGGAAGATACCTAAGCCGATGTGCGGTTCCGGTACGATATATGATTGTGTACACCGAGGGGGTAAATCCGTGAAGATACCTAGGCCGATGTGCATTTCCGGTATGGTATATGATTGTGTACCCTGAGGGGGTAACTCCGGGAAGACATCTAGCCGATGTGCGTTTCTGGTATGATGTACGTTGTTTACCCCGATGTGCGTTTCCGGGAAGACGTCTAGGCCGATGTGTGTTTCCGGTATGACGTATGTTTGTGTACCCCGAGGGGATAGCTCCAGAAGATATCTAGGCCGATGTGCATTTCCGGTATGATATATTTTTTGCCTTACCCCGATTATCGTACCCAAGGGAGCACAAGACAAGCAATTCCTATTTGAAGTTCGTAGTTAAGCTGTTTCGATAATATGATGGTTTTTGGTTTTAAAAGATCATGCAAATGTAAACAAGTAATTAAAAGGTGAACAAGTATTTAGGTAAAACCGAAGAGATTAGAATCAGAGAAAAAGATAATCTAAGGTTTTGGGTTCATAGAGACCAATTCCAATGCATTTAAACGACGATGAACACTGTGAAGTTGTATGATTTTAAGAGCAACGAATCATCTCTCAAACTAGTCCTAACTCCTCACGTTGTTTTGGACCCTAATGGAATCTAACCACCCGGCTCTCACGAATCAGGATGTAGGGAGATCCAAAGCATTACGTTCTTTGATAATTTCTAACTTTCGGTACGAATCCTATGGTTGTTGCAATCGTGTTAACCTAGTTATCACTAGTCTAGATTTAAACCCAATTTGTATAAGATTTCTGACCCAATTGCAACCCACCTCTCACGAGTGTCAGATTACAATTCCCACCTTCTATCAAGCCTACCCGGGAGATAGAGCATGAAGTTCAAATCTAATATAAACCCTAAATTAAATCAACAAACACAATATTTATTCATACATTCAATACATTGGAAAGTAAATATCTACTCCCCCAAAACATCTAGAATCGATGCAATTTATGTCCACATCAACACCCACACTTAAACTTTTTTCGCCCCGAGAAAACTTAACTAAGAAAGCATTTTAAAGATATGTCCCGGTTAAACCCCGAGGTTCACCTTGATAGGAGGAGTCCGGGCCTCCTTTATTCAAAACAACAAAAAGTAAAGATGCATGTGCAATACATGAATCCTAATTTTAATGCATTCCTAAAACAAACTATATGATGCATGCAAAAAGGCACAAAAAATAGATGATAGTCGAATACTTGTGCAAAGACGATCAAAAAGATTTTCTCATAGTCGTCATATGCCACAAACCCTTACACACATCAAAGGAACATATAAACCAATGAATACATTAAAGCATGACGCTATTCACATTAAAGAGTTAACTCTTTCCTTTTAAACTTGCATTTACTCATTAACCATAACCGTGTGTTTCCTCATTTCCCAATACATGGAGTTTAGAGATGTTAGTCTTAGTGCCCGTAGTTCAATCCTAAATGTCCAAATGTATATATCATCGTTAGCAATAAAATTAAAGCGGCTTTATATTACTTATGTGTTGGAGTAATATATCGATGTGTGCTCTGATCTATGCCCACCATGCGAATAGAACCATAGATCGAGATAGATCACACTCGATGGGTCCCTAGTCAACAAAGCTTCACTAGAAGCGACTAGTATGAAAGATGGCTCTTTATGGCTTACGTTCTGTTAGTCATTGGAATGAGATTCCGGAGTCTGATCATAGATATCATGTGGGACATGATATTGGACGACCCGCCCTGAATATGTGCCATAGATTAAGTCATGAACATATTCAGTGTTGTAGCTTGTCATGTATCCTTAGACCAAGGAGTCTTTGTGATCGCTATGTAGTCAACAACTGAGTTTGACCTGAGCCTAACGTTGTCCGTAACAGGGCTTCCATAACGGTCAGGATTGGCTTGGGGACGGGCTACATGAGTGACACGAAAGACGGCTAAGGGATTTATCCCTCATACTAAGGTATGGGAAAGATATCGGTTCTCGGCCACTTGATCGAGAGTGACTGGAAGAATAGCATGGCCATGCACATGATACTGGGTATCATATCTTCAGTCATCTCACATATCAAGGAACGGTGATTGAGAATAATAAGGATGACGACTCTATGCCTTATCTCAATCAGGATATCGGAGATAAAAGGATAATGGCAGGGACGACGGAAAGGTTAGAATCGACAGGGTCGATTCGTTATGTAGTGTCAGGCAATACTAAAGTCTCGTTAGTTGCCACTTAAATAGGATCAAGTAAAATGGGATTTTACGTTGATCTATTGACATGCATAAACCTAAGGGTCACACCGGAGGATGAAACTCATTGACACATTTATGGAGAATGGCCAAAAGGGAGTTGTCTCGGGACATGACCAAAACTGGGTTTTGGGTCATGTGCCCGTAAGTGAATAGGACTTCACAGATCGAGACAAGGCTTGGAGTCTTGGGATTGATCGCGTCGGATAATGTTGGACATTTTCGGTATGGAAGGCATGGAGGCGATGAGCGAATCACGGGACCTCGTTGGAAATGGCCACGGGCCATGTTCCAAGAGGCCCATGAAAGGCCCATGCAACCAAGGCCCATGGAACTAATTAATCAAGTCTTGATTAATTAGTACTAAGTAAGCAAGACAAGGATTAAGGTGTTGGTGATTCACCACCTAACCCAATCTTGTCTTGCCATACTTTGTCCTATTTACACCTTACTTGACACCATACTTGTCCCATGCCTTTAGTTGGACAAGTATGGGTTTTGTTATGTTTAAGTCATCCTTTTTCAACATAACAAACACAAGACAAGAATAGGAAACACATTTTCTCTCCCTCTTCCATGGCCATTTCGGGTTTGGCTAGTTTCCACCTCCATGTTTGTGTTCTTGAGTCCTCAAAGAGAAGAACTACGTGGCTTTGATTCCCATGTGGATACGTAGGCGTCTTGGAGACTCAAGCCAATCATTCGTTACCCGGTGTTCTTGTTTTGGTAAGAACTAGTGCTGAATTTTTCTCTTGTGAATCCATTCTTTGTTAGTTGTTTCATGGTTTTAATCGTCTCTTGGTTTTCCTTGATTTTCCGCTGCGAGTTGGTTCATCTCCAACCCTACCTCGAGACCCAACAGTGGTATCAGAGCCGTGCTACCTTCGGGATTCACAAGACGGTGTTCAAAGTTTCGGTTTTGCTTGAAAGTTTCGTTTTTGGCATGTTGTTTTGCTAAATTGTTTGATAACATGTTTTAAATTATTGTTTATGGATTTAATGCATGTAAAATGAATTTTTGAAAATTATTTCAAATCTGGAAATTTTGAAAAAAATTTGATTTTTCGGGTCTCGGGAGCGGGACTCTCGGGGAGCCGAAACCGGGACCGAACGGGGCTCCGTTGGACGGAGCTAGGCCAAGCATGACCATTGGATGGTTGATATGTCAAGGCTAAACCGTTTTGTTAGTTATGACGAGTTTGGAACCGTCATGATGAACTCGAAGATCAAATGTTCAAAAGTTTCATTTTTGAATGGTTTCGATAAACCGAGCATCAAAAAATTTTCGAAACTTGGCTATTAATTAAAACCGGAAAATCACATGATGTTTGATAACATTCTTGTTTGATAACACGATGTGTGATGTGATGTTGGCATGGTGTACATAATAGCCCCGAGCTCGATTTAATTATTTATCGCTTTTCACGGCCTGCGAGCCGTTAGTGTTAGCGTGTAATTATTCTTTCAAGGTGTGGTCGTCGAACCACTTGTTTGTAATATTTATTTATTCCCGACCTGCGAGTCGTGTATTAAATTGTAATATTTTACTCAAGACGAAGAAAGGGCGAAAAGGTCATTTGGTGGCTTTTCGGGTGTTGGCATCGGCTTGGAGTCGGTGGAGCTCAAGAAGCTAGTGGGAGTTAGTTTAGGGGGCTATTATGTGCACATTTATCGCTTTATGCTTGGTTTAGTTTATGCATGATTAATTCTATGTGTTTTAGAATTGCATGCTTAACTTTATTTACCGAGCATATCACCTCACATGCAAAGATAAAATTGGAATTTTAATCCTTGTGTGTGAACCCTTAGAACCGTCATTGCAATGGATGTAGTTGACGGGTTCAAAGGAAGAATTACATTGGATGTAATTTGAGGCATCATTGCATTTGGAATGTAGTTGATGTGCTCATCGCATCTAGGATGTGCCAAAGTTTTGAACACAACTGGACAAGTAAAAGCGGGTCATGTCCGATACCTCCCAATCATCAACACCTTACTACCTCCCCGTCCTATGGTTGTCGTGCGCATTAGCGGAGCATCCATGGGGAAGCGGGGTAGTAGGTTTGGACGACATATGTGGGTGTCGTGCGCATTAGCGGAGCACCTACATAGTGACGGGCCATAGTTGAAAATTGGTGGACCCGACTACGATTCTCAGCCTGAGGTTGAGCTAGGGTAACAGATAGGGTAAGCCGTGTACATAAGTGCATACCCTAGCCAAGAGTCACATTGGATGTGATTGGATGGAGTCCTACCTACATAGCTCGATTAAGTGGTGAGCATTAGTTCAGCTTAATCGAGTGAATCAAGGATCTTGGTTTCAGATTCTAAAGGTTTAGAATTGATTGTTGGTGTTTAAGCTTGATCTTCATAAAATTTATTCAGTTTACTGATTGAATTTTATCTGTTGTAGATCAAATGGAAAATTCAGCGAACATTAATAGTTTGTCATTAAAAACCATTCTTGACAGGGTCAAGCTAAATGGGACAAACTATTTGGACTGGTACAGAATTTTGAGGATAGTCCTCGAGTCTGAACGCAAAGAATATGTCCTTGACAAGGCTGTCTCTAAGACCATATCAGAGTTACATGAAGTGTCATCAGCTGCTGAGAAGAATATCTCAGGGATCTGGGATCCAAGGATATTCTGATGGTCAACAAGGGAATTGGAAGTGGCAAGGGCGGGGCCCATGCGCACTTGGCAGGAAAGATGAGACACCTGAGAATGTCTGCTTCTACTGCCAACAGCCTGGTCATTGGAACCGGGATTACAGGAAGTTCACGGCTGATCTGAAAAAGGGCAGTGAGACTGCGCCTTCATCAAATAGCCTGGATGATCTGAAGAAGGGCAGTAGGACTGCGCCTTCATCAGGAAACCTGGATGATCTAAGGAAGGGCGGTGGGATCGTGCCTTCATTCGGTATTAACTCTATAGAGCTACATCTCTCTACTTCCAAAGATTCATGGGTATTAGATACCATGACTGAATCTCACACATGCACTAATATATGGTGGCTGAAAGTAGGAGAGATTTGGAAAGCACGAAATGGACCTCAGAGTTGTGGCAACTGCTGTAGGATCCATGAGTCTTGCTTTGCCAAGAGGCCTTGTCTTAGTATTGTATAATGTATATTGCATACCTACTTTTAGTAGGAATATTATATCTGTATCCGTGTTTGACAAGGAAGGATATAATGTTAATATTGGAAATGGAGTTTTCAATGTTCTATGCAATGATATGTTTTATACCAGTACTGACATGGTTGGAGGATTGTACATATTAGATATGGGTAACAATGCCTCAAGTTCTATATATTCCGTTAATACCAAGAGGTCTAAATCCAACGATTTAAACCTAACTCTGTTATGGTACTGTCATTTGGGTCGCATAAACAAGAAGCGCCTATCAGCACTTCAGAAGTGCGGGCTTTCAGGTTCATTCGAATTCCATTCGATCGATAGGTGCAAGGTTTGTTTGATGGGAAAATGACTAAAGTGCCCTTTATCGATCGCGATGAAAGGGCGGGTGAATTATTGGGGCTGATACACTCGAATGTGTGTAGACCAATAAGTTCACTTGCCAGGAGGGGTTTTAGCTACTTTATCACATTTACTGATGATTACAGTAAATATGGTTATGTCTATTCGGTGAGACATAAGTCTGAAACTTTTGATAAATTCAAAGAGTTTAAGACTATAGTAGAAAACCAGCTCGACAAAGGTATTAAGGCACTTCGATTGGATCGAGGTGGAAAATACTTGACCACAGAGTTATTAGATCATCTAAAAGAGAATGGGATCCTTTTGGAATGGACTCCTCCTAGGTCACTGTAGTTGAAAGGTGTAGCCAAACGGAGAAATCGGACATTGTTAGACAATGGTCTGTTCCATGATTAGTTGGACTGATCTCCCAATCTCTTTAGGGGTTTTGCTCTAGAGACGACCGCATTCATAGTGAATCGGGCTTCGACGAATGGTGTGGAAGGGACACCATTTTAAAAATGGTACGGGATGATGCCCGCTTTGTCCTTCCTAAAGATTTGTGGTTGCGAGGCTTATGTGAAACATTTGGTTTCGACTAAGCTCGAACCAAGATCTGAGATATGCACCTTCGTGTGGTATCCCAAAGCAACAAGGGGATACTATTTCTACAATCCCAGTGAGAACATGGTGTTCGTCGCTTGGGGTGGGGTCTTTATGGAAAAGAAGTTTTGTTTCAAAAGACGTCATTGGGAGGACTGTGCATCTCGAAGAAATTCAGGATGGTACAGATCTGTCTAAACCAATTGACAACCCAGTAGAAAGGAGCCAGAGATTGTCGTAGAGTGAAAACCAATTCCTGTTACAATTCCGGAAGGTCCAAGGCGATTTGAAAGGGTCAATCTTCCACCTCCAAGATATGGTATCCGGAGGTGACAATGAAGTCATGGTGGATCACGATGATCCAGCCACCTTTCAGGAAGTCGTGGATGGGCCCAACTCCGAGTTATGGCTGGGAGCCATGAGGGAGGAAATGCAATCCATGTCGGACAACCGAGTCTGGGAACCGGTTGATCCCATCAATGGTGTGAGGACCATAGGATGCAAATGGATCTTCAAGGTAAAGATGGACATGGACGGCAACCCTCTGACCTACAAAGCTCAACTGGTGGCGAAAGGTTATAGGCAGATCCAATGGATTGACTATGAGGAAACCTTCTCCTTAGTGGCTATGGTCAAAATCGATCCAAATTCTTCTTGACATAACTGCGTATCATAATTACGAGATATGGCAAGTGGATGTCAAAACCGCTTTCCTAAATGGAAATTTGACTGAGTACGTTTGTATGTCTCGGCCCAAAGGTTTTGACGATCCGAAGAATAAAGGAAAGATTTATAAGTTGTTGAAATCCATTTATGGATTGAAACGAACTTCTCGGAGTTGGATCCTTCGTTTTGATGAAGCTGTAATTGGATTTGGATTAATCAAGAACGAGGATGAATCTTGCGTTTATAAGAAGGCTAGTGGGAGCAATATTACCTTTCTGGTTCTCATTGAAAACGACATCCCAACCTTGCACGAGACTAAAGCTTGGTTGAGGAAGTGTTTTTCAATAAAGGACTTAGGCGATGCTTCTCATATCTTAAGGATTAAGATATGTAGAGATCGCACCAAGAGGGTCTTGGATTTAAGTCAGGGAACCTATGTGAACAAGGCATTGAGTAGGTTCTTAATGCTCGATTCAAAGAAAGGACTCTTACCCACTAGTCATGGCATTCATCTCAGCAAGACTCAGTGTCCTAAGACACCTGATGAGCTGAAAAGGATGATGAGAATCCTATGCGCCTGGGGGCAGGATCGATCATATATGCCATGACATGTATGAGACCAGACGTCTCGTAAGCCTTATGTTGTACCAGTAGACATCATTCTAACCCGGGGGAAAGATGATGCTGAACTAGTCGTCGAAGGATGAGTAGACGCTAGTTTTCCAAGACAAATCCAGATGACTTTAGAAGTCAATCAGGATATGTGTTTACGCTGAATGGCAGAGCTTTAGCTGGGAAAGCGTAAAGCAAGATACCATTGCCGAATCTACGACAGAGGCCAAGTACATGGATGCTGCAGAGGCAGCTAAGGAGGCTATGTGGATTTGGAAATTCATGGCAGGGCTGGGTGTAATTAAAAACCCATCCAGTCCGGTGAATCCATTTTGCGACAACACAAGGGCCATTGCGCAAGCTAAAAGCCTAGATCGCATAACAAATCCAAACATGTACTGCGGCGTATCCACCTCATCAGATAAATACTGAACTGAGGTGAAGTGAAGATAACCGATATTGCAACAGATGATAACATAGCCAACCCGTTGACTAAGGCAGTGTCACTGCCTGAACATGTTAGACATGTAAAGTCGATGGGGACATATTGGAGTTTAGATTGGAACTAGGGCAAGTGGGAGATTGTTAGTCTTAGTGCCCGTAGTTCAATCCTAAATGTCCAAATGTATATATCATCGTTAGCAATAAAATTAAAGCGGCTTTATATTACTTATGTGTTGGAGTAATATATCGATGTGTGCTCTGATCTATGCCCACCATGCGAATAGAACCATAGATCGAGATAGATCACACTCGATGGGTCCCTAGTCAACAAAGCTTCACTAGAAGCGACTAGTATGAAAGATGGCTCTTTATGGCTTACGTTCTGTTAGTCATTGGAATGAGATTCCGGAGTCTGATCATAGATATCATGTGGGACATGATATTGGACGACCCGCCCTGAATATGTGCCATAGATTAAGTCATGAACATATTCAGTGTTGTAGCTTGTCATGTATCCTTAGACCAAGGAGTCTTTGTGATCGCTATGTAGTCAACAACTGAGTTTGACCTGAGCCTAACGTTGTCCGTAACAGGGCTTCCATAACGGTCAGGATTGGCTTGGGGACGGGCTACATGAGTGACACGAAAGACGGCTAAGGGATTTATCCCTCATACTAAGGTATGGGAAAGATATCGGTTCTCGGCCACTTGATCGAGAGTGACTGGAAGAATAGCATGGCCATGCACATGATACTGGGTATCATATCTTCAGTCATCTCACATATCAAGGAACGGTGATTGAGAATAATAAGGATGACGACTCTATGCCTTATCTCAATCAGGATATCGGAGATAAAAGGATAATGGCAGGGACGACGGAAAGGTTAGAATCGACAGGGTCGATTCGTTATGTAGTGTCAGGCAATACTAAAGTCTCGTTAGTTGCCACTTAAATAGGATCAAGTAAAATGGGATTTTACGTTGATCTATTGACATGCATAAACCTAAGGGTCACACCGGAGGATGAAACTCATTGACACATTTATGGAGAATGGCCAAAAGGGAGTTGTCTCGGGACATGACCAAAACTGGGTTTTGGGTCATGTGCCCGTAAGTGAATAGGACTTCACAGATCGAGACAAGGCTTGGAGTCTTGGGATTGATCGCGTCGGATAATGTTGGACATTTCCGGTATGGAAGGCATGGAGGCGATGAGCGAATCACGGGACCTCGTTGGAAATGGCCACGGGCCATGTTCCAAGAGGCCCATGAAAGGCCCATGCAACCAAGGCCCATGGAACTAATTAATCAAGTCTTGATTAATTAGTACTAAGTAAGCAAGACAAGGATTAAGGTGTTGGTGATTCACCACCTAACCCAATCTTGTCTTGCCATACTTTGTCCTATTTACACCTTACTTGACACCATACTTGTCCCATGCCTTTAGTTGGACAAGTATGGGTTTTGTTATGTTTAAGTCATCCTTTTTCAACATAACAAACACAAGACAAGAATAGGAAACACATTTTCTCTCCCTCTTCCATGGCCATTTCGGGTTTGGCTAGTTTCCACCTCCATGTTTGTGTTCTTGAGTCCTCAAAGAGAAGAACTACGTGGCTTTGATTCCCATGTGGATACGTAGGCGTCTTGGAGACTCAAGCCAATCATTCGTTACCCGGTGTTCTTGTTTTGGTAAGAACTAGTGCTGAATTTTTCTCTTGTGAATCCATTCTTTGTTAGTTGTTTCATGGTTTTAATCGTCTCTTGGTTTTCCTTGATTTTCCGCTGCGAGTTGGTTCATCTCCAACCCTACCTCGAGACCCAACAAGAGATTCATATGTTATCATGCTAGACCCATCTCCACTAATTGTAAGGAATCATGGTTATTCGAGAATCAGAAAGGTCTTCAATTTGGCTTGTAATGTAATGCTAGGGAAATGGTAGGGAAGGATTATCAAAAGAAGCTCAAATAAATATCTCTAGACAAATATGCTTCATTCTCACACCCACAGAGTATGTCACACATCCCAAACCCCACGTTTACCATCACACTCTTGCAATCTCTAATACCACTTTTTTCTTTCTTTTTATTGAATAACTAATGGCAGCAATCCATAAGTTCATCACCTCTCTAAACGACTATCACGCCCTACCCCACACTTATTTTTTCCTAGGGATACTTTTATTTTTTTATTTTATTTTTCTATCCCTTTTTCTTTTCTTTTTCTTTGGGGTAAGGCGATGATAAAATTGTTCTCAATAAAAACTGTAAGAGTCTGAATTGTATTCAACTCACCCTACAATGATCTTTTACTGATATGGAATATATAGCTTCAGTACAAGGAAAATAATAAAGGTACATAATTACATGAGATCCTATATACAAGGAATGCTAATCAATTTTGAAATCAAAGTCCATCAATGTCATATGTACGTTGCAGTCATTAATGAGATACGTTATCATCTTCGCTCAAGCGAAGCAATGGGTTGCGACGATCGCGGAGCTTGGAGCGAAAAAATTCAAACAGAGGCCGAGCAAGACTCTTTGTAAAGATGTCTGCTATTTGGAGTTCAGATGGAACAAACTTTGTAGTCAGCTTTCCTGAAGAAACCAGCTCACGGACAAAATGATAATCAATGTCGATGTGTTTCGCCCGTTTATGAGCAACTGGATTTTGACTTAAGAAGATGGCACTGTTATTGTCACTAAAAAGTAATGGACGAGTCTTGGGAAGTGCATGTAAGTCCCGGAGAAGATGAGTAACCCAAACCAGTTCAGCAGCGGCATTGGCAAGAGCTCGATACTCGGATTCACAACTAGAGCATGCAACAGTGGGTTGTTTCTTTGCACTCCAAGAAATAAGATTATTCCCAAGAAAAATAGAGTAGTCGTATGTGGAGCGACGAGTCTCAATGCAACGAGCCCAATCAGCATCAGAGTAACCAACAATGGACAAAGATGAACCTTGAGTGAAAACGAGACCAAAGTGTTGTGTACCTTTGACATAACAAAGTATTCGCTTAACAGCCTGAAAGTGCTCAATGGAGGGATGTTGCTGAAATTGACTGACAAAATTTACCGCGAAGGCTAAGTCAGGTCTAGTGATAGTAAGGTATTGCAAGACGCCGACCAAAGAACGATACAAAGTGGGATCATCAAAAGAGGACCCAACACTTGGTAAATGATGACTAGATGCCAAAGGAGTTGATACTGGTTTTGCATCCAACAATTTTGCCTTAGATACAATATCATGCGCATATTTAGACTGACTGAGGAAAAGACCATTGTCTGTGTATGTGACTTCAAGGCCCAAAAAATAGTTGAGTCGGCCAAGATCCTTGATAGCATACTCCTTATGAATGCGAGATACAAATCCTCTTAAAGCGTAGGAGAATTGCCAGATAGGATGATGTCATCGACGTAAACAAGCAGGTACAAAATAGAAGTACCTTTTGTAAAGACGAATAGAGAAGTGTCAGCACGACTACAACAAAAACCAAGGCGCAAAAGGAAGTCACTAAAACGCTTAAACCAAGCGTGAGGAGCTTGCTTTAGGCCATAAAGTGCTTTACGAAGACGACATACATGATTTGGGAAACGAGGATCTGTGAATCCAGGTGGTTGTTCCATATATACCGTCTCAAAGAGAAAGCCATTAAGAAAGGAATTCTTAACATCGAATTGATGAAGAGGCCAATTTCGAGATACGGCAATAGCAAGAACAACACACACGGTGGAGGCCTTAACCACGGGACTAAAAGTATGAGAGTAATCAAATCCGGAGAGTTGTGTGAAGCCTTGAGCCACCAAACGGGCATTGTAACGATCAATCGTTCCATCAACCTGGTATTTGGTACGAAAAACCCATTTCGAACCGACGATGTTCGTATTGGAAGGCCGAGGTACAAGTTCCCAAGTATTATTGTTTCGTAAAGCATCAATTTCCTCAGTCATGGCTGCTAACCAAAAGGAACATTTAGCAGCAGATTTGAACCCTTTGGGTTCCTTGGAAGCAAGTAATGCAGCTTTAAGACCATGATATGCATAATCAACAATATGTTTAGGACGAAAAATACATGCCTTAGCTCGAGTCACCATTGGATGAGAAGGAGGAACTATATTAGGCACAACATGTGTATGTGCTGGAGTTGCTCCTTCTATGTGATCTGTGCCTTGAATAGGTGATTGATTCTCATTGTCCAAAGAAATGGATGGAGGACTTGATTCACATACAATACACGGTCCACTGTGTGGAGTATCATTCACCAAAGAAATATCAGAGTTAACCACAGGTTGTGGACATTCACGCATGGAGGCAGGTTCCAAAAAATGCGAGATCGTCAAGGAGTCGGAATTAGATCCAACATTAGTGCTTCACCAAGGAAAATAAGATTCATCAAATCGAGCATTACGCGTGACATAGAAGCGAGAAGTGATCGGATCGAAGCACCGAAAACCTTTGTGTTGACTCCTATAACCAAGAAAAATGCATGCAACACTACAAGGAGAGAACTTGTTGCCCATGTAACTCCGAAGGCAAGGGAATGCACGACATCCGAAGGGATGCAAATTTCTATAATCTGGCACAACTGAGAAAAAGAGTTCGAACGGGGCCTTGTTCTGTAAGAGCCGCGAAGGCAACCGATTTATAATGTAAACATCGATGCTGAAAGCTTCAACCCAAAATTTGACTGGAACAACGGCATGAAACATCATAGCAAGACCCGTTTCAGTAATATGGCGATGCTTACGTTCAGCTCGACCATTTTGGGAAGGTGTATAGGGACACGACATGAAGTGATGAACTCCATTTGCAGCTAGAAAAGCTTTAACCCGGTGGTTCGTAAACTCAGTACCACCATCACTTTGAAAGACTTTCATAGTGCAAAAGAATTGAGTTTGAACAAAACTGTGAAACAAGAGCAATACATCATAGAAATCCGATTTATGCTTGAGTGGATAAAACCATGTAAATCGAGAAAAATCACCCACAAATATCACATAGTAAGAATAACCGGTTGGCGAAGAAATTGGAGCAGGTCCCCATAAATCACATTGCACCAAATCTAAAACATGAGAGGAACGTTTAGTATTGAGCATAAATGGCAAACGCTTACTTTTAGCAAGCTCACAAGATGAACACAAAGAAGGCTTAGGCAATAGAGATGTAACTTTCAAATGACCAAGTTTATTCAAGACTGAAATAATATCAAATGATACATGCCCAAGCCTAGAATGCCATAACTCAAAAGAGGCTTTTGTAGAGGTAGTCCTTAAAGCAACCGCCAACGCCGAAAAAGGAGTATCAAGCACATATAAACCGTTTTTACGCCTTCCGCGAGCCAGAATGTCCTTGGTAAGCCGGTTCTGAACGACAAAGGAGTGATCAGAAAATGAAACATCAATAGCATAATCTGTGGTTAACTTGCTAACTGAAAGCAAATTTTTTGTAATATCAGGAACCATGAGTACATCCTTAAGAGATAAATGATCGGAAATAGCATAAGAGCCTGTGCTAGAAATAGGAAGAGCCAATACCAACAACGACCATATCATTACCATGATAAACCTGAGAGTTGGCCAAGGAGGTAGAATCAGGAGTCATATGAGCTGAAGCACCTGTATCAGCATACCAATCAGATTCAATAGCCGGAGAAGTAGAACAACGTGCATTAAACGCTTCAGCAAGATGAGCAGCATCGTTGTCTGAGCGGCGAGAAAATGTGAAATCAGGACATTTATCTCCATAATGGCCTTTGTTCTTACAAAATTGACATGTAGGAGGGTGTTTAGAACCTCTATTGCCATTATTGGGGACGTGAGATCCGCGACCTCCACGTCCATTTCGACCTCCACGTCCACGGCCACCATGAACCCAAGGGGTATGGTTGCGTTCTTCAAAGAAGGCAGCTGAAGGGGCTGGAGAATAGTCAAGAGCCGCTTGAAATAAGGAGAAACTTTCTGCTCGAGGAATCAACTCCATTAGGGATGGGAATGGACGAAGTGTCATTTGAGATGCAGAAAAATTGGCAAAAGAGGGCCCTAATCCAACCAAAAACCAGTGAGCTTTGTTTGTTTCAGAAGCTGGTTGGCCGATGGCAGCAAGTTGATCACACAACAATTTGAATTGACGTCCAAAATCACTAACGGATTGAGACCCACGCTTTATATTCTGAAGCTCAGAAAGAATAGCCAACTCACGCGATTTAGAATCGCTGCAAAAAACATATTCAAGGGCCACCCAGATGGATCTAGACGAGTCGCATCCAACCACATGAGCCATGACATCCTCAGATAGGGAGGAGAGAAGGAGACTTTTAAGCTTGCCATCCTCTTTCTTCCATGAAGCATACTCGGGATTAGGATGTGGTTGTCCATCCGATCCAACCGTGGTCATGGAAAGGGGGTTCAACAGAACCATTAACATAGCGTAGTAAATCTTGGCATGAAAGGAAAGATATAACCTGATTGTTCCAGAGAAGATAGTTTGATGAGGAAAGCTTCATTGTGATCATGTGTATTAAAGTAGAAAAGGGGAGAGAGTCGGAAGAAGGGGCTGATTGACTAGCCATTACAAAACAAAGCCAAGAGAAGATATTAGAGAGGATGGGATGGCTAAAATATATGAGCGAGGATGGAGAAGAAACAGGCTGATACCATGTAAGAGTCTGAATTGTATTCAACTCACGCTACAGTGATTTTTTACTGATATGGAATATATAGCTTCAGTACAAGGAAAATGATAAAGGTACATAATTACACGAGATCCTATATACAAGGAATGCTAACCAATTTTGAAATCAAAGTCCATCAATGTCATATGTACGTTGCAGTCATTAATGAGATACGTTATCACAGACCAATTACATATTATCCTTTCATCACTTCTTTTTCTCTCTCTTTCGCTCACTCACTATCCCAAAAATAACCACTCTCAATGAAGCACCTAAGCATAGAGACATGAGTTCAAACAATAATGGGGATATAAACATGAAATGAAAGACACATAGGATTGTAATGTCGGGTTTAGAAATGAAAGGCTTAGGCTCAAATGGGTAACTAAGAGATTCAATCATGCAAGGGTAGACAATTTTTTAGCTCAAATGATCCATAGATGGCCTAAAATCATTTTCCTAAATAACCATGTTCCTTATTCTTATTTCGCCTCGAATGAGTCGTACATATAGTTCTAGACTCAAGTTACCATGCATAGAAATAAAAAGGAATTCAACACTAGTTCTAGCAAATAATCAAAACACAAGTGGAAGAGTTATTCCTAATGCATGCGCTTTCACTACTCATTCGATTCATTAATGCTCATATACAACTTTTATTTATGCAAGGAAATAAGCATATGTAATAGTTCAATCATTGAAACCTTAAAATCATACACACTAGACTCAACATATCACCAGAAAATATTTTTTGATTTTTTTCAAAATTTTCAATTGTTTTGGATTTTTCAAAAATTTATAACACGAAATGATGCATGAGCATACAAAAGAAAACAAAAAATGCAATGCAAGGCATACCTCAACCCACACTTTAAAACTAAGCATTGTCCCCAATGCGACTCAATCCTACACATGCTACTAGCCTCAGAACTAACAACCCCACACTTATAATCAGCATATACACAATTCACGAAATCCTATATGCATGTTCTATCAGCACGAAAATTCGGACGCTCAACGCCCACCAGATATCATAAAGGAAATACAATAGCGGTATACAATAAAAACAAGAAGGGAAGAGATACTGCCCCTCGAAGAACTGTTATGCGAAGTGCACTAACTGTGGGAATCCTCGTGCATGGATGGATGTATGGTGAGCCATTTTGCCCAAGTAAGTTCTCAAGAACTCGGCGCCAACAACTATGCTTCCATCCTGTAATAACCACTCCCGGTCAACGCCAGTCAAACCTGCGAAGAACAGGAAAATTTAAAAAATTTCAACAAACACTTAAATGAACCTAAAGTTGACCCCGAGGGTCATACCGGACGTAAGTTGACCCCACTATCGACCAAAGTGAGTTCCGGGGGACTCAGGGCAACTTTCTGGTCAATTTGGGATATGTTGACTTTTCGCTGGAAAAGTCAACCGAGTGACGTTTTGGTCCATTCGAGGACCGTTTTGGGTCCAAAAAGCTTAGCTGTCATCGCAGCGGTCTTAGTTGAGCCGTTTCCTCGTAGCCGGTTAAGTTTCGTAATTTCTTGGAAAAAGTGCCCGTTCGGGGCCCGAAACGTCCGAATTTCGCGAATCTGATTGGAAAATATCTAGGAGATATTTTCCCAAAAAGGTGTGGGACCCACCTTGCCACTTGTCAAACAAGTGGTGGTGTTAGGTTTTGGGACAAGACAAGACAAGACTTTGATGGTTAGTTTTGCTTTTTAAAGTGTTAGTTTTTTAATAAAACAAAAGGGAAATAAGATGATACACGTCCATTTCAAAAAAAGAAGAAAAGGGTAGGTTTTAGAGAGAGAAAATGAGTTAGGAGATAAGGAGAGAAAAGAGAAGAGGCTTGGGGAATTTGTGACGTTTCTCGATCATCCGACCGGTGGATCGTCTCAGCGATAGAAGAATCGAGTTCACACCGTCATTCTCTACGGTGAGCACCTAACCGATTTTCGTTTTGGAAAGTTAGAATTTTAGGTTTTGAGTTTAAACGATTCAAATATGGTTGGGTTTTGTTTAAGTTTGGTTTAAAGATGATTGGTTGAGGTTTGGAGTTCGTTAGGAACGTTTTGGGGCGAAAAGGGAATTTTTCCCATTGTGTCCATGTGGGGCCCACGTGCCTGGGTATCTGGTTTTTCTGTTCAGGTGGTTTAGAACGTTCCCCGGATCATTTATCCACAACCGGATCGAAATTTGGAATCAAATTGGAAAAGTTGTATTTAACGGGTTTTAGAAACTTTAAACGTTAATTATTTGACTCGGAAGTCAGAATTCGATTCCGTCGAGTGCCTAGGAACCCTTGAATTATTCTAAGACCGTAGAAACGAAAACGGGAATTTTCGGAGCCCCGGAAGGGCGTTTCCAAAACCCGGGCAGATTCGCCATGTCGGGCGAATCGGGCCTTTTCGGGTCCAATATCGACAATGTCGAGTAATTGGGGAGTTTGGGAGTGATCGACATTGTCGGGGTTACTTTTGGGCGTCAGGTTTATTAAAATTCAGCATTATGCCTGCAAGCTTCAAAGCGTTTAAAATTGTGTTCTTTTAGATCGTGCCACGGACCGAGACAAGGGAAAGCTGGGTGAGTGACTGAGATCACACCGGAGCTTGTTGGTTGGCTTTTGGAGAACACGCACGAGGTAGGGAAAATTAACAGTAGAATTGCATGTGACATCCGGGTGTCGTGGGTTAAGTAGGTTTATCGAATATTAGAAAGGCATGATACGGGAACGTAGCGAATATTGGAAATACATGTGACACTTAGGAGTGTCGTAGGAGCAGAGAACTTAGCGTTATTAGAATTACTGGAGGCATATGACCATGCCAGGTGGTTGATTGTGAAACTGTTGATATTAGGACTGTTGGAGGCATTGGTTATGCCGGAGGTTGATTGTGTATTGTTGATGTCTTTGGTGGCCTTGAGAGCCCATGCTATTATTGTTGCGTCTTGGGTGGCCTTAAGAGCCCGTACTATTATCGTTGAGTTTTGGTGGCCGTGAGTGCCCATGGGGTTGTTGAACCCGTGTCTTTACCTTTGGTGTTTTGGGTGACCATGAGTGCCCGTGGGGTTATTGAACCCGTGTCTTTACCTTTGGTGTTTTGGGAGGCCGTGAGTGCCCGTGGGGTTGTTGAACCCGTGTCCTGATTGGCGGTGTGTCTTGGGAGGCCGTGAGTGCCTGTAGGGTTGTTGAGCCCGTGAGTTACTGTTTGTGTGTCTTGGGAGGCCGTGAGTGCCTATGGGGTTGTTGAGCCCGTGAGTGACTGTTGGTAGTTTTGAGAGGCCGTGAGTGCCTGTGAGGTTGTTGAGCCCGTGAGTTACTGTTGGTGTATCCTGTGAGACCGTAAGTGCCTGTGGGGCTGTTGAGTCCGAGTTTTACTGTTGGTGTCTTGGTGGCCATGAGTGCCTGTGAGTGTTGAACCTGTGTTGTTACTGGTTGTTGATCTTGCTTGTGATTGTGATTGTGGTTACCGGAGGTTGGGGGCCCGCTTCATGAAACGGGGGTCCACCAGCACACGCGTCTGCATGTTCAGACGAGGTAGGGGGGCCCGCCCGACAACAAAGGGGTCCTGGCCGCGCGTGTGTGGTTTTGGTTTGTGAGCGTTCTTTGGCTGGCTTACGAGTTAGAGTCTCGGTAAGTTGCGAGCATTCTTCGGCTGGCCTGAACGAGTTAGAGTCTCGGGAGGTTGCGAGCGTTCTTCGGCTGGCCTGACCGAGTTAGAGTCTCGGGAGGTTGCGAGCGTTCTTTGGCTGGCCTGACCGAGTTAGAGTCTCGGGAGGTTGCGAGCGTTCTTGGCACTGAGCAGTTGGCAGCTGGTATGTGATCCTTTGTGATCTTGTTTGGTGTGCGATCCTTTGTGATCTTGGGTGTTGCGTGGTGGTCTTTTGAGTCCTTGGGAGGGGTCGTGATCATTGTATCGGGTCTACTTTACGTGTCAGGGTGTTGAGTTGGTCAAGGAAGGTAACAGTGGGTGTGTGTTCAGTCGGAGTACTTGGGTTGGGTATGGTGTTCCCCGGTGTTGAGTTTGTGTTGGTGTTACCGGCATTGTCTGCTAATTATGCCGTAGTCAGTCTGTTATCCGTGGTGGTGAGTGAACGCTCACCCTAGCTGCTTTTCCTACAGGTACCGTTCGCAGGCTGGACTAGGCGAGCTTCTGAAGCTTGAAGAGCTAGAAGCGGGATTCTGGGTTTATTTGAGTCTAGCGACGTATACCATGCTTTTGTTGGGACTGATTTTGAGTTGTAAATATTATTTTGTTGAACTAAACTGGTATTTTAAAATGTTTAAATGGGAAAAGGTTTCGAAGTGTTTATTATTTTAAATGTTCGCGTCCCGAGTTCGGTTTACTGAAATTGGGGCGTGACACATCCTATATCACCAACTTGCACAGATAGTCAGAAAATAAGAGCATGACATAACATATACAAACAAAGAGGGGTAAGGATATTGGGTTGCCTCCCAACAAGCGCATTTGTTTAGCGTCGTTTGCTCGACGGGTAGGAGGCTCAATCAGGAGGCCTCCCAAACGTCTCATACTTCCATTGCGTCCTCCTCTTTAAGTGTAGATAAGAAGTTGAGATACGGAACACAATGTAGCATAAGAACAATTTCCTTGAGTTTTGTAAGAACTCCAAACTCAAGGCCAACATCATCAAGCTTGCCTTAATAGAATAATTATGATCTAGTTCATCTTAACATAACTTGAGAGGGATATGAATCCCATGAATCGGAAAATGCACCTGTCCACAAGGGTTAGTAGCATCCACCAAAATAGAATAATAGTTCACAAACGGGGTATGAGGAGTAGCAAATGTGTCAAGAGATTCATGATCAATATTAACAACTCTATGCTCAATATTAAATTTAAAGACCAATGGTATAGGTTGAACATATAGAGTTGATTTGCTAGAATCTAAATATGAATGACTCACACTAAAAGGAATTTCGACATCATGCTCGATGTCTAGCAAAATAAAATCAATTGGAGATTCAAGCACAACCCCTTTCTTGAGAGCATCTTGCATAGTACCCATTGGATATCTATTTGATCTGTCAGCCAACTCTATGGATACTATGGGAAGATTTGGCTCAACATGAGTTTGTGAATTATTTTCTATAATTGTACACTCATTATTTACATCGATAAAATTCAATGCATCAAAACTATATGGAGATGGAATTGGCATAATACAAGAGGGATAACAACTTGATACCTCACATTGCGCACTTACCTCTAAACTCATGGTTGAATCAGGAGTTTCTTGCTCTGTTGTGTCACATAAGTGTTCGGAATGATCATCCTCGACGGGGTATGTCTTGTTAATCAATTGTACGAGATCACACAATGGACTTTGAATCTCTTTAGGCAATCGTGAGGAAGTTTCCCTCTAGTTTGGATTAACGGAAATCACAAGAAACTCGCAATCGAAAAACCAATGACCAGTAGCTCCGCATATATCACAATACTTATAATCCATAAAAGTCATGTTGCAAAGAATTAACTAAACAGGTATATACAAAAAAATGAAACAGTCGTAACACAAACTATATAGAAAAGGTTGCCTTAATTGCTCCCCGGCAACGGCGCCATTAACTTGACGCCCTGCGGTTTTAGCACTGAAAAGGACACGACAAGCGTACCGATCATCAAGTAGTATTTTTGGAATTTAAGTTCCGGAATATCGTACCCAAGGGAGCACAAGACAAGAAATTCCTATTTGAAGTTCGTAGTTAAGCTGTTTCGATAATATGATGGTTTTTTTGTTTTAAAAGATCATGCAAATGTAAACAAGTAATTAAAAGGTGAACATATTTAGGTAAAACCAAAGAGATTAGAATCAGAGAAAAAAATAATCTAAGGTTTTGGGTTCATAGAGACCAATTCCAATGCATTTAAACGACAATGAACACTGTGAAGTTGTATGATTTTAAGGGCAACGAATCATCTCTCAAACTAGTCCGAACTCCTCACGTTGTTTCGGACCCTAATGGAATCTAACCACACAGCTCTCACGAATCAGGATGTAGGGAGACCCAAAGCATTACGTTCTTTGATAATTTCTAACTTCCGGTACGAATCCTATGGTTGTTGCAATCGTGTTAACCTAGCTATCACTAGTCTAGATTTAAACCCAATTTGTATAAGATTTCTGACCCAATTGCAACCCACCTCTTGTCACGCCCCAAATCCGGTTCTTACCCGGACTCGAGGCATGACCAAGATAAAATGATTAAAAGGGCAATAACTCAACAATAACTTCCTGAAAATCTCTGATATAAAAACTCAAATCCACATAACTCAATTTAAACACATAAATAACCCTCCAGGGGTGTAATAATAATCCTCCAACAAGGTTTGTTCAAAACTGAAATGAAATGAAAACGAAGTCTCTATAGGACACCCACACCAAGAAGCTCCAGAGCCTCTATTCCTCAAACAAGCCTGTAATCACAACAAATAACTCATAGGGGCGAGCTCGCGCTCAGTAGGGAAAATACATAACAAGGTGGACTTTTAAACTCAATAAATTCAACAGCAAAGTCGACAAAATAATTCTTAATCAAACACGGGTAATAGGTAATCCAGTCAATGTCGTGGCACATGAAGTCACCACCCTCCGATCCACATAAAATGTGTCCTCTCAGATTTTCCCTCAAATCCAGAGGAGACGCATATCATTGAGGCGACCGGAAACAACCCCCTGAGGGCGCTTATCATCGGGATTCTCAGAAACGTCTCCAAGGGATTTCATGTCCTCGGGAACCAAGGTATTACTCCCATAGGAAGCATACACTTGGGTAATTCAATAATATTCAAATAATGATTGAGCAACACACTCAAACCGAAACACGAACGATCCAATCCCAACACACACCAATCCGCTATCACACATAGCTCACGCATCACCGTTTCACCATCACTCACAGCACACGAATCGCATGGTCCCAACACACGAATCACACAATCACAACTTACCGTTCACTTACTAGTCACGACCCATCGGGGCATCGATCACCTGATTGCACCGCTCGGTACAACCAGTCATACTCGATGCTCCAAGCAATCATTTAAGGAAATCAAGCAATCATCCAAATACAGCCAACAGTCCAATACGAGTTCAATCAACCAAACATTAAAACCTTTAAACGAGCATTCAAATATGCAATTCAACTAGTTCTATTAGACTCTTTAGCCTATCCACTAAGCAACCAAACAACCAAGCATGTGATCCTAACACGCAACTAATCTGAGGGCTTCGCCAAGGCCGCTCTACCAGTAAAAAAATTCCCAAGTATTGAAAGCGAGTTACACTAGTGGTTGGCATCCTATTCATTCACCACTAGACACTTCCAGTTATTAGTAATTGAAAGACAATTATGCTAGTTATTCGCATCCTATAGGCATTTCTAGGACCTTTCCGATTTTATTAGCCTAGCATGCATACTAAGCATTTAAACGAGAGGTTAAGACTTTCTCTACCTCAAGGTCTTCCTCTCAACACTCTGATGATAAGCCCGGTGGTCACCACTCCGTTCTTCACACGGGTCCCGGCGTGATCTTTGCTCTTCTAACTTGTGTCCACGTTCTTCCTTCTTTCCTCGCTTGGTCCCATGGTTTTGAACCACAAAAAGACCACAAATTAGTTCCCCCAACAAAGTGTTCTTGTCCTCAAAACACACAACAATGCTCTGAAATGGATCAAGGGTTGAAGAGGTAATGTGGGAATCAAATTGAGCTAAAAGGAAGGGTTTTTGGACTATGGGGTCTGATCCGGAATGCCATACGTGTTGGGTCTCGAGGTAGGGTTGGAGATGAACCAACTCGCAGCGGAAAATCAATGAAAACCAAGAGACGATTAAAACCATGAAACAACTAACAAAGAATGGATTCACAAGAGAAAAATTCAGCACTAGTTCTTACCAAAACAAGAACACCGGTTAACGAATGATTGGCTTGAGTCTCCAAGACGCCTACGTATCCACATGGGAATCAAAGCCACGTAGTTCTTCTCTTTGAGGACTCAAGAACACAAACATGGAGGTGGAAACTAGCCAAACCCGAAATGGCCATGGAAGAGGGAGAGAAAATGTGTTTCCTATTCTTGTCTAGTGTTTGTTATGTTGAAAAAAGATGACTTAAACATAACAAAACCCATACTTGTCCAACTAAAGGCATGGGACAAGCATGGTGACAAGTAAGGTGTAAATAGGACAAAGTATGGCAAGACAAGATTGGGTTAGGTGGTGAATCACCAACACCTTAATCCTTGTCTTGCTTACTTAGTACTAATTAATCAAGACTTGATTAATTAGTTCCATGGGCCTTGGTTGCATGGGCCTTTCATGGGCTTCTTGGAACATGGCCCGTGGCCATTTCCAACGAGGTCCCGTGATTCGCTCATCGCCTCCATGCCTTCCATACCGGAAATGTCCAACATTATCCGACGCGATCAATCCCAAGACTCCAAGCCTTGTCTCGATCCGTAAAGTCCTATTCACTTACGGGCACATGACCCAAAACCCAGTTTTGGTCATGTCCCGAGACAACTCCCTTTTGGCCATTCTCCATAAATGTGTCAATGAGTTTCATCCTCCGGTGTGACCCTTAGGTTTATGCATGTCAATAGATCAACGTAAAATCCCATTTTACTTGATCCTATTTAAGTGGAAACTAACGAGACTTTAGTATTGCCTGACACTACATAACGAATCGACCCTGTCGATTCTAACCTTTCCGTCGTCCCTGTCATTATCCTTTTATCTCCGATATCCTGATTGAGATAAGGCATAGAGCCGTCATCCTTATTATTCTCAATCACCGTTCCTTGATATGTGAGATGACTGAAGATATGATACCCAGTATCATGTGCATGGCCATGCTATTCTTCCAGTCACTCTCGATCAAGCGGCCGAGAACCGATATCTTTCCCATACCTTAGTATGAGGGATAAATCCCTTAGCCGTCTTTCGTGTCACTCATGCAGCCCGTCCCCAAGCCAATCCTGGCCGTTATGGAAGCCCTGTTACGGACAACGTTAGGCTCAGGTCAAACTCAGTTTTTGACTACATAGCGATCACAAAGACTCCTTGGTCTAAGGATACATGACAAGCTACAACACTGAATATGTTCATGACTTAATCTATGGCACATATTCAGGGCGGGTCGTCCAATATCATGTCCCACATGATATCTATGATCAGACTCCGGAATCCCATTCCAACGACTAACAGAACGTAAGCCATAAAGAGCCATCTTTCATACTAGTCGCTTCTAGTGAAGCTTTGTTGACTAGGGACCCATCGAGTGTGATCTATCTCGATCTATGGTTCTATTCGCATGGTGGGCATAGATCAGAGCACACGTCGATATATTACTCCAACACGTAAGTAATATAAAGCCGCTTTAATTTTATTGCTAACGATGATATGTACATTTGGACATTTAGGATTGAACTACGGGCACTAAGACTAACAATACGGACCGTGTGGCTAGCCGTGCCGGAACATGGCACGGGCCATGTCACAGGTCGGCCCGGAAGCCAGCGCGGAACGCATCACTGACCGGCCCGGAGAGCGACACAGACCGTGTCAGGTACCGTGCCGGACTCCCGTCCGTTCCGTGCCGTGTGCCGTGCCGGTACCAGGCCCGTTCCGTGGGCATTCCGTGCCGGCACCTGGCCCGGTCCTGGTCAGGTTCCGTATCAGACCTGACCAGCTCCTTCCCCTTTCTTCCCCAACTCGAATTTCACGAAAATCTCAACACAACCTCCATTTCTAAGCTCTCTTAGCTCCAAAATGTTCAACCAAAGATACCCAACAGCCACACCCTCAATGGGTTCATCAAACTTCAACCAAAAACACAATCCAACATCCTACTTCACTACTCCTTCTCCAAGCAACAACCAAATAAGCAAGTTCTTCCACTTTTAAGCCAAGACCCACAAAACCCAAAGATTGGAAGTGGAAGAAATGGAGAGTTGAGAGTATCTTTACCTCTAGGTAGTTAAGATGGAGAAGATGAAGTGAAAATAAAGGCAAAAGGACCAAGAACAAGCTCCAAAATCCAAGCTTTCTTCTCTATCTTCTTCCTCAAGAAATGAGATCCTCTCCTCCTCTCTGTTGGAATTCTAGGGAGCAAAGCACAGCGGAAAATAAATTTTTTCCCTAGAATAGCCTCAGGATCCATGTAATTCCGAGTAAACCGACAAACAAAAATTAAAGGAGAGATTACCTCTTCCAATTTTTCAGCTTGGTTCGAGACAGGGACCAACTTGCAGATCGTATAACTCAGCAACGAACCGTTGTAATGAAAATCCCTCCGGTCAGATTGAAGGACAATATGTGTAGAACGTTCACACCAAAAATCAGAAAGATCGGACTTCGGATGAACCTCCGATCGAGCACTTTACAGTGGCTGGTCGGACAGAATCTGGGCAGAAAAATCTGGGCAGATTTTTCTCTTCTTCTTGCAAACCAAGAACACTCGAAACAAATGGGTTTGGTGGATTAAGTGTGAGTTGAGACGTTTCCAAAAGGATCCGTCCTCTACCGGTATCCACACCAACAAGATATCCCAAATCGCTTGTGTGCTAGCACAAAGGAAGAACACTTCTTCCTCTCTTTCTCTCCAACTCGTTTCTCTCTCTACCCTTTGAGAACCATTCTCAACACAAAAAATCTGATTATTATTCCCTCTCTTGCATGCTTATATAACCCAACATGACCACACTTATTTTATTTGGAAAAACCCAACACTTGGACTTCCAACTTGGACAAGTGTCTCACTTAGGTTTTGCATGCTTACTATTCCTAAACATGACTCCACTAAGTCATTTCAAGTAAGTCCAACTCTTGGACTTTCTTTTATGACAAGTGTCTCATTTTAGGAGTAGTGCTCATGCAAAAATACCCTATTTGAATTTCAAAAATTCAAGAGTCATTTTTGCATTTTAATTGCCCAACATAATCTTTATTATATTGGTAATTCGAAAAACGAGTTAATGAATAAATAAATATTATATCATATATAATATATTATTATATTCACTTGAGGGACTTCATAAGTCCAATTCGATTTTGGGCTCGTTGTTGTGTGCGACCCTGTAGGCTCATAACACGTGTTGTCAGTGGGCCCGAAATCCTCGTTTCGTCCACATGTCATAGTTGGCCTCTAGCAAGGCATTATGACTACCCAAACGTTTATGATGATTGTTAATCCGACTTAACCTTTACCCGCTAATATGCTAACACTTCTGTCAACGATATCTCGATCGAATAAGGCATAGGGCCGTCATCCTTATTTTATTCAATCGCTGTTTCTTGATCTTAAGTAGATTGCCAGTGATAACTCTTTATCAATTCGCATGGCCATGCTTTTCCTGCAGTCCCACTTATCAAGGGGCCCAAACGATATCTCTCATATTTATATGAGTGACAGATCCCTTATCAGTCAACCATATCTCTCATATGGACACTTATGCACCCAATCACAGCCTTTATAATTGCCCGGTTAAAGACAACGTTTAACTGTGTCAAAGCACACAGCCACCTATGTAGAAATCATGATGACTATAAGGTCAGAGGACTTAAGTCATATTACGGTACTGAGAAATACTCATGACAGTTCCTATGTAGTATTCTCATAGTGGGTCATCCAATGCCATTTCCCTAAATGACATCTATGATTTGACTTCATATCCAATATGTATGATCAGTAAAACGTAATCATCAGCCAACATCATACTAGTCTTAGTATATCAGTAAGAACAGGGATCAACTGAATCATACTCTATTACTTCTAAGAGTTTTACTATCAGGTCCTCAACCCGATGATCTTAAGAAAGAGTATCATTCACACTATTAACATTTCACAAATGATAATAGTAGTGCCAGTGTATTAATGAAACGATAATGCCGTCCATAATCACGATTGGCCTAGGGCACAAAAACCAACACTAGGTCCAATCGACATTACTAGTAATGCCTATTGACCTGACATGACACTCATGTCCAAGGTGTGGAAGCGCCTTGGTCATATGATTAGCCACATTATCATTTGTAGGTACTTTGCATATCTTAGCGTTTCCTCTCTCAATGAGATGGTAACGACTTAGGATGTGTTTGGATTTCTGGTGCGATCTAGGCTCCTAGGCCTGTGCTATCCCCCCATAGTTATCACAATACATGTTTACCGGATCTGATATACTAGGGATGATTCCCAAGTCGGATCCAAACTTTTGTTTAGTTGCATCCAATGCAGCTAACTACTCGTCTTCTGTTGTAGCAACCGTGTTCAGCTCCGAGCTTCTTAAGCTGAACTCACCTTCATTCAAACAAAAACACATAACCAGACTATGATTTCAAATCATCTATGTCGGTCTGGAAGCTAGCATCTATGTAACTCTTTACAGCTAGTTCACTTTTCTGACCGCCGTACAGCATAAAGGCATCCTCAGTCCTTCTCAAGTACTTAAGGATCTTTTAGCTGTCGTCCAGTGACCTTCACATGGACCTGCCTGGTATTTACTCGTTGCACTTAATGCATACGAGATACTGTGTTTAGTACACAACATCGCATATAAGATAAACCCAATATCAGACGCATATGGGATTTTACTCATGCGGTCCCGCTCATCAAGTGTCATAAGACACTGAGTCTTGCTGAGACTAATGCCATGAGACATTGGCAAAAACCCTCCTTTAGAGTCTTGCATACTAAACCTTGACAACACCTTGTCAATGTAAGTGCTCTGACTTAGGCCCAGAAGCTTTCTAGATCTATCTCCATAGATTTTGATACCTAATACATAGGCAGCTTCGCCTAGGTCCTTCATTGAAAAACATTGCCCTAGATAGGGATGTCATTTTCAATGACCAGTATGTCATCTACATACAACACTAAAAATACGATCTCGCTCCCACTAATCTTCTTGTACACACAAGGCTCATCTTTGTTCTTGATGAAGCCAAACTCTTTGACCGATTGATCAAAATGAAGATTCCAACTCCGAGAAGCCTGCTTTAGTCCGTAAATGGATCTTTGCAGCTTTCATACCTTTCCAGGGTTCTCCGGATCGACAAAACCTTCAGGCTGTATCATATACACGTCCTCAAGTAAGTTCCCATTAAAGAAAGCGGTCTTGACATCCATTTGCCATATCTCATAGTCATAATATGCAGCTATGGCAAGGAGAATCCGAATGGATTTAATCATCGCTACTGGTTAGAAAGTTTCATCATAGTCAACACCTTGAGTTTGTCTGAAACCTTTCGCAACCAATCTAGCTTTATAGGTATGTACATTTCCATCCATGCCTGTCTTCCTCTTGAAGACCCATTTGCATCCAATGGTTTTCAAACCATCAGTTGATTCGATCAAGTTCCAAACTTGATTATCATGCATGGATTGTATCTCAGATTTCATGGCTTCAAGCCATTTCTCAGAGTCTGGGCTATTAATAGCCTCTTGATAGGATGTGGGTTCATCTCGATCCACATCTATCACGTCATCATTCTCCGAAGTGAGAAACCCATATCTGATAGGGGCTTGACGTGTCCTATCAGACCTCCTTTGTACTTGTGGTACAACCTCAGGTACTACATTCTCTTGTTCATGTACTTGAGTAACCATTTTAGGCACAACGCTACTTTGTGGGTATGTAACTCTTTTAAGTTCAACAACCCTCCCACTGTTTCTTTTGGAAATAAACTCTCTTTCCAAAATACTCCACCCCGAGCAACAAACACTTTGTTCTCCGTAGCGTTGTAGAAGTAATATCCTTTAGTTTCCTTAGGATATCCTACAAAGAGGAACTTCTCTGATTTGGGGCTAACTTATTCGTCATTAGACGCTTCACATAAGTTACACATCCCCTTATCCTTAGAAAAGACAAATCAGGAACCTTTCCAGTCCATATCTCATATGGTGTCTTATCTACTGCCCATGGTGGTACTCTGTTCAAGACGAATGTAGTAGTTTCCAGAGTATATCCTCAAAATGAGATTGGGAGATCAATGTTACTCATCATAGACTGAACCATATCCTATAGGGTTCGATTCCTCCGTTCATACACACCATTCCAATGTTGTATTCCCGGGGAAGTTAGTTGAGAAATGATCTCACACTCTTTCAGATGATCTACGAACTCTTGGCTCAAATATTCACGACTTCGATCACATCGTAGTGCCTTAATGTTTTGGCCAAGTTGATTTTGTACTTCATTCTTGAAAATTTTGAACCTTTCAAAAATTCCGATTTGTCATGAAGCACCTAAATCGTCCTCTAGCAGTTGCACTTATTGGACCACATACATCCAAATGTATAATCCCCAATAAGCCACTAGCTCTCTCACCGTTTCAGAAAAAGGTTTCTTTGTCATCTTGTCCATTAAATAAGATTCGTACGTTTCAAATGATTCATAAAAGAATCCAAAAGTCCATGGAATTGGAGTTTTGATACGTGTTTCTTATTTACATGAATCAAGCGGCAATGCTAGAGGAATATAAGGTTTGTCTCATCAGACTTAAACCCTCTTGTATCAATGTTATAGTGGGACTTCTCATTAGAGTCTTCTATGTTCAAAACATGAAGACCTCTAACTCGAGAAGCATTTGCATGATGAACGTTATCATGAGAAAGACTAAACTTACTATTCTCAATAGCAAACTTATAGCCTTCTTTGTCCAAACACGAAATGGAGACGATACTCCTACAAAAATGTAGGTACATGATAACATCGTTCAAAATGCAAAACAAGCCCACTAGGCAAGGCTAATTCGTATGTCCCCACAGCTAAGGCAATGACTCCATGGTCATCCCCAACTCGTAGGTCCACCATGCCTTCCTTCAATGCCCTCTTACTTTTGAGTCCCTACACATTTATACAAATGTGGGATTTGGATCCAATATCCAATATCCAAGAAGCAAAAAGTAGATGCATTTATTTCTATAACATGAATACCTGAAGAGTTGGGTACACTACCCTTGTTCTTCTTCAGATCATCGTTATATTTCTGGCAGTTCCTCTTCCAGTGACCAACCTCATTGCAGTAATGGCAAACCGAGTCCTTTGGGGTTGGGATTCGAGGTCCAGACCTTGGTCCATATGCGGTCCTTGGTGTCTACTTGGGCCCTAGCTTTGACATGGGCCTTAAACCCATAGGAGCTATATGACCCTTTCCATTTCCAATAGGAGCCATATGACTCTTTCCCTTGCTTACCCATTTTCTCTTGAACTCGATTCTTTTCTTGACCATCAAAACATCCCTAGCATTACTCTTAATGCTCTTCTCAGCAGTTTGAAGCATCCCATGCAACTCTGAGACGGTCTTTACCATACTATGCATATAGAAGTTCATAATGAAACCATGAAATTTATCAGGAAGTGACTGGAGGAGAATATATGTAGCCAACTCTGGTTCCAGCTTGAAACAGAGCATTTCAAGATGCTCTAGATAACCCTTTATCTCGAGCACATGAGGGCCTACATTCTTTCCAGTGTGCATCTTGCATGACATAAGTTTCTTGACGACATTGAACCTTTCAATCCTGGCTTTCTCTTGGAACATTTCCTTGAGTTGAGCCATCATGTCATACGCACTCTCCTCTATCAATTGCTTCTGGAGATCAGCCTCCATGGAACCAAGCATTATACAAATGACATCAACAGAGTCAATGTTTGGTCCAACCATCTCTAATGGATTTTGAAGCATTTGAGGCTGGTTCCTCCGGAACTGGCTCATCCAGGATATACTATTTCCTTTCCTGCCTGAGAACAATTCTCAGGTTTCTGGCCCAATCCAGAAAATTTGTCCCATTGAGCTTATCCTTCTCAAGGATCGATCGTATCGATAAATTATGTGAATTGTTTGAAGACATGATCTACAACAGATAGATATGCAAAGTCATTAATACAGATATAAAACAATCAACCCTTTGTTGTATCTTCAAGATACATTAAAAGCCAAGATCCATATTGAATTCCACTTAGAGTAAGCGTTGGCTTAATCGCCCCAAGTAGAATTAATTAGGTAGGTAACCCTTTACCAATTGCATCACTATGCAACTCTTGGATAGAATAAACACATCATATGTGTTGGCACAAATTCTATCTAATGCCCTAGGTCCAAAACCTTTTTGTAAAACCTAGAAAAGTTCAACCATATCCGGATATGAAACCTCGCCTACTATGCGCACCACGCTTTGGCATAACCTACACATAGCAACCAAAATTTCACTCCATGCTATCAAACTTAAACGACAATGTGCACCACGCTTTGGCATAACCTACACTTAGCAACTTAAGGTTTGATCCATCTAACTTTAGACAATTGTGTGCACCACGCTTTGGCATAACCTACACACAACGTTCTAAGGTTGGATAAATGCTTAATCCATCCCATCTAGCTTAGAGGACTATGTGCACCACGTTTTGGCATAACCTACACATAGGTCTAAGGTTCGATAGGTGGACCAATATGGAAGGCATCTCACCGACTTAATATTTAGTTTTAGGGTTGATTTTACCTTAATGTATCAGATACAAAAAGGTCCGTTGTATCACATACAAACGGTCTAAGCACTTTAACAACAAATAAGTCATGCAATACCATGCATAAGCATAAAAGTAAACGTGTCATAGCATAGCCCATTACTAAGTTGTTCTTCATAAGCCCATATGAAGACCAAAGGTCAATCCTAGGGGTGAAACAAAAACAAGCCTTGAAGAGAACTCTTCATCTTGAACCTCCGTCTTTGAGTTCCACCTCCCACTTTTCTTTTTGACCTTCCTTCAAAATTGATTCTCTTGAAAAACACCGTCTTGGGCTTCTCTTGTTACAAAGAACTTATTACAATAAAAAATAATGACACGCAGGCCGTATTTAAATTACAAACCCAAATAAAATTAAAGTAAGCAAATTGGTCGGGATGGGATATGCTATGCACCATGCATCAAACAACACACTTACAATATCAACATATCATAAGAAACAAATTTATTTAATGATAATTGTAGCGCCTCTAACGGGGTGAAGGGGTTCGGAGAATTTTTCACTAAGGCATTTGAATTGCCAAAGAAAAACCTCATTGGAATTAATCCAACCATTGGATTTTATGATATTCGAACTTGTTTTAAAACAACTCGAATAATCACAATTCCATTAACAAATCACAATCATATTGTGAATTAAACCATATGTTCATAATGTCACGCCCCAATTTCAGTAAACCGAACTTGGGACGCGAACGTTTTAAAAACATAAACAACACTTGAAACCTGCTATCATTAGACACTTTAAAATACCAGTTTAGTTCAACAAAATAATTACAATTTATAATACGTCCCAACAAGTGGACGAAAGTACAAGGTATCCGTCACTAGACTCAAAAGACAAAACCCGGACTCCGCTCCTAGCTCCACAAGCTTCGAGAGCTTAACTAGTCCGTCCCACGAACAGTACCTATAGGAAAAGCAGCTAGGGGTGAGCGTTCGCTCACCACCATGGATAACAGACTGACTACGGCATAATTAGTAGAGAATGCCGGTAACACCAATAATAAAGTCTACACCGGGGGACACTGTTCCCAACCCAAGGACTCTGACTGATCATACAACCACTGTTACCTTCCTTGACCAACTCAACACTTTGACAAGTAAAGTAGACCCGACACAACTATCGACGACCTCCTCCAAGGACACGACAGAAAGCTACGCAACACCAAACAAAGTCACAAAGGATCGCACACCAAACAAGATCACAAAGGATCGCAAACCAGCTGCTCAGTAACCTCCCTCACCAGACTCAACCTCAAACTCGTAAAGTAAAACCGACACAACAACAATGACGACCTTCCCCAAAGACACGAACACGGATCAGGCTAGCCGAAGAATGCTCAGAACCTGCCGAGCCTCGTACACGGATCAGGCCAGCCGAAGAATGCTCGTAACCTGCCGGGACCCGGTCACGGATCAGGCTAGCCGAAGAATGCTCATAACCTTTCGGGATCCGGACACGGAACAGGCTAGCCGAAGAATGCTCAGAACCTGCCGAGGCTCGAGTTTGGTCAGGCCAGCCGAAGAATGCTCGTAACCTGCCAAAATCCACACCACTCCCCGACACACAGTCGGTTCGGGCAAACGCAACCACAAACACAAGCAAGTTCAACAAACAGGCACTCAAGGCCACTCAAGACACCTCAACAGCAAATCTCGGACTCAACAGCCCCACAGGCACTCACTGCCACCCAAAACACCAAATGACCATACAGGCTCTCATGGCCACCCAAAACTCAACAATAAACAACACGAGCTCTCAAGGCCACCCAAACTCAACAACAATTAACACTGGTTCTCACGGCCACCCAACTCAATAACAATTAACACGGGCTCTCAAGTCCACCCAAACTCAACAACAATTAACACGGGCTCTCAAGGCCACCCAAACTCAACAACAATTAACACGGGCTCTCAAGGCCACCCAAACTCAACAACAATTAACACGGGCTCTCAAGTCCACCCAAGACGCCAAACTATACAATCAACCTCCGGCTTAACCCAAGCCTCCAACAGTCCTAATATCAACAGTTTCACAATCAACCTCCGGGCATGGTCATATGCCTCCAGTACTCCTAATATCAACAAGTTCACAAACAACCTCCGGGCATGGTCATATGCCTCCAGTAAATCAATTAACGCTAAGTTCTTTGCTCCTACGACACTACTAAGTGTCACATGCTTTTCTCATAATCGCTACGATCCCGTATCATGCAATTCTAATAATTACTACGATCCCGTATCATGCAATTCTAATATTCGCTAACCTACTCAACCCACGACACCCCAGTGTCACATGCTGGACGGCGCTAAAGGGAAAATTAGGTCAAAAACCCTAATATTCGAGCTTTATAGCTCGGCCAGTCAAGCTGGGCCTCTAACGGGCCTAATGCACGGCCCAAAGCGAAGGGACAGGGCTCTGCCTGCTTGTGCAGGGTCTGGCCGGGTCAAGCCGGTCGGGTCTGGGTTGCTGGTCGGGTCCGGTCCGACTCAATAGTTTTTTTTTTTAAGGGTCTTCACACATAACATAGTATTAGTGCCCCCTAAAGGATGCTATCATCACTTGAACTAAGATGATACTAGCACTTATGCATGTATGCTACTAGCACTTGCAAAATATGCTACTAGTACTCATGCATGCGTGCTACTAGCACCTTCAACATTTCATAATCACATTATGAAATCAATTATCCATTCTCAATAGATTATTTTCACGGTTCATAACCGTGCACCCCAATTAGAAAAACTAATTTGCATAATCATAGTTCACAACTATAACACATGTTGTATAATCCTATTATCCAACATGCCTAAATCATGCAAATTCAGCCTACAATCAAACATGCATCAACATGCAACAACAAAAACCTCTTAAACACGAAAGCTCAAACAACAACCAAGCATGCATGGTCGGTTTAAACGAATTACAAGAGGCTCTGATACCACTGTTGGAATTCTAGGGAGCAAAGCACAGCGGAAAATAAATTTTTTTCCCTAGAATAGCCTCAGGATCCATGTAATTCCGAGTAAACTGACAAACAAAAATTAAATGAGAGATTACCTCTTCCAATTTTTCAGCTTGGTTCGAGACAGGGACCAACTTGCAGATCGTATAACTTATCAACGAACCGTTGTAATGAAAATCCCTCCGGTCAGATTGAAGGCCAATATGTGTAGAACGTTCACCCCAAAAATCAGAAAGATCGGACTTCGGATGAACCTCCGATCGAGCACTTTACAGTGGCTGGTCGGACAGAATCTGGGCAGAACAATCTGGGCAGATTTTTCTCTTCTTCTTGCAAACCAAGAACACTCGAAACAAATGGGTTTGGTAGATTAAGTGTGAGTTGAGACGTTTCCAAAAGGATCCGTCCTCTACCGGTATCCACACCAACAAGATATCCCAAATTGCTTGTGTGCTAACACAAAGGAAGAACACTTCTTCCTCTCTTTCTCTCGAACTCGTTTCTCTCTCTACCCTTTGAGAACCATTATCAACACACAAAAATCTGATTATTCTTCCCTCTCTTGCATGCTTATATAACCCAACATGACCACACTTATTTTGTTTGGAAAAACCCAACACTTGGACTTCCAACTTGGACAAGTGTTTCACTTAGGTTTTGCATGCTTACTATTCCTAAACATGACTCCACTAAGTCATTTCAAGTAAGTCCAACTCTTGGAGTTTCTTTTATGACAAGTGTCTCATTTTAGGAGTAGTGCTCATGCAAAAATACCCTATTTGAATTTCAAAAATTCAAGAGTAATTTTTGCATTTTAATTGCCCAACATAATCTTTATTATATTGGTAATTCGAAAAACGAGTTAATGAATGAATAAATATTATATCATATATAATATATTATTATATTCACTTGAGGGACTTCATAAGTCCAATTCGATTTTGGGCTCATTGTTGTGTGCGACCCTGTAGGCTCATAACACGTGTTGGCAGTGAGCCCGAAATCCTCGTTTCGTCCACATGTCATAGTTGGCCTCTAGCAAGGCATTATGACTACCCAAACGTTTATGATGATCGTTAATCCGACTTAACCTTTACCCGCTAATATGCTAACCCTTCTGTCAACGATATCTCGATCGAATAAGGCATAGGGCCGTCATCCTTATTTTATTCGATCGCTGTTTCTTGATCTTAAGTAGACTGCCAGTGATAACTCTTTATCAATTCGCATGGCCATGCTTTTCCTGCAGTCCCACTTATCAAGGGTATTTATATGAGTGACAGATCCCTTATCAGTCAACCATATCTCTCATATAGACACTTATGCACCCAATCACAGACTTTATAATTGCCCGGTTAAAGACAACTTTTAACTGTGTCAAAGCACACAGCCACCTATGTAGAAATCATGATGACTATAAGGTCAGAGGACTTAAGTCATATTACGGTACTGAGAAACACTCATGACAGTTCCTATGTAGTATTCTCATAGTGGGTCATCCAATGCCATTTCCCTAAATGACATCTATGATTTGACTTCATATCCAATATGTATGATCAGTGAAACGTAATCATCAGCCAACATCATACTAGTCTTAGTATATCAGTAAGACCAGGGGTCAAGTGAATCATACTCTACTACTTCTAAGAGTTTTACTATCAGGTCCTCAACCCGATGATCTTAAGAAAAAGTATCATTCACACTATTAACATTTCACAAATGATAATAGTAGTGCCGGTGTATTAATGAAATGATAATGCCGTCCATAATCACGATTGGCCTAGGGCACAAAAACCAACACTCTCTCCTTGTGATTTTCGGCTACAACAAGAGGAAATAAGCTGAATTGTTGCTCCCTTTCCTTTAAATGAACTAAAATGTCAATTTACTCAAAAGCCCTTAAGGTCTTATCCCTTTAAAGGTAACTTAGGAGGGTATGAGGGTCATTTGAATCCCCCATTTTCATCCTCCAAGCCAAGCATGACAAGTGTCATGTGTGGTCACTCCTACTTAATAAAATTTCTGCTTTCCAAGATTTTATCGAAAGACACCCGATATTAAGCCCAAGTTTGACCGATGGTTGACTTTAACAATATTACTGTCAAATTGAAGGAAACGGCCGAACTAAGCTAACCGTGACGTTGGCTAAGCTTTTTGGGCCCCGGAAAGGTCCCGAATGACAATCCGAGTCATCGGTTGACTTTTCCGGTCGAAAGTCAAACTTAGCTAGGATCCACCAGTTCTACCGGGATCGACCGGGGGCGGGTCTTACAATCTACCCCCCTTAAAAGAATTTCGTCCTCGAAATTTAAAGACAACGGTATACCTTAGTGGTTGAAAAGGTGGGGATACTTCGCGCGGATCTCATCCTCGCGCTCCCACGTGGACCCAGCTCCTCGGTGACCCCACTCCACTAAGACCAACGGAATTGTCTTGTTCCGCAAGACCTTCTCCCTTGTACCCAAGATCTCGACGGGCTGCTCCTCATAAGTGACATCATCAGCTACCTCGATGTCTGACCACTCAATGACGTGCGAGGGATCTGCCATATACTTCCGTAGTTGGGACACGTGAAAAACGTTATGCACGTTCCCAAGTTGCGGTGGTAAGGCTAACCGATAAGCTACAGCTCCGATCCTCTCTAAGATCTCAAATGGTCCAACAAAACGCGGTGCCAGCTTGCCTCCGCTGCGGTTAAACCGCACTAGACCCTTCTTTGGGCTTACCCTCAGAAATACGTGCTCCCCGACCGCGAACTCAAGTGGTCTGCGACGTCTATCTACATAGCTCTTCAACCGCTCTCTAATCAAAGTGACCTTCTCAGTCGTCTCTCTGACCATGTCTGGTCCAAGTAAGCTCCGGTCCCCAACCTTAGCCCAACATACTGGCGATCTACACGGCCTGCCATACAAAGCCTCGAATGTTGCCATACCAATGCTGGAATGGTAACTTTTGTTGTCAGCAAACTCTGCCAAAGGCAAATGATCCTCCTATGATCCCTAAAAGTCAAGCACACACGCTCGAAGCATGTCCTCCAGAATCTGAATGGTGCGCTCTGACTGTCCATCTGTCTCAGGATGGTAAGCTGTACTCAACAGTACCTCAGTGCCCAAAGCCTTCTGTAGATTCTTCCAGAACCTGGATGTGAAACGAGGGTCCCTATCGGATACCATTGACACTGGTACCCCATGTAGACGAACAATCTCCCTGACATACAACCGACCCAAAATGTCCACAGTATCATTCATCCTCATACCCAGAAAGTGTGCCGACTTGGTCAGTCGATCAACCACCACCCAAACAGCATTGTGCCCCTTCGACGACCTTGGTAACCCACACACAAAATCCATAGTCACATGCTCCCACTTCTACTCGGAGATTGGTAAAGGCTGTAGAAAGCCTGCGGGACGCTGATGCTCGGCCTTCACCTGTTGGCAGGTGAGGCATCGGGAAACAAAGTTTGCAACTGCCCTACGCATCCCACTCCACCAGAACTGTCGTCGTATGTCTCTATACATCTTGTTGCCACCGGGGTGCACAACCAGACGGGAGTGATGGCACTCTCGCCACACGGTGTCACTGAAACCGCTGGGCACAAACAACCGTTCTCTAAAACGAAGACCCTGATCAGTGCCCATCTCCCAACCCTCGAGCTTGACACCGTCGATCAATCTCTCACGAATCCCTACTGTCTCGTCATCCTCGGTCTGTGCCTCCAGTACTCGAGCAAATAACGTGGGCTGAGCCACCAAGGCACACAAGGCCATACCATCTGTAACCTCCTCCAACTCCAGTCTGAATAAGCTCAACTGCTCTAGCATGTCCCACTCTCTGACCGCCATGCTGGCAACACAATGACTCGACTTCCTGCTCAGAGCATCGGCGACGACGTTCGCCTTGCCCGGATGATAGAGCAGCTCGAAGTCGTACTCCTCAAGTAACTCCATCCATCGCCTTTGGCGCATGTTCAGATCGCGCTGTGAGAAGATATACTTGAGGCTCTTGTGATCTGAAAACACCCTGAACTGCTCACCATAAAGATAGTGTCTCCAGCTCTTCAGCCCAAATACCACCGCTGCCAGCTCAAGATCATGGGTCGGGTAGTTGCGCTCATGCACCTTCAACTGCCTCGAGCCGTAAGCAACTACCCTTCCACTCTGCATCAAAACACAACCTAGCCCTTCGCCTGAGGCGTCACAATACACGTCATAGCCTACTCCTCGCTCTGGAACAATCAACACTGGAGCGGTAGTCAATCGAGCCTTTAGCTCGCGGAAAGAGTTCTCACACTCATCTGTCCAAAGGTACTCCGCCCCCTTGCGAGTCAAAGCTGTCATAGGTGCTACTAGACGCGAGAAATCCTGAACAAAGTGTCGGTAATAACCTGCCAACCCTAGAAAGCTCTGAATCTCAAATACACTGCTGGGTCTGGCCCACTTCGACACTGCATCAACCTTTGCCGGGTCGACCAAGGTGCCCTCTAAAGATACCACATGCCCGAGAAACTTCACCTCGGTGAGCGAAAATTCGCACTTCTCCAGATTGCCGTACAATTGGTGAGTGCGTAAGAGCGTCAAAACGGTCCCCCGAGATAGCTCCTCCAGGAAGACCTCTGGGAACTCACGCACTACCCTCGGTAGTTCTCTACTACTCTACACGATCTCTTCCTCAGATCCCGTAGTCAAGGCGGATAGGAGAACTCCGCTCTTGCTACCCAAAACACACGTGATCACCCTATCACCTGACCTCACTGTCACCTGACGTCGATAGCAATCGATCGTGGCTCGATACCTCGCGAGCCAGTCCATACCCAGAATCACGTCAAAGGCATTCACATCAAGAACGAGTAAGTCACCAAGAAAGGGGCAATCTGCCACCCTAATCGCACAGTCTCTACAAACGGTGCTCAACACCACCGCACCCGTAGCCGGGGTCTCCAAACAAAGGGGTTGACTCAAAGTCTCCACCCGCAAACCCAAGGAAAAAGCAATAGACGAAGGGATGACGAATGGGAAGCTCCTGTATCAAACAGAAAAGAAGTCCACAAATTATAAAGCAAACACGTTCCCTGAGTGGCCTCATGGCCGGCGTACGGCCTCTCAACTCTGGAATCGGTAACTGCAAAGACTCGGCCCTGCTGTGCCGATGGTCCTCCTCTCGGTGGTCGGGGAAGTGCCACCTGCTGCCCAGCTCTCGGCTGGTGTCTCTGATCTGCTGCTCCCGCCGCCTGACGCGGAGCTCTCTGCTGTTGTGCCTGACGTGGTCGGCCAGGTGGTGCATGGCGAGTCTGAGTCTGCTGGGGCCTCGGTGCAGGCGCTCTACCAGCTAGCTCAGGGCACGCCCGAATGAAATGATCAGATCGACCACTCTGGTAGCATCCCCTCTGTCACCCCTGCTGTGCCAGCTCAGGACACGCACGCGCGAAGTGGTCAGGACTGCCACTCTGGTCCCCTGGGGACGATCATCATGGCGCTCTACAGGTCTATTGCCCCTCGGGCAGTCTCGTGCCAGGTGACCCTGTTGTCCACACCGACGACACATCTGTGCCACCGGGGCGGGTCCAACTGACGCGACGGTCCCTGCTCGGCGCATGCCATCCTGCTGAAACTGAGGCTGGAAGTGTCCTGCAACTCTCTGTCTGCATCGGTCTCAACGATCAGACGGCTGAACAAAACCACTCGGCCTAGGCCTAGTCTCTCGCACCCTAATGGTCTCTTTGAAGTGTCTCTCCATGGCCAAAGCCTGATTTAAGAGCGTGGAGTACTCTGCGGTCCTGAAGGCGATGACCCGTTTGGCTATCGACGGGGTTATCCCGTTCTCGAATCTCCTGCAACGGTCGTCCGCAGTCCGTACCAACTCCGGCGCGAAGCGGGCCAGAGAAGTAAACCTCACTGCATACTCTGAAACGCTCAATCCTCTCTGACGTAGATCTAGAAACTACTGGCGCCTATCGTCCCGAATGGAGCGAGGGAAGTACTGTTCCAAGAACAGCCTACTGAACAACTGAAAATCACTGCCGACCCTGTCCTACACTGACTGCCACCAGTAGTAGGCCTCTCCTTCAAGCTGAAAAGTGGCGAATGAAACTCTCAAGCGCCCCTCCGATACTCCAGAGGTATCGAGGTTGCATGTAACCCGCTCCAACCAGCCCGAAGCTGCCTCGGGGTCCGCTCCCCCGGAGTAGGTCGGCGTACCGAGTCTACGAAACTCCCTGAGCGACTGGGCCGTGAGGCTATCCAGCTGTCCTGGCCTCTCCTCAAAATCTGCTGAAGCAACAAGCACGGGCTCTGGTGCCGGTGCCGTAGTCCCTTGCTGCGCACTCAAGGCTGCTAGCACAGTGCGAACCACCTCCTCGAGAGGGGTCGCCTGAGTCGGCTCTGCGACTGGAGATGTCTTGGGTGGCGACCCCGTTGGTCCACCCTCAAAGCTCTAATGCTCTGTGGAAGCAGCACCCTGGGCGTCAGCTGCCCCCTCCTGATCAGCGGCAGGTGCTTGACTCGGACCCCCAACTAGGCGGCTCTGGGTACCTCTCAAAACATACGTACGAGCCATGTCGCCTATCCGCCTGCACGGATAACGCACATGTTCAGTACTTAGTTCAACAACGGTTCTCACACGTTACAAGGACGATCACGCGCGTCACACAAGTCACCCACATTTTACAGCTCTTAAGCTTAGTAGATATGTATACTCATATATAATAGCACACAAGTTCGCATCTCTATGCGTCTCACAACAACAACCAGTGATTTAAGCAATCAACCACCAACTCCCACATGAGGGTTCCAACTCAAGCCCACCATACAAGCACAAATCAATTGGCATACCCCTTGCTCGGTTATCCTTTCACAAGGAGGGGTTTAGTACTTAACACAAATCAATTCAATAATTACCCTTAACCTCTCCTTTCCCTCCATGAATCCCCATATCTTAACTCTTACCCAAACTTTTCCATTTCGATCTCATGTTGTTACAACCCGATTCAGGCGTCCCCGAACCTCATTGTAACAACTTGACATCGAACCATCACGCTCAACTACAGTGGTGCCCCTGAGTCAACCAGTGATGGTGTAATCCTTTTAGTTCTACTGAAAATTCGGCATGACCCATTCGTAATTCCCCTTAACCCTCCGCTTAAGCGGGACAAGTACCAACACAAATTCACAAGACAAAAGTACACAGAGTTCTCATGCTCCTAACGAACACAACACAATCAATAAACGGAGTTCTCGTGCTCCCAAATACTACGGGGTTCTCGTGCCCCAAACTCGCCACACACGGGCACACAGGGTTCTCGGGCCCCAAATCTCAACACTAAAACATGCTCGCAACTTCCCGAGACTCTAACTCGTAAGCCAGCCTAATGACGCTCGCAACCTCCCGAGACTCTAGCTCGTAGGCCAGTCAAAGGACGCTCGCAACCTCCCGAGACTCTCACTCGTAGGCCAGTCAAAGTACGCTCGCAACCTCCCGAGACTCTCACTCGTAGGCCAGTCAAAGTACGCTCGCAACCTCCCGAGACTCTCACTCGTAGGCCAGTCAAAGTACGCTCGCAACCTCCCGTGACTCTCACTCGTATGCCAGTCAAAGTACGCTCAATACAAGCACACATGGAGTACTCATGCTCCATAAAAGCGGTCAACCACAAGTCAACACTTGAACAAGACCAAACTACCACTCGAAAATTTTCGAAATGATCCACCAAAATGGCAACACCGCCAACCGTTGGCTCACTCTACAATGAATGCATAGCGGGTCGATCATTGCCCGTTAATCCAATTCCGATCTCAACCATTTGGCTTCACTGATCACTAGGGAGAGGATACCAATCAAGTAATGCAGACATTGTAGTGTAAAGACTCCATTTAGGACAAACATTCAAGCGACTCTCGACTTAGGTCGTTCCCACTCACTGCGTCAATGTTTCCAAATCCCATCACTGAGCATCACGACTTAGACTCCCTAACTCTAACCACCTAATTGACTTTGGTCTGAGGTTTGAAAACCAGTTCACAAGACACCTATTTCAAATGAAAACAGGCTCTGATACCAAATTGTCACGCCCCAAATCCGGTTCTTACCCGGACTCGAGGCATGACCAAGATAAAACGATTAAAAGGGCAATAACTCAACAATAACTTCCTGAAAATCTCCGATATAAAAACTCAAATCCACATAACTCAATTTAAACACATAAATAACCCTCCAGGGGTGTAATAATAATCCTTCAACAAGGTTTGTTCAAAACTGAAATGAAATGAAAACGAAGTCTCTATAGGACACCCACACCAAGAAGCTCCAGAGCCTCTATTCCTCAAACAAGCCTGTAATCACAACGAATAACTCATAGGGGTGAGCTCGTGCTCAGTAGGGAAAATACATAACAAGGTGGACTTTTAAACTCAATAAATTCAACAGCAAAGTCGACAAAATAATTCTTAATCAAACACGGGTAATAGGTAATCCAGTCAATGATGTGGCACATGAAGTCACCACCCTCCGATCCACATAGAATGTGTCCTCTCGGATTTTTCCTCAAATCCAGAGGAGACGCATATCATTAAGGTAGACACGAGTAGGGAAACTTTGGGAGTCCCGAGGGACGTTTTCCCGATTCCGGGCAAAATGGGCCTTCCGAGCCCATTTTGCCAAGTTGAGCAATTGGGATTAGTTTGGGTATTTCCCTCTTTGATTCACACTTGAGTTAGCATTAATTCTTGTATTGCTTGTAATCTTAGACTTTGGACCCGAGCTTAGCGGAGGAAGAGGTTTGTGGACCCCGTGAGGTGACGAGGAGGAAGCAAGCCAGGTCGTCCGATGCTAGGATTGGATTGCTTTTGAGGTAGGGAAAGTAGCGAATACCGATTTAAGTGCGGAAAGTTACTAGTATGCCTATAGGTCATAATTACTTGATTAAATTGTTATAATTGAATGATTAGGATGTGGGGAAAGAGTGAAATGACGGATAGCTTACGAGCCATGCCGAACCGTAAGTTTGGGATTGTCGTGTTGTAGAAATACATGCGGGCCATGTAAAGCCCTTAGGTTGTGTGTTGATTTAAATACCATGATCTTTGATTGAGATGTATGATGTGTGATTTAGTCGTTGTTAGATTGAGAATCATGTTATGATATGCTCGTTGTAGTGCGTTGATATGTTTGGGCAAGTGTGCCATGCTTGTTATGACGTGAACCGATGGTTGTGATATGGTCGGGTGATTGATAGACCGAGACGACATGTTGTGGTAAGATTGGTGGGCTTGGTAAGCCGTGATTGATTTATGGCATTATAATGCGTGATATTATCTTGATGTGTGTTCCAAGATGAGTTGTATTCTGGTATGGTATGTACACCGAGGGGGTACGCCGGTGTAGGGTGTACCTAAGCCGACAGTGTGGTCCCACGTATGCGCGGTCCCCCGGTGTGTTATTCCGGTATGATACCTACATCGATGGGGTATGCCGGTGTAGGACATCTAGGCCGAGGGTTTTTGATTTGGCACTTGGTGTCGTGTTTATGCCCCGACGGATTTCTGGGAAGACATCTAGGCCGATGCTGTTCCGGTGTGATGTATTGTGATTGTGCCCCGTCGGATTTTCGGGAAGATATCTAGGCCGATGTTGTGTGTTCCAGTGTGAAATGATAGAGTCGGGATGTGGACAGCCGGCGGAGTCGGTGACTGCGATACGGGACGTGTGCTTATTTTATTGTATGTTGTATGCATGAAACTTGAATAAGTGAAGTGAGTATAGTGTGATAGTGGTCGTGTAAGTATGTCGGTGAGAGTGGTTATAATCTTGGAACTGAGGATTGTGGTTATGAAAGTCTATGTTGTGTTTAATTATGTGTTGTGCTATTATGCCCTAATTGGACGGTTACTCGTAGTGGTGAGCGGACACTCATTTCCTTAACTACTTTTCCTACTGAGCGAAGGCTTACCCCCTTTACCTTTTTGTTTTATAGGTCTTGAGCGGGATTTGTGCTAGCGGGATTCTCGGCGCTTGGGAGCTAGCGATGGTCTTGTCTAGTTTCTAGAGACGTACTGTTTAAATTGCCGTTAAACTTGGAGTTGTTGACTCATGAGGTTACTTGGAGATTTTAAACTGTTATTTGAGATCCTTTTCGATATTAAAATTGTTCTATTATTTATTATTTTAATTCACGTCTCGTGTCCGGTCAAAACCGGATTTGGGGCGTGACACTATTGCCCTCATACCTCACGAATAAATTAACATGTCCGAGCTTCAACCACGTCTCACCAAACGAACTACAATCGTAACAGATGGACGAGAGGACTACCGGGGCCTATCACCACGCACAAAGGTGCCCTGCTTATGAAAACTCCCCAAACTCAAAATTGTTCGTTCCTAGTCAAATCAGACCACACAAACTAGGCACCAAGAACTATCGGCCTGACAACACGTGGCAAGGACGAGGGCATCACACTGTGTTCGAGCATAGTGTCGTCAAGTAGACCATGCCGATGTCAAGTAAGAGCTCGTATGAGCAAGCAAATCGAGAACAATATACCAACTAGAAGAACATATATGCGTCGATGAGAAAGGAAGAGTACCTTAAATCCGTCCACAAAGGCAAGAACTGGGAAGCTCACAAGGGTTGAGCGAACCAGGTGAGGCAGCACAGATTCTGCACGAATGACCAATGCATATTCTGGAGGCGATCAGATACACCAAAGATGTCAACGATGAGACAGGATCTGCAAGAGGACCAATCAAGACCCCTTGGTGAAATGAGGTGGACGAGGAGCAGAACCATTAGAAGGGAAAGAAGAGGGGAAAGAAGGGGAACAAAGAAGAAGTGAGAAGAAGTGAGAAGGGATCACCACTAACGACCTCTATGGTCAAACACAATGACATCGTTGGTGGAGAGACAAAGAAGGGAGTGACGCAACAACAATAAGATTTTTTAGGAGCAGAGTGTTTTTGAGATCAATAGATGTTGCTTATCCAAACGGGTTCAATCTTGTAAGAAAATCCAGATTGAGTATTAATTTTCAAAATCATAAAAGCCGGTAATGCCATCAAACTTTATTTTATATGTTTTTTTGTGGTAAAGTTTTACTACGTTTGAAATGAAGTTATAAAAGGTTAATTACCCTTTTCTAACTCGTAACAAATTTTTAGTATCTTTATATTTTATAACGTTCAATAAGAGTTTACCCGAACCAGAAGAAGGAGGGCGACGAAGCAGGCTCTAGCGAGCACGAAAGGAAGGAGGGGTAAGAGGAGGGAGGGGGCCGGTGACCTCCAAAGCCTTAGAAGCTGGAGGCGGTAGATCAAAGAAGAAGGTGGGCTTTTAGGATTTCGAAGATTTTGGCTTGGGAGAAGAGTAGCAAGTCACTGAGCATCGTATATGTTGATTATTCACATGATTATTTGAATCTATTCTGAATTGTTGCGAGTCATATATTTTTTTGATCAGCGAAAGCAAGTTTAAATTAGACTTGTTTAGGGGTAGAAAAGGAGTACACGGAGAGGTCTAGCTACAGACATTTGTGTGAATCGAGCGCCGACCTATCGGATCAGCCTCATGAGAGTGATCATATACATGAAGAGCGTTCCTATACAAGGAACCTCGTCATCCCAAAATGGCAGCAAACCAAACAAAAGTGGTCTAAATAACCAGATATTACAAACATGAAGCGCAAAAGAGAAAAGGAAAAGGTTTAACACCTGAATTTTGCTACCTTTAAGCGCATAAAGAGGGTCTGAAACTCGGATTTTCCAACCATTATGCACAAGAGAAACCAAATGGACCACCAGAAGTAAGAAGAGCAGCTCTACAGCGATCCACACCCGATAGGATGAAGAAGCGCGTCCCTCGACCAAAGCTGAAACTAGACACCTTTAAAGGCCCGAGAGACGGGGAAGGCTCGAAGTAGATTTTCATGCGGGCAAAAGAGTTGGAACCTAGTACTCCAAAACCAATTCCGGACAACACCAAGAAAAGACCCAAAAGGAGAGGACCAGTATTTCTACCGAGAACGAGCTCAAACCTCCACAAGAGCAGCACGACACCCATTAGTATGATGATGAACCAGATCCACAACGATGAACACTTGTGAGAATGAAGAAACGCGTCCCACGACTAGGTCAGAAGAACTCCACAGCCACACAGGAGCAAGGAGAAAGGATGAACCAGACACCACACTGTGTCAACCAAAGAGACCGAGCCAGATCTACCCGACCAACACCCAAGACGATGGAGAAACGTGTCCCACGACAGATCGAAAACTAGGCCCCACAAGAGACACGAAAGAGCAGCTACCCCGACGGCCAACACCCAAAAACGGAGATCAAAGCCAACTCAGTGTCCAAAAATCACCGCTTCACCTAGCTGCTCCAAAGGAAATCCACCTCGAGCGGGTCTGGAAAACAGCGAAACTACCACCCGGTACATCGACAAAAAATTCACCAAAACGAGTCACCAACCACAAGTGGTTCATATCCAATACGATCAGTACCCAAGCGGTGTTGGGTCTCGAGGTAGGGTTGGAGATGAACCAACTCGCAGCGGAAAATCAATGAAAACCAAGAGACAATTAAAACCATGAAACAACTAACAAAGAATGGATTAACAAGAGAAAAATTCAGCACTAGTTCTTACCAAAACAAGAACACCGGTTAACGAATGATTGGCTTGAGTCTCCAAGACGCCTACGTATCCACATGGGAATCAAAGCCACGTAGTTCTTCTCTTTGAGGACTCAAGAACACAAACATGGAGGTGGAAACTAGCCAAACCCGAAATGGCCATGGAAGAGGGAGAGAAAATGTGTTTCCTATTCTTGTCTTGTTTTTGTTATGTTGAAAAAAGATGACTTAAACATAACAAAACCCATACTTGTCCAACTAAAGGCATGGGACAAGTATGGTGTCAAGTAATGTGTAAATAGGACAAAGTATGGCAAGACAAGATTGGGTTAGGTGGTGAATCACCAACACCTTAATCCTTGTCTTGCTTACTTAGTACTAATTAATCAAGACTTGATTAATTAGTTCCATGGGCCTTGGTTGCATGGGCCTTTCATGGGCCTCTTGGAACATGGCCCGTGGCCATTTCCAACGAGGTCCCGTGATTCGCTCATCGCCTCCATGCCTTCCATACCGGAAATGTCCAACATTATCCGACGCGATCAATCCCAAGACTCCAAGCCTTGTCTCGATCTGTGAAGTCCTATTCACTTACGGGCACATGACCCAAAACCCAGTTTTGGTCATGTCCCGAGACAATTCCCTTTTGGCCATTCTCCATAAATGTGTCAATGAGTTTCATCCTCCGGTGTGACCCTTAGGTTTATGCATGTCAATAGATCAACGTAAAATCCCATTTTACTTGATCCTATTTAAGTGGAAACTAACGAGACTTTAGTATTGCCTGACACTACATAACGAATCGACCCTGTCGATTCTAACCTTTCCGTCGTCCCTGTCATTATCCTTTTATCTCCGATATCCTGATTGAGATAAGGCATAGAGCCGTCATCCTTATTATTCTCAATCACCGTTCCTTGATATGTGAGATGACTGAAGATATGATACCCAGTATCATGTGAATGGCCATGCTATTCTTCCAGTCACTCTCGATCAAGTGGCCGAGAACCGATATCTTTCCCATACCTTAGTATGAGGGATAAATCCCTTAGCCGTCTTTCGTGTCACTCATGTAGCCCGTCCCCAAGCCAATCCTGGCCGTTATGGAAGCCCTGTTACGGACAACGTTAGGCTCAGGTCAAACTCAGTTATTGACTACATAGCGATCACAAAGACTCCTTGGTCTAAGGATACATGACAAGCTACAACACTGAATATGTTCATGACTTAATCTATGGCACATATTCAGGGCGGGTCGTCCAATATCATGTCCCACATGATACTTATGATCAGACTCCGGAATCTCATTCCAATGACTAACAGAACGTAAGCCATAAAGAGCCATCTTTCATACTAGTCGCTTCTAGTGAAGATTTGTTGACTAGGGACCCATCGAGTGTGATCTATCTCGATCTATGGTTCTATTCGCATGGTGGGCATAGATCAGAGCACACATCGATATATTACTCCAACACATAAGTAATATAAAGCCGCTTTAATTTTATTGCTAACGATGATATATACATTTGGACATTTAGGATTGAACTACGGGCACTAAGACTAACAATCTCCCACTTGCCCTAGTTCCAATCTAAACTCCAATATGTCCCCATCGACTTTACATGTCTAACATGTTCAGGCAGTGACACTGCCTTAGTCAAAGGGTTGGCTATGTTATCATCTGTTGCAATATCGGTTATCTTCACTTCACCTCAGTTCAGTATTTATCTGATGAGGTGGATACGCCGCAGTACATGTTTGGATTTGTTATGCGATCTAGGCTTTTAGCTTGCGCAATGGCCCTTGTGTTGTCGCAAAATGGATTCACCGGACTGGATGGGTTTTTAATTACACCCAGCCCTGCCATGAATTTCCAAATCCACATAGCCTCCTTAGCTGCCTCTGCAGCATCCATGTACTTGGCCTCTGTCGTAGATTCGGCAATAGTATCTTGCTTTACGCTTTCCCAGCTAAAGCTCTGCCATTCAGCGTAAACACATATCCTGATTGACTTCTAAAGTCATCTGGATTTGTCTTGGAAAACTAGCGTCTACTCATCCTTCGACGACTAGTTCAGCATCATCTTTCCCCCGGGTTAGAATGATGTCTACTGGTACAACATAAGGCTTACGAGACGTCTGGTCTCATACATGTCATGGCATATATGATCGATCCTGCCCCCAGGCGCATAGGATTCTCATCATCCTTTTCAGCTCATCAGGTGTCTTAGGACACTGAGTCTTGCTGAGATGAATGCCATTACTAGTGGGTAAGAGTCCTTTCTTTGAATCGAGCATTAAGAACCTACTCAATGCCTTGTTCACATAGGTTCCCTGACTTAAATCCAAGACCCTCTTGGTGCGATCTCTACATATCTTAATCCTTAAGATATGAGAAGCATCGCCTAAGTCCTTTATGTAAAAACACTTCCTCAACCAAGCTTTAGTCTCGTGCAAGGTTGGGATGTCGTTTTCAATGAGAACCAGAAAGGTAATATTGCTCCCACTAGCCTTCTTATAAACGCAAGATTCATCTGTTGGGTCTCGAGGTAGGGTTGGAGATGAACCAACTCGCAGCGGAAAATCAATGAAAACCAAGAGACAATTAGAACCATGAAACAACTAACAAAGAATGGATTAACAAGAGAAAAATTCAGCACTAGTTCTTACCAAAACAAGAACACCGGTTAACGAATGATTGGCTTGAGTCTCCAAGACGCCTACGTATCCACATGGGAATCAAAGCCACGTAGTTCTTCTCTTTGAGGACTCAAGAACACAAAAATGGAGGAGGAAACTAGCCAAACCCGAAATGGCCATGGAAGAGGGAGAGAAAATGGGTTTCCTATTCTTGTCTTGTGTTTGTTATGTTGAAAAAAGATGACTTAAACATAACAAAACCCATACTTGTCCAACTAAAGGCATGGGACAAGTATGGTGTCAAGTAAGGTGTAAATAGGACAAAGTATGGCAAGACAAGATTGGGTTAGGTGGTGAATCACCAACACCTTAATCCTTGTCTTGCTTACTTAGTACTAATTAATCAAGACTTGATTAATTAGTTCCATGGGCCTTGGTTGCATGGGCCTTTCATGGGCCTCTTGGAACATGGCCCGTGACCATTTCCAACGAGGTCCCGTGATTCGCTCATCGCCTCCATGCCTTCCATACCGGAAATGTCCAACATTATTCGACGCGATCAATCCCAAGACTCCAAGCCTTGTCTCGATCCGTAAAGTCCTATTCACTTACGGGCACATGACCCAAAACCCAGTTTTGGTCATGTCCCGAGACAACTCCCTTTTGGCCATTCTCCATAAATGTGTCAATGAGTTTCATCCTCCGGTGTGACCCTTAGGTTTATGCATGTCAATAGATCAACGTAAAATCCCATTTTACTTGATCCTATTTAAGTGGCAACTAACGAGACTTTAGTATTGCCTGACATTACATAACGAATCGACCCTGTCGATTCTAACCTTTCCGTCGTCCCTGTCATTATCCTTTTATCTCCGATATCCTGATTGAGATAAGGCATAGAGCCGTCATCCTTATTATTCTCAATCACCGTTCCTTGATATGTGAGATGACTGAAGATATGATACCCAGTATCATGTGCATGGCCATGCTATTCTTCCAGTCACTCTCGATCAAGTGGCCGAGAACCGATATCTTTCCCATACCTTAGTATGAGGGATAAATCCCTTAGCCGTCTTTCGTGTCACTCATGTAGCCCGTCCCCAAGCCAATCCTGGCTGTTATGGAAGCCCTGTTACGGACAACGTTAGGCTCAGGTCAAACTCAGTTGTTGACTACATAGCGATCACAAAGACTCCTTGGTCTAAGGATACATGACAAGCTACAACACTGAATATGTTCATGACTTAATCTATGGCACATATTCAGGGCGGGTCGTCCAATATCATGTCCCACATGATATCTATGATCAGACTCCGGAATCCCATTCCAATGACTAACAGAACGTAAGCCATAAAGAGCCATCTTTCATACTAGTCGCTTCTAGTGAAGCTTTGTTGACTAGGGACCCATCGAGTGTGATCTATCTCGATCTATGGTTCTATTCGCATGGTGGGCATAGATCAGAGCACACATCGATATATTACTCCAACACATAAGTAATATAAAGCCGCTTTAATTTTATTGCTAACGATGATATATACATTTGAACATTTAGGATTGAACTACGGGCACTAAGACTAACAATCTCCCACTTGCCCTAGTTCCAATCTAAACTCCAATATGTCCCCATCGACTTTACATGTCTAACATGTTCAGGCAGTGACACTGCCTTAGTCAAAGGGTTGGCTATGTTATCATCTATTGCAATATCGGTTATCTTCACTTCACCTTAGTTCAGTATTTATCTGATGAGGTGGATACGTCGCAGTACATGTTTGGATTTGTTATGCGATCTAGGCTTTTAGCTTGCGCAATGGCCCTTGTGTTGTCGCAAAATGGATTCACCGGACTGGATGGGTTTTTAATTACACCTAGCCCTGCCATAAATTTCCAAATCCACATAGCCTCCTTAGCTGCCTCTGCAGCATCCATGTACTTGGCCTCTGTCGTAGATTCGGCAATGGTATCTTGTTATACGCTTTCCCAGCTAAAGCTCTGCCATTCAGCGTAAACACATATCCTGATTGACTTCTAAAGTCATCTGGATTTGTCTTGGAAAACTAGCGCCTACTCATCCTTCGACGACTAGTTCAGCATCATCTTTCCCCCGGGTTAGAATGATGTCTACTGGTACAACATAAGGCTTACGAGACGTCTGGTCTCATACATGTCATGGCATATATGATCGATCCTGCCCCCAGGCGCATAGGATTCTCATCATCCTTTTCAGCTCATCAGGTGTCTTAGGACACTGAGTCTTGCTGAGATGAATGCCATGACTAGTGGGTAAGAGTCCTTTCTTTGAATCGAGCATTAAGAACCTACTCAATGCCTTGTTCACATAGGTTCCCTGACTTAAATCCAAGACCCTCTTTGTGCGATCTCTACATATCTTAATCCTTAAGATATGAGAAGCATCGCCTAAGTCCTTTATTGAAAAACACTTCCTCAACCAAGCTTTAGTCTCGTGCAAGGTTGGGATGTCGTTTTCAATGAGAACCAGAAAGGTAATATTGCTCCCACTAGCCTTCTTATAAACGCAAGATTCATCCTCGTTCTTGATTAAGCCAAATCAAATTACAGCTTCATCAAAACGAAGGATCCAACTCCGAGAAGTTCGTTTCAATCCATAAATGGATTTCAACAACTTATAAATCTTTCCTTTATTCTTCGGATCGTCAAAACCTTTGGGCCGAGACATACAAACGTACTCAGTCAAATTTCCATTTAGGAAAGCGGTTTTGACATCCACTTGCCATATCTCGTAATTATGATACGCAGTTATGTCAAGAAGAATTTGGATCGATTTTGACCATAGCCACTAAGGAGAAGGTTTCCTCATAGTCAATCCATTGGATCTGCCTATAACCTTTCGCCACCAGTTGAGCTTTGTAGGTCAGAGGGTTGCCGTCCATGTCCATCTTCACCTTGAAGATCCATTTGCATCCTATGGTCCTCACACCATTGATGGGATCAACCGGTTCCCAGACTCGGTTGTCTGACATGGATTGCATTTCCTCCCTCATGGCTCCCAGCCATAACTCGGAGTTGGGCCCATCCACGACTTCCTGAAAGGTGGCTGGATCATCGTGATCCACCATGACTTCATTGTCACCTCCGGATACCATATCTTGGAGGTGGAAGATTGATCCTTTCAAATCGCCTTGGACCTTTCAGAATTGTAACAGGAATTGGTTCTTACTCTACGACAATCTCTGGCTCCTTTCTACTGGGTTGCCAATTGGTTTAGACAGATCTGTACCATCCTGAATTTCTTCGAGATGCACAGTCCTCCCAATGACGTCTTTGGAAACAAAACTTATTTTCCATAAAGACCCCACCCCAAGCGACGAACACCATGTTCTCACTGGGATTGTAGAAATAGTATCCCCTTGTTGCTTTGGGATACCACACGAAGGTGCATATCTCAGATCTTGGTTCGAGCTTAGTCGAAACCAAATGTTTCACATAAGCCTCGCAACCACAAATCTTTAGGAAGGACAAAGCGGGCATCATCCCGTACCATTTTTAAAATGGTGTCCCTTCCACACCATTCGTCGAAGCCCGATTCACTATGAATGCGGTCATCTCTAGAGCAAAACCCCTAAAAGAGATTGGGAGATCGGTCCAACTAATCATGGAACAGACCATTGTCTAACAATGTCCGATTTCTCCGTTTGGCTACACCTTTCAACTACAGTGACCTAGGAGGAGTCCATTCCAAAAGGATCCCATTCTCTTTTAGATGATCTAATAACTCTGTGGTCAAGTATTTTCCACCTCGATCCAATCGAAGTGCCTTAATACCTTTGTCGAGCTGGTTTTCTACTATAGTCTTAAACTCTTTGAATTTATCAAAAGCTTCAGACTTATGTCTCACCGAAGAGACATAACCATATTTACTGTAATCATCAGTAAATGTGATAAAGTAGTTAAAATCCCTCCTGGCAAGTGAACTTATTGGTCTACACACATTCGAGTGTATCAGCCCCAATAATTCACCCGCCCTTTCATCGCGATCGATAAAGGGCACTTTAGTCATTTTTCCCATCAAACAAACCTTGCACCTATCGATCGAATGGAATTCGAATGAACCTGAAAGCCCGCACTTCTGAAGTGCTGATAGGCGCTTCTTGTTTATGCGACCCAAATGACAGTACCAGAACAGAGTTAGGTTTAAATCGTTGGATTTAGACCTCTTGGTATTAACGGAATATATAGAACTTGAGGCATTGTTACCCATATCTAATATGTACAATCCTCCAACCATGTCAGTACTGGTATAAAACATATCATTGCATAGAACATTGAAAACTCCATTTCCAATATTAACATTATATCCTTCCTTGTCAAACACGGATACAGATATAATATTCCTACTAAAAGTAGGTATGCAATATACATTATACAATACTAAGACAAGGCCTCTTGGCAAAGCAAGACTCATGGATCCTACAGCAGTTGCCACAACTCTGAGGTCCATTTCGTGCTTTCCAAATCTCTCCTACTTTCAGCCACCATATATTAGTGCATGTGTGAGATTCAGTCATGGTATCTAATACCCATGAATCTTTGGAAGTAGAGAGATGTAGCTCTATAGAGTTAATACCGAATGAAGGCACGATCCCACCGCCCTTCCTTAGATCATCCAGGTTTCCTGATGAAGGCGCAGTCCTACTGCCCTTCTTCAGATCATCCAGGCTATTTGATGAAGGCGCAGTCCCACTGCCCTTCTTCAGATCAGCCGTGAACTTCCTGTAATCCCGGTTCCAATGACCAGGCTGTTGGCAGTAGAAGCAGACATTCTCAGGTGTCTCATCTTTCCTGCCAAGTGCGCATGGGCCCAACCCTTGCCACTTCCAATTCCCTTGTTGACCATCAGAATATCCTTGGATCCCAGATCCCTGAGATATTCTTCTCAGCAGCTGATGACACTTCATGTAACTCTGATATGGTCTTAGAGACAGCCTTGTCAAGGACATATTCTTTGCGTTCAGACTTGAGGACTATCCTCAAAATTCTGTACCAGTCCAAATAGTTTGTCCCATTTAGCTTGACCCTGTCAAGAATGATTTTTAATGACAAACTATTAATGTTCGCTGAATTTGCCATTTGATCTACAACAGATAAAATTCAATCAGTAAACTGAATAAATTTTATGAAGATCAAGCTTAAACACCAACAATCAATTCTAAACCTTTAGAATCTGAAACCAAGATCCTTGATTCACTCGATTAAGCTGAACTAATGCTCACCACTTAATCGAGCTATGTAGGTAGGACTCCATCCAATCACATCCAATGTGACTCTTGGCTAGGGTATGTACTTATGTACACGACTTACCCTATCTGTTACCCTAGCTCAACCTCAGGCCGAGAATCGTAGTCGGGTCCACCAATTTTCAACTATGGCTCGTCACTATGTAGGTGCTCCGCTAATGCGCACGACACCCACATATGTCGTCCAAACCTACTACCCCGCTTCCCCATGGATGCTCCGCTAATGCGCACGACACCCATAGGACGGGGAGGTAGTAAGGTGTTGATGATTGGGAGGTATCGGACATGACCCGCTTTTACTTGTCCAGTTGTGTTCAAAACTTTGGCACATCCTAGATGCGATGAGCACATCAACTACATTCCAAATGCAATGATGCCTCAAATTACATCCAATGTAATTCTTCCTTTGAACCCTTCAACTACATCCAATGCAATGACGGTTCTAAGGGTTCACAGACAAGGATTAAAATTCCAATTTTATCTTTGCATGTGAGGTGATATGCTCGGTAAATAAAGTTAAGCATGCAATTCTAAAACACATAGAATTAATCATGCATAAACTAAACCAAGCATAAAGCGATAAATGTGCACATAATAGCCCCCTAAACTAACTCCCACTAGCTTCTTGAGCTCCACCGACTCCAAGCCGATGCCAACACCCGAAAAGCCACCAAATGACCTTTTCGCCCTTTCTTCGTCTTGAGTAAAATATTACAATTTAATACACGACTCACAGGTCGGGAATAAATAAATATTACAAACAAGTGGTTCGACGACCACACCTTGAAAGAATAATTACACGCTAACTCTAACGGCTCGCAGGCCGTGAAAAGCGATAAATAATTAAATCAAGCTCGGGGCTATTATGTACACCATGCCAACATCACATCACACATCGTGTTATCAAACAAGCATGTTATCAAACATCATGTGATTTTCCGGTTTTAATTAATAGCCAAGTTTCGAAATTTTTTTGATGCTCGGTTTATCGAAACCGTTCAAAAATGAAACTTTTGAACATTTGATCTTCGAGTTCATCATGACGGTTCCAAACTCGTCATAACTAACAAAACGGTTTAGCCTTGGCATATGAACCATCCAATGGTCATGCTTGGCCTAGCTCCGTCCAACGGAGCCCCGTTCGGTCCCGGTTTCGGCTCCCCGAGAGTCCCGCTCCCGAGACCCGAAATATCAAAAAAATTTCAAAATTTCCAGATTTGAAATAATTTTCAAAAAATCATTTTACATGTATTAAATCCATAAACAATAATTTAAAACATGTTATCAAACAATTTAGCAAAACAACATGCCAAAAACGAAACTTTCAAGCAAAACCGAAACTTTGAACACCGTCTTGTGAATCCCGAAGGTAGCACGGCTCTGATACCACTGTTGGGTCTCGAGGTAGGGTTGGAGATGAACCAACTCGCAGCGGAAAATCAATGAAAACCAAGAGACAATTAGAACCATGAAACAACTAACAAAGAATGGATTAACAAGAGAAAAATTCAGCACTAGTTCTTACCAAAACAAGAACACCGGTTAACGAATGATTGGCTTGAGTCTCCAAGACGCCTACGTATCCACATGGGAATCAAAGCCACGTAGTTCTTCTCTTTGAGGACTCAAGAACACAAAAATGGAGGAGGAAACTAGCCAAACCCGAAATGGCCATGGAAGAGGGAGAGAAAATGGGTTTCCTATTCTTGTCTTGTGTTTGTTATGTTGAAAAAAGATGACTTAAACATAACAAAACCCATACTTGTCCAACTAAAGGCATGGGACAAGTATGGTGTCAAGTAAGGTGTAAATAGGACAAAGTATGGCAAGACAAGATTGGGTTAGGTGGTGAATCACCAACACCTTAATCCTTGTCTTGCTTACTTAGTACTAATTAATCAAGACTTGATTAATTAGTTCCATGGGCCTTGGTTGCATGGGCCTTTCATGGGCCTCTTGGAACATGGCCCGTGACCATTTCCAACGAGGTCCCGTGATTCGCTCATCGCCTCCATGCCTTCCACACCGGAAATGTCCAACATTATTCGACGCGATCAATCCCAAGACTCCAAGCCTTGTCTCGATCCGTAAAGTCCTATTCACTTACGGGCACATGACCCAAAACCCAGTTTTGGTCATGTCCCGAGACAACTCCCTTTTGGCCATTCTCCATAAATGTGTCAATGAGTTTCATCCTCCGGTGTGACCCTTAGGTTTATGCATGTCAATAGATCAACGTAAAATCCCATTTTACTTGATCCTATTTAAGTGGCAACTAACGAGACTTTAGTATTGCCTGACACTACATAACGAATCGACCCTGTCGATTCTAACCTTTCCGTCGTCCCTGTCATTATCCTTTTATCTCCGATATCCTGATTGAGATAAGGCATAGAGCCGTCATCCTTATTATTCTCAATCACCGTTCCTTGATATGTGAGATGACTGAAGATATGATACCCAGTATCATGTGCATGGCCATGCTATTCTTCCAGTCACTCTCGATCAAGTGGCCGAGAACCGATATCTTTCCCATACCTTAGTATGAGGGATAAATCCCTTAGCCGTCTTTCGTGTCACTCATGTAGCCCGTCCCCAAGCCAATCCTGGCTGTTATGGAAGCCCTGTTACGGACAACGTTAGGCTCAGGTCAAACTCAGTTGTTGACTACATAGCGATCACAAAGACTCCTTGGTCTAAGGATACATGACAAGCTACAACACTGAATATGTTCATGACTTAATCTATGGCACATATTCAGGGCGGGTCGTCCAATATCATGTCCCACATGATATCTATGATCAGACTCCGGAATCCCATTCCAATGACTAACAGAACGTAAGCCATAAAGAGCCATCTTTCATACTAGTCGCTTCTAGTGAAGCTTTGTTGACTAGGGACCCATCGAGTGTGATCTATCTCGATCTATGGTTCTATTCGCATGGTGGGCATAGATCAGAGCACACATCGATATATTACTCCAACACATAAGTAATATAAAGCCGCTTTAATTTTATTGCTAACGATGATATATACATTTGAACATTTAGGATTGAACTACGGGCACTAAGACTAACATCATCCTCGTTCTTGATTAAGCCAAATCCAATTACAGCTTCATCAAAACGAAGGATCCAACTCCGAGAAGTTCGTTTCAATCCATAAATGGATTTCAACAACTTATAAATCTTTCCTTTATTCTTCGGATCGTCAAAACCTTTGGGCCGAGACATACAAACGTACTCAGTCAAATTTCCATTTAGGAAAGCGGTTTTGACATCCACTTGCCATATCTCGTAATTATGATACGCAGTTATGTCAAGAAGAATTTGGATCGATTTTGACCATAGCCACTAAGGAGAAGGTTTCCTCATAGTCAATCCATTGGATCTGCCTATAACCTTTCGCCACCAGTTGAGCTTTGTAGGTCAGAGGGTTGCCGTCCATGTCCATCTTCACCTTGAAGATCCATTTGCATCCTATGGTCCTCATACCATTGATGGGATCAACCGGTTCCCAGACTCGGTTGTCCGACATGGATTGCATTTCCTCCCTCATGGCTCCCAGCCATAACTCGGAGTTGGGCCCATCCACGACTTCCTGAAAGGTGGCTGGATCATCGTGATCCACCATGACTTCATTGTCACCTCCGGATACCATATCTTGGAGGTGGAAGATTGATCCTTTCAAATCGCCTTGGACCTTCCGGAATTGTAACAGGAATTGGTTCTTACTCTACGACAATCTCTGGCTCCTTTCTACTGGGTTGCCAATTGGTTTAGACAGATCTGTACCATCCTGAATTTCTTCGAGATGCACAGTCCTCCCAATGACGTCTTTGGAAACAAAACTTCTTTTCCATAAAGACCCCACCCCAAGCGACGAACACCATGTTCTCACTGGGATTGTAGAAATAGTATCCCCTTGTTGCTTTGGGATACCACACGAAGGTGCATATCTCAGATCTTGGTTCGAGCTTAGTCGAAACCAAATGTTTCACATAAGCCTCGCAACCACAAATCTTTAGGAAGGACAAAGCGGGCATCATCCCGTACCATTTTTAAAATGGTGTCCCTTACATACCATTCGTCGAAGCCCGATTCACTATGAATGCGGTCGTCTCTAGAGCAAAACCCCTAAAAGAGATTGGGAGATCAGTCCAACTAATCATGGAACAGACCATTGTCTAACAATGTCCGATTTCTCCGTTTGGCTACACCTTTCAACTACAGTGACCTAGGAGGAGTCCATTCCAAAAGGATCTCATTCTCTTTTATATGATCTAATAACTCTGTGGTCAAGTATTTTCCACCTCGATCCAATCGAAGTGCCTTAATACCTTTGTCGAGTTGGTTTTCTACTATAGTCTTAAACTCTTTGAATTTATCAAAAGCTTCAGACTTATGTCTCACCGAATAGACATAACCATATTTACTGTAATCATCAGTAAATGTGATAAAGTAGCTAAAACCCCTCCTGGCAAGTGAACTTATTGGTCTACACACATTCGAGTGTATCAGCCCCAATAATTCACCCGCCCTTTCATCGCGATCGATAAAGGGCACTTTAGTCATTTTGCCCATCAAACAAACCTTGCACCTATCGATCGAATGGAATTCGAATGAACCTGAAAGCCCGCACTTCTGAAGTGCTGATAGGCGCTTCTTGTTTATGCGACCCAAATGACAGTACCATAACAGAGTTAGGTTTAAATCGTTGGATTTAGACCTCTTGGTACTAACGGAATATATAGAACTAGAGGCATTGTTACCCATATCTAATATGTACAATCCTCCAACCATGTCAGTACTGGTATAAAACATATCATTGCATAGAACATTGAAAACTCCATTTCCAATATTAACATTATATCCTTCCTTGTCAAACACGGATACAGATATAATATTCCTACTAAAAGTAGGTATGCAATATACATTATACAATACTAAGACAAGGCCTCTTGGCAAAGCAAGACTCATGGATCCTACAGCAGTTGCCACAACTCTGAGGTCCATTTCGTGCTTTCCAAATCTCTCATACTTTCAGCCACCATATATTAATGCATGTGTGAGATTCAGTCATGGTATCTAATACCCATGAATCTTTGGAAGTAGAGAGATGTAGCTCTATAGAGTTAATACCGAATGAAGGCACGATCCCACCGCCCTTCCTTAGATCATCTAGGTTTCCTGATGAAGGCGCAGTCCTACTGCCCTTCTTCAGATCATCCAGGCTATTTGATGAAGGCGTAGTCCCACTGCCCTTCTTCAGATCAGCCGTGAACTTCCTGTAATCCCGGTTCCAATGACCAGGCTGTTGGCAGTAGAAGCAGACATTCTCAGGTGTCTCATCTTTCCTGCCAAGTGCGCATGGGCCCAGCCCTTGCCACTTCCAATTCCCTTGTTGACCATCAGAATATCCTTGGATCCCAGATCCCTGAGATATTCTTCTCAGCAGCTGATGAAACTTCATGTAACTCTGATATGGTCTTAGAGACAGCCTTGTCAAGGACATATTCTTTGCGTTCAGACTTGAGGACTATCCTCAAAATTCTGTACCAGTCCAAATAGTTTGTCCCATTTAGCTTGACCCTGTCAAGAATGGTTTTTAATGACAAACTATTAATGTTCACTGAATTTGCCATTTGATCTACAACAGATAAAATTCAATCAGTAAACTGAATAAATTTTATGAAGATCAAGCTTAAACACCAACAATCAATTCTAAACCTTTAGAATCTGAAACCAAGATCCTTGATTCACTCGATTAAGCTGAACTAATGCTCACCACTTAATCGAGCTATGTAGGTAGGACTCCATCCAATCACATCCAATGTGACTCTTGGCTAGGGTATGTACTTATGTACACGACTTACCCTATCTGTTACCCTAGCTCAACCTCAGGCCGAGAATCGTAGTCGGGTCCACCAATTTTCAACTATGGCTCGTCACTATGTAGGTGCTCCGCTAATGCGCACGACACCCACATATGTCGTCCAAACCTACTACCCCGCTTCCCCATGGATGCTCCGCTAATGCGCACGACAACCATAGGACGGGGAGGTAGTAAGGTGTTGATGATTGGGAGGTATCGGACATGACCCGCTTTTACTTGTCCAGTTGTGTTCAAAACTTTGGCACATCCTAGATGCGATGAGCACATCAACTACATTCCAAATGCAATGATGCCTCAAATTACATCCAATGTAATTCTTCCTTTGAACCCGTCAACTACATCCAATGCAATGACGGTTCTAAGGGTTCACACACAAGGATTAAAATTCCAATTTCATCTTTGCATGTGAGGTGATATGCTCGGTAAATAAAGTTAAGCATGCAATTCTAAAACACATAGAATTAATCATGCATAAACTAAACCAAGCATAAAGCGATAAATGTGCACATAATAGCCCCCTAAACTAACTCCCACTAGCTTCTTGAGCTCCACCGACTCCAAGCCGATGCCAACACCCGAAAAGCCACCAAATGACCTTTTCGCCCTTTCTTCGTCTTGAGTAAAATATTACAATTTAATACACGACTCGCAGGTCGGGAATAAATAAATATTACAAACAAGTGGTTCGACGACCACACCTTGAAAGAATAATTACACGTTAACTCTAACGGCTCGCAGGCCGTGAAAAGCGATAAATAATTAAATTGAGCTCGGGGCTATTATGTACACCGTGCCAACATCACATCACACATCGTGTTATCAAACAAGAATGTTATCAAACATCATGTGATTTTCCGGTTTTAATTAATAGCCAAGTTTCGAAATTTTTTGATGCTCGGTTTATCGAAACCGTTCAAAAATGAAACTTTTGAACATTTGATCTTCGAGTTCATCATGACGGTTCCAAACTCGTCATAACTAACAAAACGGTTTAGCCTTGGCATATCAACCATCCAATGGTCATGCTTGGCCTAGCTCCGTCCAACGGAGCCCCGTTCGGTCCCGGTTTCGGCTCCCCGAGAGTCCCGCTCCCGAGACCCGAAAAATCAAATTTTTTTCAAAATTTCCAGATTTGAAATAATTTTCAAAAATTCATTTACATGCATTAAATCCATAAAAAATAATTTAAAACATGTTATCAAACAATTTAGCAAAACAACATGCCAAAAACGAAACTTTCAAGCAAAACCGAAACTTTGAACACCGTCTTGTGAATCCCGAAGGTAGCACGGCTCTGATACCACTGTTGGGTCTCGAGGTAGGGTTGGAGATGAACCAACTCGCAGCGGAAAATCAATGAAAACCAAGAGACAATTAAAACCATGAAACAACTAACAAAGAATGGATTAACAAGAGAAAAATTCAGCACTAGTTCTTACCAAAACAAGAACACCGGTTAACGAATGATTGGCTTGAGTCTCCAAGACGCCTACGTATCCACATGGGAATCAAAGCCACGTAGTTCTTCTCTTTGAGGACTCAAGAACACAAACATGGAGGTGGAAACTAGCCAAACCCGAAATGGCCATGGAAGAGGGAGAGAAAATGTGTTTCCTATTCTTGTCTTGTTTTTGTTATGTTGAAAAAAGATGACTTAAACATAACAAAACCCATACTTGTCCAACTAAAGGCATGGGACAAGTATGGTGTCAAGTAATGTGTAAATAGGACAAAGTATGGCAAGACAAGATTGGGTTAGGTGGTGAATCACCAACACCTTAATCCTTGTCTTGCTTACTTAGTACTAATTAATCAAGACTTGATTAATTAGTTCCATGGGCCTTGGTTGCATGGGCCTTTCATGGGCCTCTTGGAACATGGCCCGTGGCCATTTCCAACGAGGTCCCGTGATTCGCTCATCGCCTCCATGCCTTCCATACCGGAAATGTCCAACATTATCCGACGCGATCAATCCCAAGACTCCAAGCCTTGTCTCGATCTGTGAAGTCCTATTCACTTACGGGCACATGACCCAAAACCCAGTTTTGGTCATGTCCCGAGACAATTCCCTTTTGGCCATTCTCCATAAATGTGTCAATGAGTTTCATCCTCCGGTGTGACCCTTAGGTTTATGCATGTCAATAGATCAACGTAAAATCCCATTTTACTTGATCCTATTTAAGTGGAAACTAACGAGACTTTAGTATTGCCTGACACTACATAACGAATCGACCCTGTCGATTCTAACCTTTCCGTCGTCCCTGTCATTATCCTTTTATCTCCGATATCCTGATTGAGATAAGGCATAGAGCCGTCATCCTTATTATTCTCAATCACCGTTCCTTGATATGTGAGATGACTGAAGATATGATACCCAGTATCATGTGAATGGCCATGCTATTCTTCCAGTCACTCTCGATCAAGTGGCCGAGAACCGATATCTTTCCCATACCTTAGTATGAGGGATAAATCCCTTAGCCGTCTTTCGTGTCACTCATGTAGCCCGTCCCCAAGCCAATCCTGGCCGTTATGGAAGCCCTGTTACGGACAACGTTAGGCTCAGGTCAAACTCAGTTATTGACTACATAGCGATCACAAAGACTCCTTGGTCTAAGGATACATGACAAGCTACAACACTGAATATGTTCATGACTTAATCTATGGCACATATTCAGGGCGGGTCGTCCAATATCATGTCCCACATGATACTTATGATCAGACTCCGGAATCTCATTCCAATGACTAACAGAACGTAAGCCATAAAGAGCCATCTTTCATACTAGTCGCTTCTAGTGAAGATTTGTTGACTAGGGACCCATCGAGTGTGATCTATCTCGATCTATGGTTCTATTCGCATGGTGGGCATAGATCAGAGCACACATCGATATATTACTCCAACACATAAGTAATATAAAGCCGCTTTAATTTTATTGCTAACGATGATATATACATTTGGACATTTAGGATTGAACTACGGGCACTAAGACTAACAAGCGGATGAAGAACGCATCCCAAAATCAGAACTTAAACAGAATCCCGCAAGAGACAAGAACGAGCTGCTACCCCGATGGCCAACACCCAAAGCGGAGATCATAACAAACTCAGAGTTTAAAGCCTACATCGACCAACCACCTGAAAAAAAACAAGATCCATGCCGATCTGAAACACCAGAAACGACTTCCCACGCCCAGATCTTCGACAGTCCCTAAAAGGCTAGACAACACCACAAAAACAAAGGAGGAAGCCTACCGACCCGAAACAACAAGACCCGGAACCACTTACCTGGATCCACCCCACCCGGGCAGGTCAACCTGATCCGGATGGAACCACCCGTCACGGGCGGATAACCCCACCTCGCAGGTTCAGACAGACCCGAGCAGAAAACCCAATACCAAACCCATCGGGCCCAAAGCTTTAAAATCGAACTAGAGCTGAACACCAACAGCCGACAACGGCGCACATGAGCAGAACTTCGGCAAGGTCTCAGACCACTCCACGGCAAGTCAGTTCGGAAAGGAAGTAGCACCACAATCCCCGGTACAAACAAAGTAGAACAGCCACAGATCTGGGAGCGTAGAGACGACCAAGACGACTTTTCTGGAATGGAGAAGCATGATCGTTAAAGATAAACCGAGCTGGGGAAGAAAAAACAAAACAGAGGAAGGGAGAGGAAGTAGAGGGAAGCGAGAGGGAAGGAAAGAGGGGAGGGGGGGAGGGAGGAGGAGGGAGAACAAGGTTCTCACCGGAAACAACCATGGTTGGAGCCGGTGAAGACAAGGGCAAAGGGGGCGGCGGCTAGGGTTAAGAAAGAGAAGGGGCAGAGAGAAAAAGGAACCTAGTCATGCGGCGTTTCTTCAGCATCATCCTAAAATTTGCGAGTCATATTTGAATTCTTAATGGGAACTATATCGGGATAAAGGTCGACGATTTGGGCTCAGTTTCAGATTTGGAATGAGAGGTCGGCGTTTGAGCTGGTCTCCATGGAAGAATGTTCCTTAGAGATATACGCTCATAAGCACCACCTCTCTTGTTGGGTCTCGAGGTAGGGTTGGAGATGAACCAACTCGCAGCGGAAAATCAAGGAAAACCAAGAGACGATTAAAACCATGAAACAACTAACAAAGAATGGATTCACAAGAGAAAAATTCAGCACTATTTCTTACCAAAACAAGAACACCGGTTAAGGAATGATTGGCTTGAGTCTCCACGACGCCTATGTATCCACATGGGAATCAAAGCCACGTAATTCTTCTCTTTGAGGACTCAGGAACATCAAAAAATGGAGGTGGAAACTAGCCAAACCCGAAATGGTAGGAGGAGGGAGAGAAAAAAGTTGATTCCCATTTATGTCTTGTGTTTGTTATGTTGAAAAAAGATGACTTAAACATAACAAACCCCATACTTTATCCTATTTACACCTTACTTGTCACCATGCTTGTCCCATGCCTTTAGTTGGACAAGTATGGGGTTTGTTATGTTTAAGTCATCTTTTTTCAACATAACAAACACAAGACACAAATGGGAATCAACTTTTTTCTCTCCCTCCTCCTACCATTTCGGGTTTGGCTAGTTTCCACCTCCATTTTTTTGTTCTTGAGTCCTCAAAGAGAATAACTACGTGTCTTTGATTCCCATGTGGATACGTAGGCGTCTTGGAGACTCAAGCCAATCATTCGGTAACCGGTGTTCTTGTTTTGGTAAGAAATAGTGCTGAATTTTTCTCTAGTGAAACCATTCTTTGTTAGTTGTTTCATGGTTTTAATCATCTCTTGGTTTTCCTTGATTTTCCAATGTGATTTGGTTCATCTCCAACCCTACCTTGATACCCAACAGTGGTATTAGAGCCGTGCTACCTTTTGGATTCATAAGACGGTGTTCAAAGTTTCGGTTTTGCTTGAAAGTTTCGTTTTTGGCATGCTGTTTTGCTAAATTGTTTGATAACATGTTTTAAATTCTTGTTTATGGGTTTAAAGCAAGAAAAATGAATTATTGAAAAGTTTCTCAAATTTGATTTTTCGGGTCTCGGGAGCGAGACTCTCGGGGAGCCGAAACCGGGACCGAACGGGGCTCCGTTGAACGGAGCTAGGCCAAGCGTGACCATTGGATGGTTGATATGCCAAGGCTAAACCGTTTTGTTAGTTATGACGAGTTTGGAACCGTCATGACGAACTCGAAGATCAAATGTTCAAAGGTTTCATTTTTGAACGGTTTCGATAAACCGAGCATCACAAATTTTCGAAACTTGGCTATTAATTAAAACCGTAAAATCACATGATGTTTGATAACATGCTTGTTTGATAACACGATGTATGATGTGATGTTGGCATGGTGCACATTATAGCCCCGAGCTCGTTTTAATTATTTATCGCTTCTCACGGCCTGCGAGCCGTTAGAGTTAGCGTGTAATTATTCTTTCAAGGTGTGATCGTCGAACCACTTGTTTGTAATATCTATTTATTCCCGACCTGCGAGTCGTGTATTAAATTGTAATTTTTTGCTCAAGACGAAGAAAGGGCGAAAAGGTCATTTGGTGGCTTTTCGGGTGTTGGCATCGACTTGGAGTCGATGTAGCTCAAGAAGCTAGTGGGAGTTAGTTTATGGGGCTATTATGTGCACATTTATCGCTTTATGCTTGGTTTAGTTTATGCATGATTAATTCTATGTGTTCGATTAGAAGTGCATGCTTAACTTTATTTACCGAGCATATCACCTCACATGCAATGATAAAATTGGAATTTTAATCCTTGTTTGTGAGCCCTTAGAACCGTCATTACATTAGATGTAGTTGACGGGTTCGAAGGAAGAATTACATTGGATGTAATTGTAGGCATCTTTACATTTGGAATGTAGTTGATGTGCTCATCGCATTTAGGATGTGCCAAAAGTTTTAAACACAACCGAATAAGTAAAAACGGGTCATGTCCAATACCTCCCAATTATCAACACCTTACTACCTCCCCGTCCTATGGGTGTCGTGCGCTTTAGCGGAGCATCCATGGGAAAGCGGGGTAGTAGGTTTGGGCGACATATGAGGGTGTTGTGCGCCTTAGCGGAGCACCTACATAGTGGCGTGTCTTAGTTGAAAATTGGTGGACCCGACTACGATTCTCAGCTAGGGTTGAGCTAGGGTATCAGATTAGGTAAGCCGCGTACTTAAGTACATACCATAGCCAAGACTCACATTGGATGTGATTGGACGGGGTCCTACCTACATAGCTCGATTGAGTGGTGAGCCTTCGTTCAGCTTGATCGAGCGAATTAAGGATCTTGGTTTTAGAATCCAAAGGTATAGAATCGATTGTTGGTGTTAAAGCTTGATCTTAATAAAATTTATTTAGTTTACTGATTGAATTTCATATGTTGTAGATCAAATGGAAAATTCAGCGAACATTAATAGTTTGTCATTAAAAACCATTCTTGACAGGGTCAAGCTAAATGGGACCAGACTATTGGACTGGTAGAGAGTTTTGAGGATAGTCCTCAAGTCTGAACGCAAAGAATATGTCCTTGATAATGCTGTCTCTAAGACCATATCAGAGTTACATGAAATGTCATTAACTGCTGAGAAGAATATATCAGGGATTTGGGATCCGAGGATATTCTGATGGTCAACAAGGGAATTGGAAGTGGCAAGGGCGGGGCCCATGTGCACTTGGCGGGAAAGATGAGACACATGAGAATGTTTGCTTCTACTACCAATAACATGGTCATTGGAACCGGGATTACAGGAAGTTCACGGCTGATCTGAAGAAGGGCAGTGGGAGTGCGCCTTCATCATATAGCCTGGATGATCTGAAGAAGGGTAGTAGGACTGTGCCTTCATCAGGAAACCTGCATGATCTAAGGAAGGGCGGTGGGACCGTGCCTTCATATGGTATTAACTCTATAGAGCTACACCTCTCTACTTCCAAAGATTCATGGGTATTAGATACCAGGACTGAATCTCACACATGCACTAACATATAGTGGCTGAAAGTAGGAGAGATTTGGAAAACACGAAGTGGACCTCAGAGTTGTGGCAAGTGCTGTAGGATCCATGAGTCTTGCTTTCCCAAGTGGCCTTGTCTTAGTATGTATAATGTATATTGCATACCTACTTTTAGTGGGAATATTATATATGTATCCGTGTTTGACAAGGAAGGATATAATGTTAATATTGGAAATGGAGTTTTCAATGTTCTATGCAATGATATGTTTTATACCAGTACTAGCTTTGTTGGAGGATTGTACATATTAGATATGGTAAAAATGCCTCAAGTTCTATATATCATGTTAATACCAAGAGGTCTAAATCAAACGATTTAAACCTAACTCTTTTATAGCACTGTCATTTGGGCCGCATAAACAAGAAGTGTCTATCACCACTTAAGAAGTCACTACTGCAGAAATCCACTTGGGCGACGGATAAAATGGATCCGTCACCTAAGTTTTCGCACTCTAGCCACGGATACAGCAATCCCTCAGCCAAGTTGAACAACTTAGGTCACGGATCCTGTATCCGTCAGCCAAGTGACAAACCAAGCCGACGGATACAATATCTGTAGATAAGGTAACTACTATCCGTCAGCCAAGTGAGAAAACTTTAGCCACACATGCTAGATCTATAATAACCACTTCTGGTGAACATCAGTCAAACTTGCGAAAAACAGGAAAATTTAAATTTTTTGAGACAGACACTTAACCTAACCTAAATTGACCTCGAGGGTCATACCGGACTTAATTTGACCCCGTTATCGACCAAAATGAGTTCTAGGGGACTCAGGGCAACTTTCTGATCAATTTGGGAAATGTTGACTTTTCGCCGGAAAAGTCAACCGAGCGACGTTTTGGTCCATTCGAGGATCGTTTTGGATCCAAAAAGCTTAGCCGTCATCGCAGCGGTCTTAGTTGAGCCGTTTCCTTGTAGCCCGCCAAGTTTCGTAATTTCTTGGGAAAAGTGCCCGTTCGGGGCCCGAAACGTCCGATTTTCGCGAATCTGATTGAAAATATCTAGTAGATATTTTCATAAAAAGGTGGGGACCCACCTTGCCACTTGTCAACCAAGTGGTGGTGTTAGGTTTTGGGGGGGGGGGGAATGAGTGGTGAGGGGTTATAGGGGGCTCGGCCATCACTATCCAAAAAGAAACAAAAAGAGAAAAAGAAATAGAAAAGAAGAGAGTTTGGAGAAAAAGAAGTAGAGAGAAAAGAGAAGAAGTTGGGCTAGGGTTTGGTATCCAACCCTTGGATCGTCTCAAGGCAAGGAGCAACATCGTTCCCCTCGTCTTCCTCTCGAGTAAGCACTAAACCGATCGTCATTTTGGTTAATTTCTTGAAAGCTAGGGTTTGGGTAAACTATGAGTTAGGGTTGTAGAGAGGTTGGGGGTTCGTTGGAGACGTTTTTGAGCGGTTTTGGAACGTTTTCCGGTGACCGGGAGCTCGGGGGAGCTCCGGCCACCGTGTGGGGTGGCCGGCCGGCCGTGTGAGGTGGCTGGCCGTGCCTTTTGGTGGCTGGCCATGCCTTTTGGAGGCTGGCCGGACCTGGCCGGTGCTGGTCGGACCGGGCCGGTGCTGGCCGGAGTTGGCCGGGGCCGGCCGGACCTCGGGGTGGCTGGCCGGAGCTAGGGCTAGCCACCACCAAGGTGGGCCGAGCCCTAAAAGACCATAGGGCCCACGGCCAAGTAGGTCGGGTGGGGCCCACGTGCTATGGTGCTCTGGGTTTAACGTTCGGGTCGTTTAAAACGTTCCCCAGACCATTTATCCTTAACTGAATCGAAAATTGGAATTAAATTGGAAAAGTTGTAATTAACGGGTTTGAGAAACTTTAAACGTTAACTAATTGACTCGGAAGTCGGAATTCGATTCCGTCAAGTGCATTGGGTTCCTTGAACTATTCTAAGACCGTAGAAACGAAAACGGGGGCTTTTGGAGCCCCGAAAGGCAATTTACAAAACCCGGGCAGATTCGCCATATCTGGCGAATCGTGCCTTTACGGGTCCTTTATCGACAATGTCGAGTAATTGGGAAGTTTTGGAGTGATCGACATTGTCGGGGTTACGTTTGGGCGTTAAGTTTATTAATTTCCGGTTTATTCCTACTAGTTAAAAGTGCTTTGGATTTTGTGTTCTTTTAGATCGTGCTGCGGACCGAGGCAAAGGGAGGCTCGGCGAGTGACTGAGATCACGTCAAGGTTTAGTGGAGCACTTTTGGAGTTATATACGAGGTAGGGAAAAGTAGCCGGATCTCGGCCCTGACTAGGGAAAGTTAACTGTAGAATTGCATGTGACACCGGGGTGTCGTGGGTTGTTTAGGTTATCGAATGTTAGAAAAGCATGTTACGGGAACTTGGAAATTATTGGGAATGCATGTGACACTTAGTAGTGACGTAGGAGCAGAGAACTTAGCGATAATTGAATTACTGGAGGCATATGACCATGCCCAGAGGTTGTTTGTGAAACTAGTGATCTTAGGACTGTTGGAGGCATCGATTATGCCGGAGGTTGTTGTGCGTTATTTATTGTTGAGTTTGGGTGGCCTTGAGAGCCCGTGTTATTTATTGTCGAGTTTGGGTGGCCTTGAGAGCCCGTGCTATTTATTGTTGAGTTGGGTGGCCTTGAGAGCCCGTGTTATTTATTGCTGAGTCTTGGGTGGCCACGAGAGACCGTGTTGTCTTTTTGGTGTTTTGGGTGGCCGTGAGTGCCCGTGGGGTTGTGAACCCGTACTTTACCGTTGGTGTCTTAGGTGGCCATGAGGGCCCGTAGGGTTGTTGAACCCGTGTTTGGTTGTTGGTGTCTTGTTGGCCTTGAGTGCCTGTGGAGTTTGGGACTGGTGTCGTTACTGTCTGTTGAACCTTGTTTGTGATTGTGTTTGGTTACTGTATACTGGTGGAGGTTGTGTGGTGTAGCTAGCCTCCCGACTGGGATCGGGAGAAGCGGAGAGGTTGTGGGCTAGCTCCCCGACTGGGATCGGGGGAAGGACGCGCGGGTGTGGCTAACCACCCGACTGGGATCGGGTGAAGCGGAGAGGTTGTGGGTTAGCCTCCCGACTGGGATCGAGAGAAGTTGCGCGACAGGTCGACCGCCTGGCCCTACTGGGATCGGAAAGGGCGAGATACAGAGATTGGTTACTGAGCAGCTGGTTTACGATCCTTTGTGATCTTGTTTGGTATTGTGTGGTTGTCAGTCGTGTCTTTGGAGGAGGTCGTCAATCGTTCTGTGGGGTCTACATCACGTGTCCGAATGTTGAGTCAGTTGAGGAAAGTATTGGTCTTGTGTGTGTCTTTTGAGTCGTTGTTGGTGTCACCGGCTTTGTCTGCTAAGTATGTCGTAGTCAGTCTGTTATCTGTGGTGGTGAGCGAACACTCACCCCTAGCTGCTTTTCCTACAGGTACCGTTCGCAGTCTAGACTAGGTGAGCTTCTGAAGCTTGAAGAGCTTGAAGCGATTTGCTGGGTGTTTTGAGTCTAGTAACGTGTACCTCGTTTTTGTCCAAGTGTGGGACTAATTTTTTTTTTGAGATGTATATATTATTATTTTGTGGAACTAAACTGGCTTTTAAAGTGATTTAATGAAAACAGGCTTCAAGTATTGTAACTTTTTAAACGTTCGCGTCCCTAGTTCGGTTCGCTGAAATTGGGGCGTGACAGGATCCGTCACCCAAGTGAGAAAACTTTAGCCACGCATGCTCTATCCATCACCCAAGTGGGTTGACTATTTTACAAAAAAAAATTGACCACAATATTCAAGATGAATTAACCATTCGATGATAGTTTTTTTACATACGTATACTAGTTTGGATAGTACATACGAGATGAGCGGTCTTGATTATATAATATGCGAGAGACCGACACATATTGATTGAAATCGTCAATTCCACTATGTGCATGAACATATTTAGCCTTACGGTAGTATAACGTATGACGTTGTATCGTTCATTTTTTGTATGTGATATGTATGAGTACTATACGATCTTATGTTGTATATGAGGCATGCTAAATACTTATATCCTTCAATTATCAATACTACGATAGTCGGGAAAAATGACGGGTTTTGGGGTTTTGGTCAATGTAAGTCAACTTCTGCTGGCCGACGGATGCATATATCCATCGGCCAACTTTTTCATTGACGGATGCATATATCCATCGTCCGATATATATATATATATATGTATTTGATCACAAAAAAAAAACAATATTTTGTACTTCGAATCGAGAAAACGATCAAGAAAATTTTTATTATCCTTGTCTTAGTATTATATAAAGGGTAAATTACAAATACCTACCCCTAACTTGTCACGTTTATCTGATATCTACCCCTAACTTTTTTTAACTGATACCTATCCCGATGTGTAGTTATATGACAAATAGCCCATTTTCCTGTTAACTTTTTTCTAAAATGACGAAAATACCCTCAACCACACTTCAATATTTATTTTTTTAAAATTATTTAAAAATTTCTTTTGTTATATATATATATATTTACTTACTAAATCACTTCAGTTTTATTTATAAAAAAACATTTAAAAAATCACTAAGGGCGTTTTGGTCATTTTAGAAAAAAGTTAACATAAAAAGGGTCTATTTGTCATATAACTAAACATCTGGGTAGGTATCAGTTAAAAAAATGTTAGGGATAGGTATCAGATAAACGTGATAAGTTAGGGGTAGATATTTGTAATTTATCTTTATATAAATATAAACAATGTAGCGCACATGATAAAATTAACTTGCTGTAAATAATTAGTTGACAATAGGTACTAGGTACGTTGATAACACAAGCTATTTAATTTAATTATATAAAGCTATTTAATTTAAGAAAAACTTAAATAGTGTATATATATATATCTAAACATTCATATAACACAAAAACTCCTTAGTTGAGTTGGTAAAAGGCACAACATTTGTGCACTGAGGTCAGAGGTTCGAACCTCAAGGCGTGCGCACGGGTTGGCTGAGACGTGGTGGGTCGGGCGGGTCGGGCAGTGACGTGGCGGGTCTGGACGCCCGCGTGGCAGTTGGGTCGAGCGCGTGGCGGGTCTTGGGTCGGGTAGTTCTGGTTAGATAGATTTTTTTTAATTAATCTATTATTACAATTGGGTGACGGATACACTTGGCTGACGGATTGGATCCGTGGCTAGAGTGAAAACCTTGGGTGACGGATACACTTGGTTGACAGATTGAATCCGTGGCTAGAGTGAAAACCTTGGGTGACGGATTGGATTCGTCACCTAAGTTTTTAGCCTACCGACGATGTACGCATCCGTCGGCCAAATACTTGGCCGACGACACTTGGCCAACGGATCTTGGCCGACAGATGCATTCGTCACCTAAGAACTTGGGTGACGGATACGTCCTCTTAGGTGACGGATCCAATCCGCCACCCTAGTACTTATTTGCAGTAGTGAGTGCGGGCTTTCAGGTCCATTCGAATTCCATTCGATCGATAGGTGCAAGGTTTTTTTGATGGGCAAAATGACTAAAGCGCCCTTTATCGATCGCGGTGAAAGGGCGGGTGAATTATTGGGGCTGATACAATCGAATGTGTGTAGACCAATAAGTTCACTTGCCAGGAAGGGTATTAGCTACTTTATCACATTTACTGATGATTACAGTAAATATGGTTATGTCTATTCGGTGAGACATAAGTCTGAAGCTTTTGATAAATTCAAAGAGTTTAAGACTAAAGTAGAAAACCAGCTCGACAAAGGTATTAAGGCACTTCGATTGGATCGAGGTGGAAAATACTTGACCACAGAGTTATTAGATCATCTAAAAGAGAATGGGATCCTTTTGGAATGGACTCCTTCTGGGACACTGTAGTTGAAAGGTGTAGCCAAACGGACAAATCGAACATTGTTAGACTATGGTCCGTTCCATGATTAGTTAGACTGATCTCTCAATCTCTTTCTGGGGTTATGCTCTAGAGACGACCACATTCATAGTGAATTGGGCTTCGACGAAGGGTGTGGAAGGGACATCATTTTAAAAATGGTACGGGATGATGCCCGCTTTGTCCTTCCTAAAGATTTGTGGTTGCGAGGCTTATGTGAAACATTTGGTTTCAACTAAGCTCGAACCAAGAACTGATATATGCACCTTCGTGTGGTATCCTAAAGCAACAAGGGGATACTACTTCTACAATCCCAGTGAGAACATGGTGTTCGTTGCTTGGGGTGAGGTCTTTATGGAAAAGGAGTTTTGTTTCCAAAGACGTCATTGGGAGGACTGTGCATCTCAAATAAATTCAGGATGGTACAGATCTGTCTAAACCAATTGACAACCCAGTAGAAAGGATCAATCTTCCACCTCCAAGATATGGTATCCGGAGGTGACAATGAAGTCCTGATGGATCACGATGATCCAGCCAACTTTCAGGAACTCGTGGTTGGGCACGACTCCAAGTTATGGCTGGGAGCCATGAGGGAGGAAATCCAATCCATGTTGGACAACCGAGTCTTAGAACCGGTTGATCCCATCAATGGTGTGAGGACCATCAGATCCAAATGGATATACAAGGTGAAGATAGACATGGACGACAACCCTCTGACCTACAAAGCTCAACTGGTGGCGAAAGGTTATAGGCAGATCCAATGGATTGACTATGAGGAAACCTTCTCCCTAGTGGCTACGGTCAAAATCGATCCAAATTCTTCTTGACATAACTGTGTATTATAATTACGAGATATGGCAAGTGGATGTAAAAACCGCTTTCCTAAATGGAAATTTGACTGAGTACGTTTGTATGTCTCGGCCCAAAGGTTTTGACGATCCGAAGAATAAGGGAAAGATTTATAAGTTGTTGAAATCCATTTATGGATTGAAACGAACTTCTCGGAGTTGGATCCTTCGTTTTGATGAAGCTGTAATTGGATTTGACTTAATCAAGAACGAGTATGGATCTTGCGTTTATAAGAAGGCTAGTGGGAGCAAGATTATCTTTCTGGTTCTCATTGAAAACGACATCCCAACCTTGCACGAGACTAAAGCTTGGTTGAGGAAGTGTTTTTCAATAAAGGACTTAGGTGATGCTTCTTATATCTTAAGGATTAAGATATGTAGAGATCGCACCAAGAGGGTCTTGGATATAAGTCAGGGAACCTATGTGAACAATGCATTGAGTAGGTTCTTAATACTCGATTCAAAGAAAGGACTCTTACCCACTAGTCATGACATTCATCTCAGCAAGACTCAGTGTCCTAAGACACCTGATGAGCAGAAAAGGATGATGAGAATCATATGCGCTTAGGGGAAGGATCGATCATATATGCCATGAAATGTATGACACCGGACGTCTCGTAAGCCTTATGTTGTACCAGTAGACATTAGTCTAACCCGGGGGAAAGATGATGCTGAACTAGTCGTCGAAGGATGAGTAGACGCTAGTTTTCCTAGAGAAATCCAGATGACTTTAGAAGTCAGTCAGGATATGTGTTTATGCTGAATGGCAGAGCTTTAGCTGGGAGAGCGTAAAGCAAGATACCATTGCCAAATCTACGATAGAGGCCAAGTACATTGATGTTGCAGAGGCAGCTAAGGAGGCTATGTGGATTTGGAAATTCACGGCAGGATTGGGTGTAATTAAAAACCCATCCAGCCCGGTGAATCCATTTTGCGACAACACAAGGGCCATTGCGCAAGCTAAAAGCCCAGATCGCATAACAAATCCAAACATGTACTATGGCTTATCCACCTAATCAGAGAAATACTGAACTGGGGTGAAGTGAAGATAACCTATATTGCAACAGATGATAACATAGTCAACCCTTTTGACTAAGGCAGTGTCGCTGCCTAAACATGTTAGACATGTAAAGTCGATGGGGACATATTGGAGTTTAGATTGGAACTATGGCAAGTGGGAGATTGTTAGTCTTAGTGCCCGTAGTTCAATCCTAAATGTCCAAATGTATATATCATCGTTAGCAATAAAATTAAAGCGGCTTTATATTACCTATGTGTTGGAGTAATATATCGATGTGTGCTCTGATCTATGCCCACAATGCGAATAGAACCATAGATCGAGATAGATCACACTCGATGGGTCCCTAGTCAACAAAGCTTCTCTAGAAGCGACTAGTATGAAAGATGGCTCTTTATGGCTTACGTTCTGTTAGTCATTGGAATGGGATTCCGGAGTCTTATCATAGATATCATGTGGGACATGATATTGGACGACCCGACATGAATATGTGCCATATATCAAGTCATGAACATATTCATTGTCGTAGCTTGTCATGTATCCTTAGACCAAGGAGTCTTTGTGATCGCTATGCAGTAAACAATTGAGTTTGACCTTAGCCTAACGTTGTCCGTAACATGGCTTCCATAACGGCCAGGATTGGCTTGAGGACGGACTGCATGAGTGACACGAAAGACGGCTAAGGGATTTATCCCTCATACTACGGTATGGGAAATATATCGGTTCTCGGCCGCTTGATCGAGAGTGGCTGAATGAATAGCATGGCCATGCACATGATACTGGGTATCATATGTTCAGTCATCTCACATATCAAGGAACAGTGATTGAGAATAATAAAGATGACGACTCTATGCCTTATCTCAATCAGGATATCAGTGATAAAAGGATAATGACAGGGACGATGGAAAGGTTAAAATCGACAAGGTCGATTCGTTATGCAGTATCATGCAATATAAAGTCTCGTTGGTTGCCACTTAAATATGATCAAGTAAAATGAGATTTCAAGTTGATCTATTGACATGCATAAACCTAAGGGTTACACCGGAGGTGAAACTCATTGACACATTTATGGAGAATGGCCAAAAGGGAGTTGTCTCGGGACATGACCAAAACAAGTTTTGGGTCATGTGCCCGTAAGTGAATAGGACTTTACGGATCGAGACAAGGCTTGGAGTCTTGGGATTGATCGCGTCGGATAATGTTGGACATTTCCGGTATGGAAGGCTTGAAGGCGATGAGCGAATCACGGGACCTCGTTGGAAATGGCCACGGGCCATCTTCCAAGAGGCCCATGAAACCCGGACTCCGCTCCTAGCTCTTCAAGCTTCGAGAGCTCACCTAGTCCATCCCGCGACCAGTACCTGTAGGAAAAGCAGCTAGGGGTGAGCGTTCACTCACCACCACGGATAACAGACTGACTACGGCATACTTAGCAGACAATGCCGGTAACACCAACAACAACCCAACACTGGGGACTACTATCCCCCAACTCAAGTAACCCGACTGACACACAACCGTTATTTTCCTCAACGGACTCAACACTCGGACACGTAATGTAGACCCGACACAACGATTGACGACTTCCTCCGAAGACACGACAGATAACCACGCAACACCCAAGATCACTATGGATCGCACACCAAAAAAGATCACAAAGGATCGCACTCCAACTGCTCAGTAACCCCCACGCCCTTTACCGATCCCTGTCAGGCCAAGCAGTCGACCTGTCGCACTTTTCCCGACACAAAGTCGGATCAGGCTGTCGACCTGTCACCCCTATCCACGCACGCGCGGCCAGGACCCCTTTCCTCACGGGCGGGCCCCCTACCCCGTCTGAACATGCAGACGCGTGTGATCACAGGACCCCCGTTATTATGAAGCGGGCCCCCAACCTCAAGTAACCACAATCACAATCACAAACAAAGTTCAACAAACAGCAACAACGCCGGTTTGACACTCCACAGGCACTCATGGCCACCCAAGACACCAACGATAAAACACGGGTTCAAAACCCCACGGGCACTCAAGGCCACCCAAAACACCAACGGTAGAACACGGGTTCACAACCCCACGGGCACTCAAGGCCACCCAAAACACCAACGGTAGAACACGGGTTCACAACCCCACGGGCACTCATGGCCACCCAAGACACCAAAAGTAAAGACACGGGTTCAACAACCCCACGGGCACTCATGGCCACCCAAGACACCAACAGTAAAGACACGGGCTCTCATGGCCACCCAAGACACAGCAGTAAAATACGGGCTCTCATGGCCACCCAAGACACAGCAGTAAAATTCTGGCTCTCATGGCCACCCAAGACACAAACATTAAAGTACGGGCTCTCATGGCCACCCAAGACACAAATTAAACAATCAACCTCCGGGCATAACCAAATGCCTCCAGTAATTCTAATATCGAAAGTTCACTGCTCCTACGACACTACTAAGTGTCACGTGCATTTCTATTGTTCGATATGTTCCCGTATCATACGACACCACCCGGTGTAGCCTGCCTTTCTAATATTCGATAAACTTACTTAATCCACGACACCCAAGTGTCACATGCATTTCTACTGTTAACTTTCCCTAGTCAGGGCCGAGATCGGGCTACTTTTCCCTACCTCGTATGCTTTCTCCAAAAGCGCACAAACAAGCTCCGGCGTGATCTCGATCACTCGCCTATCTTTCCCTTTCCTCTGTCAGCAGCACGATCTAAAAAGAACACAATTTAAATACTTTTAAGCTTGCAGGCATAAACTGAATTTTAATAAACTTGACGCCCAAAAGTAACCCCGACAATGTCGATCACTCCCAAACTTCCCAATTATTCGACATTGTCGATGAAGGACTCGGAAAAGCCCTTTTCGCCCGACATGGCGAATCCGCCCGGGTTTTGAAAACGCCCTTCTGGGGTTCCGAAAACTCCCGTTTTTGTTTCTACGGTCTTAGAATAATTCAAGGGTTCCAACGCAATCGACGGAATCAATTTTCGACTTCCGAGCAATTTAATTCGCGTTTAAAGTTTCTAAACCCGTCATTTACAACTTTTACAATTTAATTCCAAAATTCGTTCCGGGTGTGGATTAACGACTTGGTGATCGTCCTAAACCACCCGAACACGAAAAACCCGAGGCCCGAAAACGTGGGCCCCACACGGCTACAACGGAAAGCATTTCTTTTCGCCCCAAAACGTTCCTAACGAACCCCAAACCTCAACCCAACCTTAATCAAACCATTTAAACTCAAACCCTAAAATTCAAACGTTCCAAAATGAAAATCGGTTAGGTTCTCACCGTAGGGAATGACGACGGGAGCTCGATTCTTCAACCGTTGAGACGATCCGCCGGTTGGATCGTCGGGAAAACACAAAACTCCAACCATTTCTTCTCTTTTTCTCTTTTCTCCTTCTCTTTCTTCTCTCCACTTTCTCTCTCTAAATTCTTCTCTTTTTTTGGTGTTATGGCCGAACACCTAATTTGTTTGCCTTTTATTTTGTTTAAAAAAAATAACAACTTTACCATATTTACAAAACTAACACCAAGTAGTCTTCTTTTGTTTTGTCCAATAAACAAGTGGGTCCCATCCCTTTCGGAAAATATCTTCCAGATATTTTTCAGTCAGATTCGCGAAATTCGGCCGTCTCGGGCCCCGAACGGGCACTTTTTCCAAGAAATTACGAAACTTCACGGGCTACAAGGAAACAGCCCAACTAAGACTGCTGCGACGACGGCTAAGCTTTTTGGATCCAAAACGGACCTCGAATGGACCAAAACGTCGCTAGGTTGACTTTTCCAACGAAAAGTCAACATTTCCTAAATTGGTCAGAAAGTTGCCCTGAGTCCCCTAGAACTCACTTTGGTCGATATCGGGGTCAACTTAAGTCTGGTGTGACCCTCGGGGTCAAATTTAGGTTTATTTAAGTGTTTGTCCAAAAAATTTAAATTTTCCCGTTTTTCGCAGATTTGACTGGCGTTGATCGGGAGCGGTTCTTACAGTCATAATTCAAACACGGCTTAGCAAGCCCAACAATCTTACCACAACACGTCACATAGAACTCATATTACAAACCGAGCTTACCGACATGGCTTACCAAACATATCCCATCGGTCTATCACTCACCCGATCATACCATCAGGGCATGATCACATAATCACATTCAAACATTCACTCGATCAATCATAACACGAATCAACCGTTCATATTACAATCATCACAATTCGTCTAGTTTAGTATGACTCTTATATTATCCAAAGAATGAAACATGCATCGGCATTTGATACCATTGATCACAATTCAACACAAACACAATCAATCCTAAGGCTCGTCATGGCCAATTCTACCAGCACGGCGATTTCCCAATAATTGAAAGCGATTAAACTAGTGAATCACATCCTATATGCATACTAAGACTCTTCCGGTGTCACGCCCCGAATCTAGTATAACCGGACCCGGAATGCGAACGATGAAATAGTAAAACAATTTTTAAACATTTTAGTAAACCACTTAAAATCACCAGTTAAGTGAATCAAAATAATATTTTACAACATAAAGTACGTCCAAAACAAGCGGACAAAAACCAAAGCGTATGTCGTTAAACTCCCAAAAAGAAACCCGGACTCCCACTCCCAGCTCTTCAAGTTTCGAGAGTTCCCCTAGTCTGTCTCGCGATCAGTACCTGAAGGAAAGTAGCTAGGGGTGAGCGTTCGCTCACCACCACGGATACTAGACTGACTACGACATACTAGCAGAAAATGCCGGAAACACCAACAACATACAAACACCGGGGACTACCATCCCCAAACTCAAGTAACCCGACTGTCACACGAACTGTTACTTTCCCCGACCAATTCAACACCCGGACACGTAATGTAGACCCGACACAGCGGTTACGACCTCAACCCAATACGCGAATAATAACCACGCAACATCCAAGATCACAAAGGATTGCACGCGACAAACAACATCGCAAAGGATCGCACTCCAGCTGCTCAGTGCCGGTTGCTAACCGGCTGGGCTCGAGCCTGCCCAGGCAACTTTCCCCGTCACGCAGTCGGGCCAGGCGGTCGACCTGTTCGCGACATATACCACAATACTTTTCCGATAGCTAGTCTGAAGGGGAACTGCCCTTCATCGGAGAAGAATGCACAACTTTACCGGTGGTTAGTCGGAAGGCTAGCCAACCCCCACGCGCACGAGCACAGGACCCCTTTATTGTCAGGCGGGCCCTCAACCTCAGGCAATCACAATCACAACCAAATGGCACACAACACCTCGCAAGGAAAGAGAATACGACGACACGACTAACTACCACTTGGCAAGTCAGTCAACCAACACGGGTTCAACTCCCCACGGGCACACATGGCCACCCACGACACACCAACAGTGATATACGGGTTCACCACCCTAACATCACTCATGGCCACCCATAGACACAAACAATAACATACGGGTTCAACACCCCAACTGCACTCATGGCCATCCACGATACACCAACCGTAATATACGGGTTCAACACCCCAACAGCACTCATGGCCACCCATGATACACCAACCGTAATATACGGGTTCAACGCCCCAACGACACTCATGGCCACCCACGACATGCCAACAGTAATACACGGGTTCAACACCCCAACGGCACTCATGGCCACCCACAAACACAAACATTTCAATCAACCTCCGGGCACAACCAAATGCCACCAGTATTTCTATTATTCGATAAGTTCACTTATCCTACGACACTACTAAGTGTCACATGCCTTTCTATGGTTCGATACGTTCTCGTATCATACGACACCACTAATTGTCGCCTGCATTTCTAGTGTTCGATAAACTTACTTATCCTACGACACTACTAAGTGTCTCATGCATTTCTATTGTTAACTTTCCCTAGTCAAGGCCGAGATCCGGATACTTTTCCCAACCTCGTAACGCTTTCCCAAAAGTACACGCCCAAGCTCCGGCGTGCTCCAGAATTACCCGCTTAGCCTCCTCTTTCCACGGTCGGCGACACGGTCTACAATGATTACAATTAACACACTTTTAAAGCAGGCGAAACCCGAATTTAATGAACTTAACGCTCGAACGAAACCCCGACAATGCCGATCAATCCCAAAATTACCAATTACTCGACATTGTCAATAATGGGCCCGGAAAGGCCCCTATTCGCCCGGCTCGGCGAATATGCCCGGGATTGGAAAACGCCCTTCCGGGGCTCCGAATATTCCCGTTTTCGTTTCCACGATCTTAGAATAATTCAAGGGTTTCAATGCAATCGACGGAATCAATTTCCGACTTCCGAGCGATTTAATTCGCGTTTAAAGTTTCTAAACCCGTAATTCCAACTTTCACCATTTAATTCCAAAATTCGTTCCGGGTGTGAATTAACGACTTGGGGATCGTCCTAAACCACCCGAACACGAAAACCCGAGACCCGAGCACGTGGGCCCCTCCCGGCCATCAAGACTCGTGGGTGGCTGGACCGGTTCACCACCATGGTGGCAGGTCCTAGCACCGGCAAGCCACCACCCACGGTGGCCGAAGCTCCCACGAGCCTCCGGTCGCCGAAACCGATCCTTTTCGCTCCAAAACGTTCCCCACGAACCCTAAACCTCGACTCATCCATATTTAACCCATTTAAACCCAAACCCTAACTTTTAAACGTACTAAAACGACAATCAATTAGGTTCTCATCGTAGGGAATGACGACTGGAGCTTGATTCTTCGACCGTTGAGACGATCCGTCGGTTGGATCGTCGGGAAATCCCCAAACCCTACACCCTTCTCTTCTCTTTTTCCCTTTTCTCCTTATCTTTCTTCTCTCCACTTTCTCTCTCTAATTCTTTTTTTTTTCTAAGTATGGCCGAACACCCCCCATGCCTCATCTTTTTGTTTTGTTCAAAATCACCTAACACCCCCACTTGTATGACATGTGGCGAGTGGGTCCCACCCCTTTTGCAAAATATCTTCTGGATATTTTACAGTCAGATTCGCGAAATTCGGTAGTCTCGGGCCCCGAACGGGCCCATTTTCCAAGAAATTACGAAACTTCACGGGCTACAAGGAAACGGCCCAACTAAGATTGATGTAACGACGGCTAAGCTTTTTTGATCCAAAACGGACCTCGAACGGACCAAAACGTCGCTCGGTTGACTTTTCCTGCAAAAGTCAACATTTCCTAAATTGGTCAAAAAGTTGCTCTGAGTTCCCCAGAACTCACTTTGGTCGATATCGGGGTCAACTTAAGTCCGGTATGACCCTCGGGGTCAAATTTAGGTTCATTTAAGTGTCTGTCCCAAAATTTTAAATTTTCCTGTTTTTCGCCACTTTGACTGGCGTTGACTGGGAGTGGTTCTTACATCCGGTTATTAACATAATTGAAAGCGGCTATTCTAGTGAATCACATCCTATATGCAAACTAGGACCTTTCCGGTTATTATTATCCTATAGGCATACTATTAGCATTCTTTAAATTAATAGTGGAGTTTACTACTCTTCCCTACCTTGAATTCTCCAACGCTTAATTACTCCTAGCTGCTGACGTCCTGGCTAGCTTCCTCCTCTTCCGTGGACGAAGCCAGACTCTAAATTAACAAGGAACACGATAAATCAATAACGAGTCCAACATTGATTTTAAGTGACGAAAATCGAAATTAAACCAACAAATCGTCCTTTTTTAATTTTAAACGGTTTTAGGCACGAAATTCACGAACAAACGGGCTTCGAACACCCGAGCCCCTAGTGCACAGTTCCTGGTGCATGGCCCCCGAGGCACGGGTCCTCATGCACGGGTCCTGAGGCACGGGTCCCGAGGTGCCTATCCCGTGTTCCCAAATTCCAGCACCCGTGGCCGGTCCTCCGGCGGCCGGCCAGTGCTCCGGCGAGCCTCTGGTCGTCGGAAAATTTTTCCTTTTTCTCCAAATTCGTCCAAAAGTGTTTTAGGTCACCAAAACTCCCAATTTTACACTTTCCCCAAATCTCCAAGTTAGGGTTTCAAATCCAATCTTCAATTCCAACGTTTTCTTTACATCTCCTTACAAATCCAACCTTGTTTTCTTGTTTCCAACCACACCCACTCAAAAACAAGTTGATTCTTCCAAGACCCATGGATTTTAGTTGCTCAAAAACGAAAATAAAAGAGTTCCTACCATAGGGAATGAAGAGAGGAGAAGGAATATGGAAGAAAAATGGATTTTCGATGGAGAAATGGAGCTTGGATGAGCTTTCTTCTTCTTCTTCTTCTTTGAGCAACAATGGAGGTCTCCAAGCTCTTTTCTCTCTCTATAGGTTCGGCCACAATGGTGACAATGAGCTGAAATTTGTGTCTCAATTGCTCTTTAACCTAAAGTGCAAAAACCATAAAGCCCATTTTGTCATGTTTCACATTTTTGGGAAAAAGCAAGGGCATAAGGGTCTTTTCCCACCTCTTTCCTCCCTTCTAATTAAATAATTCCAAGTGTCCAAATGAGGTCATTTCCAATTAAAATAATCTCAGCCCACTTATTTTATTCGATAAAATAATCCGATTCGAGCCCCCGTTTGACCAAATTTGACTTTTTCCGCGAAGACCCTTTTTCGAATGGAAACGACCCAACTAAGCTAACCGTAACAACGGCTAAGTTTTTTGGGCCCCAAAAAGGTCCCGATTGACTCCCGGAGTCATCGGCTGACTTTTCCAGTAAAAGTCAACTTTCGCCGAAAACCTCCGGATCGACAGGGGGCGGTTCTTACATCAATTAGTAGGGTAACAGTAGGAAAAAATGGCTTTATGCACATACTAATTAGAAAATCAGTGCAAGAAATAAACTTGTCTATATTGTTGAAATGTTATAGTGAATGGTTCGGTGGTGATTTGTTTCTGTAGTTGCATAGTTGGTTAGCAATTTTTTTGTTAGGGTGTTCAATTTGGAAGGAAAAGCACAATGTTATGCAATTGTGGAGTTCCAGCCCTTATGCTCATATCATACTCAACAAATAATCTTGGTCGCAGGTTTTATGGATGTAGAAAATACAATGTAAGGCTTATACTTCATATTTTGTAAAGTGTTATGTGTTGTGTTGTGATTTTGAACTCTTTTAATTGATGATATATAATGGTAGGTGCAAATGGAAAGAAGTGGTGATTTTTTCCAATGGGTTGATGAACTAGTGCCTGAACTGATGATTCAGATATCGACATTGGAAGAAGCTATACGACATGAGAAAATAAAAAGTGAGAAAGGGGGGAAAGTGTATTTGTTTTATGTATGGTATTATGTTTTGTATGTTGCTAGTATTTATGATTAATGATGGTAAGAATGCAAGAAGGAAAGAAGACATGCAACTTATGTAGAACACAATAGTTGTGTACTACCTTAATGTATGTATTTAAGTAAGCTAAATACAATGAACTATTGTATAGTGTGTGTACTACTTTAATGATCTGTGAATGAAGTAGTAATTCACTAACATGGTCTCATTTGTGTTAGAAAAACACATGATGCTTACAAAGTTATATACTATTAGTTTCAGACACAACTTAACAGATCACAGACTTAAAATTCTCCACTGCTTATAAGTCACATAGGTGAAGGAAAGTAATTAAACAGAGGGTTTACGAAACAGACTAGTAGTAGTACTACCTTGAGATGAAAAAATGTCCTTGTCATCTCCACTGTCTTCGATATCAGGTTCATGTTCTTCTTCTTTAGGGGGAGAGGAAGTAGTAGCTTGTTTGGAAGGTTGTTATTGGGGATACTGAATTGGATGCTCTTTTGGTTGCCCCTTTGGTTGAACCACCTTGCTCTGAACTTCATCATCAGAACCTCCATCTTGATCTTCTGGGACATAGGCTTCAGTTGGAGGTTGGTATTGAGCTTGTAGTTCATCTGGATATGGGTATTGCCAATCGGACAACAATTCTTGGGGATGTACATATGGTGGTGTGGGGGGAGGAGGACTATAAGGTGGATATTTGTTCCATTGGTCTGTGTGCTTGAAATATGACCGTGGTGTACCCTGCCAACCTTTTGACTCCCAGACTCCCATTCTATGAACCTTCTTTCTGCCTCCTCTTCTGAATCTGATTTCTTCAGCATCCCTTTGTGTGGTCCTAACAAATGAATCAGATGGTGTTTTTATAGGAAAAAGTGTAAAACACAGACAAAACAAGGGACAATAATTGAAGGAGCATTCAAATGCATCACATGCACATATTCATATCCATCACATAAAATGTCTGAAGACTAACAAGACATCACACTAGCTCCCGAATGTGTCAGAGGAGAAGGAATCCTATTCCCATAGGGGTTCTCAAAAGTCTGGATTCCTAAACTTCAGCAACAATCTTCTCCTGTTGAGAAGCAACCTCCCTTAACTCTGGATTCAATATTTGACTTCGTCCCATCTCATCATATACTACATTGTCAGCCTCTATATAATCATCTTCTTCAAAATCAGTAACTCCACCATGGTCATCATCAACAGGAATGTCCTCATCTACTCCAAGGTTCACATGAATGTATTCATCTACTCCAAGGTTCATAGGAATGTCCTCATCTACTCCCTGGTTCACATGTATCTCCTCCTCTTCTCCACGTTTAACATCACCAGAGTCCCTAAACTGCCCTCATCAGTAGCATAGTTCCCTATCATGCTTCCAGCATCTTCAACCGCTTCAGCGTCCCCATTTTCACCCCCACCCTCATCATCTTCAGATATAGGGTTTTGGTCACCACGTTTCCTCCTCTTCCAAGCTATGGTTAAAGCCTTTGACTTCTCCAACCTAGCACGACTGGCTTCCCTTTTCCCTTCCAGCACTTGCACAAGGTCTGCATCATTGATAGATCCAACACGATGTCCACGCTGCCCTTTGCTGCCCTTTCAGGCCGGTGTCGGGTTGGACCCATAGTCCTTTGTGGTGAAGCTACGTATGTTATGTCCAACATTCCTTCATATGTTGCAACGTAGTACAAGGCCTTTCCTTGTCCTAGTACTTTTATGTGTCTGGCTTGAACTTGGTTGCTCCAGATGCCCCTTAATCTGTGTTTTCCTTGGCTCCCAGGTTGCTTACGGACAAGAGGAGGAAGTATACGTCCTTCGAGATCCATTTTCATGCACCTATCTAACCTAAGCAGAGGGTAAATCTAGCCCTCGTAAGTCTTACGAAGTACAATTGTCAAATGGTATGCATTCACTGATTTGTAGACCTCATTCTTTGCCTTCATCAACGTTGTTGCACCATGCAGGCATGGAATGCTTGTCTACTTCCAATCTAGACAACTATACGTTCCCTCATATATGTTCACTCCATAGGTGTCTTTGAACATCTCAACCACAAATAGCACAGACCCACCATATGTTACCTTGCACTTAGTACCCTTCGTTATTACCTGATCCAAAATGTCTTTGATCCTTGGGAAACTAAGAGCATCATCAGTTCTAATCAACTTCGCCTTTTTTTTGAACCAACCCATCAACTTCCTCCTATATAATTCTAAAAAATTGAGAATTGGGAGATCCCTCCCCTTCCCAATCCAAGTGTTAAAGGACTCACATATGTTGTTTGTTTGTGCTCCACACTTGGACGTAGTCTTGAAGTAGACCTTACACTAGTTCTATGGTGGTCGTTCCAGAAACCACGCATACGCCTTCTCACTCATACCTCTAAGCTCGTCCATACAACTGGCCAATAAGTCTGTGGAGGTGGCTCTCGAGCATTTATACAGCTGTACTTTTAACTCGTGAGAGTTGTACAGCTTGAACCAATTCTCGTAGAGGTGACGGATGCAATGCCTATGTTCAATAGATAGGTGCTGGCTAAAAACATCCATTAACCCCTGACAAATCAACAATTAAAAGCATGTACAGTCAGCAGCACATATTTAAGACCCTGACTACATAACCAAACATAAATAATTGAAACCTACCTACCCTAATTTTCCCTATAAAACTAATTCAAACCTACCTAAGTTTCCAAGACAAACTATGTTTCCCTATATAACTAATTCAAACCTACATAATTTTCCAAGACAGAATATGTTTCCCTATATAACTAATTCAAACCTAACTAACTTGCCAAGGCATACTAAGTTTCCAAACACATGTAATTTAATGAATTGAACGAACAGTAATGATATAGGAAAAGCATATATTTGTCCTAACCTTTTCTTGTCTGACATAAAGACATTTCCAATCTCTTCGGTAGTCCCGAAATCCTCAAAAAACCAGTCCATGAACCACGTCCAAGTAGCTATAGTTTCTTGCTTGACCACTGCAAGCGCGTGTGGGAACATACCATCATTGGGGTCTCTTGCCACTACTGTTATACTATGCCACCGTGATACGCTTTCATGTGACAACCGTCAAGGCCTACAAACGGTCGACATTCTCATATGTACCCCATTTTTGCGCTGGATATCTAATATAAAGACGTTTGAACCTACATCCACCATCTTCATCATCAATCAATATAGTAAACTTCGAATCCGGGTTGCTACTAAGAACCAACTCCCTGTACTTTTCAGCATCCCATATTATAGCCCATCATCTTCATTATGGATGTGTTCAACAACACGTAGAATCAGATAACAGTTGCCAATCTCGAGATCGAGACACAACTCAACGAGAATGTCCTTGTACAATTGAGCAACATCAGCCATAACCTTAATTGTGATGTCTTCATAATACCTGCATATTAGTGACATTAGTGTGAATATCACCATCAAACAACATATTTAGAACGTAATTTCACACTATATTACCAGAAGAATTCAATACTTCATATGTTATACCTGTATGCCAGAGAACGAGCAGTAATATTTTGTCCTCCTTTTTCAGTTTGACATATATGATCTGGTCGGAAAGTCTTAGTTGCATAGGTGTTTTACTTCTTCATGTACCCACACCAAATGTAAAATGTACATCCTGGCTTGTCACACAGAATCCTGATCCCGTCCAGCAACTGATTCCTAGTATACGAGTAATTGAAGTGCTTCTCCGTTGCGTAGATCTATAGGACTACCCGGTACAACGCAGCACTGATAAACCTATCACCCAATCACAGATCAATATCTTTCAACAAACTCTTCATATCCCACATACTAGAATCAAGTATTTCTTCATCCATCTTATCTTCACAACCCAGATCATCCTCCATATCAGCATCACCATCTTCTTCTACTTCATTAAAAGATCTAGTTGAAGCTCCCTCAGCAACTGATGACGCATCCTCCTCAACCGATGGTTCCTCATCCTCTTCTGATGGTGCTTCATATTCTGAGTCAGACGATGACCCACCAGACCCTTCTACTGCATCAACGAAAATCCCCACCTTGATAACCTAGATCTTCAGGTATCTCATCATCTCTATCGTCATTAATTAATTCCTCATCTATCATCTGCTCATCGAACAACTCTTCTTGAGCTATAAGCTCATCATCTGATGGTTTGTCAATAACAATTCTACTAGGTTTTCTCTTCTTTGCCATCTAAGAAATGCACACATCAAAACCATCATGTTCAGACACAATCAAAAGTCTTCAGTCATACACAATAACATTACCAACAAATTCAACATTACTCATAAACATTACCGTTTTCATTAAAAATCCTTACTTTCATCAATATATAGTTACACTATTATTTTGCACTCAAAACCCTTTGTCAGTTCCACACAAATGGGTATACCAAGTAAATCCAGTTCCTAACAAGCCTGCAACCCTCATATCAATTCTGTACACCCCCATTTTCATTCTCAAATAACTTAGTTTCCCTTTCTCAGTTTAGCCCTTGTCAGTTCAACATAAACCCTAGCTCAAGTTCATGCACACCTCTTACGAAACCCTACCAACCAAGCATCTTGCAACTAAGTCCTACACTCATCTCTAAAACCCCTATTTCGATTTGCAGATAACTTAGAAACCCTAGCTCAAGTTCACATACCCAAACCCTAGCTCGAGTTCACTTACCCAAACCCTAGCTTGATTTCACATATCTCACACCATAAAACCTCCACCCATAACTCCATTCTACAAGCTCATCCATTACTAAAAATAACTCCACAAAACCGTGCATTCTACGAATTTGTTCCGAACTCCAACAAACCCTAACTTTTTCAAAGGGAAAAACTCAAGAAATAACTCAGATTAAGTTCTTACCTCACTTTAATTGCAGGTTTTGATGTCTGGTTCTCCTTGAATCGACCGTAGAAGACGAAGACTCTTGTTGACTTCGAGAGAGAGAAGAAGAGAGCTCGGAAGGGGGAAAGTCGAGTGTTTGTCCGAAAATGAGAAGTCTTTTGCAAGCCTCAAAGTTTAACTCTTCAGTGAGGGTATTTGTGTCTTTACACAATCACAGTTAACGTTCTGTGTTTTTTTTACGGCAGATCATGGTTTTTTGTAAAGTAGTTGCCAAACCATGTACTTTGAGCGATAGCAAAGTCAATCGTTATATCTTGAACTATAAAGTCAAACTATAGTTGTTTCCTGCAATTTTCCCTTGTTTCTAACCATTTGTGGTCACTAATCATGAACATTGAATTGGGCCTATTTGCTTTTCTCCATATAGTATATGAAATAAAAAACAGTTTCTTAAACCATGTTCCTTGTAGTTGTTATTTACCCTTTTGATGTTGACAATGTCTTGATCTTTACTCTTTTATTATGTTAAAGGGCATCAATATTCTCAAAGCTCATGGTAAGTGTGCAAGGGATAGATAATTGTTGAAGGGATAGATACTTGTTGAAGAGATGAAACCGATGGACATTTTTTTTGGAAAGCTAATATGTATTAAAAGTCTAAGGGTTTTAACATGAAAACCCAAAGAAAGAGGAATCAAATCCCCTCAGTTACAATACAGTGCGTCTTACTAGAGACCACCCAAAGCCTACACTCCAATTAGAAACAGACCCACCAAATTACAAACATTTTCAGTAGGTACCAATACAAAACCTAGGAGCCAATACAATATCAGTAGGTGCCAATACAAAACCTAGGAACCAATACCAGCTAAACTCCTATGAAGCCCACAAACCAGCCAAGGAAAATAAAAATCAAATGTAAATGACATAGGAATAGATCAAACCACCACTGCAGTGTAGAATGCACCAAAACCAGATTGAAACACCCAAAGACCTGAGAGGAAGTAAAACCAGTACTAGAAGTCACAAATGCGTTGATCCCATAAACACAACACGGCTGCAAAACCAAAAACACCTCCTCACCAAAATAGGAAAACAAAAGTAACTACCCACCTTCCTCAATACAAAAAAACGTCTTCACACAGAAATAGGATGACTACCCACACTCCACAATACGCCAATATCAGAGCAAAACAAACAAAGTGTTACTACCCTAAAAAACTGCAGAGAATGCAACACAGAACACTAATACCCTAAGATAGGACTCAACCTCACCTCTCACCCCAGAACCCCACCAGACCACCCTCATAACCCCCAGAACAAACCTCATTTTCTCTTAATTCTCAAGCACAGCTGAGGTGAAGATTGCCACATCAGAAAGGAGAAAGTACAATGAGTTTTGAAAAGTGCCCACTCCAGAGAGAATGAAGTATGCTGTATTTTGAGTAGTAAATCATTGACAACAAGTAGTGAATTGTTAAATATCGTGGCATTCCTAACCAGCCAAATCTCCCACAGGAAGATGGAGAACAAGTTCTTCCAAGCTTTACTCTTAGGGCAGAGATGATCCCAAGACAAGATGAAAGAAGTAATATTGGATGGCATAGACCAAGAAATACCCCACCACTGCAAAACGTCAACCCAGATAAACCAAACCCTTTTGCACTGAATGAAAAGATGATTTAGATCCTCAAAATGCTTCCCACAGAACTTGCACCAGCATTCAACTATAGGAATTTTAATGCCCCTGGCTTCTAAGAATACTTTAGTAGGAACTCCTCCCATACAAGCCAACCATGTGAATGCAGCAATCTTAGGAGGAAGATTGGGTAGCCACACGTACTTACTCCACTGACAATCTGAGGAAGAGTTAGTGAGATGGTTGTACATCCTTCCCACAGAGAAGCCTTTAATATCTATCCCCCACAACACTGAATCAGGCTTGTGTGCATTAATAGTGCAAGAGTGTAAAAGTGTCCCCAATTCTCTGAATTTTCCAAGCTCCTAGCCTCTTAGTTTTCTTCTCAAAATGAAAAACCATTGTCCCTCCCTCCAAAACTCATGTATTGTGCACTTCTTTTGTGTACTAAGATGAAAGAGTCTCTGAAATTGAACCTTGATTGGATTCTCTGAGATCCGTTTATCCTCCCACATTTTTATCCTGCCCTCATTACCCACAGACCAATTCAAACCATTAATTCCAAAAGCATTGCTGAAACAACTATCATTCAAGAGTGAAGAAAAATGATCCAAGAAACTGATCCCCTTGTTGATGAATATAGCAGAGAGGTCCCATTCTACAACCTCCCAATTGTACTTGGCACAGATAACCCTCTTCCATAGAGACTCACCCTCTACTGCAAACCTCCACCACCACTTAGTAAGTAGTGCCTGATTCATAATAGTAACTTTCTTGATCCCCAGGCCTCCTAAAGATTTAGGTCTACAAACCAGATCCCATTGAACCTTCTGTAAAACTCTCCTAGTAACATTACCACTCCAAAGAAACTTTCTTTGCCATCTGTCCATCTCTCTTATAACACCAACAAGGGCTTTAAATAGTGACATGTGATACAAAGGAAGAGAGCTTAGAGAACTCTTGATGAGTGTAATCCTACACCCAAAAGATAGAAATTTAGATTGCCACAGACTCTATTTCTTCTTAAATTTGTTGATGACAAGGATCCAAGTCTGATATCTTCTAGGGTTTGCACCCAATTGAAAAAAAAGGTAATCCAGTGGAAGAGTAAGATTTCAGACCTAAAATTTGAGTGATCATGCTCTCACTCATTTGGAAAGGGTTCATGAGTACTGCCCTTGACTTGTGGAAGTTAATTTTGAGACTAGCAGAACTTTGTAAAATGAGGAGGGTATGTTTAAGATTCAACATGTTAGTAGGAGTGGACTTAATACAAATCAATGTGTCATATGCAAACTGTAGATGTGTGATCTCAGGACCATTCACTCCATAAGTAACACCCTCAAACATACCTAAAGAGGAGCCTCTGATCATAAGTTGAACCATTGCATCAGAAAGTGAGCAGCCCTGTCTAAATCCCCTTTGCATCAGAAAATCATTGGAAGGGGAACCATTGATCAATACAGAAATCCAAGCCCTGATACAAGCAATGATCCAAAGTATCCATTTCCTGCCAAAGCCTAAAATTGAGAGCAACTTGAGCAGAAAATCCCAATCCACATGATCATATGCCTTTTCAAAATCCACTCTAAATATTAGTACTTCCTCCTTAGACTTCTTGGTGGAATCAATGACTTCTGAAGCAATAAGGACCCCATCCATGATTTGTCTCCCAGCCACAAAACCAGTTTGTACATCCCTCACTAGTGAGGGCATAACAACCTTAAGTCTAGCTGCCAAAAGCTTTGAAATAATCTTATAAAGGGCACCAACCAAGTTGATTTGCCTATAGTCTCCAAAATCCGTAGGAGAAGGCTTCTTAGGAATCAAAGTGATAAAGGATGAGTTAATACCTTTGTCAAGAGTCCCCACTTGATGAAAATGATTACAGTAGGCTAATATGTCCTCTTTCAGAATTTTCCAACCCTTTTGTATAAACAAGAGAGATAGCCATTAGGGCCTGGAGATTTGTATGCATTGCAATCCTTAATTGCAGCCAAAATATCAGCTTCAGTGAAAGGTTCTTCAAGTGTAGAGGCTTGCACCACATATATGGAATTGAAATGCAGTAGTGCTATATCAAGGGGAGTGGTCTTCCATTTCTTGAATCTATTAGCAAAGTGTGTTTCTGCAGCAGCCTTAATCTGAGTAGGTGAATGAATTTCTACATTGTCAATGAAAATACTATTCAATCTGGTCTTGTTGAACCGAAGATTAGCAATGATATGGAAGTATCTTGAGCATCTGTCCCCCTCCAAGATCCAATGCAATTTAGTTTTCTGTCTCCATACTTTAGTTTGTGTTTTCAGTATTCTGATCAGGATTGTAGAAGAGAGAGCCCTCTGGCAAGACTCTAAAGAGGTCAGTGGCCTATCCTCCAACAAGATATCCAGAGAATTAATAGTGGAAGAAAGTTCTATAATCTCCATCTCCAAATTACCAAAGACATTAACCCTCTAATCCTTCAAGAAAGTCTTGAGAGTTTTTAACTTCATCCACAGTATGAATTGAGGATCACTAGCAGGAGATAAAGCTTCTCAAAAAGCAGTTACATCTGGCCAAAAGCTTTTGTGATCAAGCCAAGCATTATAAAAGTTGAAGGGTTTGGCTCCCCAATTAGTACCAGGAGAGGAAAGCAATAGAGGTCTATGATCCGAGATAACTCTGGGCAGACATTGAAGGGACCAAAGAGGAAAAGATAGTAAAAGTGAGGGAGAGATGAGGATTCTATCGATTCTAGAATCCTTAGAATTAGTACCAACCCAGGTATATGAACCCCCCACCATTGGTAAGTCAAGTAACCCCATAGAACCAATGAGTTGATTAAAAGGATTGGCAAAGGAGAAAGTGGGGTTAGAGGAAGATCTGTCATCGGCTCCTAGTACATCATTGAAATCTCCTCCACAAATTATAGGGACATAAATGGACTGAAATCTATCCAACATATCAACCCACATCAACCTCCTCTCCCTTCTATGACAAGGGGCATACACATTCATGATGCAAATATCCAGCTGAAGGGGAATGAACTTACCAAACCAATATAAAACTGATTGTTCTTTGATGCAATGATCAACAACAAATATGTCTTTTCTCCAAGCAGTAACAATGCCACCAGAGGCTCCAATAGAAGGTACAAAATCAAAACCCCAAATAGAAGACATACCACAACTAGTGATGAAGGATTGTGTAGGAAAGATATGTTTAGACTCCTGAAGTAAAAGTGTAAAACCCGACTCTTTAAAAGGGTATTATTTTGATTTGGAAACTTGGGGGTAAGTTTTTGATACAAGTGTGTTGAAAATAAAGAATTGAAAAATCAAAAAGAAAAGAGAGGGTTTTAGTGTTGGGTGAGCTCCACTCGATTTTGGGCCGAGCCTTGCTGAAGCCCAACTCGCGCTCCCAGCCCAAACGATCGGCCTAGGAACCACGAACCCTAGCCATAAAACACGCCAGCGCCGCTTCAGCTTCATATCTACGCACGCTTCCCCAGGCCAGAGTTTATTCTCCCTTGCGAACCTCGCCGTCCATCGAGCGAACCAGACACCTCCGGCCACTCCCCGACCTCGTCGTCCTCGCCTCCCTCTCTCAGAGCCGTCTCTCCTTCTCACACAGCTCAGCGGAGCCTTTCCTTCCACCCTCGTCTCCCTCTCGCACCATAAATCCCTCACGGTCTCGTCTCCCTCGTTAAATCGAAGTACGCCGACCTCGCCCCTTCCCCGTTCGAACTTCGACGCGCTGCATCAGAGAAATCCGAGAAGGTGAACATCGTCCCGGCCAAGAAATCACCTTCTCCGACCCTTCTTTCCCAGAAATCGCGAGCTACGAGTGGGTTTTGGTCGGTTTCAGGCCGAAACGACGACGACGAAACCCTAGCTTCGCCAGATCTGAGATTCGAATTGTTGGGCTTCGTCTCTTCCTCCCTGACGTCTCTCTCAGCTCGGCCTTCCCTTTCCCCGTCTTCACCTGCCGCCACGCTGCTCATCGAAGCCGGAGAGACCACCGGAAAGCTCGTCTAAAACCTCGTCGGAACTGTGGAATCCGGTCGAGCTCTACACGTCTGAGCTTCGAGTTTGGGCCTATCGCGAGAACAGGCCTTGGGCCGGACGGGCTCGAGTCAGATGCAACTCGTGCCTGGACTTGAGTCGGGCCTCGGGCTGTATCTGTTTTTGGGCTTCGGGCCCAGACCAAGTCTGAGTTCGGGTCCGGACTCGGGTCCGGGTCAACCCGGTTTCAAAGAAAAATATTTTAAAATCAGATTAATTAACTGATTTAATTAATTCAAGGTGAGAAATTAAAGGATTGATTTAAACATCAGAGGACCTTTGGACATTTACCGGTATTGATTGGACATTTTCTTTGTCAAACCTAGACGGGGCTTCGCCCGGGAACAAAGAACTTGGACCCGAGCTAGAAGAATGAAGATCACGCCGGAACCCGTGTGAAGAACGGAGTAGAGACTACCGAGCTTGACATCAGAGTATTAGAGGAAGACCACAAGGTAGGGAAAGTCCTAACTCCTCGAGTATTTCAATACTAGTATGCCTATTAGGCTAATAAAATCGGAAAGGTCCTAGACCTGCATATAGGATGCGAATAACTAGAATAAATGTATTTCACTTGCTAATAAACGGACATGTCTAGTAAGCATGCGTAGGATGTGAATCACTAGTGTAGCTCGCTTTCAATACTTGGGAATTGATTTACTGGTAGAGAGGTCGTGATAAGCCCTCAGATTAGTTGTGTGTTAGCTTCACATGCTTTGTTTGCTAGTCATAGGATAAGTAAGAGTCTAATGAAACTAGATCGAACGCATGCTTGAATGTTTGAATGTTGAACTTGAATGCTTGAATCATTGGTTGATTGATTGAATGCTTAAATGTTTGAATGGTTGATCGAGTATGACTGGTTGTGCCAAGGAGACACGATCAGGTGATCGATTGACCGGTGGAGAGAAAGTGGTAAGTAAATGGTAAGTGTAATTGTGGGTATGAATCCCGTGTGGTGCGGGTTGATGAATCTGTGAATTTCTTAGTATTGTTTGAGTGATCATGCGGGATATTGGTTGTGGACCCTGCGGGGCATAGTTTGATAGATCATACGGGATACTGGTTAGGGTACCCACACCGTTGAGGATTCCGTTGTGGGGATGGTTTACGGGAATGATTAATAGTGATTTGGTATGGTACCCACACCGTTGAGGATTCCAGTGTAGGGTGGTATAACGGTATTGTTGATATGGCATGGTACCTACACCGTTGAGGATTCTGGTGTAGGGTGTTATAATGGTTATGGACCCTGCGGTGCATTGGTTATTGGATATACATCGTGGAGGATTCCGGTGCGGATAATGGTTTACCCTGCGGGGCATTGGTTGTTGGACCTACACTGTGGAGGATTCCGGTGTGGGTATTATTGGTCCCTGCGGGGCAATTGGACGGTTTTACCTTACGGGGATTGATTACTTGTTATTTCACCTGAGTGTATGCTTCCTGCCGGAGCATTACCTTGGTTCCCTATGACGTATGGTCCTTTGGATGCGCTTCCGAGAATCCCGATGATATGTGTCCTCTTAGGGATGTTTCCGGCATTCTCGACGTTATACGTCTTTGCAACGTTATGCGTCGCCTCTAGAACGAGGGAAAATCAGACATCACACAACGAGTATTGTGGATTGGAGGGTGGCGACTTCATGTCCCACGGCATTACTTGAACATTCGATCTTCTATTAAGTATTTAAGAAATGCATTGATTCTCTTATTTTCCTATGATCATTATTGACTCTTTGAAATTGTTAAACATTCGGTTTGCCTCCGTATTTCATCATCGGTTTGGTTTCTTGTTTTACTAAGATTTTAATGAACTTGTGAACTCCTGTTTTTTTTAAACTAAAAGGGTGACCTGGTTATGCATTTTCCCTACTGAGCGTAAGCTAACCCCTCCTGTCTTTGTGGTGTTTCAGGTGTTGAGCGGGAGCAGTATTAGCCGGACTCTCGGAGCTTGGGAGCTTGAGGGTTTAGCTAGTTTTAGAGACGTGTACTCTTTTATGTTGGATATTGTGTCTTACCGTTTGAGTTGTGACTCTTTACATTTTAAAGGATTTATATCATTTAGAAACTTTATTTTATTTCATTATTTTTGTTTTACTGTAGATCTTTAGTCACGTCTCGTGTCTGGGCAAAACCGGATTTGGGGCATGACAAAAAGGAAATTGGCATGTTGCTTGCTTAGCAAGTTTCTGATCATCCTCTGCTTCTGTGAGGATGATGCCCCTCTCACATTCCATGAGAGGACCATCATGACAACTAAGAGATTAGATCCTAGTTGGAGTTGATACTCTACAACCCTCCTCCCCCATCTTCCTCCAAATCTTCAAACTCATCCCAGATTCAGTTTCAAGTGAAACCCTTTGATTTAGTTCTTCATCCAAACATTGAAATTGTTCAGCTACCTCCACATCTGTTGCAAAAGCCTTGAGTCCATTAGCCTTGCAGTAATCCCAAGTACCATGTCCATCAGCTTTGAATTCCTTGTTTCCAAGTTTAAGTTGAGATTGTTTTAGAGGCAAGGATGGCGAGGTTCTGAGAGTATTATATTGCCCCGATTTTGACCTAGTAGCATAAAGATAAGTAGTTTGGCCTTTGTGTGACTTGTTTTTCTTCTTTCTTCTTCTGAGAACAATCTCTGGGCTTTGAAAACTATTAGTCAATATTTTCTTAGTATTATTTCCCTCCGAATCCCTTTCAACACTTGCAAGAATGAGTGGGTGTTGTTGTTGGACTAAGACAGATGTGGTTGAAATAGTGCCTTCATTAATGAGAGTGTGCCCTAAACTATCTTTACTTAGTACTTCCTCCTCTTCTAATTCGCTCTCAGTCAGAACAATCACTTCTTCATTAAGACTTGGTACAACTCCAGCTGTAAGTAACGTCCCTAAAGAAAAATTGATTGGAGTAGTTTCCAAAGCTTCCTCAAATGTATCAAGAATAATTAGTTGTTGTAACGATCTAGTCCCCAAAGGATTCAATGGCTGACCACCTGATAACTCCTTGTCCTTCAAAAGTACCTCCAAATTCAACTGTCTCTGGACATCTTCTTCAACCTCAGTAAATATATTATGCGGTGAAGCACTCCTCGACACATTAATGGCAGGCATAAAACATTCTTCTGTTGCCCTCTTAGACCCCTCCAACGTCTCAGATATAATAAATTCACTAGACATCTCACCTGCAACTCTATTCCCCAAAACATTCTCCTCATTCTCTTCCGAGGTAGTTGTTGAATAAATGCCAACAATAACAGGCAGAAGGTGATTTTCCAAGCTTTTGATATGTACTTTGATGACTTCTTTACCCAAATTCACCTCCACTACCTTTTCTATCTCTGTATACTCAGTGGACTGAATTAAAACCATAGCAACTTCTAGGTTTTTCAAAGTCAAAGAAGCTGGATGACTAAAAATGTAAGTACCAATCGAGATGACAGAGGCTTGAAAGCTCTCCTCGCACCACCCTTGCACTGGGAAGCCTCTGAAAGCCACCCCAATGAAACCTCCCAACCTTATTTAAGTAAGAGTTCCCTCTAGGTATGACAGTTAACCATTTCTCCACCCAAGAATCCTTTTCCAATAAAATTTGCTTCTCATAATCTTTATCCTCACACTTCAGTAGTGCCACACGATGTCCCAGTGAAACGAGTTCAATTTCAAACACCCTTCAATTCCTAGGTCCCTCTGACAAGTCTCGGTACTAATATTTTTGATAAGTACGACCAAATGTGTTGCTTCGGCGAGTCCACATTGAGCTGCAACAATCGACCCTCTTGGCAAAACTTCTCCAGTGTTATGAATCACAGGTCTCCAATGCTTGGAGGGGTTACTAGGTTCCCCACTCTCCCAGGCTCTGGTTACGAAAAGTTTTTAGCCCAAGAGAATAAATCCATTGAAATCAAAGATCGCGTTGTGTAGTGCTTCTTCATTGTTTAAAGTTACAAAAGCAAACCACCTCCCTCTGTTATTCGGTTTAACTGGGACTTGTACTCTGCTGATCTCTTCTTTGTTTACGAATAAGCCCTCTAACGCCAAGGGGGTCGTGTTAGGTGGAAGGTTATGTATAAAAGCCTTGTGAGTACCTACCCTGAACCTGCTTTCCTCTCTGATCCGATTCTGAAGTGTTGTGTAGTATATGTCCGAATCCATCTTCTTCTTCATATGTTCAAAGCCCGGTGGAGGGGCACTCAGGCTAGAGGATGAAACTTCCTTTGCAGCTACTACCTGTGCCGATGACACCACCACAGACTTGATTTGTTTGCCTCTGTTTAATCTTCTCTGAACTTCTTCTCTTCTTTCAGCTTTTGTTACTTCGCCACAGATATCAAAAACCATTGTTGTCTATCAGAAGTTAGAGTACTATCGGAGAACTCAGAAGTTGATCTGTAGCGCTTTAGAAGCTCCCAGATCAAACCGAAGATGAAGAGAAAATACAAGATGAAAACAAGGTTGTAAGAAGTAACAGTATTGATGAAGAAACGATGAAAGATTGGTGAAGATCTTCAAACTGTACTGTGGACGGTACTGTAGCTCCTAGAGAGCATTTTTAGTTAGCACCCTTTTTATAAGTAAGAAGACAAGTTCGGCATGCCACTAAACTGATGGACATTGATAGTGAGCACCTTGGGATTCTGAAGGCAGAGTACCATGCTATTATGAGGGTGCCTTCAACTGAGGTTGCTAGGATTTGTAAAGATCATAGCATCATTGGTGATATTGGTACTAGATAAATGCAATTTTTTGTATAAGTTTTCTGATCTATATGTTTGTCTTAATTTCTTGATAATGAAATCCCAGCCTTTAATGAAGCTCAATTTAATATGCAGGCCAGTCTAAAGAAGGTGCCAAGTTTCACCAGAACCTGGTCAATCTCCAAAGTCATCAATCGCTACATTTGATTTTTGCAGAATGCTAGGTAATAGCATCTCCTTCAAATGTGAGTTACTGACTCCGACATCGTTATATGTAGGAAAAACTCCAGGTACTAACTATCTCCGACTTGTACATCTCAAGAACTTGTTGCTGACTTATTAGTCGATCAGATCAGTACCCTTGACTTATGGTAATTACACAAACTAACATTTTCCGTTATAAATGACAGAAAACATTAGGAAAAACTCCAAGAATTAACTGTGATATGACTATTGAACTCAAAAACTTACTGTAGACTTGTTACTTTTTGGAGTTTTTCCTAACGTTTTCTGTCATTTCTAACGGAAAATGTTAATTTGTGGAATTACCATAAGTCAAGGGTACTGATATGACCGACTATTTTATTGATAAATATCAAAATCAATCTTCAACGACGCTGCAAATCCCATGAGCACATGGTCTGAAGGATTTAATATGGCTCAACCTATTCAAGGACATTTGTTATACAGATTCGAGTTAGAGAGAGAAGCTCTCGTCTCTCTCTAACTACACAAACCCTATCCCTAAAACAACTGCCACTAATTTTCTTCCCTCTTTCACCGGTGATGGCCGTGACCTTGTGTCATGATTGTCTCCGGTGAAACTTCGTTCCTAATCCGTTACCCCTTCTCTCTTCCTTCTTCTCCTTCAATCCCTCGATCGGACTTCAACCCTGTCTCTTATTACTCTCCGGCTCCACCTCGTCTGAGATTTCCTTGGGCGTCACCGTCGAGAGGCCACTGGTACACCGTGGGAAGTGTTTCTCTCATGAGATTCACTGTGGATCTGGCCTCTCTCGTGGCGTTTCCGGGGTTTTTCTCCGACCTAGAGGATCACACCCTCGCAGCTTCTCCAGATCTGAGATTTTCCGTTCATCGTTGGTACAACCGTCCGTTTCTTCTAGGCGTGTTGTCTCCGAACCACCGTGGGAAGGGTTTCCATTCGTGGATTCGCTGTAGCCGGAATAACTCTATAGCTGACACTAGTGGTGATAGATTCGCTTGTTCTGAGCTCGGTTCCCCCTCCCCGTGTAGCTCATGGACGAGAGTGGCTGCTCCTCATTTGGGTATGGCCTTTTTGTAATTCTCCATCGTTTATATATTGATGATTACTCCTCTTTCCCATACCATTAGTCTTCGTTTCCCTAGGTCCTGGATTTAGGACGGGGCCTCACAGATTGTTTGGTGTTGACCACCGTGGGGGGTTGAAGCTTTGGGCTTGTTTGGAGATTTTTGGGTTAGGTTTGGAGGGTTTTCAGTGGTAGATTTGAGGTTTGGGGTCTTTCTATCCCGCCCCCCATGTTCTAGGTTGCAATCTAGTGTTGGTCGGTTGCGAGGTATCTTTTCGATACCTTAGGGTTGGTGAGGTACTTTGTGGAGGTGTCGAGAATCGTAGGTTGCAGAATTGGATGTAACAATGATTAACTAACTAATTATCATGGAACTAAAACAAGTTTAGTATTCAATGATTTTAAAATTTTGTCATCATATTTGGATTGATTTCATTGGTGGAGGAAGAGGGTTGGCATATGTAATATGCATATGAAGTTGTGAATTCTTCCATCTGGATACTTTATTGGATTGATTTAGTCCAGATCAGATTACACATTTTACATTGTTCTCACCAGCTGTACAATATTTTCAAGGCTTTTTGGTTACTAAAAGTTTCTTGTGATATGCAATTTAATACTTGACAGACTTGTGCCTTGCATTCGAATGTTTCATTGTGTACAAAATTGGGGGTTAAAGTACTGCACCTGTTCTCTTTAGATTGGCTAAATTTTGCATCATAAGTAATTAATGTCGAGTCATTCGACCTATTTTTCTTTGAGTAAGCGTGTAATATATTCTTTTAAGAGATTTAGTACATGCCTGAAAATCCTAACGGGACAAACACACTAACCCTATCTACCGAGAAACGTCTAAGACGTTTTGCTTAATTGTCATAAAGACGACCTATAACTGACAACCAAAACAAATGAACTAGACTATTATTGAAAAGGTAAACCGGACTAAAACAGAGCCAAATCCTAAAAATAAAATAAAATTAAGAACAATTAACCAAGAAGACTGACGGAACACTGCTCAAAGTAGGGCCTGAATGTCGCTGGTTCGTCCGAGGGCGACGCTCTTCTTCTGCTGTAAAACCGAACCTGTCTACCTCAGCCGCGAAGGGTGGACAGGCTATCCCCAGGGACTCCTTCCTGCCCCTGAGCCCTACCAGCGTACTCATGCGGCCCGGCAGGGCTGAATCTCATCCCTCGCCCGAACTGTGACTCGCTGGCCACTCTTCTCCTCTAGTGTTGATGGAATTCCAATAGGCCAAGAGTCGAGGGACTCCCGACCTCTTCCACCAAACCCCTCCCCCATATCGTTCCTCTGGCCCGTAACAATCGAACCAGCAGAGAACCTCCCCATAGGGCTTATCCCCCATTTAGGGTTGGGTCCAGGGAAACGCTCGCACCCCACCCCCGATACCCTCCAGGATTAGGTAATGGATCCAAGGACAAAGGGTCCCTTCCATACGCACAAGCCACCCTTGATCGCCCTAGACGCTGCGCTTCGCCAAGGCGAGGTCTAGGCCCCGTCACCGCAAACCTCCAAAGCAAACCTCTACGGGCCAGCGGAAAGTCCTCGTACAGAAATCGAGACCAAGTCGGCGGGCCAGCCGTGCATGCTGATACCCTCTGGTGGGCAAAGAGAGCCACCCCGACGCCCTATCCAACTTAAGAGACCACCAATCCGAAACCCTAGGTCATCCCAGGTTCGAGCCCCAAGAGATATCCAAAGTTAGGAAGGCCGGAGGAAAGAGCCACAACTGACGCCTGCGCCCTCCCTTCTCAACCGGACCCATAGCAAGGTCATGGGTCGATTGTAACACCCTAAATCGCGCCCGTGGAAACCCAAAGAAGGCGTCGGTGCCCGAAGAGACCACCCAAGGTTGTTGTCCCGCAAAACTCCTAGGCCGTCCCAAGTCCCGGCCCCGAGAGGGCGAGAAGGACGAAGGAGAACCCCGAAGTTGTCGCCCGCATCCTCCATTCTCCATCGTACCTAAAGAAAGGTCATGGGTCGACCATCCAGCCACTAGACGCGGCCGTGAAAGCTAAGGGAAGACGCCTTGGTCCAATGAGGAATCCCAGGGACGCTCCCTCGCGAAACCCCATCGCAGGTGTGTGGAGCTCGGTCGTCCCCTCTAGCGGATAAAACTTGGCTCATCCTGCGGGTTTTAAATTGCAAAAACGGGACACGGCAAGTGTACCAGTCATCAAGTAGTAACCGGAAGTATATTCCGGGATATCGAGCCCAAGAGAGAAATAGACAGTCACTTGCTATTTAAAGTTCGTAGCTAGGCTGTTTCGGTAAAAATTGAGTTTTTATGTTTTGAAAATAAACTATAACGACTAAAAAGAAAGTAAAGAAAATATAGAATTTAACAGAGAGTTTTCTTATCTTCAATCAAGCGAAGAGAAATCAAGGGAATGAGTTCATCTTGTTCATTCCATAAATTGAGCACGTTCGATTGTTGCGATGTCGACTTATTTTAGAGGCAACGAGTTATCTCGACTCTAGTCCTAACTTCTTTCGAACGATTCGGACCCTAATGGAATTAACCACCGAGTTCTTTCGACTCTCGATGTAGGAAGACCCAAAGCATTAAGCTCGACGACAACTTCTAGCTTTCGACAAAACAAGTCTATAGCTACTGCAATTGAAGTAACCCCACTAGTTCTAGCTAGGATTTAAATCCAACCTATGATCGATTTTTGACTTAATTAGAATACTCCTCTTTCAAGTGACAGATCCTAATTCGAAACAATTATCAAGCTTACACGGGAGGTAAAGCATTACACACAAATCAATCAAAGACACTAAAGCAAATTAACAAGCACCGCAATCGAAACATTCAAAACATGGAAATCCCTACTCTAATCCCCCATAGCCCTAAAAATTGGGGGTTTAGGTGTTCTTGGTGAGAAAATGCAAGGATGAAAAGAAGCAAACAATTAAGCACATAATCAAGATGAAAGTTGAGATACAATCACCCAGTTAGTCGTCCAAAGCTTGTTCCTCCTCTCCTCCAATCCCTAACCTTGATGCTCTTGCAAATCCACCAAAAGAAACTCACTTGTGTAGCCAACAATGGAGCTTGTCTCCAAAAATCAATACCCAAATAAATCTCAAGTTGGTTTTCTACCCGCAAAATATATTGATTCCAAACAAATAATCCAAGACAATAAGCTTTCTCTAAATTCTATCAAAAAAAAGAAAAAAAGAAAACTATACAAAAATGGTACTTTGTTCCTTCGGTTCTACTCTGTGTGTGAAAATGGTGAAGCTCTTTACAATGAAGCAGATGCAGCCTTCCTCTCCTGGTTGCGGCGCAGCAAAGGAAAAATAGGGTTATCCTTGAGTGGGACAGGTGTCACGAGTTGAGAGGGGAGCCGGCCTGGACAGGTGTCGCGCAAAGGAGGGAAGGCTGAGCTAGGACAGGTGTCGGCAGGAGGGGAGGGGCGAGATGGTGGCGGTGACACGTGGCGGGCTGAGGGAGAACGGCGGCTGGTTGGCGTTGCCACGCATCGGGCTGAGGTAAAATGGCGACTGCGGTGTGACACGTGTTAGGCGGAGGCGAGGTGGCGGCCGGACAGGTGTCAGGCTCTGGCGCGATCTCCAATTTTGTTCTTTTTCGTTATTTCGCTCGCTCCGGCTTTGTTTGGACTAGGATTGATCTCGTTCTTGCGCCAAAAAAATTCTTTTTCTCGAGACATACAAAATAAGACCAGTCATGAATATATTTCAGAGCGAACAAAATCGACCCTCTCGACGATCCTCAAGCACGAAACACCCAAAATACGTTGGTTTTTCATAGAAACACCGAACAAACACAGAAACACAATTATTCATGATAAAACTAACTATATGATTGAAACACAACTAAAAGCCTATATAACTCGATAAAATATGGCCCATTTATGTGTTAAAATGCACGCGCATCAACACCCCACACTTAGAATTTTCTCGTCCCTTGAAAACTAAATATAAATAAATATAAACTAAGATAAATGTCAAGATAAACCTTGCGATACTATATACGTAGGCGGAGCTTGGCGACTCTAGGTTATTGAAAGCAGTAAATATGCATATGCTGACTCAACTAGACAAAAAATCTCGTGCAAATGCACAAGCAAATTAAAGACCAAAAATCTAAGACTCAAAGAAGGTGTGTGCTTACACTTGGATTTTATCGGCAATTTGACCTAGAGCATGCATAAGGAATAAGATCTCTCATCATTCTTTTCTACTTTTCACCAACCAATTTTTACATGTTGTAGATTAAGAGTGTATATGCAGTGGTTTACAAGATGAAGTGCAATAAATAGAAAGATTTCAAGCCTAACTAATGTCATTTAACCCTTTTCTTTTTCGGTTCTACATACCATAGTACTAATCAAGAGCATAACGTAATCTCATTCACAAATCTTATGAGTGGATGTTGTCATGCAATTACGTTGCCTTGGGACTACGAGAGTGGTAAACCCATCTAGTTCCTTTACGAGTCAAGTGGTAGATCAAAGTTTTGGTTGGTTTTTTCGATTACGTGTATAAACTTTGGATCACTAAGAAAGGTTGGGGGGTACACCTTTTAATACTCGTTGAGAGGTTTCGGGTGTGAGGCTCTTTTTGCATGCGATCCTTCGCACCTCACACCTTTATGCCAAACAAAGCTATTATTAGATCCCCTTTCCCCGGGACCTATACTTAATCCCCCGTGCATAGTGTGTGTGAGTTTGAAAAATTGGTACCACAAACGCAGAATGGTACTAACCACTTGAACTCGACTAGATTTCTAATCTACCGAAACACATAGTTTGATCCCAAGACATCAAGCATGTGGCCTCAACCTCCTCTACATGCAACAAGTGAAACAAGACTAGTATCCCTTAACTAGGCCCTCTATATACAGAAATCAAGATAGCATCAAGCCGGTGACAATAAAAATAATTGAAACCTAACCACACCTAACATTTGGTGTGCCCGCCTTTTCGTGTCTAAGGCATCTAGCATCACAAATCATCATGAACCCAATAAGTAGTATAGCACAAACACAAAAAAACAGCAACTCATTAATGCTACCAACAGTAAATCATCCAAACATTCCTCAAAAAATCCCCAATCATGAAAGATCTACTCCCGGCTTACTCATGTAGGTCTAAATTGCACATCCAAGGTTTACACACAAAATAAAGACCAAAAAAAATTCCATCAAAAATGCATGAAGTGCAACATAGAATGCAAACATATAAAGGCAAAGCATCCCACCCCACACTTTAAACCTAAGCATTGTCCCCAATGTGACTCTAAACATATATTTACAACTATTTACACATGCACCCGATAGATGATAACAATAAACACCCCACATTCAGAGTCAGGCAGCATACAAGTCAAGAAATCATATATGTATAGTCTATCAGCACAGCAATTCGGGTGCTCAGCACCCACCAAGTAGCATATAAGAAATAAAGTAGCGGTAAACAATTGAAAATAGGAAGGGAAGAGGTACTGCCATTCGAAGAACCACTACTCGACTTGTAAGCTACCGTGGGAGTCCTAACATGCATGGATGGATGGAAAGCTCATCGCCCGTGAGAAATTTTAAGAAGCTCGGCGCCATGGCATGTGACTAAACCGCTCATATTCTCCATCCATTGTTGGGGTGCCTCCCAACTAGTGCATTTGTTTAACGTCGTTAGCTCGACGGGTAGGAGGCTCAATCGGGAGGCCTCCCAAGAACCTCATACTTCCATTACGTCCTCCTCTTCAAATATGGATGTGCATGCAGGAGAAGGAACACAATGTAGCAAGTGACCCTCTTCCTTGAGTTTTGTGGAAGCTCCAAACTCAAGGCTAGTATCATCAAGCTTGCCTCAATAGAATAATCGTGATCAAACTCATCTTGGCACAACTTGGAAGGGATAAGAATCCCATGAATCGGAAAATGCACCTGCCAACAAGGGTTAGTAGCATCTACCGAAATAGAATAATAGCTACAAACGGGGAATGAGAACTAGCAAATGAATCAAAAACTTTATGCTCAACATTAATTTTATAAATCAACGGTATAGGTTGAACATAAAGAATTAATTTGCTAGAATCTAAAAATGAATCTCCCACACTAAATGGAATTTCGACATCATGCTCGATGTCTAGCAAAATAAAATCAATGGGAGATTCAAACATAACCCCTTTCTTGAGAGCATCTTCCATAGTACCCCTTGGATATCTAATAGATCTATCAGCCAACTCTATGGATACTATGAGAAGATTTGGCTCAACAAGAGTTTGTGAACTATTTTCTACAACTGTACAATCATTATTTACATATATATAATCCTATGCATCAACACTACATGGAGATTGAATTGGCATATTGCAAGAGGGATAAGAACTTGATACCTCACATTCCACACTTACCTCTAAACTCATGGTTGAATCACGAGTTTCTTCTTCGGTTGTGTCACAAAAGTGCTCGGAATGAACATCATCAATGTGGACTTCTTGATCATCAAAGTTTGTCTCATTGATCAATTGCATGAGATCTTTCATTTGATTTTGAAGCTCTTGGAACGTTGATGCTTGTTCCTCTTGTTTCCTCTCCATTTGCATCATCATCCCATTCATCTTTTGCATCTCGCCCAATCGTCTTTCCTCACGTCTCTTTTCATTCTCCTCAAATTGGTTTAGGAGAGCTAGACAAACTTTGCAAAGTGATGACTCCTCGTCATTAGGCAATTGCGGTTCACATTGATAACCTTGATCAAAAGTGGAAGCGTCCTCCCAATTTTGATTGTAGGCATTTGAATGCACAAGAACCTCACAATTGTAAAACTAATGATCATTAGCTCCACATATATCACAATACACCTTATTAGGGAACCAATTCTCCATAAAAGCTACGGTGCAAAGAATTAACTAGAAAATATATACAAAGAGAAATGAAACAGACGTAACACAAACTATATAGCAAGGGTCGCCTAATTACTCCCCGGCAACGGCGCCTTAAAACTTGTCTCGTCTTGCGGGTTTTAAATCTCAAAAACGGGACAATGCAAGTGTACTGGTCGCCAAGTAGTAACCAGAAGTGTATTCCGGGATATCGAGCCCAATAGAGCAATAGACAATCACTTGCTATTTAAAGTTCGTAGCTAAGTTGTTTCGGTAAATATCGAGTTTTTATGTTTTGAAAATAAACCTATAACGACTAAAAAGAAAATCAAGAAAATACAGAATTTAACAGAGAGTTTTCTTATCTTGAATCCAGTGAAGAGAATTCAAGGGCAAGGGTTCATCGAGTTCATTCCATAAATTGAGCATGTTCGATTGTTGCAATGTCGACTTATTTTGGAGGCAACGAGTTATCTCGACTCTAGTCCTAACTTCTTTCGAACGTTTCGGACCCTAATGGAATCTAAACACCGAGTTCTTTCGACTCTCGATGTAGGAAGACCTAAAGCGTTAAGCTATACGACAACTTCTAGCTTTCGACAGTCTATAGCTATTGCAATTGTATTAATCCCACTAGTTCTAGCTAGGATTTAAATCCAACCTATGATCGATTTTTGACTTAATTAGAATTGTAATAACCACTCCCGGTCAACGCTAGTCAAACCTGCGAAAAACAGGAAAATTTAAAAATTTTGAGCAGACACTGAATTGAACCGGAATTGGACCCCGAGGGTCATACCGGACTTAAGTTGACCCTGTTATCGATCAAAGTGAGTTCTGGGGGACTCAGGGCAACTTTCTGATCAATTTGGGAAATGTTGACTTTTCGCTGGAAAAGTCAACCGAGCGACGTTTTGGTCCATTCGAGGACCGTTTTGGATCCAAACAGCTTAGCCGTCGTCGCAGCGGTCTTAGTTGAGCCATTTCCTTGTAGCCCGCCAAGTTTCGTATTTTCTTGGGAAAAGTGCCCGTTCGGGGCCCGAAACGTCCGATTTTCGCGAATCTGATTGGAAAATATCAAGTAGATATTTTCCAAAAGGTGTGGGACCCACCTTGACACTTGTCCTTTATGTGGTGGTGTTAGTTTTGGGGGCAAAACAAGAGAGGACGGGGGGGGGGGGGGGGGGGGTGGCCGGCCACATCTTTTAAAAAGAAAAAAAAGGAAATTGTGTTAGTTTGTAGAAAGAGAAAGAAGAGAGAAGAAAGGGAGAGAAGAAGAAGGGAGTTGGGAGGTTTGGAGCACTATTCACGCTCATCCAACCATGGGATCGTCTCAAGGCTAGGAGAAAGTGCACTCCCCTCGTTCTCCTCTACGGTATACACCGAACCAATTCTCGTTTTGATTAGTTTTGGAAGTTAGGTTTTGTAAAACTATTAGTTTAAGGTGGTTTTGATGTTGGGGTAATTGTTGGAGAAGTTTTGGACGCGTTTGGAGGGGAAGGATGACGTTTTCAGGTGACCGGAGGAGCTCCGGCCATGGGGTGGCTGGCCGGAGCTGGGACCAGCCACCACCATGGTGGCCGAGCCCCATTTTGAGCCTAGGGCCCACGGCCAAGTTGGGCCGGGTGGGGCCCACATGCTCGGGTGATCGGGTTTTGTGTTCGGGTGGTTTAAAACGTTCCCCGGACCATTTATCCATAACCGAATCAAAAATTGGAATTGAATTGGAAAAGTTATAATTTATCGGGTTTAGAAACTTTAAACGTCAATTAATTGACTCGGAAGTCGGAATTCGATTCTGTCAAGTACATTGGGACCCTTGTTTTATTCTAAGACCGTAGAAACGAAAACGGGAATTTTTGAAGCCCCGGAAGGGCATTTACAAAACCCGGGCAGATTCGCCATGTCGGGCGAATCGGGCTTTGACGGGTCCCTTATCGACAATGTCGAGTAATTGGGAAGTTTGGGAGTGATCAACATTTTCGGGGCTAAGTTTGGGCATCGAGTTTAATGATTTTCAGTTTATTCCTGTGAGTTGTTAAGTGCCTTTAAATTGTGTTCTTTTAGATCGTGCCATGGACCGAGGCAAGGGAAAGTTGTGTGAGTGACTGAGATCATCACCGAAGCTCGTTGGTTGGCTTTTGGGAGAACACGCACGAGGTAGGGAAAAGTAGCCGGATCTCGGCCCTGACTAGGGAAAGTTAACAGTAGAATTGCATGTGACACCGGAGTGTCGTGGGTTAAGTAGGTTTATTGAATATTAGAAAAGCATGATACGTGAACGTAGCGAATATGGGAAAAGCATGTGACACTTAGTAGTGTCGTAGGAGCAGAGAACTTAGCGTTATTAGAATTACTAGAGGCATATGACCATGCCCGGAGGTTGTTTGTGAACTTATCGATATTAGGAGTACTAGAGGCATATGACCATGCCCGGAGGTTGATTGAGAAACTGTTGATATTAGGACTGTTGAAGGCTTTGGTTAAGCCGGAGGTTGTTTATTATTGTTGAGTCTTGGGTGGCCTTGAGAGCCCGTGCTATTATTGTTGAGTCTTGGGTGGCCTTGAGAGCCCGTGCTATTATTGTTGAGTCTTGGGTGGCCTTAAGAGCCCGTGTTATTATTGTTGAGTCTTGGGTGGCCTTGAGAGCCCGTGCTATTATTGTTGAGTCTTGGGTGGCCATGAGAGCCTGTGTTATTATTTGTGTTTGGGTGGCCATGAGAGCCCGTGTACTAAGGTTGGTGTCTTGGCTGGCCTGACCGAGTTAGAGTCTCGGGGGGTTGCGAGCATTCTTTGGCTGGCTTACGAGTTAGAGTATCGGTAAATTGCGAGCGTGTATTATCGTTGAGTTTTGGGTGGCCATGAGTGCCCGTGGGGTTGTTGAACCTGTGTCTTTACCTTTGGTGTTTTGGGTGGCCATGAGTGCCTGTGGGGTTGTTGAACCCATGTCTTTACCTTTGGTGTTTTGGGTGGCCATGAGTGCCTGTGGGGTTGTGAACCCGTGTCTTTACTGTTGGTGCATCTTGGGAGGCCGTGAGTGCCTGTGGGGCTGTTGAGTCCGTGTTTTACTGTTGGTGTATCTTGGGAGGCCGTGAGTGCCTGTGGGGCTGTTGAGTCCGTGTTTTACTGTTGGTGTATGTTGGGAGGTCGTGAGTGTCTGTGGGGCTGTTGAGTCCGTGTTTTACCGTTGGTGTATCTTGGGAGGCCGTGAGTGGCTGTGGGGCTGTTGAGTCCGTGTTTTACTATTGGTGTCTTGGGTGGCCATGAGTGCATGTGAGTGTTGAACCTGCGTTGTTTCTGGTTGTTGAACTTGCTTGTGATTGTGATTGTGGTTACTTGATCATGGTGGAGGTTGTGTGGTGTAGCTAGCCTCCCGACCGGGATCGGGAGAAGCAGAGAGGTTGTGGGCTAGCTCCCTGACTGGGATCGGGGGAAGTTGTGAGACAGGTCGACCGCCTGGCCCGACTGGGATCGGAAAGGGCGAGGGACAGAGAAGTTACTGAGACAGGTCGACCGCCTGGCCCGACTGGGATCGGAAAGGGCGAGGGACAAAGAGGTTACTGAGACAGGTCGACCGCCTGGCCCGACTGGGATCGGAAAGGGCGAGATACAGTGTGCGATCCTTTGTGATCTTGTTTGGTGTGCGATCCTTTGTGATCTTGTTTGGTGTGCGATCCTTTGTGATCTTGAGTGTTGCGTGGTGGTCTTTTGAGTCCTTGGAAGAGGTCGTGATCGTTGTTTCGGGTCTACTTTATGTATCAGGGTGTTGAGTTGGTCAAGGAAGGTAACAGTGGGTGTATGTTCAGTCAGAGTACTTGGGTTGGGGATGGTGTTCCCCGGTGTTGAGTTGTTGTCGGTGTTACCTGCTTTGTCTGCTAATTATGTCGTAGTCAGTCTGTTATCCGTGGTGGTGAGCGAACGCTCACCCCTAGCTGCTTTTCCTACAGGTACTGTTCGTGGGACGGACTAGGTGAGCTCTCGAAGCTTGTGGAGCTAGGAGCGGGGTCCGGGTTTTGTCTTTTGAGTCTAGTGACGGATACCTTGTACTCTTGTCCACGTGTTGGGACGTATTTTTAAGTTGTAAACATTATTTTGGTGAACTAAACTGGTATTTTAAATGTTTAATTGGAAGAGGTTTCAAAGTGTTTTATTATTTTAAATGTTCACGTCCCGAGTTCGGTTTACTGAAAATGGGGCGTGACAAGAATCCTCCTCTTTCAAGTGACATACCCTAATTCGAAACAATTACCAATCCTACACAGGAGGTAACACATTACGCTCAAATCAATCATAGACACTAAAGCAAATCAACAAGCATTGCAATCGAAACATTCAAAACATGGAAACCCCTACTCTAATCCCCCATAGCTCTAGAATTTGGGGGTTTAGGTGTTCATGGTAAGAAAATGCAAGGATGAAAAGAATCAAACAATTAAACTCATAATCAAGATGAAAGTTGAGATACAATCACCGAATTAGTCGTCCAAAGCTTGTTCCTCCTCTACTCCAATCTCTAACCTTGATGCTCTTGCAAATCCACCAAAAAAAACTCACTTGTGTAGCCAACAATGGAGCTTGTCTCCAAAAATCAACACCTAAATAAATCTAAAATTTGTTTTCTACCCACAAAATATATTGATTCCAAACAAATAATCCAAGACAATAAGCTTTCTCTAAATTCTATGACAAAAATAAAAAAATAAAACTATACAAAAATGGTGCTTTGTTCCTTCGGTTCTGTTATGTGTGTAAAAATGGTGAAGCTCTCTATAATGAAGCAGATGCAGCCCTCCTTCTCCTGGTTGCGACATAGCAAAGGAAAAATAGGGTTAGCCTTGAGTGGGATAGGTGTCGTGAGATGAGAGGGGAGCTGGCCTAGATAGGTATCGCGCAAAGGGGAGAAGGCTGAGCTAGGACATGTGTCGGCATGAGGGGAGGGGCGAGCTGGTGGCGGTGACACGTTGCGGGCTGAAGGAGAACGGCGGCTGGTCGGTGGCGCCACGCGAGGGAAAATGGCGACTGCAGTGCGACACGTGTCAGGCGAAGGCGAGGTGGCGGCTGGACAGGTGTCAGGCTCTGGCGCGATCTCCAGTTTTGTTCTTTTTTGTTATTTCGCTCGTTCCGACTTCGTTTGGACTCTGATTGATCTCGTTCTTGCGCCAAAAAAAATTCTTTTCTCGAGACCTACAAAACAAGACCAGTCATGAATATATTTCGGAGCGAACAAAATCGACCATCTCGACGACCCTCAAGAACGAAACACCCAAAATACGTTGGTTTTCCATTGAAACACCGAACTAACAGAGAAGCACAAATATTCATGATAAACCTGCCTATATGATAGGAAACAGGACTAAAAGCCTATGTAACTCGAAAAATGTGGCCCATTTATGTGTTAAAATGCACCCGCATCAGCGGTCCTTCAACAGTTCCATGCAGCGGCGTTGCACCATAGATGACGAGGAAGAAAAGGACGAAGGTGAGTGCCTCATGCCCGTGTGATGGTTAAAAAACCATGCCCCGACCCGTCTCCGAGGGGTGTACATGGCTACAGGGATTGATCAGACAAAACCAAACGGCGCCGACAGGTTGTCAGCGGCGAACGCGGTAGTAGGCATAGGCTAGGGTTAGTCTCAACAGAAGCAAGGAGGAAGGTCTCGACAGAGGCGAGTGGAATTTTTTTAGGAACTTACCAAGTGTATTTAGGTTGTCCGACAATCTCCTCTCGGCCTAATAAATAGAAATGTCATTAGACCTGTTAATGTGGGGGTAATTCGCTTTAAACTGTTTTTATGCATTTATGATTGTATGGTGTTTCCCTATGTTGTTAAGCATATGATCAGTGGCGGAGCCAGGTTTTTCAGTGAGGGGGGCACCAAAATTTTTTTTCCACGAATACATAATATTAAAATAATTATAATAATATTAAATATATGAATATCACAAAAAAATCAATTATAGAAAAATGTGATATCGAGATTGTATCAAACAATTAGGAAATTAAAATTGATTGTCTCAAATCTTAAATAATAACATAAATTATATAAAATAACTAGATTATGGAATCAAGTTTTTCTGTCGCCGCTGCCTTTGTGTTTTGAGTGGTTGATCACCATGGATATTCCAAGTGATCAATCCACTGAACGGTTTATAGGGTACTCGTATGCTATTGGTATTGATTGGTTGGAATCTTGGATCGGAGAAGGTAGTTTTGGTGTACGAGGACCTGGGTTTAGGAGCCTTTATTGGCTTGTGGTTCTGATGGTTATATCCGGCGGGGTGTTATGGCATGAGGGGAAGGGACAAGAACAGGAACAGTCGGTCCAACTTCATGATCCAGGGTCTCTGGTGATGTTGTTTGGAGGAAGAATGGCGAGGATCAGGACGGAGGCGGCTTAGTTTGGGATGACCTCTACCCCGAGTACCGGTGGTGCTCGGTTAGGCGAGAGGCCAGTGCGTCAGGCTGCTGGCCTGGGTGGCTCGTGGCGGCGGCGATGTGGTGGAGCGGGGGTAAGTACTTGTGATTTGTTTTTGTCGGTTGAAGCTCTTAAATTCTATGGGTTTTTGGGTCAATCGACGGTGTTACGGTTCGATTCCGACTTGGAAATCGAATCGGTTGCCCCACTTCCGTCGGTGTTGCTGTGGAGTGGTTGGTGTGCTCGCCAGTACCTTTTGGTAGAAGTATGTTGTATCGGTATCTCAGGATGCTACCGCAGATATCCCCTTCAACCGCCCCTATGTCAAGAGCACAATTTAATTTTTTATTTCTGCTTTATGTTCGTTAGTTGGTTTCTGCCATGTAAGACGAGTACAATTATATACTCATCGCTCTACTTTATATTTTAATAAAAATCGCATCTGTTCTTCTCAAAAAAAAAGATTATGGAATCAAAATAATAAAAAAAAATTGGAAACATAGAAGTTGAGGAGGGGCACAGTTAAGGGTTAATTCTTTATTTTATAGAAAATTATAAGAGAAACTTACCATAAATAGGTAATAAAATATTTCAAATATAATTTGAGGGGGGCACGTGTCTCCTTTGGCGACCATACAGATCCGCCACTGCATATGATGACAAATAAGCTAATTATCGAATTTATGGCACCACACCTGAGTTAAGTGTTATTTTTTTCTTCTTAAACTTATTGTGTTATTATGGGGTTAAACATGATCAGGTAGTTGTTATAGCAAAGCTGTGGAATGCCTTGAGTATTGATCCCACTAAGGCCGACACCTTGTATTTCCTAATGCCAGTGGGGATAAACCAGATTTTTTTTTTGATCAGCAATATCTTATTAGTGGACTAATTCTTCAAGAAGAAGAAAAAGCCAAGAGAAATAATTCTCTCAGTCGAACATACACAGATGAACCCAAATGTGGTTGCTTGCGCTTGAAAAGAGTTAATTTTAATTGTGTATTTATTTCGTAACATCGTTGAGGATAAACCTAATTTTGAAAAAGTTGTTGATTTTGATTGTATAGAGATGAATTAGAACTTAAAAAAAAGACATAAGTTATTGCATATTCATTGTTGTTCATTCTAGATGTGTATAGATGGAAATGAAAACATATAATGATCATTGGATGAACCATATTCTTAATATAATGTATTACTGTCGTGTCAATTAATTAATTTTACTTTTTGTTGATTTAGTGTGCTTATAAATATAATACATAAAAGGAATAATTCCACCTCAGTACCTTAAATCTTTCATATTTCATTTAGAGTACTCTAAATCTTTTTTGTGTCATATTAGTACCCTAAATCTTTCATATTTCATTTAGAGTACCCTAATTCTTTTTTGTGTCACCTCAGTACCCTAAACTTTTATTAATTTCATTTTAGTACCCCTAAACTTTCATTAATTTCATTTTAGTACCCACCGTTAACTTTACCATCATTTTGGTTGTTGATGAGGGCTAGTATGGTCAATTTACCTGTTTTGGATGGAAAATCATACGTAAAGTTAACGGTGGGTACTAAAATGGAATTAATGAAAGTTTAGGGTACCGAGATGACACAAAAAAGATTAGGGTACTCTAAATGAATTAATGAAAGTTTAGGGTACTGAGGTGACACAAAAAAGATTTAGGGTACTTTAAATGAAATATGAATGATTTAGGGTACTGAAGTGAAATTATCCCTACGAGTTATATGTATGCCTTCAAGATCTCCTGAGTTGTTGGAGGATATAACTCTTCAAAATCTGGTTGTCAATGATAATTTTCAATCTCAAGAAAATATTAAACCAAAGACAGTTCCAACAACAATCTCTACAGTACCAGTTGCTAATACAGTCTCTACAGTGCAGTTAGATACCTTGGAATGCCCAGAGCATAATCTACCCATTGTCACCTCCACTTTACAACTTACAAATTACAGGGAAGAGGAGACAGAGCCACCACTACAACAAAACCTTTTGGACACTGCCTTTACACAAGAGGAGCCAATCAACTCAAACACTATTATATTGCAAACAAGTAAAAATGTAGCTGTAGTATTAAATGTAGGGGAGGCTCAAAAAGAAATAGTTGCTGAGAGTAGAAACACTTTGGCTTTCCCATTAATGGCAGAAGATGTAAGGGATTATAGTTCACATCCTTCTCCCTCAAAGGATTTCCTTCGGTTGGAATATCTGCAAAGTGGCCCTACTCTTGGAGAACAACAATTTCCTCCTTTACAATTACAATTGGAACAAATTCAAATACATGAGGTGGCAGACTCATTACGGTTAATCAACAATAAACTCCACCAAAAGACAAAGCTATCAGAAAAAAGAAAAAAGTCTGCAGAGACACCTCCTCTCATGACTACAGCACCAGATCAAAGTTCAGGCAACCAATACTCAATACTCCTATTACTCCTACAACTAAAATCCCAGCAGCTTTAGAAGGAAAATCTTTGGCCAAAAAAGCTTGGAGCTTTGGAAAATCAATTGGTCTCAAAGCAAAGGTGAGTGATCAAGAGATTGTCAAACAACTACTGGAAATGGAGGAGCTCAATAATCCATCTGTAGACTTGGAAGGAGGTTCTAAAAATGAATCTGTTGATTTAGAAAGAGACTCAGATTCTGATAGGTTGGAATTACAAACCAACCTCATTCCCTCCAACTAAAACATTATGAAACTTCTCTCATGGAATGTGAGAGGAATTTCCTCCTCTCAAAAGAGAAGGTGCCTCAGTGAATTAATTCACAAGCAAGCCCCTACTTTCATTCTACTACAAGAGTCAAAGTTGGATGTTATGCCTGCAAACTTTCTTAGATCATGCAATTTGAGAGGAGGTTGGGATCACTGTTGTATGAATGCAACAGACACAAAAGGAGGCATAATCTCTATATGGAGGAATAGAGATTTTTCAATGATCAGATCATATGATATTAAAGGAGCTCTGATATGGTTAGGAAAATTGATTCATTCAAACTCCTCTTGCTGCATTATCAACATCTATGCTTCCTCAAGCTCCTCAGTTGAAAGTAAGATCTTTGGGAGAAATTAGAAACTATAATCTCAGTTCTATCTTCAGATCATCTCATATTATTAGGGGGAGATTTCAATGCAACAGTTTCTCCTCTTGAAAGATCATCACAAAGGACTGGAGGCTCTGATATGTTATGTCTTCAAAATTTTATCAGCAACATTGGGCTCATTGATTTGCCACTCAAAGGAGGGAAATTCACTTGGTTTGGTCCTCAATTAAGAGCATCATGACTTGATAGGTTTCTCATTTCTCAGGAATTCTTAACATTATTCAACACTCTCTCTCAACTTTGTTTTCCAAGAACTATTTCAGATCACATGCCTGTTCTACTCTATGATAATCATATTGATTGGGGGCCTAGGCCTTTTAAATTCTTAAATGTGTGGATAGAAGATCCAAGGTTCCTTCAAGCAGTGCAAGACTTCTGGAACTCATACCAAATCTCAGGTCAGCCATATTATATCTTGTGGATGAAATTGAAATTGCTCAAACAGGATCTAAAGGTTTGGAACAAAGATATCTTTGGTTATATAGAGACACAAATTGCTTTATTGACTAAAGATATAGATGATCTAGACTCCTTAATTGAGCTCATGCCCCTCACTTCCTCAGAATGTTCAAAGAGAGGTGCTATGAAAGCTTCCTTGATTGTTAAATACAAGCAACTGTCCAAATTGTGGAGCCAAAAAGCCAGAAAAAAATGGATAGATGAAGGGGATAAGGGCACAAAGTTTTTTCATAGATTGGCAAATTTCAAGGGAGTCAACAACAAGATCTCAAATATTATATACAATGAGGAGATATTGACTAGTCCTACACAGATAAAAAATGTTGCAGCAGAACACTTTTCAAAGAGATTCAAGGCAACAAAACCCACTGATGTCACATTAGACGACCTCCCATTTTCTTCCTTGTCAGCTGAGCAAAATGCATGGTTGGAAAGGCCATTCACTGAGGAGGAAACATTACAAGCAGTGTTGGCATGCAATGCTGATAAAGCCACAAGGCCAGATGGCTATACATTAAAGTTCTTCCAAGTTTGTTGGCAAATCATAAAATCAGATATAATGAGTTTTCTCAATTGCTTTCATGAGACTGGTCAGCTGGGCAAAGGGCTAAACTCCTCCTTCTTGGCCTTGATCGCAAAAAATTCAGCTCCCCTCACTTTTGAGGATTACAGGTCAATTAGTTTGATGGGTGGACCTTACAAAATCCTATCCAAAATTCTCTCCACCAGATTAAAACAAGTCATTGGCTTTCTAATAAGTGAAGAACAAACTGGTTTCATCAAAGATAGACAAATTGTGGATGGAATTCTAATTGCATTTGAAGTGGTGAGTGATCTTCAGTCCACAAAACAAAAAGCCATGATATTCAAGGCTGACTTTGAAAAGTCCTTTGATAAGGTCAGTTGGAGCTTCATAATGCAATTCTTAACAAGGATAAATTTTGGATACAAATGGAGATTGTGGATCATTTCTTGCTTAAGGGCTTATATCTCAGTCCTCATCAATGGCTCACCAAGAAAAGATTTCCAAATGTCAAGATGCTTAAGGCAAGTATGTGCTCTCTCTCCACTTCTTTTTGTATTAATAGTAGAAGGACTCAATCAGGTCATCAAAGCTTCAGTATTACAAGGCCATTTCTCTGGAATTCAGCTCAACAATACATGCCCCATCATATCACACCTTCAGTTTGCAGATGACTCAATGTTTTTCTTCAAAGCATCAAAGTCCAATGCCTTGGGACTCAAATTTGCTCTTACAATGTTCAAAATGGCTTCAGGACTATCAGTAAACTATGAAAAAATCAGTGGCCATCCCATTCAATTTAGCAGAAGAAGGGATAAAAGAATTGACAGAAACTTTGCACTGTACAGTTGGAAGCCTTCCTACAATATATCTAGGATTTCCATTAGGAGCCAATCCAAAAAGAACCAAGACATGGGATCCAATTATCAAAAAAATTCAAGGCAGCACTAGGACTGTGGCAAGCCAAACTTTTATCCCTGGGAGGAAGGATCACCCTCATCAAATCAACCTTAAGTGCCTTGCCTCTATATTTCTTCTCAATAATCAAAGCTCCAAAAGGTGTAATTAAGCAAATGAAATCATGACAGAGGAGATTTCTTTGGCATGGAAGTTCAGTTGCTAAGGCCTTTTGCAAAGTGGGTTGGGATAAGATTTGCAGACTAAAATCAGCTGGAGGACTAGGGATTAAGAAGCTTGCTAATATGAACATTACTCTCTTAGCCAAATGGTGGTGGAGGTTTGCCTTGGAAAAGGACTCTCTGTGGAAGAGAATCATCTGTGCTAAATTGGGCTGGGATATCTCAGAGTGGGACTTGTCATCTTTTCCTGAAATTGGAAGCTCAAGCTTCATGGCTCATATACTTGCTCTTAATGCTGATCCACTTTTCACCAATTTATTTGGAGTTCAAGGACTCACTTGGAAATTAGGAAATGGTAAGAGGGTATTCTTCTGGAAATACATTTGGTGGGGGGAGATAGCTCTCAAACACTTGTTCCCAAGGCTATATCTGTTATCTCAGACAAAAAGGCTCCTAGTTTCTGAAGCCTGGGATAATGGAGATTGGGAGCTAAACTTTATAATTATCCCCAGAGGAAGAGCAGAGTCTGACTTGGTTGCTCTACAAACTATTTTGGCTGGAGTCACTATTACTCATCAAGATGATCTTTTGGGTTGGACAGGAGATCAACATGGCTTCTCAGTAAAGAAATTATATGCTCTCCTAGATACTAATTCCTCTACTTCTTCAATCAATGCCTCATGGACAAAACCTTTGTGGAAACCAGGTTTACCCCCAAAGATCATTGCCTTCTGTTGGCTAGCATGACTACAATCAATCCCAACAAATGTTTTCTGGATTCAAGAGGGATGGATCTCTCCCTACAAGGCCTATTATGTCCAGTATGCTGCAATGATTTGGAAGATGTCTCACATACAATTTTACACTGTCAAAAAGCTTGGGAAGTATGGGGCCTTATATTCAAATGGTGGGGGATTTCAGTGGTTATTCCAAGCTCTACAAAAGCCCTTTTTAGTTCCTGGTCTTCTCTAGTAAGGGCTAAACACAAAAGTTGCTGGACTAAGATAATACATGCTGGGTGTTGGCAAATCTGGCTGGCAAGAAATGGAGCATTATTTGAGAATGTCACGCCCCAATTTCAGTAAACCGAACTCGGGACGCGAACGTTTAGACTAAGAAAACACTTTGCAAACATTTCCATTAAAACAATTTACAATAACAATTTAGTTCAACAAAGGATAATTACAAATCAACATAAACGTCCCACAAGCGGACAAAAAGGCGAGGTATCCGTCGCTAGACTAAAAAGACAAAACCCGGACTCCGCTCCTAGCTCCACAAGCTTCGAGAGCTCACCTAGTCCGTCCCACGAACGGTACCTGTAGGAAAAGCAGCTAGGGGTGAGCGTTCGCTCACCACCACGAACAACAGACTGACTACGGCATACTTCGCAGACAAAGCCGGTGACACCAACCACGACCCAAAAGACACACACACGACCAGTACCTTCCTCAACTGACTCAACATTCGGACACGTGATGTAGACCTCACACTACGATTGACGACCTCCTCCAAAGACACGACTGACAACCACGCAATACCAAACAAGATCGCAAAGGATCGCAAACCAGCTGCCAAGAACGCCCTCCCGGGACTCTAACCCGGTCAGGCCAACCCAAGAATGCTGCAACTTACCGGGACTCTAACCCATAAGCCAGCCGAAAAATACTGCAACTTACTGGGACTCTAACCCATAAGCCAGCCGGAAAAATGCTGCAACTTACTGGGACTCTAACCCATAAGCCAGTCAAGGTACGCTCTCAAACCCAAACCACACACGCGCGGCCAGGACCCCTTTATTGGCGGGCGGGCCCCCTACCCCGTCTGAACATGCAGACGCGTGTGCTCGTGGACCCCCGTTTCAGGAAGCGGGCCCCCAACCTCTGGTAACCACAAACACAATCACAAACACAATCACAATCACAAGCAAGTTCACAACCAGTAACAACACAGGTTCAACACTCATAGGCACTCATGGCCACCAAGACACTAACAGTAAAACTCGGACTCAACAGCCCCACGGGCACTCACGGCCTCCCAAGACACCAACCATACAACACGCTTGCAACTTACCGAGACTCTAACTCGTAAGCCAGCTAAAACACCAACAGTAAAGTACGGGCCCTCATGGCCACCCAAACACGAATAATAACACGGGCTCTCATGGCCACCCAAGACTCGACAATAATAATACGGGCTCTCAAGGCCACCCAAAACTCGATAATAAAACACGGGCTCTCAAGGCCGCCCAAGACACCAAAATAAACACTCAACCTCCGGGCATGGTCATATGCCTCCAGTACTCCTAATAACGCTAAGTTCACAAACAACCTCCGGGCATGGTCATATGCCTCCAGTAAAACAATTAACGCTAAGTTCTCTGCTCCTACGACACTATTAAGTGTCACAAGCTTTTCTCAATAATTACTAAGTTCCCGTAACATGCTTTTCTGATAAACTCTACAATCCCGTATCATGCTTTTCTAATATTTAAAATCAACCTACTCAACCCACGACACCCCGGTGTCACATGCAATTCTACTGTTAACTTTCCCCAGTCAGGGCCGAGATCCGGCTACTTTTCCCTACCTCAACTGAAGAGCAACCGCTACGCTTCCTAGCTGCTGACGTTCTGGCTCGCTACCTCCGGGCTTCACTTCGATCGAAGCCGGACGCTAAGGATAACACGAAAGCCATAAATTAGAGGCGGTTCCCAGGTTAATCTAAAGGTCACAATTATTCCTGTTTTAAAACCGACAGCTGTCCTTTAAACTCGAGCGGGATAAAAGCGGGGTCACGGTGAATCGGGTTTGAGTACCGAGCACCGAAACCGGTGCATGCGAGGCACGGTCCCAATGCACGAATCCCGAGGTCCGATTCAGCGGTCCGCTTTTGTCCCCTTTTTAAACCCAAATAGCAGTTCATTTTACCCAGAGTTCCAGAGTCGTTCCTACATCCGATTAATAACCCTTTTTCAAAATAGAACGGTTTTTATTTTAAAACGAATTCCCTTTTTATTTCAAATCTGAATCTGTTCCGACCTTTGAGCCCAAAATGAATTAGGTTCGGTTTTTGAACAACCGTCCCTAAATCCCGTTTACAAATTTGATTCTCAAACTCCTAGATTTAAAACCGTTTTTAAGACCAAAATGATCTTAATTCCCTTTCATTTTAAAACCCTAACCTTTCCATTTAAAACTGTTTTCCTTTCCTTTTCTTAAGACTGATTTTACAATTTAATACCTCTTTCTTTTCAAATTTCTTGATTTTGATTCCAAAAGTTCTGATTTTAAAAAAAACAACTTGAATCCAACCTCGTTTTAGATTACTTCCCCTTTTAAAGTTGATTTTGGTTCCAAAACATCTTCCTTTTTTTGATTTAGAACTGTTCCACGCTTCACTAAATTTCCTTTTCGTAAACCTTTGGTTTTGCTTCAAATCAGTACCGAAACAACCTGAACTCGGTCTCAAAGCCCAGATCCAACACGGTCAGGAGGACCAAATAAGGAGGGAGAAGAACCCGGTGAGAGCTCCGACCGAAACCGGCGGCGCCGTTGCCGGCCGATGCTCCACGGGCTGGAATCTCACCTTAGAAACAAGGAAAACGACGGGGAGGTGGACGTCGTGGGGACGTGACGGCAGATCTGGGCACAGCACGGCTCGCCCGGACGTGTCCGGTGGCTGTCTCGGCCACGCGGTTGGGGAAGGGGAAGCAGAAGGGAGGCGAGGGGGGCTCGGATCGTTGACGGGACGGACCGGAGAACGGAACTGGACGGAGGAGAGGCGGCGGACTCTCGGGAGAGAGGAGGACGGCGCCGGCGAGTCCATCTCGGCTCTGGCCGTGCACGGCGACGGCGTGGAGGCGCGACGGAGCTCGGGACGGCGTGGAGACGAGGGAGGGCTCGGCGGCGGCGGCGCGAGGGAAGGAAGAGATGGTAAGGGCGTGGTGGTCGGGACCGAAGAACTGAGAGGGGGAAGGGCCGGGAACGGTGAGGAAGAGGGAGGTGGGAGACGGTGTGGCCGGAGCCGGAGAGAGGGTTGCCGGAGAGTAAGGAGATGAGAGAGAGAGAAACGGCTCGGTGAAGGTGAGGGGAGAGGGAGGTCGGCTGAGGGAGAAGGGAGCAGACACCATTTAGGGTTAAAACCCTAAATGTTGGTATTTATACCCGGGCTTGGGCCGGGTTACCAAACTGGGCCGGGTCTGTAGCTTGGGCCGGGTCTGGCCCGCCCGGTCCAGCCTTTTAATTTTTTTTTTTTTTTTTTTTTGTGCACTAGTTTCAAAAACCTACCTTAAGGTTTCCGGATTGCGTTTTAATACCCTTTTGAAGCGAAGCGGGTTTTACAATCTACCCCCCTTAAAGAAATTTCGCCCACGAAATTTAGAACAACGCTCATAAAAGGCACACTAAACACGTACCCTGATAGGTCTCGTGGTAGGTAGAGGATCTCGGGGCCCGGGAATCGGTAACCGCGTACATTTTCCCCGCTGGCGCCTGCTGCCTCTGGCTCGGCGCACTAACTGCTGGATATCCATAGCTCCGTTGCTGTCTCAGAGCTGGCCCGCTCGTCGACGGCCGCGAAAACCTCGACCGTTGGCTCTGACGAGGGCGCGACTGCTGGGATTGTCGCACTGTCGTTGCCCCCAACGGCTCATAGCACTGGCCGATAGTGTGCCCAACGCGGCCGCACCGGTGACACCTGGTCTCGTCGGCCCACGGCCCCGTGTTCATCGGACACTCTCGCTGCATGTGGTCTGGTTGCTCGTAGTTAAAGCATCCCAGCTGTCTCCTCGAAGCGACTGGCCCCACTGACGCCACCGATCCCTGCTGTCTCGGTTCATCCTGATGAGCCTGTGGTCGGAAGGATCCCGTGGTCCTCTGTCTTCGCGGGTCTCGTGACTCGGACGGCCCTGCAAGGTTGGTCGGCCGCTGTCGGACCTCACGGGTCCTGTCCGCATCCCGGATCCCCTGTTCCACCGTTGCTGCGGTGTCCACTAGATCGGTATACTTCCGTAGCCTCAAAGCGAGAACCTGGTTCCGGATGCTCAACCTCAGTCCTTCCTGGAACCGCAGGCAACGGTTCGTCTCGCTCATCACCATCTCTGGCGCGAATCTGGCCAAGGCTGTAAACCTGGCCTCGTACTGTGCCACGGTCATCCCTTCCTGCTCCAGGTCTAAGAACTGCCGTGTCGCTCCAGCCGAGCCGACTCGGGAAAGTACTGTGCCATGAATACCTCCTGGAATACGCTGTAGTCGTGTCCGATTGTGTCCTTCACCCGCCCCCACCAGTGGTAGGCGCTGTCTCTCAGCTGATGGGCCGCGAAGGACACTCTCCGACGGCCATCCTCGACACCCGATGTATCCAGGTCTCGTGTGACCTGCTCTATCCATCGCTCGGCTAGGTCGGGATTTGGCTCCCCGACAAAAACAGGTATCCCGAGCTTCAGGAAATCGAGTAGCGCTCGGGAGGTAAGATCCTCTGTCTGAGCGGCCCTCACCGGGACTGCGGCTGCCTCTGGTGCTAGCGAAGCCGACTCTCGGCTGGCGATGACCGCCACCAAACTCTGAACGGTCCTGGTAAGCTCCTCCAGGGCAGTCATCACTGGAGGGTCCGTGACTGGCGGAACACTGGGGGTGCCTGCAGATGGCCCCGCATCACTTCTCCCGTCTTCTCCGACGGGAGTGCCCTGTGCCTCCGCGTAGTCGGCGGGCTCGACGGTTGGCACCCTCCCTGGTGCCCCTGCTGACCGCCCCCGCCGGCCTCGCGTGGGAGCCTGACCCCGTATTCCTGACGCTCGTCCGCGCCTTCCGCGAGCCATAATCAGTATCCTCTGCACGGATACACGCAAACGTTCAGTTTGCGAACTCAAATAAGGACAACAGCTCGAACACACTAACGTTCACACGGTCTGCGTCTACCCCAACGTACTTGTTATTAAACGCCACACCGTTCACGCTAAACATACTTTAATCATAACACGTAGGCGGAAAGATCTCAAATTTAACCACACACACGTACACTAAGCCCTCATCCGGTCCTTTATGCACTTACTTATAACTTTCCGCAACCAAACCAGTGTTCGCTACTCGTCCCTTGCGGGAAAAGTAGTAAAGGAGATGCGCGTTATGCTCACCTCCACGGACACCCGTTCGATTATGGCATACTAGTAACGCACCAAGGACTTACCACTCTAGTCAGGGCAAACACCATCCTAAACCTACTGCCAACACGTCACACTACTCAAGTCGTCAACACCTCAAACACTCTTTTACGTAAGGGAATCATCGACATGGGGATTAAGTTCTCAAATCAGCGACTACTATTGCTTACCACCTCAATACCCCAACACAACCGTGAACGTCGCCACGCAAAGCCAACACTCAACTTGCACAAACAAGACGGTGAGAAGGACAGGGATCACGGACTCGTGACAGACCCCGTCACGGAGTCGTGACGAAGATCTAAAATTTTCCAGAACTCTCTTGTCCGTCACGGATCCGTGACAGGATCCGTGACACTCGCGCAGACCTGTTTTCCAAACTCGGTTCTAACTCGTACCTTAACCCGTTTTAACCCCAAAATTTGCCTTAAACGACACACACGCTTGACTACCAAAACAGCAAACACACGCGCCACGATTCACAGACCAAGGAAGGCATTCAACCTCGACCAAAACACGAGCCAACACGGCCAAACGACAACACGACAACACCCGCCCACGGGGCCAACCAAAATCAAATACGCCCTCAGGGACAATCAAAATCAAACGCAAACGCCCACGCCGTCAAACAACATCAAAACAATCATATTTTTAAAGCTTTCTCTACTTCATTAAAACTTCATTTCTTGACATCAGGTGGTTACAACTCGGTCCAGGCGTCCCCGAACTACGTTGTACCGACTTGACATCAGAACCGTCACGTTCGACTACAGGAGCGCTCCTGAGTCGACCCGCGACAGCAAAAAAAACGTTTCACTCAGCACACACAAACAGTATACCAGTAGCCCCGTACTGCACGTACACACAGACAAAACAAAACTCAAGACATTAAGGGTTTACACACGGTTCCCGCCCTACGTGCCCAACGCACGACGGGACTTTACTAACTCGACTCTTCCCACCTAATTGACGGACAGTCCGAGGTGTGAAACCTCGAGCTCTGATACCAAGCTGTCACGCCCCAATTTCAGTAAACCGAACTCGGGACGCGAACGTTTAGACTAAGAAAACACTTTGCAAACATTTCCATTAAAACAATTTACAATAACAATTTAGTTCAACAAAGGATAATTACAAATCAACATAAACGTCCCACAAGCGGACAAAAAGGCGAGGTATCCGTCGCTAGACTAAAAAGACAAAACCCGGACTCCGCTCCTAGCTCCACAAGCTTCGAGAGCTCACCTAGTCCGTCCCACGAACGGTACCTGTAGGAAAAGCAGCTAGGGGTGAGCGTTCGCTCACCACCACGAACAACAGACTGACTACGGCATACTTCGCAGACAAAGCCGGTGACACCAACCACGACCCAAAAGACACACACACGACCAGTACCTTCCTCAACTGACTCAACATTCGGACACGTGATGTAGACCTCACACTACGATTGACGACCTCCTCCAAAGACACGACTGACAACCACGCAATACCAAACAAGATCGCAAAGGATCGCAAACCAGCTGCCAAGAACGCCCTCCCGGGACTCTAACCCGGTCAGGCCAACCCAAGAATGCTGCAACTTACCGGGACTCTAACCCATAAGCCAGCCGAAAAATACTGCAACTTACTGGGACTCTAACCCATAAGCCAGCCGGAAAAATGCTGCAACTTACTGGGACTCTAACCCATAAGCCAGTCAAGGTACGCTCTCAAACCCAAACCACACACGCGCGGCCAGGACCCCTTTATTGGCGGGCGGGCCCCCTACCCCGTCTGAACATGCAGACGCGTGTGCTCGTGGACCCCCGTTTCAGGAAGCGGGCCCCCAACCTCTGGTAACCACAAACACAATCACAAACACAATCACAATCACAAGCAAGTTCACAACCAGTAACAACACAGGTTCAACACTCATAGGCACTCATGGCCACCAAGACACTAACAGTAAAACTCGGACTCAACAGCCCCACGGGCACTCACGGCCTCCCAAGACACCAACCATACAACACGCTTGCAACTTACCGAGACTCTAACTCGTAAGCCAGCTAAAACACCAACAGTAAAGTACGGGCCCTCATGGCCACCCAAACACGAATAATAACACGGGCTCTCATGGCCACCCAAGACTCGACAATAATAATACGGGCTCTCAAGGCCACCCAAAACTCGATAATAAAACACGGGCTCTCAAGGCCGCCCAAGACACCAAAATAAACACTCAACCTCCGGGCATGGTCATATGCCTCCAGTACTCCTAATAACGCTAAGTTCACAAACAACCTCCGGGCATGGTCATATGCCTCCAGTAAAACAATTAACGCTAAGTTCTCTGCTCCTACGACACTATTAAGTGTCACAAGCTTTTCTCAATAATTACTAAGTTCCCGTAACATGCTTTTCTGATAAACTCTACAATCCCGTATCATGCTTTTCTAATATTTAAAATCAACCTACTCAACCCACGACACCCCGGTGTCACATGCAATTCTACTGTTAACTTTCCCCAGTCAGGGCCGAGATCCGGCTACTTTTCCCTACCTCAACTGAAGAGCAACCGCTACGCTTCCTAGCTGCTGACGTTCTGGCTCGCTACCTCCGGGCTTCACTTCGATCGAAGCCGGACGCTAAGGATAACACGAAAGCCATAAATTAGAGGCGGTTCCCAGGTTAATCTAAAGGTCACAATTATTCCTGTTTTAAAACCGACAGCTGTCCTTTAAACTCGAGCGGGATAAAAGCGGGGTCACGGTGAATCGGGTTTGAGTACCGAGCACCGAAACCGGTGCATGCGAGGCACGGTCCCAATGCACGAATCCCGAGGTCCGATTCAGCGGTCCGCTTTTGTCCCCTTTTTAAACCCAAATAGCAGTTCATTTTACCCAGAGTTCCAGAGTCGTTCCTACATCCGATTAATAACCCTTTTTCAAAATAGAACGGTTTTTATTTTAAAACGAATTCCCTTTTTATTTCAAATCTGAATCTGTTCCGACCTTTGAGCCCAAAATGAATTAGGTTCGGTTTTTGAACAACCGTCCCTAAATCCCGTTTACAAATTTGATTCTCAAACTCCTAGATTTAAAACCGTTTTTAAGACCAAAATGATCTTAATTCCCTTTCATTTTAAAACCCTAACCTTTCCATTTAAAACTGTTTTCCTTTCCTTTTCTTAAGACTGATTTTACAATTTAATACCTCTTTCTTTTCAAATTTCTTGATTTTGATTCCAAAAGTTCTGATTTTAAAAAAAACAACTTGAATCCAACCTCGTTTTAGATTACTTCCCCTTTTAAAGTTGATTTTGGTTCCAAAACATCTTCCTTTTTTTGATTTAGAACTGTTCCACGCTTCACTAAATTTCCTTTTCGTAAACCTTTGGTTTTGCTTCAAATCAGTACCGAAACACCCTGAACTCGGTCTCAAAGCCCAGATCCAACACGGTCAGGAGGACCAAATAAGGAGGGAGAAGAACCCGGTGAGAGCTCTGACCGAAACCGGCGGCGCCGTTGCCGGCCGATGCTCCACGGGCTGGAATCTCACCTTAGAAACAAGGAAAACGACGGGGAGGTGGACGTCGTGGGGACGTGACGGCAGATCTGGGCACGGCACGGCTCGCCCGGACGTGTCCGGTGGCGGTCTCGGCCACGCGGTTGGGGAAGGGGAAGCAGAAGGGAGGCGAGGGGGGCTCGGATCGTTGACGGGACGGACCGGAGAACGGAACTGGACGGAGGAGAGGCGGCGGACTCTCGGGAGAGAGGAGGACGGCGCCGGCGAGTCCGTCTCGGCTCTGGCCGTGCACGGCGACGGCGTGGAGGCGCGACGGAGCTCGGGACGGCGTGGAGACGAGGGAGGGCTCGGCGGCGGCGGCGCGAGGGAAGGAAGAGATGGTGAGGGCGTGGTGGTCGGGACCGAAGAACTGAGAGGGGGAAGGGCCGGGAACGGTGAGGAAGAGGGAGGTGGGAGACGGTGTGGCCGGAGCCGGAGAGAGGGTCGCCGGAGAGTAAGGAGATGAGAGAGAGAGAAACGGCTCGGTGAAGGTGAGGGGAGAGGGAGGTCGGCTGAGGGAGAAGGGAGCAGACACCATTTAGGGTTAAAACCCTAAATGTTGGTATTTATACCCGGGCTTGGGCCGGGTTACCAAACTGGGCCGGGTCTGTAGCTTGGGCCGGGTCTGGCCCGCCCGGTCCAGCCTTTTAAATTTTTTTTTTTTTTTTTTTTGTGCACTAGTTTCAAAAACCTACCTTAAGGTTTCCGGATTGCGTTTTAATACCCTTTTGAAGCGAAGCGGGTTTTACAGAGAATATCAAGTTGGATGCTGAGGACATTTTTCAGAAGGTGCTACATCAAACTTACTCTTGGGAATGGGAAAATTTCAAAGCAGGAGGCTTATTCTTCTCATTCAATTCATGGATCTCAGCTCCTGGTTCTTGTACTACAACTTCATCTACTTATTGAATGGGTATACTTGTAATCTTATCTGGTTGTTTGGTTATCTGGTTTTGGTTCTCTTTTACTGGGCATTTGGGTGGGGGAGGGTTTGGGTTGGAATGGGTACAATTGTGAGTTTGGTAAGGCTACTATTATTTGTTTTCCCTTTTGTTGGAGTATGGGCCTTTCTTCTTTTCTTGTTGTTCTTCTTAAGTGTTGGTAGATCTTTGTTAGGTTGAGTGTTTGTTTTTGCAGGTGCTTCTGAGGTACTTAAATCAGTCTCTCATTCAAAGAAGAAGATCCAGCTGCTGGTGAAATGCAGAAGATCATCATCATTCAAACTTGAGTTTCTTTTTACTGGTTTGATGGACAACTTAAATCTCCTTCACTTCTTATCATTCCAGATCAACTACTTGAATGCATTTCAGCCTTGAACAGGCTTCTCCTCACTGTTTATCTGGTTTATCAATACTTGGAACAAGTACAAGACTTGCTACATATCCAATTGGATGCTCATTTGCCTTGGTTTATGCTGATATTTCCTTGGGTTAGATCAAATCCGTATTGCCTTTTGTTACTTGGAGGAAAAGTTAAACCGTTGGGTTACTTCAAATTCGTATTTCCTTGCCTTAGGTTTCTTGGAGTACAAGATACTCCAAATTCAAATTCATCTTGCCTTAGGTTACTTGGGTTGTACGATAGGTAGGTTTTCCTTTTTCTTCCCTTATTAAGGTGGTATACTTGCCTTCTTAATATGGGGTGTTTTGTGTAACTATCTCCTCTTTCATCTCGAAGGTGGTTTTTTTTTATAAGCTCGAAAAATTTATTGATAAGACCGAATTCAACAAGAAACGAAATTCCCTGATTCAAGAAGAAGCAGGGTAAAAAGGCCACGCTTATAAAGGAGTTCTGCTAAGGGGGAACTATAAGGACAGACCTTAACCCAAAAACAGAGCAAACCAAACAAAAAGAGAACAAACACAACTAAATAGCATATTTCTGACGCGCCTTATGAGATGATTTCCACAAAGTCGAAACAGGGGGCGCGGTCTTTTGATTACGTTCCCGAGTCAAAGAGCGAGCTCTGGAGCGGGTGACAACAGTATAAAAAGGCCGGCTCTGACGAGGTAGGAGGAGGGCGTCCTTCCATGAACTACTCTGCTTCTCCTCTTCAACCGGAGCCTCCAATCCTTCAATACCGCAACTACCGAACCAAACACCACATCCTCCTTAGACCCCCTCTCAATTGGGCCTAACAGAACAAGACAGCCCGTTTTCATTTTTGCTTCATTCACTTCCGTCGTCACGGATACATTCGAACTGATTGGGTCATGAACCTTACACGGTTGGGCTTCAGAAGCGCCCCCAACCTGATCCACACAGGCTTCATTGAGGCCTAAAGCAACTTCCGAACTCGCATGTGCATCCGAACGCACCTCTGATTCCGGAGTTTCAGTGATGTACGTTGCTTGGTAAGCCGCCAGATCCGCACGAGATTCTTTGCCTATCACCTCCGAAATTAACGCACCAGAATCGTTAGTCGTGAGCTGTCGAGAATCGCGAAACAGACGGGAAATCTGCACGCGAATCTCCTCCGTCAGCCAGTCAACCACCAGCGTTGATCTCTGATCACCGGCAAGCAAGAGCTTCAATATCTTCCCATCCTCCAGTTTGACCCTCTCCATTTGCAGCAGCCACGAATCAGAACCTTAGTCAACCACCCCTTGTTTTGGAACAAAAACAGAGGAGCAACTCTGAATGGGTTTTGAGCGTCCTAGAGCTTGAGGATTTAGCCTATCATCCATCCCCAGAGAAACCTCCCCCTGTACTCGAGGTTTCAACGCCAAAACAGTAGGATTGGCCATGCTCTGTTTTTGAGCCACAAATCCTTTGGCCGGCGACGGGACCTTTTCCGGTCGAGCTAGGGCCACAAACAGAATGAAACCCTTGAATTTGAAACCGTCATAAGCCTCGATGGCTTTCAGAGCGTTAGATGGCGAGAAGAACTCCACGAAGCCAAAACACCGCCCTTTCTTGTTCGGTCGCTTGATCGCAATGCATGATTTAATTTCTCCAAAAACACGAAAAAAAATTCGGATCCAATCATCTGTGGATCCAAATGGGATGTTATACACGAAGATCTTTGTACCCAAATACCTTGAAGTATTATTGACCTTCCCCGGAGAAACCAAATCAACGGAGGTACTTCCCTTTGCCGGATTCAGGGTCGCTTCATTGGCTTCAACGTGCACCTGAGGCAGGTTCTGCACCACTTCCGGGACGGGAAGCTGGGTGTCATCAACTTCTCCGGATCTATGGACGCACTCTCCGGCCTTCTGGGCTTCTTCAGTCTCCGGTTGGGTAACCAACCGCGATCGCTTCCGAGATCGCTTACGCCTTACCCGTTCCGACTTTCCGACTTTTGACTGAAGCTTTGGTCGGGCGACCTTCCTTCCCCTCAACTCGACGTTTTGGTCCCTTTGAATCATAAGAGTTGCTGATCTTGTTGATCGGATCATCATGACCTATATGCTTCTCAGGTGATAATTTACTCTCAATGCCAACGTAGTCATTGTACAGAGAAAGTAAGATCGAACAAAAAGAAGGAAAAGAAAGCACATGATGCTTTGAGAGAGAAGGAGCCATTACTATTTTTTTTGTTTTGTTTATAATTTACTTATGGATATCTAACGTTGGTTATAATCTAAATTTGCTTTGTTGATAAAAAAAAAACAAGTGGTTTTGGTAGTAGAGCAAGCAATATGAGAAGAACAATGCTGCAGTAATTTAGGTATCTAGTAATGGACTTGAATGAAATGTTAGAAAATAAACATTTTGTTGAATTTGATTGACACTCCATAAAGAATCAAAGAAAATTAAGCTAGGTATCTAGTAATGGACTTAAATGAAATGTTTATTGACCAAACAAATTATGCAAAACATAAATGTTTTTTTTTTATTTTACATTACTAGAAGAAAAGAAAAACACGAAGTGTTAATTTATGTTGACATGACACGTTTCCTTAAATAGGCGGGATACTTTGTTCATGAGTGAAGAAATTGGTAGGATCAACCACATTCTTCACACTTACCAATCTGTCGAAATTGTTCTTAAAATATTTACTTCCCCAAATCTTTGATTGATTGTAGTTGATCTCATTTTGAAAGTTCATCCCAATATCAAGATCTCTATAGTTCACATAAGCCCGCCTTGGATTCATGGAAACATATGGACCCATGAAACTGTAAAGCCTCCGGATCCAACCCAAATATTTTTCTGCAACTACTGCATCATCTTCAAACCAGAACGTTATATACTGAATTTGATACAAATTTCCAGCTCTATGTGGAAATGGGATCTGGGTTTCTGATATCTCACTCATTTTGCCTCCATAGGCCACGAGAATTATCAGTCCGGTCTCGCCTCCTTCATCATGAAACCTTTCCCATACACCTTCTAAGTTTTCTGGAGACATGGGTTCTTGTACATAATCTGATTTTCCTTTGTAAAAGCCCTTTGTCAGGGACACCCTTTCCAGCAGGACGTCAGTTGATTGATTTCTAGAGTACCCTGCAAAGTATAGGACGGACTCGATCCAGCTCATTTCGGTGCAGTCTTGACGTAACAGCCCCAGTTCAGGGAAGGTATGTTGCATCAGTTGGACAAGGTCGCTACTCTGTCCGAGAAACATGGAGCTGAACGAGGCTTGTATTGTCGAGTTCACGGTGTTTATGATGATCCTTAGGAACGAAAATTCTTCGGGGAATTGGCTTGCCTTGAGTTGCCATTGGTGGACAAGATTAGTCACGTTGGTTTTTTGTACTGTGAAGACAGTGACAATGGAGGGAACACGGACTAGTTTAACTTTCCATGCCACGATGACACCAAAGCTACCTCCTCCGCCTCCTCGGATGGCCCAAAAGAGGTCCTCCCCCATTGATCGTCTGTCAAGAAGCCTTCCTCGTGCATCCACAACCAGTGCATCGATGACATGATCGGCTGCAATACCGTGCTTCCGCAACAAAATCCCGTAGCCTCCCCCGCTGAGGTGTCCTCCCGCGCCAACCGTGGGACAAACGCCTGCAGGGAAGCCTAGGGTGGAGCTCTTCTCGGCGACTCTGTAGTAAAGCTCACCGAGAGTGGCGCCTGCCTCAACCCAGGCGCTCTCGGTCCCTTCATCTACGGTAACTAGCCGGAGATTCGACATGTCGATAATGAGAAAGGGGGCGGTGGATACGAAGGAGAGGCCCTCGTTGTCGTGACCTCCACTCCTCACCCGGACCTCTAGGCCATGGCTCTTGGAACAGTTTATGGCTGCTTGGACATGGGAGGCGCGCAATGGAGTGATGATGACTAGGGGTTTCGGGGTTGATGGGGTGGAGAACCTCAGGTTCTGTATGGTGGAGTTCAATACGGATGAGTAGGAAGAGTTGCTTTGGGTGTAAGTGACTGTGGATATGGAGCTGGAATTGTCAGCAGAATATAGGCATCGGAGAAAGCTTTCTTCCTCGTAAACTGGCATTGCATGGTTTACTTGACACAAACTGTATGAGATCAAAGCGTAACACAAAATTGAAATCAGTGGGCTGTTTCTAAGAATCGCCATATTTGTTGATGATTTTGTTTTGTCTTGTTTTGGACAATGCCTTGTTTTTATAGAACGGTGGTGTTATTGTGAAGTTTTCGACCATGCCCTATGTTGTAGTTTATGATTCTAAAGTCTTCTATATGCCAACCACGAAAGTTACATTTCATCTGGAAGTTTTGAAAGTCAACTCACCGAAACTATCGAAATAATCCATTGATTTGGATTGAGTTGATCATGGATCAAGTAAACTTTTGATCCGTAAGAATGCAATTACTTCCAACTTTGGACTTTGATATTATATAGTTAAAATTTAATTTTATATGTGATGACCTAAAACATTTAGCCCTTTGACATATCAATTGGTATTTTTCAAAGATTTCCCATTGGAAGTTTACAAGCGAACGATGAATTGTTGAATGGTCATACCTCATATGAGCTGGTTTCAGATAAATCTAAAAACGTATAAGGTGTTCAAAGGTCAAGAGGAGAAATCAAATAAAAATTCACGTTTAATCTAAAAACTATGTGAAACCATTCAAACCATCATTTCATAAAGGGAAAACTACCAATACCTACCCAAAACCATGCCCATTTAACTGATGTTTACTCTGAAGTTTAAAGTTAACTGATGCATACCCTGAAGTTACAACTTGTAATTAAAAACCCCTTCTGTTAGCTAAAATGACAAAAATACCCTTAGTGATTTTTCTAAATAATTTTTTAAAAATATAAATGAAGTGATTTTTTAAATAAAAATGAAGTCATTTAATAAGTAAATATATGTATATAACAAAAAAAAATTAATAAATTTTTTAACATAATTATTAAAGTGTAGTTGAGGGTATTTTCGTCATTTTAGTTGACGGAGGGGTTTTGAGTTACATTTTCGAAACTTCAGAGTATGCATCAATTAACTTTAAACTTCAGAGTAAACGTCAGTTAAATGGGCATGATTTTGGGTAGGTATTGATAGTTTTCCCTTTCATAAATATCAGTATTTTTTGATAAGTGGTATGATACTTTTAGTAAAACTATCATGTTACTTTTTTATACCAATTCACTAATTTAATTTTTCCTGTTTCGTTTGAACTTCAATTGACTTCAAATTTGCGCCAATATTTTTATTTTTCAAGGTTTTTCTAACAAGATTAGTCATGAATATATTTTGAAGCACAAAACAAAATTATATCTAGGTAATTTTTATCAACACTTTACACTGATTTTATCAACACAGGACACTAGGTTTATCACATCATTTTTCAAAAGTGAACATGATTTTTATCACCTCATCACATGTGTTATTATGAACACTGAACGCTAGTTTTGTATACACTACACACTATATTTATCACTATTTTATTTCAGGGAGGACTTTAAAAAAATTATATCTGGGTAATTTTTATCAATACTTTACACCGGTTTTGTCAACACTCTATATTATTTTTAGGGTAAACTTCACCTCACTACCCTAAAAATAGTTATGTTTTGTCTCACTACCCTAACTATCATTTTAGTTTCAGTTTAGTACCTTCGGTTTAGTTTCCGTTTTGTCTAACCAGTTCGAGAACGCCGTACTCCAGGAAATGTCGAGGATTCTGGTGCAGGAGGGAAAATTCACCCTCTCGCAAGGTATGTGATGAACTACATAAGCTTTTTTTTAGGAAAAAACTGGAATATTATTACGCAAGATCATCTAACACGAGGCCTGAAATAGGCCCCGATAAAACATTACAATCAAAATCATGATTGATCCAATCATGCGCGTTAGTTTCCAGCTCATGTGCCACCTTGTTAGCCTCTCTTCGATCAAAAACCACCCTGAAGCAAGTAAGTTCCTGCAACACACTCTTACAATCATCTATAATACCTATAATTGGAGCCAGAATTGGTTGCTCCTTGGAAACGGCTAGCACAACATTCATACGATCGGACTCGATGACCCCGTTTTCCCATCCCTTCTCCTGATCCCAAACCAAGGCCGCTCTCACCGTTAGGGCTTCAACTGTTTCCGGATCCCAAATCCCTAAAAATAGGACACACCGCCAACCCTCCACCAAACCAGCAGCATTTTTGCAAATGAAACCACCACTTCCTCCGATAGAACCACCATTAGCCCCATCCATATTAATTTTTCTACTTCCCTCCAAGGGGTGTTGCCAACGTGGTCTGGATCACCCCCCATCAACCTTCAACCTAGGACAATACTGAGCCAACTTCCAATCCGAAAGCAGGATCTCAGCTCCCCTAACCACAGTGTAAGAACCGCCCCCGGACAATACTGAGCCTTAGGTTGTTTGCTGATTGAAATGCATGATCTTTGATTGAGATGCATGATGTGTGACTAAGTGTCGATAAGATTTGGAATCATGTTATGTTATACTCGGTGGGAATGTTGTAACTATGTGTGGGCAAGTGTGTCGTGTTTGTTGTGATGTGAATCCTTGGTTGTGATATGATCGGGTGAGTGATAGACCGATTTGTGTGTTATGGTGAGTTGGCTCGGTTGGTATACCGTGGTCGAACTATGGCTTTGTGATGCGTGTTATCCTCTTGCTGTGAGTTCCAAGAGGCGGTGGGTTCGGCATGATACCTACACTAAGAGAGTATGTCGGTGTAGAGTATCGAGGACGAGGACGGTTTAACCATTATCTCGATGCTATATGGTCTGGGAAGGCGTACGACCGTGGTTTGTGTCGGTCCGGTATGCGTGAGGCCCCGAGTCTGTGTGCCCGGAATACGTCCGATTGAGGGATTTCCGGTCTGGGATGTTACCCCGGTTCTACGTGACGGGAAGATGTCGGGACCGATGCTTCGTGTTCTGGTACGATATAAAATAGGACGGGTTGCGATAGCCGGGATGTTAAGATTGGTTGTACTAAGTTATGTATTGTTGTCACGCCCCAAATCCGGTTTTGACCGGACTCGAGACGTGAACTAGGGAAAAATAATTTAGACAATAAATAAAAAGGAATTTAATAATACAAACTTCGCAAAAACTTAAATTCAGTTCAACATTAAAAGTCAAATGCTCAAACCAACAGAATAACAGAAAATGTAGTTTGGTACAAAGTATAGTACGCCTCTAAAACATAACATCTCCCGAAACCTCAAAGGAGCTCCCGAGCCCTGAGACCACCTCTAGGTCTACTCATCAAGAAAACCTGTACAGATAGTAAACATAAAGGGGGTGAGCTTACGCTCAGTAGGAAAAAGTAGTAAAGTAAAGGAAACCCCGTTTTAATAACAAAACCGATTAGTAGAGTTATCCAACAGATACTAGTTAAAGACCAACAATAATTGCAATACTTAAAGAAGTAACACACAAAGAGATCAATGGAAAGATAACGGAATTATCGAATGAACCAACTTAAGAAACACACAAATTCTGAAACACTGATAATCAAACCATAAGACTCTAGTCCGTACACTGGATTGTACATCATATCAGATTGACCCTCGATCCAGAGGAGACACAATCATGGGGGCTCCCGGAAACGTTCCCTAGGAACACATATCATCGCAAGTCCCGGAAATGTCCCCAAAGAACCACCGATCACCGGGGTGAACCAAGTAACATATAGTACCAGAAACGCACATCGGCCTAGATATCTTCCCGGAAATACTCCCTCGGGGTAAACAATCACACGTCATATCGGAAACGCACATCGGCATGGACGTCTTTCCGGAAACGCACATCGGGGTACATAATCATATACCATACCGGAACCGCACATCGGACTAGGTATTTTCCCGGAATGTCCACCTCGGGGTACACACTCACATCATACCGGAACCGCACATCGGTCTAGATGTCTTCCCGGAATGTCCACCTCGGGGTACCCACTCGAGCCACACAAAGGCATAACGAATGCAATACAGTTACACACAATGTCAAACCAAGCTTATCGGCATGACTTACCAACCACGTACCATCGGTCTATCACTCACCCGATCATAGCATTAGGCACAATCAATTCTCATTCAAACATTCACTCAATCAATCAATCATAACACGGATCAACCAATTACATTACGATCATCATAATTTAACTACTTAAGTATGACTCTTATCTTATCCTAAGGACGGAACATGCATCGACCTTAAAGACAAACAATCATCAATAAGTACATTCAACAAGCAATCCTAAGGCTCGATATGGCCATTATACCAGCACTGCATTTTCCCAAAGTATTGAAAGCGGTTAACTAGTGAATCACATCCTATATGCATACTAAGACTCGTCCGATTATTATTTTAATTAAAAAGTAGTTATTCTAGTGAATCACATCCTACATGCAAACTAGAACCTTTCCGGTTATTATTAGTATCCTATAGGCATACTATTAGCATTCTTTAAATTAAGAGAGGATAGTACTTTACCCTACCTTGAATTCTCCCACGCTCAAATACTCCTAGCTGCTGATGTCCTGGCTAGCTTCCTCCTCCACTGTTCGATGTCAAAGTGCCTCCTCCGTCGTCACGCTCGGGTTCAAGGTCTTGCATCACAAAACAATTCGTGAATTAGAATTAATCCACAAAATCTTAAAGAAGAAAACGTTCCCGAATTACCCTAAAAGGACTTGGTCAAAGATAACCGTCCTAAAAGTCGAAATCCAGCAAAGTGAGCCCAAAGGCCCAAGAACAGGTCTGTCACGATTCGGGTCACGGATCCGTGGGCTAAATCGTCACGGTTCTGCCCACGGAGCCGTGACAGACGCCGTCACAGTTCTCCTCACGGAGCTGTGACGTGCTCTGTCACGGTTCCTGTCACGAATCTGTGATAGTCTGGTATTGTTCATCGTCTCTTTCCTCCAGCTTCGGGTTTTCACGATTTTAACCCCAAAACCTCCATGGATGACCTTCCAAAGCTCCAAAAACAGTTCCTAAACGTTTCTACTTCAAAACCCAACATGGGTGTTCATCAAAACTTCACAAAACCAAATTAAATTCATCACCCAATCTCCTTTTCACTCCAAAATCATCATCCAAAACTCCAAACTCAAAAACCCAACCCGTGCTCATCATTTTCTTCAAAACCCATGAACCAAAAATGTTCAAAACGAAAAAGGAAGATGGATTTACCTTTTGGATGAAGATTAGATGAAGAAACAAGGAAACATGGGAGATTTGGGTCACAAATAGGTTCAAGACCTCTCTTTTCTTCTTCTCCAAGCTTTGAGAGCTTCTTCTTCTTTCCCCTCTGGTGAAATTCGGCCAACACTTGTTGTTTGGGCTAAAATGCTCCCAATTTGGGTCATATACCCTAAAGGGAGAAACTCCAAACTACCCCCAAGCTCACAAGTCTCCCATGCCCATTCATTTAGGGGTAAAATGGCCAATATGCTCTCTTTCTTCTCACCCAAACCAAAAGGGACACTTGTCCAAATGGGGACCACCTCTCCTCTTAGAAAAATCAGCACAAAAGGTTTTAAATTAAATTAGTCCATAATTAAGCGATGTTTGACCCGGAGTTGACCCACAATTGACTTTTCACAACTTGTAGTCAAACGAAAGGAAACGGCCCAATTAAGCTAACTGTAACGACGGCTAAGATTTTTGGCCCTGGAAAGGTCTCAAATGACTCCCGGAGTCATCAGTTGACTTTCTCGGCAAAAAGTCAACTTTCGCCCAAAAACCTCCGGTTCGACCGGGCTCAACCGGGGGCGGTTCTTACAATCTACCTCCCTTAAAAGAATTTCGTCCCCGAAATTTAAAACAGGAGTACCTCAAAGGTCGAACAGGTGGGGATACTTCGCGCGAACCTCATCCTCGCGCTCCCAAGTCGACTTGGCTCCTTGGTGCTTCCACTGCACTCGCACCAGAGGAATAGTCTTTCCACGCAAGACCTTCTCCCGCGTATCAAAAATCCTGACTGGCTACTCCTCATACGAGACATCATCAGCTACCTCGATGTCCGTCCACTCGATAACGTGGGAAGGGTCCGCAGTGTACTTCCGCAGCTGGGATACATGGAAGACGTTATGACGTTCCCGAGCTGCGGTGGCAATGCAAGGCGGTAAGCTACGGCCCCAACTCTCCCTAAGATCTCAAAAGGTCCGATAAACCGCGGGGCCAACTTTCCTCTGCCGCTGTTGAACCGCAACAGGCCCTTCTTTGGGCTCACTCTCAAAAACACGTGGTCACCAACTGTAAACTCAAGAGGTCGACGTCGTCTATCTGCCTAACTCATCTGTCGGCTCTGCACGGTCTTTAACCGCTCCCGAATCAACGTGACCTTCTCGGTCGTCTCCTGGACAAGTTCCGGACCAAGTAGACTCCGGTCTTTTACCTCTACCCAACACACGGGCGATCTGCACGGTCTACCATACAACGCCACAAATGGTGTCATCCCAATACTAGACGGATAACTGTTATTGTAGGCGAGTTCGGCTAATGGCAGGTGATCTTCCCATGATCCTTGGAAGTCCAACACACATGCTCGCATCATATCTTCTAGAATCTGTATAGTGCGCTCTAACTGACCGTCGGTCTGCGGGTGATAAGCCGTACTAAGTAAGACCTCGGTACCCAACGCCTTCTACAGGCTTTCCCAAAATATGGAGGTGAAACGGGGATCCCTGTCAGACACAACGAACATCGGAACCCCGTGAAGTCGGATGATCTCTCGAACGTACATCCGACTGAGGGTGTTAACCGTGTCCGTCATCCTCATGACTAAAAAGTGTGCCGACTTGGTAAGTCGGTCAACCACAACCCAAACAGCGTCGTGCCCTCTAGGCGACCTCGGCAATCCACTCACGAAGTCCATCGTGACATGCTCCCACTTCCACTCGGCGATCGACAGTGGCTGCAACAACCCGGCGGGACGCTGATGCTCAACCTTCACTTGCTGACAAGTAAGGCATCTAGAAACGAACTCTGCGACTGCTCTACGCATCCCGCTCCACCAGAAGAGCCGTCGGATGTCCCGATAAATCTTGGTGCCACCCGGGTGCACAGCAAGACGGGAGTGATGACACTCTCTCAACACGACGTTTCTACAACCCCGCGGCACAAACATCCGTCCTCGGTAACGTAGACCCTAATTGGCACTCTGCACCCAACCCTTGGTGTCAACGCCGCTGATCATCCTCTCCCGGATCTCTACCGTCTCGGCATCCTCGGCCTGTGCCTCCAGCACACGAGCAACTAATGTGGGATGAGCCACCAATGAACACATAGTTATGCCATTTGTGATCTCCTCTAGCTCAAGTCTAAACGAGCTCAACTCCTCCATCATGTCCCACTCTCAGACTGATATACTAGCAATGCAGTGAGTCGACTTCCTACTCAAGGCATCGGCGACGACGTTCGCCTTGCTTGGATGATAGAGTAGCTCGAAGTCGTGCTCCTCAAGTAGATCCATCCACCGTCTCTGGCTCATGTTCAGGTCGCGCTGGGAGAAAATGTAGTTCAGGCTCTTGGGATCCGAGAACACCCGGAATCGCTCTTCGTACAAGTAGTGTCGCCAACTCTTCAGAGCAAAGACAACTGCTGCCAACTCTAGATCATGAGTAGGGTAGTTGCGCTCATGTATCTTCAACTGTCTGGAGCCATAGGCAACCACCTTCCCCGAATGCATCAGAACACATCCCAGTCCCTCACCGGACGCATCACAGTATACATCATACCCGACCCCGCGCTCTGGCACTATCAACACGGACGCGGTGGTCAAACGAGCCTTCAGCTCGGTAAAGGAGCGCTCACACTCATCAGTCCACAGAAACTCTACTACATTATGTGTCAGAGCGGGCAACGGCGCGGCCAGACGTGAGAAGTCCTGGACGAACCGTCGATAGTACCCTGCCAACCCCAGGAAGCTGCGGATCTCAAATACACTCTTGGGCCGTGCCCACTTTGAAACTGCATCGATCTTCGCCGGGTCGATTAGGATACCCTCTCGGGACATAACATGCTCGAGGAACTTCACCTCAGCGAGCCAGAACTCGCACTTCTGTAGGTTGCCGTACAACTTGTGAGTGCGCAACAACATCAAGACGGTCCTCAGGTGCTCCTCATGCGCCTCCTCACTCGGCGAATAAATCAGAATGTCGTCCACAAACACCACGACGAACTAATCCAGGTACGGTTGGAAAATACCATTCATTAGGTCCATGAACGATGCAGGTGCGTCGTCAACCCGAACGACATCACTAGGAACTCGAAATGTCCGTACCGAGTCTGGAATGCGGTCTTCGCCACATCCTCCTCCCGAACTCTCAACTGGTAGTACCCTGATCGAAGATCAATCTTCGAGAAGCACTTCGCTCCTCTCAGCTGATCGAAAAAATCATCGATCCTTGGCATCGGATAGCGGTTCTTCACCGTAACTTGGTTCAGCTTTCGGTAATCGATGCACATCCTCAATGATCCACCCTTCTTCTTCACGAAGAGGGCAGGTTCTCCCCACGGTGAAGCGCTCGGACGGATGAATCCCTTCTACTGAAGCTCCTCGAGTTGTCGCTTCAGCTCGACTAACTCGGCTGGTGCAAAACGATACGTGGCCATAGATATCGGTGTCGTACCCGGGATCAAGTCGATCCTAAACTCCTCCTCGCGCGCTGGCGGCAAACCTGACAGCTCCTCCGGAAACACCTCCGGAAACTCACATACCACTCTCGGCAGCTCTCTACTCTGCACAACTTTCGTCTCATCTCCCACGGTCAAAGCAGACAGGAGGACTACGCTCCGACTACCCAAGATACAAGTAACGACTCTGTCGCCCGACATCACTACTACCTGCCGTCGATAACAATCGATCAATGCTCGGTACCTCGCGATTCAGTCCATCCCCAAGATCACGTCGAAAGCAGGCATATCCAACACAAGCAAGTCACCATAAAATGGGCAATCAGCCACTCGAATCTCACAATCAACACATACGGTCCTTAAGACCACATCTCTCGTAACCGGGGTATCAAGACATAAAGGTTGACTCAACGTTTCCACCATCAACCCCAATAAACCACAAAAGTAGAAGAGATGAAAGAATGAGATGCTCCAGTATCAAACAAGAAAGACGCCCACGAATTATAAAGCAAGCATGTACCTTAAGCAGCCTCATGGCCGGAGTGTTGCCTCTCAGCTCCGGAGTCAGTGACAGCATATACCCGCCCTTGCTGATCCGGAGGTCCTCCTCTCGGGGGTGGTGGAAGAATCTGCTGATGTGGGGCCTTCGGCTGTTGTCTCTGACCTGGTGCTCCTGCTGCCTGCCGTGGGGCTCTCGTAGCCTGAGTCTGATGCTGGCGGAAAGGGAATGTCTGGCCTGTCTGAGCCTGTTGTGGTCGTTGTACGGGTCTTCCTCCAACCCGGTCAGGACACACGGTGGAGATGTGTCCCAATCTGCCGCAGTGATAGCATGTCTTCTCAGCGGGACGCGACCACCACTCGATGGGAAGTCTCGTCCCAGATGCCCCAACTGCCTGCACGAGGGACAAAATTGTGCCAACGGAGCAGGTCCAACAGACGATACTGCTCCAACTCGTCGTACCCCACCGGACTGGACCTGTGGCTGAAAGAATCCCGAGGTCCTCTGCCTCCTAGGATCGCGGCCCTCGGACGGCCTCAGGAAGCCACTCGGCCTCGGCCTGATCTCCCGCGCCCTGGCAGTCTCCCGAAAGTGCCTCTCCACAGCTAGTGCCTGGTCCACTAGTGCAGAATAGTCCTCACTCCTGAAAGAAATGACTCGATCCGCGTTAGACAGGATGAGTCCTCTCTCAAAACGCCTGTAGGGCTCTCCTCGGTTTGTACCATCTCTAGTGCAAAGCGAGACAAGGATGTGAACCTCACATCATACTCCGAGACGGTCATCACTCTCTGACGCAGTTCCAGGAACTGTTGGTGCCTGTCATCTCGAACAGATCGAGGAAAATGCTGCTCTAGGAACAGTTTGCTGAACAACTGGAAATCATCTCCAACCCTGGTATGCACATGCTGCCACCATTAGTATACCTCCCCCTTTAGCTGGAATGTCGCAAATGATACCCTCAGACGACCATCAGATACCCCAGACGTATCAAGGATGCGGGTAATCCGCTCCAGCCACCCCGCAGCTGCCTCGGGGTCTGATCCCCCGGAAAAGACTAGTGCGCCAACCTGCGCAAATCTCTGAGAGCCTGAGTCGTATAGCGGTCACTTTGACCCGGCCTCTCAACAGCGGCTGCAGTAGCAGCAGGCCCGGTCTCTGGTACTGGTGCTGTAGTCCCCTGATGTGCGCTGATCGATGCAAGAACCGCACGAACCACCTCCTCTAGAGGGGTCGCCTGGATCGGTTCTACGACCGGAGGAACCTTGGGCGGTAACCCTGACGGCCCGGCCTCGTCTCTCTGGTGCTCCACGGAAGTAGCACCATGGGCGCTCGATGCCCATGCCTGATCAATGGCAGGTGGCTGCCCCCGGCCCCTAGCTGGGCGACTCCTAGTGGCTCTCGGTACGTAGGCTGGTGTCATGTTGTATATCCTCTGCATGGATAACCCACATGTTCAGTTTCTCATATTTCGAATAAAGCAGCTCGCTTAAAATAAAAAACGTCCAGACGCGTTTCACAAGTGTCATACTCGGACCAACAATATACTTAGTCTTAGTATAGTCATATAATATACTTCATATAATCACAGAAGTCTGCACACTTATGTGTCTCACAGCATCAATCACACAATTCAACCATCTCCCACAGGAGGCACAGTTTCAAACAAGTCACATAAGCAACATACCAGACCGGCATACACCTCGGTCGGGTATCTTCCCATAGCATGGGGCACAATCACAACACAAACAATTCTGCAAGCCCTTGCGTTAACTCTTTTCCACAAGTTCTCAACACTTTATCTTTCTATCACTACATTCATGTCGATCTCGCGTCGGTACAACCCGATTCAGGCGTCCCCGAATCTCGTTGTAACCACTTTTCATCCCCCTATCACGTTCGACTACAGTGGCGACCCTGAGTCAACCCGTGATAGTACAAACATTTCAGTTTTGTAGAAATTTAGGCATGACCCGTTTGTATATTCCATTAACCATCCGCTTAAGTGGGACATTCAATAAACAAATTGTACACATCGTTTAGCACATAAAGCACACCACAAACATCATAAGTACACACCCCCCGTAAAACATCGTAGTACATCACTCGGGTCTCTGTAATTACTCGATTACCACCCAGTCAAGTCAACATTTCAAATTCATCAGTCAAACAATGGCCGACCAAGGCGGCAACTCAATCAACAATTATCAACCAACATGTCATAAACCGCTAGAGCATCGCTCGTTAAACCACCTCAATCTCAACTGATCGGTATCATAGATCCAATAAGGTGGAAGCATAACACCGAGAATAAGGTACAAATAAAGTAAGGTAAAACTTAAACAAGGCACTTAGAAAATCGAGACTCTTGTCGTTTCAACTCTACGCATATAATACTTCCGACTTGCATCACTGAGCACTACGACCTCAACCACTTAACTCCAACTACCTAATTGACGTACGGTCCGAGGTTTTGAAAACAATTTCAAAATGAAATCTGGCTCTGATACAAAATTGTCACGCCCCAAATCCGATTTTGACCGGACTCGAAACGTGAACTAGGGAAAAATAATTTAAACAATAAATAAAAAGGAATTTAATAATACAAACTTCGCAAAAACTTAAATTCAGTTCAACATTAAGAGTCAAATGCTCAAACCAATAGAATAACAGAAAATGTAGTTTGGTACAAAGTACAGTACGCCTCTAAAACATAACATCTCCCGAAACCTCAAAGGAGCTCTCGAGCCCTGAGACCACCTCTAGGTCTACTAATCAAGAAAACTTGTATAGACAGTAAACATAAAGGGGGTGAGCTTACGCTCAGTAGGAAAAAGTAGTAAAGTAAAGGAAACCCCATTTTAATAACAAAACCGATTAGTACAGTTATCCAACAGACACTAATTAAAGATCAACAAGAATTGCAATACTTAAAGAAGTAACACACAAAGAGATCATTGGACAGATAATGAAATTATCAAAGGAACCAACTAAAGAAACGCACAAATATCGAAATACTGATAATCAAACCATAAGACTTTGATCCGTACACTGGATTGTACATCATATCAGATTGCCCCTCGGTCCAGAGGAGACACAATCATCAGGGCTCCCGGAAACGTTCCCTAGGAACACATATCATCGGAAGTCCCGGAAATGTCAAAGGACCACCGATCATCGGGGTGAACCAAGTAACATATCGTACCGGAAACACACATCGGCCTAGATATCTTACCGGAACTACTCCCTCGGGGTAAACAATCACACGTCATACCGAAAACGCACATCGGCCTGGACGTCTTCCCGGAAACGCACATCGGGGTACATAATCATATACCATACCGGAACCGCACATCGGACTAGGTATCTTCCCGGAATGTCCACCTCGGGGTACACACTCACATCATACCGGAACCGCACATCGATCTAGATGTCTTCCCGGAATGTCCACCTCGGGGTACCCACTCGAGCCACACAAAGGCATAACGAATTCAATACAGCTACACATAATGTTAAACCAAGCTTACCGGCATGACTTACCAACCACGTACTATCACACCCCAAATCCGGTTTTGCCCAGACTCGAGACGTGATTAAATATTTACAGTAAAAACAAAAATGATGAAATAAAATAAAGTTTCCAAATGATATAAATCCTTCAAAAAGTAAAGAGTCACAACTCAAACGGTAAAATACAATCTCCAACATAAAAGAGTACACATCTCTAAAACTAGCTAAACCCTCAAGCTCCCAAGCTCCGAGAGTCCGGCTAATATTGCTCCCGCTTAACACCTGAAACACCACAAACATAGGAGGGGTGAGCTTACGCTCAGTAGGGAAAATGCATAACCAGGTTACCCTTTTGGTTTAATAACAGGAGTTCACAAGTTCATTCAAATCTTAATAAAACGAGAAACCAAACCGATGATGAAATACGGAGGCAAACCGAATGTTTAACAATTTTAAAGAGTCAATAATGATCGTATGAAAATAAGAGAATCAATGCATTTCTTAAATACTCAATAGAAGATCGAACGTTCAAGTAATGTTGTGGGACATGAAGTCGCCACCCTCTGATCCACAATACTCGTTGTGTCATGTCGGATTTTCCCTCGGTCTAGAGGAAACGCATAACGTCGCAAATACGTATAACGTCGAGAATGCCGGAAACATCCCTAGGAGGAAGCATATCATCGTGATTCTTGGAAACGTATCCAAAGGACCATATGTCATCGGGACAAGTAGAATAATGTTGTGGGAGATGTAGTCGCCACCCTCCGATTCACAATACTCTCTTTGTCAGAGGAGACGCATAACGTCGCAAAGACGTATAACGTCTAGAATGCCGGAAACATCCCTACTAGGACGCATATCCTCGGGATTCTCGGAAACGTCTCCAAAGGACCATATGTCATGGGGAACCAAGGTAATGCTCCCGTAGGACGCATACACTTGGGTGAATCAAACAAAAACTAATCCTCACAAAGTAAATCATCCAAAAGCTCCCCTGAGTTCAGTAACCAATGCCCTGGAGGGTCCAATAATCAATGCCCCGGAGGGTCCAATCCACCGGCTATGATACTACCCCACACCGGCACTTCCTTCGGTGTAGGTACCATACCGGATACCAATTATGATACTACCCCACACCGGCACTTCTTTCGGTGTAGGTACCATATCGTATACCAAGTTATCATCTTAGGTACTACCCCACACCAACATTCCCCTTTGGTGTGGGTACCTTATAGGCCCTACCCCACCCGCAGCGTGGGTCCCATACCGATATAGAAGCTTGCTCAAGGATTCACAAGTGGGTAACACACTCAAACAATCAAGGAGCAACCAACGCTTAACGAATCACAATTCTATCATAACACACCACCAGAATCAATCATAATCTTACACTTACCAATTACTTACCAACCACGATCCATTGTTCCATCGATCACCTGATCGTACCGCTTGGCACAATCAGTCATACTCGATCCCCCATTCAATCATTTAGTCATTCAAGCATTCAAGCATTCAATCACACACACAGTTAAGCAGTCAAGCATTCATATTGGTCAATCGAATTATCTAGTTGCATTAGACTCTTAACTCATCCAAAATTAGGCAACCAAGCATGTGAACCTAACACAACAACTAATCTGAGGGCTCATCACGACCTCTCTACCAGTAAATCAATTCCCAAGTATCGAAAGCGAGTTACACTAATGATTCATATCCTAAGCATGCTTACTAGACACGTCCGTTTATTAGTAAATGAAACACATTTATTCTAGTTATTGAAATACTCGAGGAGTTAGGACTGATTTTATTAGTAAATGAAACACATCCTATATGCAAGTCTAGGACCTTTCCGATTTTATTAACCTAATAGGCATACTAGTATTGAAATACTCGAGGAGTTAGGACTTTCCCTACCTTGTGGTCTTCCTCTAATACTCTGTTGTAACGCTCGGTAGTCACTACTTCGTTCTTCACAAGGGTTCCGGTGTGATCTTCGTTCTTCTAGCTTGGTTCCAAGGTCTTTGCTCTCGTGCGAAGTCCTGTCTGAGTTTGACAAATAAAATGTCCAATCAATACTGGTAGTTGTCCAAAATTGTCCTTTAAGTGTCCAAATTAAATTAATTAAACAATTAATTAACCTGATTTTAAAAATGATTTTCCTTAAAACCGGTTCGACCCGGATCCGACCCGGACCCGAGAACCAGACCCGGACCTGACTAACCCGGACCTGACCCAGACCCGGCCCGAACGCGAGTCCAGACCCTGACCAAGGATCTAGGCCTGGCCCAAGGCCCGTCAGTACCCGGCCCGTGTCACTCGTCCTGGCCCAGTAGACTCCGGCCCAACACTCAACCTAGCCCAAGGCCTGCTCGGGCTCGTGACGGTACCAGCGATGTTCTCCGGCAAGCCAGAGTAGCTCCGACCGCCGTCCACGGCGTCAGGGGATCTGGAAAGTGAAGAAGCGAGGGCGGCGGAGGGCGTGGAGCCTTTATCGACACCGTGGTCGTGCCTTGGGTGCCCGGAAACGTGGCTTAAAACTTCCCCGAAGCAGACTTGTCGAAGGCGAACTCGCCGGCGACGTCCCAGCCAGAATAGCTCGAAACGAGCTCGGGGACTCGCGATTTCAGTCGCGGCGAGGTCGGGAGAAGAGGACGAGGCTGAAAGGGGCTCGAACCGTGCGTCTACGTTGATGGCGAGCTCGATTTTGGTTCGGAGAGCACCACCGAGGGAAGATCGTCTCCGGCGAGCTCCCTTGTTTCCGGTCGCAAGGTTTCTGAACGAGCTCGCCGAGAAGGTGAGGGTGATGGTGGGGGTCGGTTGTGCGAGTGAGAGAGAGGTAGGAGGTCGAGAGTTGAGAGAGAGAGCGAAAGGTGAGGCCTTCAGATCTGATTCAAAGAGTGTGAGCGGCGTAATGAGGAAGGAGCGTGAACAGGAGCCCTTAGGGTTGGGCTTCTCCTCTCGTGGGTCGGGCGTGCAAGGTAGTGAATTGGGCCCAAGGTTTGGCCCGGTTCTAGTCAGCCCAAAAAAAGACCCCTTTTACTCTTCTTTTTTTAAATTTTCTCTTCAAATAATACTTGTTGCAAAGTTCTACCCCCATGTTTCTGATTTCACAAAATTACCCCTTTGTAAATAAGTGGGGTTTTACAGTCTACCCCGCTTAAAAGAATTTCGTCCTCGAAATTTAAGATGAACGCGCTCCTCTTGTCTGCATATCAGGGAACATTTTGCTCAAGACTCACCAGCGAGGGAGCCGCGGTGTACTTCCGTAGTTCACAAACACGTGGAAGCTTCCAGGCAACGGTTCTGGTTCTGTCTGAACACCTCAAAATGTACGATAATTTGCGGGCCAACTTGCCTCCGTCGCTGTCTATCCGCTAAGGCCTCTCTTAGGCTAACTCTCAAAAATATCTGATTGCGTAATGACATTCAATAGGCATGCGCATTTCATCTATGTAACTCCTCTGTCGGCTCTACTCGGTCTTTAACCGTTTCCGCATTTACGCGACCTTCACTTACTCGTGCTTCACTAGATCATGCTAGTTACTCAAAATCCATACTTGGCGGTGAAAACCAGTCTTTCTCAACAGTTCACGATTTCAACATGCAACAAAACGAACCACAACTCAAGAACCACCAAGTGTATACAACATGTAAAATAGCACTCAAATCGCTAGGGAATACCAGGTGGCGGTATAAACATCCTATACCGGAATCCTACCTCGGTATAGACTTCGTACCATCGCAGACACATCGGTCTAGATATCCTATACCGGAGCCTTCCGTCGGTATAGACATCGTACCGGAACACCTCGTTAGGCGAACTAAAGCAGGAAATTACACGTAGACATAACTACTCAGTTTCTTTCTTAGTTACTGTTACATGGACAATTTAGCCAGAACTTCAATATTTGTCATGTTAAGACCAACCACAAACGATTATACGATCAAGTAATGCCTAAAACACTTTCTCAAGCTAAAGGATCTCATGATCATTGTACGGTTCAGAACAACCATCCGATTTACCACATCCGGTGGACCAATAGGCGCAACTCAATAGGGTTACTCGTACCCACTTCAGATACTGAGGAATGCCAGATAACGATCTTGGCTACCTATAATCAAACTCCAACGTTAGTGTAGACAGCGGACCGTCACAAACAACCTCGATGTAGATATCTCTCATCAGAATTCTCAACGGCACCGGTATCATGCCGGATAGAACGACCTTGGTTCGGACATGCCATACCGGAATTTCCCTTCGGTATGGGTGTCTTACCGGAATACTCCGAAAATCGGATAAAGACGGAGCCATCCGTAGATGTAACTCCTCAATTTCTCTTTAGTAACCGTCTCCTGAATAGTTCACACTGGAAAGCCAATAAGATCTTGTCACGACCTAACACACACAAGAGAGCAAATAATACACGAATGCAACCATCCAACCAAAGGTTCTCATAACCACTGCGGGGCTTGGAACAAACGCTCGTTTCATCACATCTCGTGGAAAGGTAGACGTACCTCAATCAAGTAAATGGTACAATGTACCGACATATAGTCGAAATGCGGCATGCCTCAAAACATAACATAATCAAAACCTTATGTCGTACCAAGCATGGCACACGTGTGTAGCATGTGTTAAGACCGGCTAAATTAAAAGGAGTATTAAATCGCAATTTGGAACTATGGGGTAGGTTTGTGCAACATTGTATTTGAAAAAGGAAATTCAAAAAAAAACAGAAGAAAAGAAAAGGGGAAAAGAAAGGAGCCCTGGACTGGACCAATGCCTTGACACTTCAGAAGGACTAGGTCTGAGCTCAGTCCGTGCCAAGCCCAACAAGCTTCGGGCCTAAAAAGTGGTGTCTAACCCTAGAGTCGCGTTGCCTGATCCTCAGATCTGGGCACGCGTTTCGAGGAACGTCTCTCCCTCTCTCGAAGCGCGTCTCCTTCTCGCGCGAGCTGCTTCTCTCCCCTCTCACCAAATCGACGCCGGCGACTTTGAGTTCCGGTCTCAACCTAACCACGCAGAGTCCAGGACGGTGCCGCAGCTCCGAGTTCTCTCTCGCTCCTACCCTTCTTCCCTCACCGCTCAAAACCCTCGTCGCCGTTCAAACTCGCCGCCCCTTAAACGAGCACGCCGGCAACGAAATCGAACGAGCAGAGCTTCCCCTCGCACTCATCCTCCTTCATCGACCTCGCTGTGGCTGGAAATGTACCAGCCCGAGCTCGATACGAGCGTTGGCTTCCTGAGCCATCGCCGGTGACCTTCACCACAGTCAGATCTGAGACGGGAGGCCCTGGGTCACACTTCCAGGCACCCACGACGCAACCACGGTGTCGTCGGAGTCTCAACACCCGTCACCGCCCTTTTTTTCCCTTTCCCGAGCGTTTCAGACGCTGTGGGTGGTGTCCGGAGCACCACTGCTCGCCGGGGACGTCGCCGGGGTCAGGCCGAGCACGAACTCGTGCCCGAGCAGACCTTTGGGCCAGTAGTTGCTTTGGGCCGGACGAAAGAGAAGACGGGCTGGGCCGGGCATTTGGTTTGGGCCTTTAGAAGGTCAGTTTGGAGCTGACAGAGTTCGGGCCTTGGGCCCAGTTTGACGGGTCTGGACCGGGTCTGGCCACGGGTCTGGACCGGGTTCGGGCTTGGATCCGGGTCAACCCGGCAGTAAAGGAAAATGTTTTTAAAATCAGTTTTAAGTAATTAATTAAATTAAATTAATTGGTTTTAATTGGATATTTAAAAGACAATTTGGTTTAATCAGTGAACCTTTGGACTTTTACCGGTATTGATTGGACTTTTCTTTGTCAAACCTAGACGAGACTTCGCCCGAGCACAAGGGCTTGGACCCGAGCTAGAAGAACGAAGATCACGCCGGAACCCGTGTGAAGAACGGAGTTGTGACCACTCGAGCGTTTCTTCAGAGTTTTATTAGAGGAAGACCACAATGTAGGGAAAGTCTTAATTTCTTAATTAACGCTTAGTATGCATGATTAGGATAATAAAATCGGAAAGGTCCTAGAATAACTAGAATAATCGTACTTCAATTACTAATAAATAGATGAGTCTAGTATGCATGCTTAGGATGATGACGATTAGTGAAGCTTGCTTTCAATACTTGGGATTGATTTACTGGTAGAGAGGCTGTGAAGAGCTCTCGGATTAGTTGTGTGCTAGGTTCACATGCTTGATTGCTAGTTACTAGGTTAACTTAAGAGTCTAATGAAACTAGATTAGCTTGTATGATTGAATACTTAATTGATCGTTCACACGATGATTGATTGGTTGAATGCGTACTTGGTTGACTGAGTGTTTGTGTTGATATAATTGTTGATTGAACGGATGATCGAGTATTACTGGTTGTGCCACGGGGTACAATCAGGTGATCGATGTACCGCTGGTTTGTGAAAGGTAAGTATACGGTAAGTGTGGAACGGTATTGGATGTCTTCGCTGTGATGAAAGTGTGTTTCGATGAGTGTTGATTGATGGATGAATGTTTATGCTTGTTCCCTTTATTCTTATTCTTGAAATGTATGTTTGGTTGTTTGTTTGTGTGTTTGGTTCGGTACTACACCGGGGGGGGGGGTAATCCGGTGCCGTTGTGGTGGTTGGAGTTTGATAGAGGCAGTGGTTATTGAGTGATTATTGGAGCCTCAGAGCTCGGCAGATCCTACGGGATATTGAGTGGTTATTGAGTGATGTGAGGGGCCTAAGGGCTCGGCAAATCCTACGGGATATTGAGTGGTTATTGAGTGATGTGAGGGGCCTGAGGGCTCGGCAGATCCTGCGGGATATTGAGTGGATTACTTCATGAGAAATGGTTACGACGGTTTCACCCAAGTGTGTGCGTCCAACGGGAGCACTACTTGGTTCCCTATGACTTATGGTTCTTTGGAGGAATTTTTGGGAATCCCGACGATAAGCGCCCATTTGGGATTGTTTCCGGTGCCCCGACGCATGTGCCTCCTCTAGACTGAGGGAAAATACGATATGATATGGGTACTCTAGTGGATCGGGATATGGGAACCGATGTGATCCCATAATCTATCCATGGATCGGAGGCTTGAGAAAGCGAGTGGTTTTCGTGATATAAATTACTCCCATTTTAATGAGTTATTATTCGTTATAGTATTTCTATGGAATATTTTAAATCACTGTTATCGTTGAAAAAACGATGCTATTTCATTACACTGATTCCATAGTTTTTCATCGATTATCAGTGTTTACTCGTTTCCAGTTGTGATGGTTTTCTATTTTATTACCATGTTTTCTAATTGTTCTCTGGGAAGTTATCGTTATCCTTGAGAACGCGCCATTATTCTCGTTACTTATAGTTGTTTATTATAAGCTTTTAGTCTAAGGGTTTTAAGTACTTGTGGCAACAAACTAAAGCAGTTTTATTATATAACACTGGAGGCTAAAGTTGTTTATGATTTTCCCTACTGAGTGTAAGCTCACCCTTATTTGTTTATTTGTTGTGTGTACAGGTGTACTTGAGATCTGGGGAATTCGAGGCTCGGGAGCTTCCGGATGTTTCGAGGGTTGTATTAGGGATGTGTTGGTCCACATTGTTGAACTTTATTTACCTTTTGTTACTTGTCAAGTTTTGACACTATATTAGAATTTTGGATTGAATTATTGATTCGCTTTCAACTTTAAAATAATTTATTACAGTTTTACCGCTTGGTCTCGATTTTTTTAGGTCACGTCTCGAGTCCGGCCAAGACCGGATTTGGGGCGTGACAATTTGGTATCAGAGTCTGGTTTCATTTGAAACAGGTTGTAAATTTTGAACTTGTTTTCAAAACATCGGACCAACGTCAATTAGGTGGGTAGAGTTAGGTAGTCTAAGTCGTGTGCTCAGTGACGCAAGTGAAAATATTTGATGCGTAGAGTGGGAACGACACGAATCTTGATTGTCTCAATGGTTGTTTCAATTTGAACCTCTTTATTATGATGGTTACATCGCGTGATTGGGACCCTTACCCTATTGACTGTAAAGTACAGTGATCGGTGAAGCCGAATGGTCGAGATCAGTATTGGGTTAACGAGCGGTTATCGAGCCGTTGTAAATTGGTTGTTGAGTAAATCATTTGTTCAGAACGATCGTTAATTTGAGTCTTGTGGTTTGGTGGCAATAGTATGAGTGGCTAAGCTAAGAGTGTACTACGACGGTTGTGATTTTATGAGTGATTTTGTTGAGGTGTACCCACCTTCCAGCTAGAAGTCGGTAAAGTGTGCAACGATTCTGAGATTTTGGGGCACGAGAATCCCGTGGTATTTTGAGGCACGAGAACCCTAGGTATTTTGGGGAGCACGAGAACTCCGTACACTGAGAACTTCGAGGAACATGGGAACTTCAGTTATTGATTGTGTTGTATACCATGAAGAGTATGAGAACTTTGTGCATTGATTGGGTTGTGTACCTTGTGCATTGATTGTGTTGTGTACCTTGTGTATTGATTGTGTTGTGCACTTTGCGGAGCGTGATAACTCTAATTATTGAATGCCTTGCGAAAGTTTAATTGGTAATTGTCTACTTGTTTAAGTGTCCACCGTTATTTAAGAATTATAGTTGAAACTAATATTGAATTTGAAATGAACCTTGAGTTTGAAGCTGAGGCATAAGTTAAATTTGAAATTGAGTTTGAAATGGGAAGTAAGTCGAGACAGAGATTAAGATTGAAACTAAGATCGGGTTTAGATCGGGTGAACGAACGATGCTCAGGTCGGTTGTGACACGCTGGTTAAATAATTATTGAAGGAATTTTCGTTTGGGTCGGCCGTTAATTATTAAGTAAAACCTGAAGGGTTAAATTGACCGGGTAATAATGAGTTATTTGCTAAAACCCGCATGGGTTATTTATGGTGTTTAAGAGGTTGTGTATTTGAGATGTTTTGTGTGCACCTTATGGGTAGGACTCTGTGTACAGGTTATTATATAATGTCCCGCTTAAGCGGATGGTTAGAGAAAAATACAAACGGGTCATGCCGAAGTTTCGGTAGAAACTGAAGTGTTTGCACTATCACGGGCTTACTCAGGGGCGCCACTGTAGTCGAGCGTGATAGAGGGATGTCAAGTGGTTACAACGAGATTCGGGGACGCCTGAATCGGGTTGTAACGACGTGAGATCGACATGAATGTTATAAGGAAAAAGTAAGAGATGAAGATTATGGAAAAGAGTTGAGGACATAAATTATGAGATTTATCGTGTTACGATTCTAGACCCTAGTGTTGGGAAGCTACCCAATCGAGGGGTATGCATGTTGCTTGGTGATTTGTGTGAATTGATTGAGATTGTTCCTCCTGTGGGAGTGATTGATTTATTTGAACACCGTTGATTGATGTTGTGAGACGCACTAAGTTGCGGTCTTTTCTACCTATATATAAAGTATTATATATGTCTATCTACTGAGCCAAGTGCGGTTGGTCTTTATTTGATCTTTGTGGGACATGCGTGAACGTCCTTGTGTTTTGATCGAACCGGTTGTTCTAAACGAGACTCGTACTAACGATCCAAGCGGGATCCCTTTTAAGACGCTTGAGAACGTCCCTTTATGTTAATTCAAATCACTTGAGTTAAATTGAGTTATGAGTACTTACGTCTAAATGAAACGAGTACATGAGAGGTTCCGTGTTTACGGTCCGAGAGGGACCAGGAGCCGCCCAGCTGTGGGACAGAGCCAGACACCACCTGTTGAGCAGGCAAGGGCAGCGAGTGCCCAAGTTACTACTCATTTAGAGCACCAGAGTTTGAGCGTGGACCGTCAGGGTTACCAGCTAGAGTTCCTCCAGTCGCAGAGTCGACTCAGGCGACCCCCATGAATGAGGTGGTTCGCACAGTACCAGCAGCGCCCAGCGCTCAACAAGAGACTACAGTACTGGCACCAGAGTCTGTTCCTACGGCCGACGCCGTCACTATCGAGAGGCCAGGTCAGATGCACAGCAACACGGCCAGGCTCTCAGAAATCTTTGTAGATTGAGAACGCCAATAAATCCCGGGAGTTCAGACCCCGAGACAGCTATGGTATGGTTGGAGCGGATTACCCGCAACTTTGTTAAATCAAGAGTATTCGGATGGTCATCTGAGAATATTTTCGCGATCGTTCAGCTTGAGAGAGAAGCTTGATACTGGTGACAGATGTGTAGTTCAGGGTTGGAGGTGACTTTTAGCTGTTCAATAGATTGTTCATAGAACAGTATCTTCCCCTCGATCCGTTCGAGAGGACCAACACCAGCGATTGTCGGATGTGCAGTAGAGAGGGACGATCGTCTCTAAGTATGAGGCGAGGTTCACGTTCCTGTACCGCTTCGCGCCGAGATGGTACAAACCGAGGAGAGCCGTCACGGGCGTTCGAGAGGGGACTCACCCGTCTGTCGCGGATCAAGTTGTCACCTTCAGAATGAGGATTTTCTGTACTAGTGGATCAGGCGCTAGCCGTTGAGAAGCATCTTCAGGAGACCGCCAGAGCGCGGAAGACCAGGCCGAGGCCGAGTGGCTTCCTAAGGCCGTCAAGGAGTCGCAATACTAAGAGGCAAAGGATCTCAGGATTGTTTTAACCACGGACCCAGTCCGATGGGACACGACAGGTTGGGCGGCAGCGTCGGTTGGACCTGCCCCGATGGCACAGTTTTGCTATTCGTACAAACAGTGTGGACATCTGGGCCGGAACTGCCCATGGAATGTTGTATTCACAAACCGTCCTGCAGGTCGGCCTACGAGAGCCGATAAGAGGACATGCTTTCTCAGCAGCAGATTCCTTCACCACCACCGAGAGAAGGACTCTTGTTTCAGCAGGGCCGAGCATACGCGATTGTCGGGCTCTTAGCTGAGGGATTTAATACCGATCTGAGATCGCTTAGAGTACCCGTTTACGATTTACCCTTTGTCGTATTGTTAGCGTGGTTATTTTCTGTTGGGTCGAGTTTCGAACTGGTAAGCCCACTCGTATCTTAGACACACCGACCAAGGTACGGTAGTGCCAACGAACGCCAGTTGGGTTTGAAAGAGGAGTAACGAACCTAGTAGTACGGGAAGTTCTTTTCATTCTTCAATAGTGAGGATCGAGTTTTAGGAACCGATTGGTGAAACATCAGACGTTCGTCGAACGCTATCGTCAGCGAATGCCCGAGCAGTGAAAGGTTGCGGCCTTGACCAGTTAACGGTCCGAACGGTCACAAGAGATGACAGAGAAACGATGAGATCAGAGTAGTGCAACGGAAGCATGGTGGACCCATAACCCACAGGAGTAGTAATCTCCAGTTCCTTCTACCTCCGCTAGAAGGTTTGGGTCATAAGATTCGAACCGTCAAACTTTTTTATTTCAAAATCCCGTTTAACGAGCGAAAAGTTGCACAAGTGTGTGTCGTACTTAAGAGATTGGATTAGAATGTACTCCCTACGTTCGTCCCGGATGGACTAAACGGATTGCCGCCAGTTCACGCGGAACAGGCGAATAACGTCGAGAGTGGTCCAGACGACTTTCCCAGCGGAGAAGAATACGGAAAACAAGAACCGGGTACCTAGGTGTACCTTTGCCAGCAAGAAACGAACGAATGCCAAACGTCCCGCGAGGACTAAGCATAACCATAAGGTTGCGCCGTAGAAATGATAGCATCTCACGTTGAAACCCGGCAACAGATGGCCGAGGGTGACTACCACAAGCTTCCAGGCCAGTAACAAGATGGCACCGAACGAAGCGTTGTGTGGTCGGTCGGATTTTGTGCCATGCATGGGCACAAGGAAGTTAAAGGTTAATCGTTGTTAGTTTTAAGTTGTTTTGATCGACAGCTCGTGAATGAGTATCATCGGTATAAGAATTACCACCGATCGGGATAAACTTTATCAATGAATCTTGGATTATGGTTCAATGTCGAGTGTGATTATTGTACGTTTATTTTGGTGTCTTGAAGTACACCTACTTTCGGCTAGAGTGCCAGTACGAGGTTCCACCGCTCTTGTTGTTGTGTGTCGTTCGTCCGACAAGAGGTTGGTAGAGTTCGTAGTTGTGCGGAACCGTGCACCGGGTTTGAGAACCGTAGTCTCGCAGATGCAGTGATTTATACGAAGCGACTTGTAAGATGGTTTTGTCAGAAGTGTGAACTGGTATCGACAGTAAGAGAATTATAGCAAGTTGGTTAACTTTTGTGATCGATCGTGGTTGAGAATGGTTATTTTCTCCTTATTTTGGGATCGTGATACTTGTTGAGGGGTTGCATCTTTATCAGGTTGAGAATCTTGAACGGTTTTACCAGGTGTGACCTGTCGTTAGAATTGGGCAAGTATGCCGCACATCGGATAACGTGAGCTTCTAGTGGTAGTACGTTTTGAGGCATGCCGACTTCCGACTAGAGGTCGGTGCTTCGTTTTATTCACTTGTTTGAGGTACGCCTACCTTTCCACGAGATATGATGAAACGAACGATTGTTCCAGATTCTTCGGTGTTCGTGAGGTCTTTTGTTTGTTTTTGGAGTACGTATTACTCCCTTGGAAGTTGTTTGTAGTCGGTCTTGACTTGTTAGTACTTGAGTTCCGTTGGGTTGGATCCTGTGACGATCACTAAGGAGAAACTGGTTGAGTTACGTTATGTGTGGTTTTCGACGTGGGTTGACTGTAAAGAGTTCCAGCAGGATACCTTGACGACGGAATTTCCGGTGTGGGATATCGAGATCCTCACCTTAGTTTTCTTAAGTGTTTAGATGTTGCTCGACTTGTGTTGTTACTCGGTATTCCTGAGTTAGTAAAACGTTGCGCGTGTTTTCGTGTAGTTGGGTGAGACGGTTTTTACCGCCAAGTATGGCGTTTGAGAAAATAGCGTGATCTAGTGAAGTACGATTAAGTGATCGTTGCGTATTTTCAGAAACGGTTAAGGACCGTGCAGAGCCGACAAAATGAATCATGCAGTTAGAAGGCGCAGACCTCTAGAGTTTACAATCGGTGAGCGCGTATTTCTGAAAGTGAGACTAAGAAGGACTTTTAGCGGTTCGACCGCATCGGAGGCAAGTTGGCCCCGCAACTTATTGAACTTTTTGAGATCTTCAAACAGGACTGGAGTCGTCGCCTAGCAGCTTCCGCGTGTTCCCAAACTACGGGAGTACACCGCAGATCCCTTGCTTGTGATTCTAGAGCAGGATGTTCCCTGAGATAGGATCAAGAGGAGCGCGTGCGGTTAAAATTTCGAGGACGAAACTCTTTTAAGGGGGGTAGACTGTAAAGACCTACTAAATTAAAAGGAGTATTAAATCGCAATTTGGAACTATGGGGTAGGTTTGTGCAACATTGTATTTGAAAAAGGAAAATAAAAAAAAAGAAGAAAAGGGGAAAAGAAAGAAGCCTTGGGCTGGACCAATGCCTTGACACTTCAGAAGGACTGGGTCTGAGCTTAGTGCGTGCCAAGCCCAACAAGCTTCGGGCCCAAAAAGTGGTGTCTAACCCTAGAGTCGCGTTGCCTTATCCTCAGATCCGCGCACGCGTTTCGAGGAACATCTCTCCCTCTCTCGAAGCGCGTCTCCTTCTCGCGCGAGCTGCTTCTCTCCTCTCTCACCAAATCGACGTCGGTGACTTCGAGTTCCGGTCTAAACCCAACCACGCAGATTCCAGGACGACGTCGGAGCTCCGAGTTCTCTCTCGCTCCTACCCTTCTTCCCTCACTGCTCAAAACCCTCGCCGCCGTTCAAACTCGCCACCCCTTAAACGAGCACGCCGGTAACGAAATCGAACGAGCCGAGCTTCCCCTCGCACTCATCCTCCTTCATCGACCTCGTTGTGGCTGGAAATGTACCAGCCCGAGCTCGAGACGAGCGTTGGCTACCTGAGCCATTGCCGGTGACCTTCACATCCATCAGATCTGAGACGGGAGGCCCTGGGTCAAGCTTCCAGGCACCCACGACGCAACCACGGTGTCGTCGGAGTCTCAACACCCGTCACCGCCCTTTTTTTTCCTTTTCCCGAGCGTTTCAGACGCTGTGGGTGGCGGCCTGAGCACCACTACTCGCCGGGGACTTCGTCGGAGTCAGGCCGAGCACGAACTCGTGCCCGAGCAAACCTTTGGGCCAGTTGTGGCTTTGGGACGGATGAAAGAGAAGACGGGCTGGGCCGGGCATTTGGTTTGGGCCTTTAGAAGGTCAGTTTAGAGCTGACAGAGTTCGGGCCTTGGGCCTAGTTGGACGGGTCTGGACACAGGTCTGGACCGGGTTCGGGCTCGGATCCGAGTCAACCCGGCAGTAAAGGAAAATGTTTTTAAAATCAGTTTTAAGTAATTAATTAAATTAAATTAATTGGTTTTAATTGAACATTTAAAAGAAAATTTGGTTTAATCAGTGAACCTTTGGACTTTCTTTGTCAAACCTAGACGGGACTTCGCCCGAGCACAAGGGCTTGGACCCGAGCTAGAAGAACGAAGATCACGCCAGAACCCGTGTGAAGAACGGAGTTGTGACCACTCGAGCGTTTCTTCAGAGTTTTATTAGAGGAAGACCACAAGGTAGGGAAATTCTTAATTTCTTAATTAACGCTTAGTATGCATGATTAGGATAATAAAATCGGAAAGGTCCTAGAATTGCCTATAGGATGCGAATAACTAGAATAATCGTACTTCAATTACTAATAAATGGATGAGTCTAGTATGCATGCTTAGGATGATGACGATTAGTGAAGCTTGCTTTCAATACTTGGGATTGATTTACTAGTAGAGAGGTTGTGAAGAGCTCTCGGATTAGTTGTGTGCTAGGTTCACATGCTTGATTGCTAGTTACTAGGTTAACTTAAGAGTCTAATGAAACTAGATTAGCTTGTATGATTGAATACTTAATTGATCGTTCACACGATGATTGATTGGTTGAATGCGTACTTGGTTGATTGAGTGTTTGTGTTGATATAATTTTTGATTGAACGGATGATCGAGTATGACTGGTTGTGCCACGGGGTACAATCAGGTGATTGATGTACCGCTGGTTCGTGAAAGGTAAGTATACGGTAAGTGTGGAACGGTATTGGATGTCTTCGCTGTGATGAAAGTGTGTTTCGATGAGTGTTGATTGATGGATGAATGTTTATGCTTGTTCCCTTTATTCTTATTCTTGAAATGTATGTTTGGTTGTTTGTTTGTGTGTTTGGTTCGGTACTACACCGGGGGGGGGGGGGGGGGGTAATCCGGTGCCGTTGTGGTGGTTGGAGTTTGATAGAGGCAGTGGTTATTGAGTGATTATTGGAGCCTCAGAGCTCGGCAGATCCTACGGGATATTGAGTGATGTGAGGGGCCTAAGGGCTCGGCAAATCCTACGGGATATTGAGTGGTTATTGAGTGATGTGAGGGGCCTGAGGGCTCGGCAGATCCTGCGGGATATTGAGTGGATTACTTCATGAGAAATGGTTACGACGGTTTCACCCAAGTGTGTGCGTCCAACGGGAGCACTACTTGGTTCCCTATGACTTATGGTTCTTTGGAGGAATTTTTGGGAATCCCGACGATAAGCGCCCATTTGGGATTGTTTCCGGTGCCCCGACGCATGTGCTTCCTCTGGACCGAGGGAAAATCCGATATGATATGGGTACTCTGGTGGATCGGGATATGGGAACCGATGTGATCCCAGAATCTATCCATGGATCGGAGGCTTGAGAAAGCGAATGGTTGTCGTGATATAAATTACTCCCATTTTAATGAGTTATGATTCGTTATAGTATTTCCATGGAATCTTTTAAATCACTGTTATCGTTGAAAAAGCGATGCTATTTCATTACACTAATTCCATAGTTTTTCATCGATTATCAGTGTTTACTCGTTTCCAGTTGTGATGGTTTTCTATTTTATTACCATGTTTTCTAATTGTTCTCTGGGAAGTTATCGTTATCCTTGAGAACGCGTCATTATTCTCGTTACTTTTGGTTGTTTATTATAAGCTTTTAGTCTAAGGGTTTTAAGTACGTGTGGCAACAAACTAAAGCAGTTTTATTATATAACACTGGAGGCTAAAGTTGTTTATGATTTTCCCTACTGAGCGTAAGCTCACCCCTAGTTGTTTATCTGTTGTGTGTACAGGTGTACTTGAGATCTGGGGAATTCGAGGCTCGGGAGCTTCCGGATGTTTCGAGGATTGTATTAGGGATGTGTTGGTCCACATTGTTGAACTTTATTTACCTTTTGTTACTTGTCAAGTTTTGACACTATATTAGAATTTTGGATTGAATTATTGATTCGCTTTCAGCTTTAAAAGAATTTATTACAGTTTTACCGCTTTGTCTCGATTGTTTCAGGTCACGTCTCGAGTCCGGCCAAGCCCGGATTTGGGGCGTGACAGCATGTCACAACGGTTAAACCTTATCACGATTCTCAAACTGATACGGGTCAGTAACACATCAAGCATCACAAACCTAACTCGCGGTAAGCCATCAATACCTAACTGTGATCAATCGAGAAGTTTATCCAACTCGCGATATTTCTCTTGACATCGATACCAGTTCTCAACCCCTGATCAAACCACCTCACAAGTCATCTCACCCAAATCATCATATCAACGAGGCAATGGTTCTCAAAACCGGTGCATGGTTCAGTAGCACCATGAACTCTACTGACATCAAGTCGGACGAACGACGTACAACAACACGGACCAATAGAACCTCTTACTGGCACTTGGTCGAAAGTAGGCGTCCTTCAAGACACCAAACTAAATGTACGATAACTACACTCGACTGCGAAACACGATCCAAGATCAATTGTCAAAAGTTATCGCAACCGACGGTATTCCTTATACCGTTGACACTCGTTAACGAGCTATATATCAAAACGACTTATAGTCAAGTCCACCTTGAGGAGTAATCAACACGTACTGAGATCACGATAATTTGAACAGTTCAGAAACCAGCGTGGTTCCTTCATTCGTTACTCGACAATTCAAAACCAACAACGGTTAGCTCTTAACTTTCCCTGTGCCCATGCATGGCACAAAATCCGACCTACCATATAATTCCTCGTTCGGTGCCATCTTGTTACTGGCCTGGAAGCTTGTGGTAGTTGCCCTGGCTATCTATAGCTGGATTTCAACGTGAGACGCTCACACTTCTAGGGCGTAACTTCATGTTCATGCTTAGTCCTCGCGGGACATTAGCCTTCGTTCTTCTCTTGCTGGTGGAGATCTGCCTTGGTACTCAGCTCACATTCTCCGCATTCTTCTCCGCTGGGAAAGTCGTCTGATTGACTCTCAGTGTTATCCGTTTAATCTGTGTGAACTGGCGCTAAACCGAGTAGTCCTTCTGGAAAGAACGTAAGAAACGCACCTAATCTAGTCTCTCACGTACGGCACACAATCGTGAAACTTTTCGCTCGTTAACCGGGATTTTGAAACAAAATCGTCTCTACGGTTCGAATCTTATAACTTAAACCTTGTAGTTTGGGTAGAAGAAGCTGTAGATTACGACTCCTATGGGTATGGGCCCACCGCGCTTCTGCTGCGCTACTCTGATCTTATCGTAGCTCGGCCATCTCCTGTTACTGGTCGGACCGTTTACTGGTCAGGGCTGCAGGCTTTCACTGCTCGGCATTCGCTGCTGATAACACTCGATGAGCGCTTGCTGTTTCAACAATCGGTTCTTAAATTTCGATCCGCACTATCGGAGAATGAAAAAGAACCTTCAGTATGGCCAAGTTTGTTACTCCACTTTCAAACTCCCACTGACACAAGTCGGTACTGCCACACCTCTGGTCGGTGTGTTAAAATACCGGTGGGCTTAACAGTTTTAAACTCGTTCGATCAATAAGTAATCACGAACCAATACACCCAGTGTAATGCTCAAGAGTCAGCTGACACGAAATCCAAAATGTAAATGGTAACAAGTACTTTACGCGATCTCAAGATCGGTATCAAGTTCTCAACTCGGGGCCCGGTAATCATGTATGCTCGGCCCTGCCGTATCGGAGGTCCTTCTCTCGATGGGGGTGGAAGAATTTGCTGCTACAGCAGCATGTTCTCTTATCGGCTCTCGTAGATCAACCTGTGGAACGGTTCGTAGATCCATCACTCAACGGGCAGTCTCGGCCCAGATGTTCCAACGGTCTGCACGAAGGACAAGACTATGCCACCGGGGCAGGGTCAACAGACGCTACTGCTCCAACCCGTCGTGTCTCACCAGACTGGGTCTGTGGCTGAAACAATCCTGAGGTCCTCTGCCTCCTAGGATTGCGACTCTCTAACGGCCTCAAGAAGCCCCTCGGCCTCGGCCTGATCTTCCGCGCCTTGGCGGTCTCCCAAAATGTCTCTCTACTGTTGGTGTTTGTTCCACTAGTACAGAATAGTCCTCGGATCTGAATGTAATGACTCAATCCGTGATAGACGAACTGAGTCCCTTTTCAAAACGCCCGCGGCGGCTCTCCTCGGTCGGCACCATCTCGGGTGCGAAGCGAGACGGGGACATGAACCTCGCCTAATACTCATAGACGGTCATCCCTTTCTACCCAGATCCAAAAACTACTGGTGTCGGTCATCTCGAACGGATCGAGGGCAAAATTGTCCCAAGGACAGTCTGCTGAATGGATGAAAGTCATTTCCTACCCTGGTCTGCACAAGTTTCCACCAGTATCGTGCCTCTCCCTCAGCTGGGAGGTCGCGGAAAATATTCTCCAACGAATATCAGAATACTCTAAAAGTATTAAGGTTGTGGGTAATCCGCTCCAACCATACTACAACTGCCTTGGGGTCTAAATTCCCGGAATAGATTGGTGTACTCAACTTATGAAAATCCCTGAGTGCATGGGTCGTGTAACTGTCCACTTGGTCTGGCATCTCGGTAGTGACTGCGTCGGCAGTAGGCACAGACTCTTATGTCGGTGCTGCAGTCTCATGTTGAGCGCTGCTAACACTGCGCGAACCACCTCATCAATAGGGGCCGCTTGAGTCGGCTCTGCGACTGGAGGAACTCTAGGTGGTGACCCTACCGGTTTCTTCTCAAAACTCTGGTACTTTGTGGAAGCAGCACCCTGGGCGCTCGCTGCCCTTGCTAGAACAACAACTGGTGTCTGGCTCTACCCCACAGCTGGGCGGCTCCTGGTACCCCTCAGGATAAAAACACGTGACATCTCGTAAACCCACTGCATTTAGAACATATAGGTTCATATCTTAGTTTAACCCAATCGGTTCAATTCATCATAACATGCTGTCCTCGTGCGCCTCATAAGGATCCCACTTTGATCGATAGTAGGTAGTATAATCATACGTAGTAAAGTCATATATAATATTTACATAGACCAAGAATCCCGCACCTCTTGCGTCTCACACATCAATCAACGGTTCAATCAAATCAATCACTCAACTCCCACAGGAGAATTCAATCAAATCAATAAATCAACATACCAGACCGGTGTCTACCTCGGTCGGGTATCTTCCCGTCACGTGGGGTTCGAATCATAACACCTTAGTTTCACTATTCATATTCTTAGTTCCTTTCTCATGAGTTTCAATTCCTTCCATAATTCTCAACATCCTACCCTTTATCCAACCTTCATGTCGATCTCGCGTCGTTACAACCCGATTCAGGCGTCCCCGAATCTTGATGTAACAACTTGACATCCAACAATCACGCTCGACTACAGTGGCGCCCCTGAGTCAACTCGTGATAGCGCAAACATTTCAGTTTTACAAAAATTTCGGCATGACCTATTCGTATTTTCCACTAACCCTCCGCTTATGCGGGACATTTACCAATCAATTTCATAAGATAATTAGTACGCGGAGTTCTCATGCTCGGCCAAGTACACAACACAATTAATACACAGAGTTCTCATGCTCTTCAAAGTACACAACACAATCAATACGCAGAGTTCGCATGCTCTTCAAAGTACACAACACAATCAATAAACGGAGTTCTCGTGCTCCTCAAAGTACACAACACAATCAATATACAGAGTCCTCGTGCTCCCCAAAATTCTCAATACACTCGGTATGCGGAGTTCTCGTGCTCCCAAATACCACGGAGTTCTCGTGCTCCCAAAATCTCAATACAATCGGTATGCGGAGTGCTCGTGCTCCCAAAATACCACGGGGTTCTCATGCCCCACCAAAATTCTCAATACATGGAATCCTCGTGCTCCGGGGCAGTGGTCACTTAAACAAATCAACAATTGAATAGGACCATACTTCAACTTGAAAATTTTAGAAACGATCCACGAAAATGGCAACACCACCAACAATTGGCCTACTTTACAACGAATGCATAGCGGGTCGATCATTGCCCGTTGATCCAATTCCGATCTCAACCGTTCGGCTTCATCGATCACTAGGGAAAGGATACCAATCAAGTAATGCAATCATTGTAGTGTAAAAGATTCAACTTAAGCAACATTGAAGCAATTCACGACTCGTGTCGTTCCAACTCTCCGCATCAATGTTTCCAAATTGCGTCACTGAGTGTCACGACTTAGACTTCCTAACTCTACCCACCTAATTGACGTCGGTCCGAGGTTTGAAAACAAGTTCACAAAGAAACCTGTTTCAAATGAAACCAGGCTCTGATACCAAATTGTCACGCCCCAAATCCGGTTTTGCGCAGACTCGAGACGTGACTAAATATTTACAGTAAAACCAAAAATGATGAAATAAAATAAAGTTTCCAAATGATATAAATCCTTCAAAAAGTAAAGAGTCACAGCTTAAACGGTAAAATACAATCTCCAACATAAAAGAGTACACGTCTCTAGAACTAGCTAAACCCTCAAGCTCCCAAGCTCCGAGAGTCCGGCTAATACTGCTCCGGCTTAACACCTGAAACACCACAGACACGAGGAGTGAGCTTACGCTCAGTAGGGAAAATGCATAACCAGGTCACCCTTTTAGTTTAATAACAGGAGTTCACAAGTTCATTCAAATCTTAATAAAACGAGAAACCAAACCGATGATGAAATATCGAGGCAAACCGAATGTTTAACAATTTTAAAGAGTCAATAATGATCGTAGGAAAATAAGAGAATCAATTCATTTCTTAAATACTCAATAGAAGATCGGCGTTCAAGTAATGTCGTGGGACATGAAGTCGCCACCCTCCGATCCACACTACTCGTTGTGTCATGTCGGATTTTCCCTCGGTCCAGAGGAGACGCATAACGTCGCAAAGACGTATATCGTCGAGAATGTCGGAAACATCCCTAGGAGGACACAAATAATCGAGATTCTCGGAAACATATCCAAAGGACCATATGTCATCGAGACAAGTAGAATAATGTCGTGGGACATGTAGTCGCCACCCTCAAATTCACAATACTCTTTGTTTCATATCGGATTTTCCCTCGGTCCAAAGGAGACGCATAACGTCGCAAAGACGTATAACGTCGAGAATTCTGGAAACATCCCTACGAGGACGCATATCATCGCGATTCTCATAAATGTCTCCAAAGTACCATATGTCATGGGGAACCAAGGTAATGCTCCCGTAGGACGCATACACTTGGTTGAATCAACCAATAACTAATCCTCACAAAGTAAATCATCCAAAAACTCCCCCGAGTCCAGTAACCAATGCCCCGGAGGGTCCAATAATCAATGCCCCGGAGGGTCCAATCCACCGGCTATGATACTACCCCACACCGGCACTTCCTTCGGTGTAGGTACCATACCGGATACCAATTATGATACTACCCCTCACCGGCACTTCCTTCGGTGTAGGTATCATATCGGATACCAAGTTATCATCTTAGGTACTACCCCACACCAACATTCCCCTTTGGTGTGGGTACCTTATAGGCACTACCCCGCCCGTAGCGTGGGTGCCATACCGATATAAAAGCTAGCTCAAGGATTCACAAGTGGGTAACACACTCAAACAATCAAGGAGCAACCAACGCTTAACGAATCACAATTCTACATAACACACCACCAGTATCAATCATAATCTTACACTTACCAATTACTTATCAACCACGATCCATTGGTTCATAGATCACCTGATCGTACCGCTTGGCACAATCAGTCATACTCGATCCCCCATTCAATCATTCAGTCATTCAAGCATTCAAGCATTCAATCACACACACAATTAAGCAGTCAAGCAGTCAAGCATTCATATTGGTCAATCGAATTATCTAGTTGTATTAGACTCTTAACTTATCCAAAATTAGGCAACCAAACATGTGAACCTAACACAACAACTAATCTGAGGGCTTATCACGGCCTCTCTACCAGTAAATCAATTCCCAAGTATCGAAAGCGAGTTACACTAGTGATTCTTATTCTAAGCAAGCTTACTACACACGCCCGTTTATTAGTAAATGAAACACATTTATTCTAGTTATTCGCATCCTATATGCAAGTCTAGGACCTTTCCGATTTTATTAACCTAATAGGCATACTAGTATTGAAATAATCTAGGAGTTAGGAATTTCCCTACCTTGTGATCTTCCTCTAATACTATGTTGTCAAGCTCTGTAGTCACTACTCCGTTCTTCACACGGGTTCCGGCGTGATCTTCGTTCTTCTAGCTCGGTTCCAAGGTCTTTGCTCTCGGGGGAAGTCCCGTCTGAGTTTGACAAATAAAATGTCCAATCAATACCGGTAGTTGTCCAAAATTGTCCTTTAATTGTCCAAATTAAATTAATTAAACAATTAATTAACCTGATTTTAAAAATGATTTTTCCTTAAAACCGGTTCGACCCGGATCCGACCCGGACCCGAGAACCAGACCCGGACCTGACTGACTCGGACCTGACCCAGACCCGGCCCGAACCCGAGTCCAGACCCGGACCAAGGATCTGGGCCTGGCCCAAGGCCCATCAGTACCCGGCCCGTGTCACATCTCCTGGCCCAGTAGACTCCGGCCCAACACTCAACCTAGCCCAAGGCCTGCTCGGGCTCGTGACTGTACCGGCGATGTTCTCCGGCGAGCCAGAATAGCTCCAACCGCCGTCCACGGCGTCAGGGGCTCTGGAAAGTGAAGAAGCGAGGGCGGCGAAGTGCGTGGAGCCTCTATCGACACCGTGGTCGTGCTGTGGGTACCCGAAAACGCGGCCCAAAACTTCCCCGAAACTAGCTCGGGGACTCGCGATTTCAGTCGCGGCGAGATCGGGAGAAGAGGAAGAGGGTGAAAGGGGCTCGAACCGTACGTCTACGTTGATGGCGAGCTCAATTTTGGTTCGGAGAGCACCACCGAGGGAAGATCGTCTCCGGCGAGCTCCCTTGTTTCCGGTCGCAAGGTTTCTGAACGAGCTCGCCGAGAAGGTGAGGGCGATGGTTGGGGTCGGTTGTGCGAGTGAGAGAGAGGGAGGAGGTCGAGAGTTGAGAGAGAGAGTGAAAGGTGAGGTCTTCAGATCTGATTCAAAAAGTGTGAGCGGCGCAATGAGGAAGGAGCGTGAACAGGCACCCTTAGGGTTGGGCTTCTCCTCTCGTGGGCCGGGCGTGCAAGGTAGTGAACTGGGGCCAAGGTTTGGCCCAGTTCCAGTCAGCCCAAAAAAAAGACCCCTTTTACTCTTTTTTTTTTTTGAAATTTTCTCTTCAAATAATACTTGTTGCAAAGTTCTACCCCCACATTTCTAATTTCACAAAATTACCCCTTTGTAAATAAGTGGGGTTTTACACGTACCATCGGTCTATCACTCACCCGATCATAGCATTAGGCACAATCAATTCTCATTCAAACATTCACTCAATCAATCAATCATAACACGGATCAACCAATTAAATTATTATCATCATAATTTAACTACTTAAGTATGACTCTTATCTTATCCTAAGGACGGAACATGCATCGACCTTAAAGACAAACAATCATCAATAAGTACATTCATCAAGCAATCCTAAGGCTCGACATGGCCATTCTACCAGCACGACAATTTCCCAAAGTATTGAAAGCGGTTAACTAGTGAATCACATCCTATATGCATACTAAGACTCGTCCAATTATTATTGTAATTAAAAAGCAGTTATTCGAGTGAATCACATCCTACATGCAAACTAGGACCTTTCCGGTTATTATTATCCTATAGGCATACTATTAGCATTCTTTAAATTAAGAGAGGATAGTACTTTTCCCTACCTTGAATTCTCCCACCCTCAAATACTCCTAGCTGCTGACGTCTTGGCTAGCTTCCTCCTCCACTGTTCGATGTCCAAGTGCCTCCTCCGTCATCACGCTCAGGTCCATGGTCTTGGATCACAAAACAATTCGTGAATTAGAATTAATCCACAAAAGCTTAAAGAATAAAATGTTCCCGAATTACCCTAAAAGGACTTGGTCAAAGATAATCATCCTAAAAGTCGAAATTCAGCAAAGTGGGCCAAAAGGCCCAAGAACAGGTCTGTCACGGTTCGGGTCACAGATCCGTGGGCTGAACCGTCACGGTTCTCCCCACGGAGCTGTGATAGACGCCGTCACGGTTCTCCTCACGGAGCCGTGACGCGCTCCGTCACGGTTCCTGTCACGGATCCGTGACAGTCTGGTACTGTTCATCGTCTCCTTCCTCTAGCTTCGGGTTTTCACGATTTTAACCCCCAAAACTGTTAGTCTTAGTGCCCGTAGTTCAATCCTAAATGTCCAAATGTATATATCATCGTTAGCAATAAAATTAAAGCGGCTTTATATTACTTATGTGTTGGAGTAATATATCGATGTGTGCTCTGATCTATGCCCACCATGCGAATAGAACCATAGATCGAGATAGATCACACTCGATGGGTCCCTAGTCAACAAAGCTTCACTAGAAGCGACTAGTATGAAAGATGGCTCTTTATGGCTTACGTTCTGTTAGTCATTGGAATGGGATTCCGGAGTCTGATCATAGATATCATGTGGGACATGATATTGGACGACCCGCCCTGAATATGTGCCATAGATTAAGTCATGAACATATTCAGTGTTGTAGCTTGTCATGTATCCTTAGACCAAGGAGTCTTTGTGATCGCTATGTAGTCAACAACTGAGTTTGACCTGAGCCTAACGTTGTCCGTAATAGGGCTTCCATAACGGCCAGGATTGGCTTGGGGACGGGCTACATGAGTGACACGAAAGACGGCTAAGGGATTTATCCCTCATACTAAGGTATGGGAAAGATATCGGTTCTCGGCCACTTGATCGAGAGTGACTGGAAGAATAGCATGGCCATGCACATGATACTGGGTATCATATCTTCAGTCATCTCACATATCAAGGAACGGTGATTGAGAATAATAAGGATGACGGCTCTATGCCTTATCTCAATCAGGATATCGGAGATAAAAGGATAATGACAGGGACGACGGAAAGGTTAGAATCGACAGGGTCGATTCGTTATGTAGTGTCAGGCAATACTAAAGTCTCGTTAGTTGCCACTTAAATAGGATCAAGTAAAATGGGATTTTACGTTGATCTATTGACATGCATAAACCTAAGGGTCACACCGGAGGATGAAACTCATTGACACATTTATGGAGAATGGCCAAAAGGGAGTTGTCTCGGGACATGACCAAAACTGGGTTTTGGGTCATGTGCCCGTAAGTGAATAGGACTTTACGGATCGAGACAAGGCTTGGAGTCTTGGGATTGATCGCGTCGGATAATGTTGGACATTTCCGGTATGGAAGGCATGGAGGCGATGAGCGAATCACGGGACCTCGTTGGAAATGGTCACGGGCCATGTTCCAAGAGGCCCATGAAAGGCCCATGCAACCAAGGCCCATAGAACTAATTAATCAAGTCTTGATTAATTAGTACTAAGTAAGCAAGACAAGGATTAAGGTGTTGGTGATTCACCACCTAACCCAATCTTGTCTTGCCATACTTTGTCCTATTTACACCTTACTTGACACCATACTTGTCCCATGCCTTTAGTTGGACAAGTATGGGTTTTGTTATGTTTAAGTCATCTTTTTTCAACATAACAAACACTAGACAAGAATAGGAAACACATTTTCTCTCCCTCTTCCATGGCCATTTCGGGTTTGGCTAGTTTCCACCTCCATGTTTGTGTTCTTGAGTCCTCAAAGAGAAGAACTACGTGGCTTTGATTCCCATGTGGATACGTAGGCGTCTTGGAGACTCAAGCCAATCATTCGTTAACCGGTGTTCTTGTTTTGGTAAGAACTAGTGCTGAATTTTTCTCTTGTGAATCCATTCTTTGTTAGTTGTTTCATGGTTTTAATCGTCTCTTGGTTTTCATTGATTTTCCGCTGCGAGTTGGTTCATCTCCAACCCTACCTCGAGACCCAACAGTGGTATCAGAGCCGTGCTACCTTCGGGATTCACAAGACGGTGTTCAAAGTTTCGGTTTTGCTTGAAAGTTTCGTTTTTGGCATGTTGTTTTGCTAAATTGTTTGATAACATGTTTTAAATTCTTGTTCATGGATTTAATGCATGTAAAATGAATTTTTGAAAATTATTTCAAATCTGGAAATTTTGAAAAAAAGTTTGATTTTTCGGGTCTCGGGAGCGGGACTCTCGGGGAGCCGAAACCGGGACCGAACGGGGCTCCGTTGGACGGAGTTAGGCCAAGCATGACCATTGGATGGTTGATATGCCAAGGCTAAACCGTTTTGTTAGTTATGACGAGTTTGGAACCGTCATGACGAACTCGATGATCAAATATTCAAAAGTTTCATTTTTGAACGGTTTCGATAAACCGAGCATCAAAAATTTTCGAAACTTGGCTATTAATTAAAACCGGAAAATCACATGATGTTTGATAACATGCTTGTTTGATAACACGATGTGTGATGTGATGTTGGCATGGTGTACATAATAGCCCCGAGCTCAATTTAATTATTTATCGCTTTTCACGGCCTGCGAGCCGTTAGAGTTAGCGTGTAATTATTCTTTCAAGGTGTGGTCGTCGAACCACTTGTTTGTAATATTTATTTATTCCCGACCTGCGAGTCGTGTATTAAATTGTAATATTTTACTCAAGACGAAGAAAGGGCGAAAAGGTCATTTGGTGGCTTTTCGGGTGTTGGCATCGGCTTGGAGTCGGTGGAGCTCAAGAAGCTAGTGGGAGTTAGTTTAGGGGGCTATTATGTGCACATTTATCGCTTTATGCTTGGTTTAGTTTATGCATGATTAATTCTATGTGTTTTAGAATTGCATGCTTAACTTTATTTACCGAGCATATCACCTCACATGCAAAGATAAAATTGGAATTTTAATCCTTGTGTGTGAACCCTTAGAACCGTCATTGCATTGGATGTAGTTGACGGGTTCAAAGGAAGAATTACATTGGATGTAATTTGAGGCATTATTGCATTTGGAATGTAGTTGATGTGCTCATCGCATCTAGGATGTGCCAAAGTTTTGAACACAACTGGACAAGTAAAAGCGGGTCATGTCCGATACCTCCCAATCATCAACACCTTACTACCTCCCCGTCCTATGGGTGTCGTGCGCATTAGCGGAGCATCCATGGGGAAGCGGGGTAGTAGGTTTGGACGACATATGTGGGTGTCGTGCGCATTAGCGGAGCACCTACATAGTGACGGGTCATAGTTGAAAATTGGTGGACCCGACTACGATTCTCAGCCTGAGGTTGAGCTAGGGTAACAGATAGGGTAAGCCGTGTACATAAGTACATACCCTAGCCAAGAGTCACATTGGATGTGATTGGATGGAGTCCTACCTACATAGCTCGATTAAGTGGTGAGCATTAGTTCAGCTTAATCGAGTGAATCAAGGATCTTGGTTTCAGATTCTAAAGGTTTAGAATCGATTGTTGGTGTTTAAGCTTGATCTTCATAAAATTTATTCAGTTTACTGATTGAATTTTATCTGTTGTAGATCAAATGGCAAATTCAGCGAACATTAATAGTTTGTCATTAAAAACCATTCTTGACAGGGTCAAGCTAAATGAGACAAACTATTTGGACTGGTACAGAATTTTGAGGATAGTCCTCAAGTCTGAACGCAAAGAATATGTCCTTGACAAGGCTGTCTCTAAGACCATATCAGAGTTACATGAAGTGTCATTAACTGCTGAGAAGAATATCTCAGGGATCTGGGATCCAAGGATATTCTGATGGTCAACAAGGGAATTGGAAGTGGCATGGGCTGGGCCCATGCGCACTTGGCAGAAAAGATGAGACACCTGAGAATGTCTGCTTCTACTGCCAACAGCCTGGTCATTGGAACCGGGATTACAGGAAGTTCACGGCTGATCTGAAGAAGGGCAGTGGGACTGCGCCTTCATCAAATAGCCAAGATGATCTGAAGAAGGGCAGTAAGACTGCGCCTTCATCAGGAAACCTGGATGATCTAAGGAAGGGCGGTGGGACCGTGCCTTCAATCGGTATTAACTCTATAGAGCTACATCTCTCTACTTCCAAAGATTCATGGGTATTAGATACCATGACTGAATCTCACACATGCACTAATATATGGTGGCTGAAAGTAGGAGAGATTTGGAAAGCACGAAATGGACCTCAGAGTTGTGGCAACTGCTGTAGGATCCATGAGTCTTGCTTTGCCAAGAGGCCTTGTCTTAGTATTGTATAATGTATATTGCATACCTACTTTTAGTAGGAATATTATATCTGTATCCGTGTTTGACAAGGAAGGATATAATGTTAATATTGGAAATGGAGTTTTCAATGTTCTATGCAATGATATGTTTTATACCAGTACTGACATGGTTGGAGGATTGTACATATTAGATATGGGTAACAATGCCTCAAGTTCTATATATTCCGTTAATACCAAGAGGTCTAAATCCAACGATTTAAACCTAACTCTGTTATGGCACTGTCATTTGGGTCGCATAAACAAGAAGCGCCTATCAGCACTTCAGAAGTGCGGGCTTTCAGGTTCATTCGAATTCCATTCGATCGATAGGTGCAAGGTTTGTTTGATGGGAAAAATGACTAAAGTGCCCTTTATCGATCGCGATGAAAGGGCGGGTGAATTATTAGGCGTATACACTCGAATGTGTTTAGACCAATAAGTTCACTTGCCAGGAGGGGTTTTAGCTACTTTATCACATTTACTGATGATTACAGTAAATATGGTTATGTCTATTCGGTGAGACATAAGTCTGAAGCTTTTGATAAATTCAAAGAGTTTAAGACTATAGTAGAAAACCAGCTCGACAAAGGTATTAAGGCACTTCGATTGGATCGAGGTGGAAAATACTTGACCACAGAGTTATTAGATCATCTAAAAGAGAATGGGATCCTTTTGGAATGGACTCCTCCTAGGTCACTGTAGTTGAAAGGTGTAGCCAAACGGAGAAATCGGACATTGTTAGACAATGGTCTGTTCCATGATTAGTTGGACTGATCTCCCAATCTCTTTTAGGGGTTTTGCTCTAGAGACGACCGCATTCATAGTGAATCGGGCTTCGACGAATGGTGTGGAAGGGACACCATTTTAAAAATGGTACGGGATGATGCCCGCTTTGTCCTTCCTAAAGATTTGTGGTTGCGAGGCTTATGTGAAACATTTGGTTTCGACTAAGCTCGAACCAAGATCTGAGATATGCACCTTCGTGTGGTATCCCAAAGCAACAAGGGGATACTATTTCTACAATCCCAGTGAGAACATGGTGTTCGTCGCTTGGGGTGGGGTCTTTATGGAAAAGAAGTTTTGTTTCCAAAGACGTCATTGGGAGGACTGTGCATCTCGAATAAATTCAGGATGGTACAGATCTGTCTAAACCAATTGGTAACCCAGTAGAAAGGAGCCAGAGATTGTCGTAGAGTAAGAACCAATTCCTGTTACAATTCCGGAAGGTCCAAGGCGATTTGAAAGGATCAATCTTCCACCTCCAAGATATGGTATCCGGAGGTGACAATGAAGTCATGGTGGATCACGATGATCCAGCCACCTTTCAGGAAGTCGTGGATGGGCCCAACTCCGAGTTATGGCTGGGAGCCATGAGGGAGGAAATGCAATCCATGTCGGACAACCGAGTCTGGGAACCGGTTGATCCCATCAATGGTGTGAGGACCATAGGATGCAAATGGATCTTCAAGGTGAAGATGGACATGGACGGCAACCCTCTGACCTACAAAGCTCAACTGGTGGCGAAAGGTTATAGGCAGATCCAATGGATTGACTATGAGGAAACCTTCTCCTTAGTGGCTATGGTCAAAATCGATCCAAATTCTTCTTGACATAACTGCGTATCATAATTACGAGATATGGCAAGTGGATGTCAAAACCGCTTTCCTAAATGGAAATTTGACTGAGTACGTTTGTATGTCTCGGCCCAAAGGTTTTGACGATCCGAAGAATAAAGGAAAGATTTATAAGTTGTTGAAATCCATTTATGGATTGAAACGAACTTCTCGGAGTTGGATCCTTCGTTTTGATGAAGTTGTAATTGGATTTGGCTTAATCAAGAACGAGGATGAATCTTGCGTTTATAAGAAGGCTAGTGGGAGCAATATTACCTTTCTGGTTCTCATTGAAAACGACATCCCAACCTTGCACGAGACTAAAGCTTGGTTGAGGAAGTGTTTTTCAATAAAGGACTTAGGCGATGCTTCTCATATCTTAAGGATTAAGATATGTAGAGATCGCACCAAGAGGGTCTTGGATTTAAGTCAGGGAACCTATGTGAACAAGGCATTGAGTAGGGTTCTTAATGCTCGATTCAAAGAAAGGACTCTTACCCACTAGTCATGGCATTCATCTCAGCAAGACTCAGTGTCCTAAGACACCTGATGAGCTGAAAAGGATGATGAGAATCCTATGCGCCTGGGGGCAGGATCGATCATATATGCCATGACATGTATGAGACCAGACGTCTCGTAAGCCTTATGTTGTACCAGTAGACATCATTCTAACCCGGGGGAAAGATGATGTTGAACTAGTCGTCGAAGGATAAGTAGACGCTAGTTTTCCAAGACAAATCCAGATGACTTTAGAAGTCAATCAGGATATGTGTTTACGCTGAATGGCAGAGCTTTAGCTGGGAAGGCGTAAAGCAAGATACCATTGCCGAATCTACGACAGAGGCCAAGTACATGGATTCTGCAGAGGCAGCTAAGGAGGCTATGTGGATTTGGAAATTCATGGCAGGGCTGGGTGTAATTAAAAACCCATCCAGTCCGGTGAATCCATTTTGCGACAACACAAGGGCCATTGCGCAAGCTAAAAGCCTAGATCGCATAACAAATCCAAACATGTACTGCGGCGTATCCACCTCATCAGATAAATACTGAACTGAGGTGAAGTGAAGATAACCGATATTGCAACAGATGATAACATAGCCAACCCTTTGACTAAGGCAGTGTCACTGCCTGAACATGTTAGACATGTAAAGTCGATGGGGACATATTGGAGTTTAGATTGGAACTAGGGCAAGTGGGAGATTGTTAGTCTTAGTGCCCGTAGTTCAATCCTAAATGTCCAAATGTATATATCATCGTTAGCAATAAAATTAAAGCGGCTTTATATTACTTATGTGTTGGAGTAATATATCGATGTGTGCTCTGATCTATGCCCACCATGCGAATAGAACCATAGATCGAGATAGATCACACTCGATGGGTCCCTAGTCAACAAAGCTTCACTAGAAGCGACTAGTATGAAAGATGGCTCTTTATGGCTTACGTTCTGTTAGTCATTGGAATGGGATTCCGGAGTCTGATCATAGATATCATGTGGGACATGATATTGGACGACCCGCCCTGAATATGTGCCATAGATTAAGTCATGAACATATTCAGTGTTGTAGCTTGTCATGTATCCTTAGACCAAGGAGTCTTTGTGATCGCTATGTAGTCAACAACTGAGTTTGACCTGAGCCTAACGTTGTCCGTAATAGGGCTTCCATAACGGCCAGGATTGGCTTGGGGACGGGCTACATGAGTGACACGAAAGACGGCTAAGGGATTTATCCCTCATACTAAGGTATGGGAAAGATATCGGTTCTCGGCCACTTGATCGAGAGTGACTGGAAGAATAGCATGGCCATGCACATGATACTGGGTATCATATCTTCAGTCATCTCACATATCAAGGAACGGTGATTGAGAATAATAAGGATGACGGCTCTATGCCTTATCTCAATCAGGATATCGGAGATAAAAGGATAATGACAGGGACGACGGAAAGGTTAGAATCGACAGGGTCGATTCGTTATGTAGTGTCAGGCAATACTAAAGTCTCGTTAGTTGCCACTTAAATAGGATCAAGTAAAATGGGATTTTACGTTGATCTATTGACATGCATAAACCTAAGGGTCACACCGGAGGATGAAACTCATTGACACATTTATGGAGAATGGCCAAAAGGGAGTTGTCTCGGGACATGACCAAAACTGGGTTTTGGGTCATGTGCCCGTAAGTGAATAGGACTTTACGGATCGAGACAAGGCTTGGAGTCTTGGGATTGATCGCGTCGGATAATGTTGGACATTTCCGGTATGGAAGGCATGGAGGCGATGAGCGAATCACGGGACCTCGTTGGAAATGGTCACGGGCCATGTTCCAAGAGGCCCATGAAAGGCCCATGCAACCAAGGCCCATAGAACTAATTAATCAAGTCTTGATTAATTAGTACTAAGTAAGCAAGACAAGGATTAAGGTGTTGGTGATTCACCACCTAACCCAATCTTGTCTTGCCATACTTTGTCCTATTTACACCTTACTTGACACCATACTTGTCCCATGCCTTTAGTTGGACAAGTATGGGTTTTGTTATGTTTAAGTCATCTTTTTTCAACATAACAAACACTAGACAAGAATAGGAAACACATTTTCTCTCCCTCTTCCATGGCCATTTCGGGTTTGGCTAGTTTCCACCTCCATGTTTGTGTTCTTGAGTCCTCAAAGAGAAGAACTACGTGGCTTTGATTCCCATGTGGATACGTAGGCGTCTTGGAGACTCAAGCCAATCATTCGTTAACCGGTGTTCTTGTTTTGGTAAGAACTAGTGCTGAATTTTTCTCTTGTGAATCCATTCTTTGTTAGTTGTTTCATGGTTTTAATCGTCTCTTGGTTTTCATTGATTTTCCGCTGCGAGTTGGTTCATCTCCAACCCTACCTCGAGACCCAACAAAAACCTCCATGGATGACCTTCCAAAGCTCCAAAAACAGTTCCTAAAGTTTCTACTTCAAAACCCAACAAAACCAAACCCTTGCTCATCATTTTTTCATCAAAACTCCACAAAACCAAATTAAATTCATCACCCAATCTCCTTTTCACTCCAAAATCATCATCCAAAACTCCAAACTCAAAAACACAACCCTTGCTCATCATTTTTTCAAAACCCATGAACCAAAAATGTTCAAAACGAAAAAGGAAGATCGATTTACCTTGAGGATGAAGATTAGATGAAGAAACAAGGAAAAATGGGGAGATTTGGGTCACAAATAGGTTCAAGACCTCTCTTTTCTTCTTCTCCAAGCTTTGAGAGCTTCTTCTTCTTTCCTCTTTGGTGAAATTTGGCCAACACTTGTTGTTTGGGCTGAAATGCTCCCAATTTTGATCTTACGAGGGTGATTAGTGGTTGGTACTTGTTCCGTGGGCGTTGTTGATAGCTATGCTTTGCTAGTATGCCCTAATTGGACGGTTACTCGTGGTATTGAATTGATGTTCATAACCTTAACTACTTTTCCTACTGAGCGAAAGCTCACCCCTTTACCCTGTCGTGTTACAGGTTTTGAGCGGGACTTGGACTAGCGGGATTCTCGGAGCTGGGGAACTAGTGAGAGTCTTAGCTAGTGTTGTCTAGACACGTACAGTTTTTACTGATTCTAAACTGTTTTTTTTGTCGTTGACGAGTTGTTGACTAGCATTACTATTCGGAGTTTTAACCTGCTATTTGAGACCCTTTTTCATTATTTAACTGCTGTTATTATTTATCTTTTAATTCACGTCTCGAGTCCGGTCAAAATCGGATTTGGGATGTGACACACGGCCTACCCGAACTCCGCCTACCGTTCCAAACCAACTCATTTCGAGCTCTCCAAATCTCCCAACACACCAGTGCCACGAAAGTTGCTTGCTCTCGGTTCATCCCTGCCCAACACTTCTTTAAAACCTCCCCCACCTAATTTCCATCTCCAAGCACAACAACCGGTATTCTACTCCAAACCTCCATGGCCTTAGAACAATGAAAAAATGCATGGACACCGGTCTCGTCCTCCCCGCAATGGATACAATCCGGCCCTCTGTCCACTCTCGTTTCCCTTAATTTCATAGCGACAAGTAAAACATTAGAAACAACCCTCCATATAAAATGATGAATTTTTTAGCAGAACTTTTAGTTTCCACATGTTTCGCCAAAAATCATTCCCATCTTCCACTATCCACCGGTCTCCCAGAGCCTGAAGCTCCCGATATCCCTGTCTGACCGAGTATCTGTCATTTTTGGCTTTTCCCCAATACCACACGTCCCGATCAGCTCCAAAGCTAAGTGGAACCGATAAATTTCACTCGCCTCATGTTGAGCATAAACCGAATGACTTAAATAAACGTTCCACTTTCTAGAACCCGACTTCAAAAGCCTACTAACTCGCCAATCCTCCGCTACTCTATGCACTTCAGTTTGGACACCCGAAAGAGAAGACGTTCAAGGGTCCCTTGCTACCCAAGTTTCCTCCCTCGTCCCAATCTGTTTCATGAGTCCACTTTGAACCATGGACTGGGCTCTCATAATACTCCTCCAAATTGGCTGGCTCCAGCCTTAATCCTTGCCTGAGTGAAATCTGACAGAGGAAAATACTTCGCTTTAAGTACCCAAGCCACCAAACTATCATGAAACTGTATCAACCGCCAACCCTACTTCCCCAACAAAGCTAAATTAAAATCACGAAGGTTTTAAAGCTCAGCCTGCCACCCCCTTTATAGTCATAGAAAGCAGCCCAACTCCTCTACCGAATACCTGAGCCTACTTGCTGGTTGTGACACCAAAAGAACCTATTCATGATCAATTCAATTTCACCGATCAACGTACTTGGGGGCATATATACACTCATGGTATAAGTTGACATAGCCTGAATCACAGATTTTAGCAGAGCCTCTTTGCTAGCTTTGCTCAACAACTGTTCATCCCAACAACTCAGTCTGCGTTGTATCCGTTCTTTAATGTAGCTGAAAGCTCTGACTCTGCTCCTCCCCAACACCGCAGGCACCCCTAAATACGTACCAACATCGTTTACCCTGGTCATACCCAACGCTCCAGCTATCCGGGGACCCCATCACGCGGGACATGGATTTCGCATAATCAAGGATTGTTCTGGGGATTGGGTTCTGGACACATGGATTCGGTTTCCGTGTACAAGGTAAACATTTTGCTTTCTGTTCATGTACATTAACTCAAAAGGATTTGTCTGTTACTTTGATAAGGCTGTACATCAGCATTTCTAGTTAACCATAAACTTTTGTAGACATAAACCACTCTCTTAATTGATATAGTTAAATATTTTCAAAGTTTTTCTATACAAATCTCATTTTGTTTTTAGAATTTTCTTTTGTTTATATTGTTTGATGAAACTTTTTTATCACGAACAATCTAACAACTATATTGCTCATATTTTGGCTTGCAACTGTATATTTGTGCAGACAAACATATTTGTAAGAGGATATGTTGGATAGGACAGACGGTTCTTCCGAAGTACACCAAATGCATGCATTATTTAATTTTTTTTGCTGTTATTGGTGGTAGTTTTCCGAAACCTGTGATTTCCTGTTTGTTTGCTACTGAAAGTGCAATGTTTATTTTAGGGATAATTGTCAAAACATGCACTAAAGTTTCGTCCACAAATGAAATAGTGTACAAATTTTCGTCCACGTTGTGTGGCTACCCTAAAGTTTCGTCCACGAACATTTGTTAGAAAAATTACTTAAAATTACTTATGAAACCTAAATCAGCAAATTACTTTAGAGTAGCCACACAACGTGAACGAAACGTTGTGCACTATTTCATTTTGTGGACGAAACTTTAGGGTAGCCACACAGCGTGGACGAAACGTTGTGCACTATTTCATTTTGTGGACGAAACTTTAGGGTAGCCACACAACGTGAACGAAACGTTGTGCACTATTTCATTTGTGCACGAAACTTTAGTGCATGCTTTGACAATTATCCCTTTATTTTACTAATTGGTACAATGATAGGTAATAAGTTTTTAGTAGTCTCATTGATTCTGAATTGGATTTAGCCCAACATCAATTGTAATTGTATATTTGTGGAGGCAAACATATTTGTGATAGGGTATATTGGACAGGACGGACAATTTACTCCGAAAGTATATATGAAAAGGCTTCCAATGAGATACAGATAGGTGGAACAGTTACTGGAGATTCAGACATTGCCGCTGAAAAACAGTTGGTTGACAGCGAACAGGCGATGTATGTTTCAGCAAATAACGACTTGAAATGCTATAATTGATTACTAGGTCATAAAGTGGTGTCTCACCTTCGTAGTAGACAACCTCTCCCTGTTTTTGCTTCTTATGAAGGTTTTAGTATTTGATCCCCCAATGAAGTATCTAGGGATAATTGTCTAAAACTACCCTAAAGTTTTATCCGTAAACGATTTGATGCACAAGGTTTCGTCTACGCTATATGGCTACCCTGAAGTTTTGTTCATGACTTTTTAGTTTTGACGTAATAGGGATGTTCATAGTGATGGCATGGGCAGTGCTTCCCGGGTTGAATAGAAGTGTGGACAAAACTTCAATGCACCCACAAAACATGGACAAAATTTAAATGCACCAACAAAAGCGTGGGCAAAACTTCAATGCACCCACAAAAGCGTGGACAAAAATTCAGGGTAGTCACACAGCGTGGACAAAACTTTGTGCATGAACTCGTTTGTGGACGAAACTTTAGGGTAGTTTTGGACAATTATCCCAAGTATCTAATAACGATGTAACAGAAATGTGCTTTCACTTCCCTGCTTCTTTGTGCGGATAGTTTATCAATATGAAGATGAACCTTGTGATAGAACCAAGATTTGTTAGCTCATGGGCACATTTCGAATACATTTGGCATCTCTTTAGTTTTTTGGGATCTTCTCGATGATTGTTTTTTGCAGCAATTTGTTGAAAATCAGTTACTTACATTTGGGTAATTTTATGAATTTCTTTGAAACTCTTGATTATTGTTAAATTTTTGCTCTGACTTTAGAAAAGATGTATTCTTTTTTTCTTGAGAGTTGAATTGTAGAGAAGGGATGTGCTCTCACATTTACCATATTTCCATGTCGCTATCTTTGTTTCTTGCTTTTGCACTTGTGCGATGATATCTTGTCCTTACAGATAGGCCAATGAACCTATAGTAGTGTTTTCAAGGCTCGTGTTACCGTTCGCAACAAGATCTTGCTCTAAAGAAAGTCCGATTTGATTATCTTGATGCAGAAAGTGCCAAGTTCATGACTGGGGAAATCTTCATTCTGTGCAGACACAATCATCCAAATATAATCAAACTAGAAGGCTTGATCACATCATGAACATTGTCAAGACTGTACCTTGTTTTTTAGTATATGGAGCATGATCTTACAGGTTTAGCTTCACGTTCTGGCTTGAAGTTCACAGAATCACTGGTATGGAATTGTTCTTTAAACTTGATTTGATATAGGAAAAACATTATTTACAAACTTTGATTCTCAGTTACCCCTTTGATATATGCAACTGTGTAAGACAGGAGATTTCTACCTTGAAGAACATCGTTGTATTCAATTTGAGTATTGTATTCCTTTACATTATTTTGATTATGAAGCTTAGTTTGTATTCATCTACGGTTTCTTCTCTCTTTGTTCATGAGTAACTAAACCCTCATGATCTGGGGTTTATGGGGGATTAGAGATTTTATTTCCAATGTATCGAATGCATGAATGTTGTGTTGGTTGATTTTATTTATGGTTTGTATTTGGTTTGAACTTAATGCTCTATCTACCGGGTAGGCTTGATGGAAGGTGGGAATTGTAATCTGACACTCGGGAGAGGTGGTTTGCAATTGGGTCAAAAATCTTATACGAATTGGGTTTAAATCTAGAATAGGGATAACTAGGTTAACACAATCGCAATAACCATAGGATTCGTAACGAAAGTTAGAAATTATCAAATAACGTAGTGCTTTGGGTCTTCCTACATCTTGATTTGGGAGAACTAGGTGGTTAGATTCCATTAGGGTCCAAAACAACGAGAGAAGTTATGACTAGTTTGAGAGATAATTTGTTGCCCCTAAAATCAGATAACTTCACTTTTTTCATCGTCATTTAATGCATTGGAATTGATCTCTATGAACCCAAATATCTTAGATTGCGAGTACATGTTTACTATTTAATTGCTTATTTCACTTTTAAATATTTTAAAAACCACAAAGCCATTTTATTACCAAGATAACTTAAAAAAAATTGAGATAGAAATTGCATTGATTCGTGATCCTTTGGGTTCGATAACTCGGAAATAACATTCCCGAAATACTACTTGACGGTCGGTACACTTGTCGTGATATTTTCTGTGTTAAAACCGCAGGGCGTCAATGCTCATGTCGTTGGGGAAAGTCGTTAGATATTTTTTTTCAAAAAGGTTATGCATTTTAGCTCCATATGAGAGTTCTTCTATAATCGTGTTCTGGTCTTTTGACCGTAAAACGCTTTGCATCCAGGAAGTTGTCTCCTTTTTTTATAAAAGCCTAAGCTGATAAAAAAACATCCCTATAAAATATGGATTCCTTGTCACTGAAAGCAAGTATGTGATAGTTGTGGACCAAGATGATCTCACATCCTATCAAGAGGCCGTGAGCGGTCCAGACTACAACAAATTATTAGAAGCCATGAAATCAAAAATGAAATCTATGTACGACAATCAGGTATGAGACTTGGATGATGCAAGTAATGACTTAAAACCATTAGTTGTAAGTGGGTATTCAAGAAGAAGACTGGCATGGATGAAAATGTTGATACTTACAAAGTAAGACTGGTTGCAAAAGGTTATAGACAGACTCCTGGTATATACTATGGCGATTTTTTTTCACCAGTTGCAGTGGTAAAATATATTAAGATCCTTCTAGTCATAGTTGCATGTAATGACTAAAAATTAACAGATGGATGTCAAAACTGTTTTCCTTAACGGAAAGTTACTCGAGGATGTGTACATGACACAACCAGGGGGTTTTGTTGATCCCAAAGAAAGTAACAAAGTATGCAAGCTTCTAAGATCTATTTATGGATTTAAGAAAGCTTCTCGGAGTTGGAATATTCGATTTGATGAAATGGTCAAACAATTTGGATTTATCATAAACGAATATGAACCTTGTATATACCAAAAGGTTAGTGGGAGCAAAGTTATATTCCTAATATTGTATATGGATGACATATTACATATTGAAAATGATGTACCTAACTTGAATGGTGTGAAATCGTGGCTAAGTAACTCTTTTTCAATTAAAGAATTAGGCGAAGACTCCTACATTATGTGTATCAAGATCTATAGAGATAGATCAAAAAGGCAGGCTCAAAACTGTTTCGTCTGCAAGCATCATCTTCATTCTCGTTAGTGTAGTATTCTTGTTGGTTATACCATCGAACCACCATTCACGAGAATGACCTCTTCTGGAACGTTGGGTCCTCCACCTGGTTTTGAACATATCAGTAATGGGTTTGCGAGAGAAAGAAGAACTTATGTGGGAGAAACCAGTTTAGAAGATAGGGTGGTGGAACACACTGTTAAGACCCAACAACATTGGGTTTTCGTATACAATCTACCTCCAAACACCTGCTCAGACTGGTTACAGAATCTATTTCTTGAATGTGGTGAGATTGTGAAGGTGGAAGCACCTTTGAGACCTAATGCCAGGGGCAAGTGGTTTGGTTTTGTTGGCTTTAAGGAGAAAGAGGCTTTTGACAAAGCTATATCGGTATTTAATGGTTATATCCTCAAGGATTTTAGGCTATTGTGGTGAAAGCTTGGAGGAGGGATCGCTCCAGAGGTTTGAGAGCTCGTAAACAATATTGGAGAAGGAAGGAGACATCACCTACTATTCCACAATCCAAAACAGTTCTTGGTTGAGTAGTGTTGGCAAACAGAGCAGTCCTACAAAAAGGTCATCTGGTACTACTATACAACAATATTAGTGTGGAGGCGATTATGGAAGATTTCAGAGCAGAAAGAGAAGCTGAGATTGTCATCAAAGACTTGGGCAACAGAACTGCTTTGGTTTATTTTCCGGATCCGGAAGTGGAAGCTAAGGCACTTTCGAATGAAGGAGCTTGGCTGAGACACTGGATGTTAGTCATCAAAGATAAAGCGGACCTCTGTAACAATGGTGGGAAATTTACTTGGGTGGCAATTGACACTCCGAGATTTAACCCTCAGAATGGTACGACAAGCGTACCGGTCGTCAAGTAGTATTCGGGTTTTAAGTCCGAGATATCGTACCCAAGGGAGCAATTAGACAAGCACTTTAGTTAATTAATTCGATGGTCAAGCTATTCCTATAACGATGTTTGGTTTTTGTTTCAGAAAATAGTAAATTCATGCAAGCAATGAGAATATATGACTGATCAGAAACGAAGAACAAAGTCACAACGGGGTTGTAAATCAAAGATAAAAAGGCGATCTAGGACATTAACGGGGTTCGAATGTGATGAATGACTTAACGGAGTTTGGTATGCATTTGCAACTAATACTATTCTAAAGGCAACGGGAATTCTCTAAGTATAGTCCTAACCATCTCTCGATCGTATTAGGACCCTAACATACTCGGTCCACCTAATTATCTCTAATCTAGGTGTAGAGCGGTATATAGCATTAAATTCTATGAATTCCTCTAACTTTCGGGTTTTACTCCTATAGCTATTGCACTCGTGTCAGTCTGACCATATTCTGGCTTAGATTAAAACCCGAGCTATTTAATTCATTTTTCCTCTTCCTAACCTCATTCTCAATTGTTGGTTAACAAGATTAAATCATACATATGCGTGATCAAGGCAATGTAGCACTACGAACCGAATTAAATAAACACTTTCCTAGATACTAGTTTAACAAATGCATAATCCAAACAAGTTAATTTCACTCATCACATCTTACCCCTAGCCCTAAATCAATATAGGTTTAGTTCATAGCACAGGAATAAAAACAAAAGGAGATGAATAAATCACTGAAATTCATATTAAACGATAAAGAGTAATACAAATATCAAGTTTGAATCCAATCTACACAAAACCTTTGATGTTCTAATCTCTTGCTTTCGATCTTCTCTCTGAATTCTCCAAGCTCCAAGGTGTGTTTTTCCTCTCAATTTCGTGATACCCAATATAATGACCTAATATCCCTTTTATATGTTGAGTTAAATCTGATTTAAAACGGGAAACGCAGTTGGATATCGCGTTTCTGACGTCTGCACTGTCGCATGCACGTCGTGCATTTCAGGGTGCATCTTAAGTTGCACCGGTTATTTGCACGGCGTGCAACTTTCCGGTGCAGATTTTTTTGTCTCTGATCTGGATGCACCACCAGGTTGCACGCCGTGCAACAAGTGGTGCACTGCTTCTTTGCACCCCGTGCAAAGAACTGGTGCACCTTACTGACACTTCTGACCAGCTTCCAATTTGGCTCTGTTTCGCTCCCGTTTCACCCCTTTTTGCTCCAATTGCTTGGCGAACTCTGAAATAAGACCAATTACACAAAATGAGAGTAAAATGCATCATTTTATATTAACTCGGGATTAAAAAGAGCATAAATGTGGGCTAATGACATCTAAAATAGATGTATTTTATGTCCACATCAGCAATCCATGGAGTTCTTATATTAGGGTGGTGCCCTGAAAATTTTGCTGCAATTACTGAAGAGATTGGTACTTTTGTATGTACACACCCTGTTTCTGAGACTGTAATTCATCTTGAAGCAGCCTACGTTCTCATTCACTCACAGGAGTACCTCAAAGTGTATCAGAAAAATTGTCTGGTTTTGGAAGGAAAGAGTTACAATGTCATGACCTATTCCATAGCATTATCAGTAGTCCCTTTCATACATTTACCATTTATAGCTTCTAATACGGTTTCAAGCACTTCTGAGAAGGAATCAGAGAACTCTCTCTCTCTTCAGAATTCAATGCCATTGTAACTCCAGGTACTACTCCCACCACACCAACCAATTTGGTATTTAACTCAATGGTAGTTCTTGAGACTGAGGCACAAAGGAATGTTGGTCTGGTCTTTGACAGGCTTTCTTCCCCAAAGCTTGTCTCCTCTACTAGAGAGGTGGATTTTCCTCTATTGGCATCTCAAGCTCGGCTATTGGAGAGTCACACTCCCCTCTCTCTCCCTTTAAAAGAAGCACTAGTCTCCTCTCCTGAAAATACAACTGTAGTAGCAAATACAAATTCTAATACATTGCCGAAGAAGACTGTTCAGGCCACCATTGGAGGAGGAAGCATTGACAGAGTAATTTCAACCTTTACAAAGGAAGAAGGGACTACTTCAGATTTACAAGGACAAAAGGAGAGTTGGGAACTGGCCAACATTAAGGTGGGAGGGGATCAAACACCATTACTTGCAGAGATGGTGCCCAATTCACAGAATTCAGCTGGTGATAAGTTGGTTTTAGGGGGAAAACACAATTCAAATCCCCTTCTTTGGAAACTAATCACACTAGTCCTTTGTTAATCACCTCGGGTACAGCTTCCAAACGCAACAACAAAAGATTAGTTACTGTTGTGGCATATAATACCAGGTCAAAAGCTAAAGTGCGTCTCCCCAAAATGATCACACCTAGGGTTTCTTTTGGGAAAATTGCCAAAAACAATACTGAGTACAAACAAGGAGGGGCTGGTACGTGGGATTATTGTAAAGCACTTGGATTGAAGGCAATTATCTCTGATGACTTGGTAGCACAACAATTTGATAATCTAGAGATTGAACTCAATCAAGCAGTAGACTTGGACACACACTCAGAAGACGATTATTGTGATCTAGAAGATGGAGAAGAGGTAAGCTTTCCTCTGAATATCAGCTCCATTTCCTCTCAGAACCTATCCTTTCCATGAGGATCCTCTCATGGAATATGAGAGGGGCCACTTCTAGATAGAAGAGAAGGGCCTTACATAACGTGTGCTCCAAGCAATCTTATTCAATGGTACTTATATAAGAATCTAAGTTGTGTGTCTTACCTTTTAACTTCCTTCATAGTTGTGGCTTCAGTTAGAATTGGGAGATCATCTTTGCTCCTGTTACTGGGAATACTGGAGGGTTAATCACAATGTGGAATAAGGCTATGTTCAAGGTGTTAGACTCTCTTACCTCTAAAAGGATAGTGTAATGGTCTGGTGTGTATATCCCTATTGATTTCAATACTTCCATGACAAATATGTATGCCCCTTGCAATGTCTCAGCCAGATTAGCACTTTGGGAAGAGATCACTCTGACCTTACCTAGATTCTCTAATAATTACTTGTTGGCTGGTGATTTTAATGCAATTTTGGACCCCTCTGAAAAATCTAGCTCAACTTATCCACACAAAGCCTTAGAAGTTTTAACAACTTTGTGGATGACTTGGGGGTTTTAGACCTTCAACTGAATGGGGGGAGTATACCTGGTATGGTCATGGTTCAGTTGCAACCAGGATAGATAGATTTATCTTATCCCCACAGATTTTAGCCTCATTCCCTAATTTGACACAAAGTTGCCACATGAGGTGTCTGTCTGATCATAAGCCTATTTCTCTCATTAATCCTTTGGTTGATTGGGTCCCCAGACCCTTTAAATTTATTAATGCCTGGTGCTACAATCCCTCTTTTCTCAGTGACACTAAAGAGTGTTGGGATAAAAATCAGGTTGAAGGGTCCCCTGCTTATTGCTTATGGTACAAACTTAACTCTCTGAAGGCTTTCTATAGAGATTGGAATGTCAGGGTTTTTGGTTGGTTGGAAACTGAAATAGAAGCTCTGAGGTTGAAAATTAATACCATTGATGGCATCATTGACAGAAGAGAGCTATTTGAAGCTGAGATCAGTTGGAGATCATTACTTCAAGCCAGGTTGACTCAAAAACTCAAACTCCAATCCAAGCTGTGGTGTCAAAAGGCCAGGTTGAAATGGACCAGGTATGGAGATAGATGTACTAAATATTTCCATCTCATAGCCAATCTAAACTTATCTAGAAAGAAGATTTCAGAACCGGTTATTGATGGGGTATCCCTCACTACTCCACTGGAGATTAAACTTGCTGCTCATGAACACTTCTCCAAGAGATTTATCTCTTCCACTCCTAGTTGCATTGATCTTTCTGAGCTACCTTTCACTAAACTCTCTATTTTTCAAGCACAAAATCTGGAAGTCCCGTTTACAGAAGAAGAGGTTCTCAAGTCCATTAAAGCCTGCAATGGGGAGAAGGCATCTGGCCCTGATGGCTTCTCCATGAAATTCTTTCAGAAAACTTGGGACATTGTCAAGTTGGATATCCTTGCTTTCTTGGATCATTTCTATAAAGGAGGTGCTTTGGGGAGGGGCATCAATTCTTCCTTCATCACTTTGATCCCAAAAAATTATGCCCCCTTGGATTTTGATGAATACAGACCTATAAGCTTGATCACCAGTGCCTACAAGATTATTTCTAAACTTTTGGCTGCCAGACTCAAGAAGGTTATGAATCATCTAGTATATGATGTTCAGTCTGGCTTCATATATGGGAGACTGATCTTTGTGGGGGTCTTGATAGCTTCTGAGTTGATACATTCCATCAAGCATAGTGACAAAGAGGTGATTGTGTTTAAAGTGGACTTTGAGAAGGCTTATGATCATATTAACTGGGAGGCTTTATTGCAATTATTGAAAAACATGGGGTTTGGTGAGCTGTGGATCTCTTGGATGGCTAATTGTGTAGCAGTCCGGTCTTCTGTCTTGATCAATGGTTTTCCATCTACAGATTTCAAACTTCAGAGAGGACTAAGACAAGGTTGCTCTCTATCCCCATTATTGTTTGCTTTGGTTGGAGAATGCTTACATCAACTTATGAATAAGGGCATCAATTCTGGGATGTTTGTGGGGATACAATGCAATGACTTGGGTCCTTCTATTTCACATTTAAAGTTTGCAGATGGCGCACTTATATTTATTGAGGCGGTTCTACAACAAGCCAGAAATATTAAACACACCTTACTTTGCCTTCAACAAGCCACAGGTTTGAAGATCAATTTTCAGAAATCAAAAGTATTGCTACTTAACCCTTGCACTGTGACAACTGATGAGATCACTGGAATTTTGGGAGCTTACTCTATGACACTTCTTTTTTATTATCTTGGCTTTAAGTTGGGGGCCAATCCCAGAAGATATAAAACCTGGGAACCAGTCATTAAAAGGTTTAAGAAAAAGCTGGGACTTTGGCAAGGTAAGTACAAATCCTTTGGGGGAAGGTTAACTCTCATTAAGTCCTCTTTATCATCTCTTCCCCTTCACTACATGTCCCTATTTAAATCTCCTAAAGGTGTTATTAAAGAAATGGAGAAGTGGCAAAGAAAATTTATGTGGAATGGAGCCATTTCAAAAAGAGCTATTCACAAGGTGAGGTGGGATTTGGTGTGCAGACCTAAGAGGCTTGGGGGCCTGGGAATCAGAGACTTACATTTGATGAACAAGGCATTATTAGCTAGGTGGTGGTGGAGATTTTCTCTTGAAAAGGATTCTCTCTGGAAACAAATTCTTTGTGCAAAGTTTGGTTGGGATGGCAATGCTTGGGACCTTTCCAAGATGAAGCTGCATAATAGCCAAAGCTTTATGAAACACATTGAATCTCTACTTTCCTCCCCACACTTTGCTGGTTGTTTTGGAGCAGTGGGACTTCATTCGTCAATTCAGTCTGGTAATGCAGTACAATTCTAGGAGGACACTTGGTTGAATGGTACACCATTAAAATTTCAGTTTCAAAGATTGTTCCATCTCAGTACACAAAAAAAGGCCCTGGTATCACAGTTTATGATTAATGGTTATTGGATTCTGGTGTTTAGAAGATACTTGAAAAGGTGGGAGAAAGGGCAGTTCTTACTCCTCAGCAATTTATTAAATGAACAACCTTGTTTAACTACAAATGAAGATATTATATCTTGGAAGGTGGATGAGAAAGGGTTTTCAGTGGCTAAAATGTATCAAACTTTAGATTCAAACACAAGTTCATCATTAGCTTGACCTGCATTACTCTGGTCATCTCTTGTTCCTCCAAAAAATTCTGGTTTTGCTTGGTTGGTCTGCATGCAAGCTATTCCCACAAAGTGTTTCTTATTGGTCAGGGGTCTCTATTCCTCAGATATTTGGTGTCCCTTGTGCAAAGAAGAACTAGAGGAAAACTGATCATTTGCTTATAGGATGTGCCTTTTCTTGGAAAATTTGGAACCTCTGTCTAAATTGGTGGGGGTTATCAACTGTTGTTCCTGAAAATATAAAAGACTGGATCATCTCTTGGAGACAACCTGGCCCAAACAAATCCAAAAAACAGTGGTGTGTGCTTGCTTTGGTCATCATCTGGAGAATTTGGCTTTGCAGGAATGATATCATCTTCAGTTGTACTACTACTACTCCTTCAGATGTTTTTCAACTGATCCAGAGTTACTCTTATCAATTACAATGGGCTAAATTCAGGTCTGGGGGAGACACTTTCCCTTTCACTGCTTGGATAAATAATCCTACTCTTTGCTATAAAAGGGGGAGGTTTCAGGGTCTCTTATTGGATTGCCTGAACTCCTAAATGCCTTATATAGCAGAGTACCTGGGGTTTAGGGGTGGTTCAGGGGTGGTTTTGGTTTTTTTTAGCTGCAGGACATCTTTTGAGGGGACTAAACATTGGCTCTGAGTGTGGGATGAGTGGTTTATCCTTTTCTGTTACTGAGGTTGGGTAGATTATTTTTAGGTTGAGAGGTATTTTGTTTGAGGTTTTGCTGGCATAATCTGCTGATACAGGTTTTTAGTTACATTGGCTACAGATTTCTTGTTGTGATTTTGCAGCTTCTCCACATTTGCTGCAAAATACTTGACTTGGCCTCTTTAACATCTAGATTGTCTCAATAAGAGGAATTAGAATTTTGGAGCTACTGATCACCTTCCTCAATGGATGGTACTGATGTTTTGGACACCTTTGAGATTGCTGGTATTTTGGTTTGCAACATTGTGATCGATTGGGAACTTTTGTCTACTGCTATCACAATAAGTTTATTTTTTGTTGTTTTCTGATTAAGATTGTGGGGTTGGGACAACTGGTGTTATATCAGTTCTGCTGCAAGGGTTGATACTTGGGTTTGTTCTTGTTGTAGTAGTGTTCAATTTTTAGTATAAGTATTAGGTGGTTCAAGGCTTTGTTGTAATAGGGGGATTTTGTTGGTTTGTTTGCTGCACAAGTTTGGTGCACTAGGTGCCCATAATGGGGTAACCTTTGTTTATAAGCTTGGAGGGAATTTCCCTTTGCCTTGTCCTTTTGCTTAAAGGCTTGGTATGAATAACAAAATTTGCCGATCAAAAAAAAAATAAAAAAGGCTTATAAAGACTAAGTCAGATCACATACATTGATAAAATAATATGTAGGTTCATAATGCAAGACTATAAGAAAGGGTTGTTTCCTATGAGGCACAACAAATACATTAGCAAGACTCGGTGTCCTAAGCTGCTTGATGAGCGGGAGCGTATAAGTAATGTTCTATATGGTTTGACTATTAGATCAATCATGTACGCGATGCTTTGCAATCGACCTATCATCTCATACGCATTAAGTGCAGCGTGAAGATACCAGTCAAACCCAGATGAGCGTTATTGAGTGGAAGTAAAAAAGCTATCATTTGAAAAGAAAAAAAAGTATATTTTCTCACTGTACGGAGGTCAAGAAAATGATTGGGTGGTAAAACCTTACACCGGCATAAGCTTGCATACCAAAAGTGATGATTATAAATCACAGTCTGGTTACATGTTTTGTTTAAACATAGGTGCTTTCAGTTGGAGAAGCTCAAAAAAAACTATGGAAGATTAAACAAAAGAGGTCGAATACATAGTCGCTTCAGAGGCAGAAAAGGAGGCAGTTTGGACCATGGGCTTCATCACTGAATTGAGTGTTGTATTCAACATATCCGATTTGGCGATCTTGTTTTGCGACAAAAATAGAGCAATAGCTCAAGCCAATGAGCCAAGGGATCACTCAAAAATTTGAAGGAGTAGAAACATCATATGAAGGCGAGAAAACAAAAGCTAACAAACACGATGTGGAGAAAAATAGTCACAGACGTTGAAAATGATGCCACAATGCAACAATTACTAAAATGAACACTTTATTGACTTGATTCAAAGAAAGTCAAGCTACGTATCTAGCAACCGACTTAAATGAAATGTTCGTTGAACAAACGAATTATAGAAACATAAATCTTTTTAATTTTACATTAGTGGAAGAGAAAAAAAATAAACGAAGTTTTAATTTATGTTAACATGAGACGTTTCTCTAAAGAGGTGGGATACTTTGTTCGTTAGTGAAGAAATTTGTAGGATCAATCATAGTCTTTACACGCACCAATCTGTCGAAGTTGTTCTTGAAATACTTACTTCCCCAAATACGTGATTGCTTGTAGTTGATCTGGTCTTGAAAGTTCGTCCCAATATCAAGATCCCTATAGTTGACATATAGCTTCCAAGTTTTTTGCAGAGATGGATTGTTGTACATAATCTGTTTTTGCTTTGCAAAACCCCCTTGTCGTAGACACCCTTCCGAGCAGGACCTCAGGTGACTGATCTCTAGGGTACCCTGCGAAATATAGGACAGACTCGATCCAGCTCATTTCGATGCAGTGTTCACGGAGCAGCCCCATGTCAGGGAAGGTCTGTTGCATCAGTTGGACAAGGTCGTTACTCTTTCCGAGGAACATGGAGCTGAACGAGGCTTGTACTCCTTGAGTCGAGTTCACGGTGTTTAGGATGATCCTTAGGAACGACAAATCTTCGGGGAACTTGCTTGCCTTGAGTTGCCATTGGCGGACAAGATCGGTCGCGTTGGTTTTTTCTAGTGTGAAGACAGTGACAGTGGAGGGAACACGAACGAGTTTAACTTTCCATGCCACGATGACACCAAAGCTAGCTCCTCCGCCTCCTCGGATGGCCCAAAAGAGGTCCTCTCCCATTGATCGTCTGTCGAGAAGCCTTCCTCGAACATCCACGACCTGTGCATCGATGACATGATCGGCTGCAATACCGTGCTTCCGCAGCAAAGTCCCGTAGCCTCCCCCGCTGATGTGTCCTCCCGCGCCGACCGTGGGACAAACGCCTGCAGGGAAGCCTAGGGTGGAGCTCTTCTCGGCGACTCTGTAGTAAAGCTCACCGAGAGTCGCGCCTGTCTGAACCCACGCGGTCTCGGTCCCTTCATCTACGGTGACTTGCCGGAGATTGGACATGTCAATGATGAGAAAGGGGGCGGTGGATACGAAGGAGAGGCCCTCGTTGTCATGACCTCCACTCCTCACCCGGACCTCGAGGCCATGGCTCTTGGAACAGGTTACGGCTGCTTGGACGTGGGAAGCGCGCGACGGAGTGATGATGACTAGGGGTTTCGGGGTTGATGGGGTGGAGAACCTCAGGTTCTGTATGGTGGAGTTCAAGAGGGATGAGTAGGAGGAGTTGCTTCGGGTGTAAGTAACTGTGGATATGGAGCTGCCATTGCCACCAGAATACAGGCATCGGAGGAAGCTTTCTTCCTTGTAAACTGCCCTTGCATGGTTTACTTGACACAAACTGTATGAGATCAAAGCGTAACACAAAATGGACACAAACTGGCCTTGCATGATATCTTTTGATGTTTTTCTTTTGTTTTGGACAATGATCCTTGTATTTGCAACGCTGGTGTTATATACTGCAAAGTTTGTGACCATGCCGTGTATTATAGTTTATGATTCAAAAGTCTTATGATATGACCAATCATTTCATTTGGAACCGTTCAAAGTCAACCCACCAAAAAATCTCAAAACCTACGTTGAGTTGGATTGAATTGAATTGATCCACACTGTGTGTGAGACTCTAGAACCATTAACGACGAGTTAATGGAGCAAGTCAAATGACACAAATACCCTCACTTTTTGTCACATGTCATACGAGATTTCTTATACTATGAAGTCGTATGATAGTTTTTTGTTGGAGTTTTCACGATTTTTCACTAACGGTCGGTGTGATATTTGACAGAAAATTCTGGTTTTTGGTAAATATTAGTCACAACCATGTTTTTTGAACTACAAAATTGTCATACGAGATTTCTTGTACTAGGAAGTCATATGATAGTTGTTTCTTGGTGTTTTCCCGAGATCAAAGGTGTACTATTTTCATTAAGGACAGATTACAACCATCTAGCACTAAATTAAAAAGGAAACCCAAACATGGGGGTAAGAAAGTGAAACAACAATTACACAAACAATTAAAAAGAAAACAGAAACCGTGCATGAGTCAATGACTAAAGGGACAAAGAAAGAATCCCCTGAATTGATATTGTAGCCACCGAGGTCCAATTAGATATTGTTGTAGATGGAAGTATGTAAGCCCGAGTTGTAGAATTGCTGAGATGAAATTAGGTATGATACTTGCAATCCAAGAAACCACCATGTATCTAAAGAGTTCCAAAATCCAGTCTGATAAGAACTAACAACAAGAAAAACCATCCACAGTCCTAAAAAATTAGCAGAAGGATCAACAACTAAAGGAGCGCAAATGTACAATTGGAGCCGAAAACCTCTCTAGGAAAAAAAACCTAACTTAACCAAACCGCCGTTGTCACCTCTTTTTTGCCTCCGCCGGTGACAGCCTTGGCTCCGGCCTCGGAAGTTGCCGACGACGGTCCTTCTCTTCTCCCTCACCTACATCTGTATTGTCCTTTCTTTGATTTCAGACTATGTTCTCTCCCGTCTCTCTTCCCTCTTCACCGTCTCAGGCCACAGTCTCGTCGAAGGTGTTGATGTCATCATCCTCGTCGGAGCAGCGCAGTGACAGTTCCTTGTCTGGTCGTCCTACAGATCCGGTGTGGGAGGGGTTTGTGTTCTCCCATGGGTGTTCGTTCGTCCCGGAGTTGTGGGACGCCGGTGGCTCTTGTCTTCTCCGTCTGGTGTGCTCAAGTCGTTTTAGATCTGAATAATAGGTTCCTTGTTCGCTTTATGGCCGGAGCTCGGCTTGTTCTGCGGCCGGAGCTCGGCTGGTTCTGTGGCCGGAGCAAGGCATGTCTCCTTCTGCTCGGGTTTTGGCTCAGATCGGTTCAGTTGCTCGGGACAAGGACCAGGAAGGGCTTTGGGCTGGTTTGTTTTTTGGTCGGACCGGGTCAGTGCTCAGGTATTGGGCCGAACTGGTTCGGTGGTCGGGTCTTGGACCAGGCAGCGTCATATTTTGATCCGGTTCAGGTTTTGGGCCGGGTCAATTTGGGCCCTGGTTGGTTTAGGTTTAGACTGGGCCTTGTTGGCTACTTCTTCTTCCTCTCTGTTGCTTCTCGGTTCGTCCGGCTGTCATTTCTGCTTCTTAGGACCTTAGTTTGGGGGAGTCCAAGATTTGGATTTGGGCTCTCTCCAGGTTTGACTTCACTCGTGCTAAGTATTATTACAGGCTTTTTCCTTCGGGTCCTCGTTAGGTGTTGGCCGACGAGGGGTTATAGTTTTCGATATCGGAATGCTCAGCTCGAGTTTCAGTCTCGGATCCCCAGTTCATGGAGAGTTTAGTCTACGGTCGTTGTTGTGGTGGTGGAAGCAGGGTTGTTGTGTTTTTCCGAACCCTTTCGTGATGCTTCTCAAGCGGCTTGATTCATATTTCCCGTGGGAAGAGTTTCTTGATCGTTTCGATCTTTGATTTGTTGTGAATATGGACTCGTCCCTCGTCGTCGCGGAGGGTTGGAAGCTCAGTGGTGGCGTTCCGCTTCTCTACACGCTTTAGTGTCAGATTTGTCAGGGTCTAGGTTGGCTCGTGCTCGGTATAACTACAGGCCTTCTCCTTCGGGTCCTCGCTTGGTGTTGGCCGGCTAGGGGTTACTGGTCTCGGTTCCAGCACGCTCAGCTCGAGTCAAGTCTCGGTTCCCCAGAAGTATGGACTTGTTGCTGCCTGCTTGTTGGAGTGTATTGGTCGGAAGCTCGGTCGTGACGTTGTGCTTCTTTTTTTCTTTGGTGCCAGCTAGATTTATCTGGGTTTGGGTTGGTTTCTACTTGGTATAACTACAGCCCTTTCCCCTAGGTTCTCGTCTGGTGTTGGTCGGCGAGGGGTTACCGGTCACGGTTTCGGACTGCTCAGCTCGAAACAAGCCTCAGATCCCGGAAGTGATGTCTTGTCGCTGCCTATTTGGAAGTTTGTGCTCGTTCTCGGTAGAAATATCAGTCCTCTCCCTTTGGGGCTTTTCTCGGTGTAGGTCGGAAATGGTTTCAGATGACTTATTTCAAGTTCCACCGTCTACTTTTGAGCTGATCTTGGACGTTGTTGGCAACTTGGTTTTTCTTTGGACCTGCTGCAACCTGGGTCGTCATTTTCTTATCTCTTCATGGTTGGAAAATCTAGGTACTAAGACCTTATTTTTGGTTATGAGCTTCATGGTTTGAAAATTAGGCTATTAGACCTCTGTTTCGCTTGGTTTTAGACCTCTTTTTTTTACTTGTTTTGCGCTTCATGGTTGTAACATCTGGTTAGTTAGATCTTCACTATCTTCACGCTCCCATGTTGGGAAGCCGAGGTTCCTTTTATAGGAATGCTCTTACGTGTATTTAGAATCTTCTCGTGGTGGGATTGTCTTGAGGTTGAGCTGTCATGCCAACGCTTGTTTCACTCATTGGTCTGTAGCTAAACCATCCTCTTATACTCCTTTTCATCCTCTCAAGAGGCTTAATTTAAATTTGCATTCGCTGATAAAAAAAAAAAACTAAAGGAACACTCTGAGCACACTCTCAGCACCTAAAACAGATTCCCTACCCACACTCCAAACTAAGGGGAAGACAGCACCACCAGACCCTCAAACAGCATAGAGGAAAGAAGCATACAAACAATACCAGAAGAAAACAACCAGAACAAAAGGTACAGTAACAAATCTCATAAGAACAACTCAACACCTAACACCTAGGTCCTCACTCAACCCCTCAACCACCACCACCCCGCCCAAACCCCACCTCAGTGCCCACAACAAACCAATGTACACAACCAACCAGATCCAAGATCAAAACACTAGCAAAGGCTAGTCCTCGAAAGAGTTGCTTGTTTAACAAGAAAGTTTCAATGCTCCTAGTTGGACACCATAATTCTCTGAAGCCTCCATCGCAGTCTCTAAAGTCGCATCACACGTTGTCTCTAAAGCTGCCTCTGAAGCCGCCGCCACTGTCACTAAAGCCGCCGCTGGCCACCCTTCTCCCTGGCCTCCACAACCGCACTCTCCTCGACCCCTCTCTCGATTCTGGATCTCGCTAATCGAGTGGGTCTTTTTATTTTATCTAATTTCTTCTTTACAGGGTCAAAAACTAGTACGTAGAGACTCATAGACTTGTGTTTTAGGAACTGGCCTTAGGAGGGGTCCTTTGGAAGAGCTCTACCTCCCGAAGAAGTGGAGGATAGCAGGTTCCGTCGTACTCTATTATGCATGCATCGTCTAGGCAAGACCTCGAGCATCCGTAGTCAACTTCGTCTAGTTTTAGTGTGTCGCCTTTATGGCATCCCTTCAAATATCGTCTGTGACGGTTCTAGTGAAAAAAGTTTCAGTGAGCCATTGCTCTTTCTGTCTGGCCTTAGTGGCTCGGGAGCATATTCCCTAGCATACATCAATGTTTTGATATAAACATTTATAAAATTGCAATTTTCGCTCAAAAATAAAATATTCGCTCTAATTCAAGGTAGAAGTTGGAGAAGGAATATCATTATTTTACATGGACTTTATCATTCCTCGGGATTTAATAGATTTTTTTTTTAAACGAGTAGAGATGTATTGCATTACTGTAGAACAGCAACTTTAGAGGGTAGGACATAACTGTCCAGGATTCCAGATATTTGTCTCGATCGACCGTAGTCCATCAGGCGCTCATGGATCCATAAAAATAGTCTGCTTTGAATCGCAGATCCGAACTTAGGAGTTCCTCTTAACGACATTTCAAAAAAACTAATACTCAAAGTCCTAACCCTATTTATCCAACAATTTATTCGACCTAAAACAGGATAAAAGATTAGCACATGAACGAAATAATAAACTACCCAATCTGCGATGCCAGTTCTTCTGGGCCCCGTGCCATTAGAGCATTCTGGTTTCGTCAATTCTTCGTCTTGAGTCTCCCGGATCTTTAGAACTAGTGCGGAGGACGGGATCATCGATTCGACCCGCAACGTTTTGTTCGGGGTCGAGAGTCCCGACTTCGGGTGCCGTGGAGGCAGGTCCCAACCTATCGTCCCTCCTCCCGGATCCCAGATCCATCGAGGGAGTGGAACCATGTTGGCTAGGGTTTGCCCCTTTGATGGATATTCCCTGAACTGGTCGGCGAGGGATAGCCCTGGGGCGGTAGCCGCTGCAGATGGGAGATGGCGCACGGAGCACGGACCCCGGTGGACAGCGACAAGAGGGCCACGGTGGCAATTGGCATGAACTCGGGACCAATCCGGCGACGCAAGATCGGTAGCACGAGACAAGGAGGAGGTCGTGAGACGGTGTGAACGGGCGGTGGCGACCTGCGAAGGTGGTCGACGGCGAAAAAGGATGAAAAAAAAGTGCTATAAAAGAAAATCCTAGCAAAGATACTGTTGAACCCATCCATGGGTAAACCCGTCAAGGGTAGCCGAGAGCTTTGAATCAAGAGCTTTAATGGTGGAGAAAATGGGGGGAGAGGATGAGGTTGGGGATTTAATAGATATACTCCCTTTTCCAATGGAACATAAATACATATACCAAGAATTTTTGGTGAGTGAACTAAGCATTAATAAGATCAATGTAATACATTTTTTATAGTATTAGATTCTTCTGAACCAAATTATTGGCCACATGCTCTCGCGAAAAGCCATAAAGCCAAACCTTACCATTGCCCATGTCCCCGTCGGCATCGGCATGGCTCTGGCCATGACTTTGTCCGGCGGTGGCTACTACCGTTCTTCCTCCCCTCTTCCACTTCTATTTCTCCTTCCTCCCCTCCTCCATTTCTATTTCTCCTTTCCGGGCGACTTTTTCTTCCTTCCCTTTTTTGATTTTAATTTGTCGCATTTTGGGTCGATTTTCTCCGGTCGTCCCAAACCTCTGGCGCATTCGGTGTGGTTCCTCACTGGGAGCTGCTTCTCGACCTTTTAGGTTGTAGATCGGGGGGAGCTTCACCAGGTATGCTTCTTCGTTGGGTTTTCGCGCCTCTACAGGACAGGCCCTCCAACTCCGACTCCTCCGTTCATCGATCGTCTCGCTTAGGCTATTGGTATTGGCCTTTGGTCGGAGTTGTCACTTTCTCCAGACGTGACAGCTTCTGGAGGGGGTCCTTATCGTTGACGAACTGTTGGGGTGGGAGTGCTTTTGAGCGGCTGAGGGCTAGCTTCCTCCTCTAGCTCATCCTCCTCCAGCGGTCGGCGCTCTCCTCAGTTCTACATTTTTCCAGCCTGCTCTTCACAGCTCCATCCTTGGCTTTGTATACATATCTACATATTTACACTTGTGGAGGGCCTACAACTCTGATTGTTCAGTGTTGGCCGCTTAGTTGTCTCCCCTGTTTTGATCTGTTTTGTTGATGTTGGACTAGATCGTCCTGTACTTGTTCAAGGTGGGGTCTTTGGTACGGCCTTTCAAGTCTATTCCTTTTTCGTTCTCTTAATAACTTTCCTCTTATCCTTTACTAAATTTAGTCTGATTTCATGGTTTCCTCGTCATTTATTGGTGTGGGGCTTGTCGGTTGTGGTGTTGGCCCCCAACGGGTGGTTTAGGTCTTTGACCTTTATTGAAATCGTCTGGATTTAGTTTTTAGGGTTTTAGTGTTTCGGTGACTTTTTGTACACCAGATTATCTCTGTTGTTTGCAGTGTTGACTATCAGCGTGTCGGTGTCTATCTTACTCTCTGAGTAGATGGCCTTGATGAGATAGATCGCTTATTACTTGTTCGGTTAAAGACTATATTTTGCTGTCTGGAGGTTTATTTGGGCTTCAAGTTTGTAAAATCCGGGTATTGCAGACCTTAGTTTTTTTGTTGGAGCTTCAAGTTTGTTAAACCTAGGTTATTAGAACTGAAGTGTTTTATTAAGCCTCCTGGTAGTCTGTTTTAGGGTTCAATTGTTGTTCGGTTCCTTAAGCTCTTGTTGGCTTTTTTTGTACTTTATGTTAGTTAAAGGCAAAATCTGGGTTTGTAGACTTGTGTTGTACCCACTTATTGAATTTTTGTTCTGGTTGAGGTGCCTGTCAGGCATACTCATGGTTGTAACTTGATGAATTTTCCGTAGGGCTTGTTTTCCTTTTGAAAACTTGGTCTTTTATAAAAAAGATTGCTGATAAAAAAAACCTAAGTTGTTGTGAAATATCTAAATGATAGTAATACTTTTGACTACTCCGTGACTCATAAGCAAGGATCACATGATTTTATCTTTCCTTGTTAGATCCCAGAAACTTATCAAAGATTTAACAGTACAATAAATAAGACTCATGAGTATTGGATATAAAAAGAACACAAAGCATATAAGATGAAAGAAGAACATTTTGTAGAAACTCTCTCTCTCGGTACCCCCATTTTTTTATTTATTGAACCACACCATACAACATATATAAAGCTCTTTATATAGGCAAGCTTCCTCCGCCAATGAAGCTTACCAGGTAAGGAAATGGGTGGTGCCACCACGATATTATAACGCTCCCCCTGGCCAACACCGTAAATAAATAACAATAGGACGTTGATGTGCTTTGTGATGCCTCATTAAAAACTTCCTCAGGAAAACCCGATGGGAAAAAATCTATGAGGAAAAGAGTGCAACGCACAAATGTACTTTGAAGTTTTTTTTTAGATCAGCAAATTTTCATTGAATAAAACCTTTTTAAAGGTTAAAAAGGAGTACAAACATGTCTTTTAAATACTGAACATGCCCAAAAACCACACCAAAAAAGATCAAGAAAGCAACAAACAACCGGGTAGAAATTTGCCACACCCAAGCAAAGAAAGAAGCTGATAGCAACAGGGCAACCAGAGTAGGGAAAAGAATCACCCTACAAGGCCAGAAGAGACCCCCCTTTGGTATTGAAATTCGAATCTTCAGAGTCAAAACCACTTCAGTATAATCTTGCAGCTAAGATAGTCCCACAATTTTGAAAATTCCACCCAAGGCAGAGGATCCTTAGAAGTGAAGAGAAAGCACCTTAACATATCATAGAACAGATTTTTAAAATTCAGGCTTGAGTAGTTAAATTGAGCCAAAAATGAGACAAGATCATTGCAGCAGATTGCAGCAGTAATAAGAAGCCATCATAGGTGATAAAAGGCAGGCCTGAGATAAGAAGAGAGCTGAGGAGCAGCAGCAGATCTCCAAGCCAGTACCTGCAAAAGAGAAAGGGAAAAACACTCACCTAAAAATTGATCTACCCACACACTGAAGAAACAAGAGAAGGAGCCCACACACAAGAAGACACAGCCAAAAACCCCCAGATATCCTCACAGCTCACCTCTCCCCAACAAACCACCCCAAAACCACCCAAAATCCCCCCCAGCAGAACCAGTAAGGCAAATTAAGGCCCATCAGGGTGCAGATGAGATGAAATCTTCCAATCCAGACACAATTTTGGAGCAATAGACCAGTTAGAAGAGGAGAAATATTTCTTGGTCTTGTGAAAGCGGGACCATTCCCAAGAATAAGAGTGTTGTTGTATTTTTTGAAATATATCTTCAGCAGTTGAAGCCTCATTTTTGAACACTTTGGCATTTCTTGCAAGCCAAATCTGCCAAACTATGAGCTGAAATAAACTGATCCAGGATTTTCTATATTTCTTGGAGTTGCTTTGAAGTTGTGCTTGATGTTGCCTCGTTAAAAACCTTTCCAAGAAAACCTTGTGGGACAAAACTTGGATAACGGAAAAAGAGTACAGCGCACAAAACTTGTGTCCCCCTGACTTCAGACATGTTACTTTGGTTGTTCGGTTGAGTCCACACATCCTTATCTTGAACATTAACTTCTTAATAACTGGATGTCAGGAAAGTCATACCGAGAAGAGTGTTTCTTCCATTTACTCACTTCTGGTGAGTTGGACGTGCATAACAACTGCGTATAAATATTGCCTCATTAAAAACCTTTCAAGGAAAATCTCGTGGGACAAAATCTGAATAAGGGAAAAAGAGTGCAGCGCAAGGAAACATACTCCCTCTGACTGTCGCTCCCCCTGAAGACCGACTAAGTAATCTCGGTTTCTTGCGAAGTCGACTCATATTATCTTGTACAACGATTTTCCCAAAAACTGATGTTGCCCAAATTTCAGTGAATCAAACCTGCAGGATTTTCACTACGTGATTCTGATAGACGTCAATCTCATGACTCTTCTGGAGATCATGACAAAAGGATTTCAGAGCAGCTAATGGTTGCAACCAAAACACTAAACATTGAAAACTGTCTTTTCAAACTATAACCGTCCCAGGACATGCTTTGCATGTCTGCTTCTTTCTCAAAACCAATCAATAGTTTCGGAGCTCGAAAGTGGCTAGCACATTTACTGTGAATTTTATATCAGGCCGTGTACATTATAACGTCAATCTCAAATGACATTAGTCAACACCACGTGGTTCAATGTCAAAATCATCTACCATTTCAATCATGCTAATAGTAATGCCCTCATCAATGGAAACCGATTTTTGATTCCATGATTCCTTTTATATGTGAGTAATTCATATGAATTAACTCATTTCTTTTCTCTTGCAACTCTTCAGGAGTATTAGAGCCTTTCGGCACTTCCAGGTCGATTAGTTCTTCCGGAACCGCCTCTGGTGGTTCTTCTGGAACCGCCTCTGGTGGTTCTTCTGGAACCGCCTCTGGTGGTTCTTCTAGTTACACCTCTAGTAGTTCTTCTGGAACTAACGCTTTTGTTGGGACTGATATTCTTATCAAGTTCGAGAATTATGCTCATTCATGATCTGCCTGATTCTTTCTTTCTTGGAATCAACATTCTTTGATCCAAGTAGCCTCTCACACTTCTAGCATGTACAATAGGAGTCATTCCACGCTTTCACAAAGCTTTTAAATCTTTGCAAGTATCTTAGTATGACCTGATTATCTTTATAAACGCGTCTAGCATTTGGTCTGCAACATTTTTTTTCAAATGTGCAAGCTTATATACTTCAGGTACATATGATGAGACAAAAATAATTTTCCAATAACATTTCATGTCTTACTGTAGGAAGCCTTTTCCCTTCACTTCAAGGTGAAGGATATTGTCTCATCAAAATGAAACTAACAGGCCATGCTATAAATATCTTGTCCTTCAGGGACTTAAGATACCAACATTGTCAAGGCGATCAAATTTATAAAGCGTGCCAACAAATTAGCAAATGCAAAGTTACACGATAAGACCATCTACTGGATGCGTCTCTTATTAAGTAAGTATGGACATATATATCCTCATGAATTCTCTACAAGAGTAATTGAAATTCCATACTAAAATTTTCTTTATATGGTTGGATCATAAACTATATCATGTGAGAAGCAGTACGAAATATTTTATAGAACATTGGAACCTTCTAGTTCTTTAATGAATGTCCACATTAATTCTCAATGATCCTATGTATCATCGTCGATCCCAAATGATCATGACGAATACGTCGACATATAAAACATTTTTATTATTGAACTTCTGGTTCAATATAGCGTAGGATTAACTGTTCTCATAGTTATACATTAAAACTCATGTATCAGAGCATTTAACTTTTTAGTACTTGCTTTTCACTTTAATCATTTCAGGCGATACTTGAGAAACACATTCTCATTTTTGGTCTCAACTTGACATGTATCAAAGGGCATGTCGTTAACATTGAGTAGATTCTTCTGGATCTATTTTCATATAGAGCATTATGAATGCTTACCTTCGTTGTAATTCTCAACGACATACTAGCTCTTCAAGAGCACTTAATTACATTAGTGACACCCAAAATACTGTTAACTTTTACCTAAATCAAGGTTAAATATGAAAATTGTTTCTCATTCTTTAGGACAGTATTGTGCAGTGATACACATATCATTTTCATTTTCACATATAAATTGATCGCTTCAGGGATCAGTATATAATCAGCGAAATGAAACATAGTCATTTAGACTACATCATCATCTATAAATGCATCTGAGACAAGAAATTATTTAGATCTTCGAGATCTAAGTTTTCAATCATATATTGTCTCTTATCGCCTTTTCATTTCTTTTAGTTGATGTTTTATATAAATACATCAAACAATTTTGGTCCTACGACGTGTAGTTGACCAATGATCTTTCTCATGTCACATATAATATAGATTTTTACCACTTTTGGGAGTTCAACTCTATAAGCAACTTTCTTTGTGTCTTTCGTATTTGCCCCACTTCGGGTGGGATTTCGAGATCATAAGTTATAATGCATGCGAGCCTGATCAAGGTCTCAATATGGCCCTAGTCTAGAATTACCATCATGATTTATCACATTCACTTCTGGGAATGGTATACTACCAACATGTCGAGTTTGATGTTTTTTCAATAATAAATCATTATTTCGACAATGAGTGTACAGGAAATTAACTTCGAATATATAAATTTGTATTTCCCGACTCATATATAACATATATTTTCATCACTTCTAGGAGTTTAGATTTATATGAACTTCTGGTCATATGATTGCAAGAATGCATCTTGAATTGGAATCTCAAGTTCTGCGAGACTTTAAGTCCGTATGAACTTCTGGTCATACGACATTTAACAATACTGCACATATTAAATCCTCATTAAACGAATGGTTAAATAAATTTATCACAAGTTGTATGAAACTTTAAGTCTGTATGAACTTCTAGTCATACGACATTTACCAATGTTGCACATATCAATCTCACTTAAACGACTTGTTCAATGAACATATCATTAATGATGTTGGAACTTCGGGTCCATAATATCACGACATTTGTAAACTTCGGGTTACAAATATACAACATTTGAGTAATCTCAATTAGATATATATAACCACACAATGAGCGTACTCATGGGGTAAACATATTAAACGCATAAATTAAATATATGTATAACCGCACAACGAGCGAACTTGCGGGGTATAAAAAATTAAGTATATATATAACTACACAACGAGCGAACTCGTGAGGTAACCATAAAAATGCATAGATTATAAAATGTATAACTGCACAATGAGCAAGCTCGTGGGGTAGACAGAATAAAATACGTATTGCATATAAAATTTTAGCCTTCAGGCCCTAGACACAAGTAACAAGCTTCGGGCCTGTCGTTTCGTTTTGCGACCTTAATACATGTTACAGATTTCATGCATGTAGTCTGTATTATACTTTTGAGTACATTTTACAGGCTTCAGGTCTGTGATTTGTCAATCGGTCATAAATACAAGTATCATGCTTCAGGCTTGTGATTTATCGTTTGACCGTATAGATAAGCTTCAGGATTCAGGCCTGTGATTTATCATGTGGCTGTAAAAGGCAAATATCAAGCCCCAGGCTTGTAAAATATTATTTGGCAATACAATCAAATATCATGCCTCGACCATGTGATTTTTCATTTGGCCGTTCAGGCACATATCAAACTTCGGTTTGCGGTTTTTCATTTTGCCATTAAGGCACATATCAAGCATCGGCCTGTGATTTTTCATTTTCCCGTTCTGGCACGTATCAAGTTTCGGCCATCGATTTATTTATTTATTTATTTGACCTTTAAGGCACATATCAAGCCTTGGCTTACGGTTTTTCATTTGGAGCTTCTGCTCTCAAATGATTTGGTTTCAGTAAATACCGTTTCACAAATAACGTTAGTAAAATAAATCAATATCGACAAAACTTAATACGTAACAAGATTTCAATATAACCATATTTTTTTATGTGAAACATCAAAATATTATTTGGCGATCACAGAGCATACTTGTGGGGTATAAAAAGCAGATCCAAATAAGTATGGAACGAACACAAATATATTTTACGAGTATCGTTAATAAATAATATCAACGAATTAAATTTATGATAATATGAAATTTTATACCTGAACGATCGAACAGAGTTGTTCGTGCTGATAACGTATTGTAAAATATCTAAATAATAGTAATACTTTTGATTACTCCGTGCCTCATACGCAAGGATCGCATGATTTTATCTTTCCTTGTTATATCCCATAAACTTATCAAAAATTTAGCAGTACAATTAATAAGACTCATGAGTATTGGATATAAAAAGAACACAAAGATATAAGATGAAAGAAAGAACATTTTTTTAGAAACTAACTCTCTCGGTACCCCATTTTTTTATTTATTGAACCACACCATACAACATATGTATAAAGCTCTTTATATAGACAAGCTTCCAAAAAAGAGTTAAGGTAAAAACACCGTCCAAGTTTACAAATGGAAAAATGTCACTCCTTGTCATTGACAATCGAAAACAGCAATTCTGTACCCTTAAAATTTCTAATTTGACTTACAAGGCCCACAGCAATTAAGATATCCTCGTAAAAGAGACTAGACTTTCGACTATAGCTGCTATAAACTCTCATCTTTTAAATTTATTACAAAAGTAGAAAAGAGAAAAGAGAAGAGTAAAAAGTCGTAGTGTGAAGGTTCTTGTGGCTAATATTTGTAATTATGGACCAATTACTGCTAATTAAACCTGTGCTTTTTGCGTTATCATCTTGTTTTGTCTACACATTGACCACTGATACAGCCGTTGAGAACAGCCCATCTTCTACTACCTGGGCCTGGCTTGATTTCAGTTTCATTTTAATTCAAATGCCCATTGAGATTCCTCTGATTTCCCACTATATATAACCCCATAAGCTCTTTCATGTTCACCATTGTAGCTTCTCTTCGTTCAACCTCTCAAACACTAGCTATACTATGGCCAAATCAGCTACCTCTCTTCACATCCTGTTTCTTCTCGTGCTTCTCTGCTTCAACACTGGTATGTATGTGAGTTCTTGCATTACCCATTTCTTATACCGAATCGATTTGAACCTTGCTCTTGCTCTTGTTGTTGCAGATGGGACTGTGAAGATGGTAAAGGGACAAGTAGGTTGAATTTTGTTTCTGATTGTTTTGATTGGCGACGCATTTTGACGATGATCAATGTGTTGCCGATGCAGAGCAAGACATGGTGCGTAGCAAAGCCATCGTCGAGCGATGAAGAACTGAGTGCCAACATACAGTATGCTTGTGAACAAGTGGGAGATGGGTGCAAAGTGATAGATGCCAATGGGGCTTGCTTCTACCCAAGCACTCTCATCAACCACGCCTCTGTCGCCATGAATCTCTACTACCAGACCTTCCAGAGAAACCAGTGGAACTGTGACTTCAAGGGCTCTGGTCTCATCACCCTCACCAACCCCAGTAAGCCTTTTTGCTCTAATATGCAATTCCTTGCCATTCTTCTAATGGACTTCACTGATATCACAAGTGTTTTATGATGCAGGCTATGGGAGTTGCGCTTATGCTTGAGTTGAGGCTTCTCCAGGATTGATTTCAAGGTCTTTGTTAGTTTAACTTAATCAGAGTCTATAATAACCTCATTGGTCTTGTCCTTTTACATTTACATGTATAATCAACTAGTGAGTGGTTGAGTTTCATCAACTCTTCTATTCTATCAACTCTGTCTTAATGATTTTCAGTGGAATGCTTCAAGCCTAAACGGAAAGGAAATGGTTTTCTTGGAAAACAAACATGATTCAGTTTCCATTTCTCTGTGCTAAACTAATATTCTTATGAAACAACTATTTGTTAATCACATTTTTCTACATAAGAGTCGTCAAAATATATATGGTACACAAAAAAAAAATTAGTGTCCTTCCATTGATATGTTAAGGATGGGTCATTCTTGTTCACCTTTCTTCTCTGTGGCATGATTTACCCAAAAGGGTCTCTAATGTTTTCTCGGGCCCTTGGCCTCTGATAGCCTGCCACTTGGCATTTACTGTATGTCCATATACAGACCGGTTGCCCTGCACAATACCACAATGTTACAGATATCTAACTTGAATCCAAAAAAGATCATATTCAAAATGTTATAAATCATACCTATCGTAGGACAATGAGGCATCGCCTATTGTCCCCACAACCTTGTTTCGTACCTTGCGCACATAAACCTACAAACAGTTGATTCAGCCAAGGTGAGAACATGGTTGAAGAAAATACCATGGAAATAAAAAGATGGTACGCACTTGGACTTCATCAATGTGCCCAACGTTTGGGTCCCGGTTTCGGTGAATTACAATTGCATTGTCACATTTGTTAATGAAGTGTGCACTCCCACTAATATCATACAGATTAGGAGGAGCCCCTGTCCAATTATGTAACTGTTTAGGATGTGCCACAAACCAAACATGACAGGCGTGATTTTGAGCAAATCTCTTCACCTTTGTAAGCATCAGACTCACGTACTCCGTTTCAGTTCTGTTCCATTGTTAAACTCTAGATGTGCTTAGAATAAATAAATAAAAATAGGAATTTCAGGAATGCCAAAGTGTGCTCTTACTAAAAACAGGGTTAATTGCAGATAGTTAGTGTACTTTTATACGTCATCTGCACATAATTATCCCCAACTGTAAAGCCCAACTGTAAAGCGTTAATTACAACTACTTACACTTTCAAAAATTTGCAGATAGCTCCAAAAGATGACGAAAATGCCCCTGACCATAATCTCACAAAAGACTTCATATAACTACCAAAAACAATTTGATTAGGTGCAAAAAATGGTTGAGCAGGTGAAAAAAACTCCTTAAAATATAAAAGTATTTTATTTTATTTTTATGCGATTATGGTCAAGGGCATTTTCATCATATCTTTTAGCAGAAAAAGCTACTTCCACTTTTTGAAATTTTAGGTAATTGTAAATAACGTTTTAAAGTTGTGGACAGTTATGTGCCAAAGAAGAATACAATTAACCATTAAAAATATCATTTGTCAAAACTATGTTTCTCAATGTTAAATCCGATTTTTGGACTGAATGTTATTTTAAACCATATACTTTCTTGTTAACTTACTGGCTTGTAGTACGCTGATGATCAAGCTCATTGTATGGATCTATGACTAGTCCACGCACCCCGTGTCTTAAAACGGCAGCTTTTGCAAGATCAAGAACCCATTGTATACTTGGGAGGCTATCATCTTCACACCTAATGAGAGAAAATGTATCACTCAACCATTGCTTTCCCTCTTCCAATTCCTCAACACTAATCCTTTGAAAAAGCTCTCCATATCTAGCATACACAATAGATATTCAGAGAGTCAGGTAAAGTTAAGGGGTAAGTCTGATCAAACAGCACAAATAAATATTTATATATGGGTATCTATAACCTCTTTATATTTCGAAGCTTCTACAACTATCGTAGCGAGCATAGCAACAACCACTTGATTTACATAATAAAATGATATGACATAAAATAGAATTAATCGTAGCATACCCACTTCTATAAGTTAACAGCTAAACATTAAAGGCTTAATCCCAAACTGTCAATGTCCTTTACCAAGAATTTAGTACTTGGAGCTTTGCACAAGTGAATAACTCCTGATGAACGGTTTATATTCTAGCATTTACTGACCTCAAGTGTGACAAGTTTTCCATTTTCTGATGAGAACTTGGTTTTTAGAACTGATACGATAGTGAAGCAACCAAGTCAAGTTCTCAAGTAACTATATGCAATTACCTTTCATCAAAAAAGGGTTTCTTTACATGTTTCTCCAAAAGCTTCCTAGCATGGTCACGAACCTATTGGCAAAAAAAAAATCACATGAATAAACTTCAGTAGATAGTGCAGCACATGAACACACCTATCAAGATTCAGCCAAAAAAATATTGTAAATGACATTCAGATTCAAACATCAATGAGACCTCATATTGAAGCAGAAAAATGGCATATCCACACTCAGTTACATGCAATTAAAACAGGCTGCATGGTTTAAAGCTTTTATCCATGTATACATCGAGCCAATTTAAATGTATATTAGTTTTAATAATTTCCTGTAAATTTTAAAGAAAACTCACATGTCAATGAGTAGTTCCCTGATAAGCACTATTCCCACCACATTGAGAGAATAGCAAGAGTCTAAAATCAGAACACTAATTTCAACTTAAATTGATCATGGACCAACTCACCAGGTTCTCCATTGAGCAAAGTGCAAATTTCCAACCAACACTTTCATTGAGATTGCACAATAGTGCATCAATCCACTCACTCTTGCCTGAATTGGGAACCCCAGTAACTATAGTCAATTCTCCTGGCACAACCTGATAAGTAATAAGACTGTCGAGTATTAGAGCATGAACAACAGTGCTGCTTCTGTCTCACTTTTTAACTAAAAATGCATCAACTTTTTGACTGAAGGAATGTGACTCAACAACGAACTGAGAAAAACAAGGTATTAGAGGAAGCCTTAACACACAAAAACAATAAAGGTAACAAAAATTGTAAGCCACTCTTCTAAAATACCAAACTAAAATTTAAGTCACAATGGTTCTAACTCACGTTGTACAATGTATTTAGAGCCTTCCATCCAGTTGAGATCCCATATTCACAACCATGTGCCCGATGATAATACGCATCAATCTCATCGAAGTAATCTTTGAAGTTAAACAGTCCACGAATAGGATATAATTCAGCATTATCAATAACTTTCTTCAGTGCATCAGCTCCTAAGAACTTGAGAACCTGAGGGTACAGTAACTGATAGTCAGAATTTATGCAATAATCTCTGTTCAAAGTGATTATGTCATTGACTGCAATAGAACTTCAAAAATAATTAATGAATGGCTATAGAGGACTGGGCAATGGGACAATTATGCTCTGGGAAAACTGATCATGTTTTGAACCCTCAAACAAATATGAAGAATTGTATACATATGGTACACCACACATGTGCTACAAGACGGCAGTGCGATTAAATTAAATAATAAAACAGTTTTTTTACATGCGGATATAGCAAAGCAGTTGCCCATGTATCATAATCTAGAAATTCAAATTTATATATCATATGTGCTTGTGTCATTAAAGATATGCAATGTACTGCGTATGTCAATAGCAAACCTCGTTCGCATCCTTGAGATGCTCAACTTCATTTTTCTTGGGCCAATGTACTCTCCAGCACCTATTACCAGCTCAAGAAACAGAGATTTCTCTTAGCATACTCATACAGAGAATACAATAAAGAGAATGGCAGGAAACAGTATTGTGAGGATACAACAACATCAACATGTATACCTTTCTCTCCCTACACGGCGAGCAATTTCTTCAGCTAAGGCTTCACCGGGGGGATCTCCATCAGTGGCAAGTATTATGCGAGATGCCTATCAAATATTTTCGCCAAAATGAAGAGAGAATAAAAACTCACTTCTTATAGATTCTTCCAGTTCAATACAGCAAACCTATTTCTAAGGTTAATTACCTTTAGTACCCCTTATTGGTAACACTCCTTTAGTACCCTGATGTATTGGTAACGCTTTGGACAAAATTTTGGTCAAGTTTATGCCATTTTGATGATTTGTGACCAATTCATATGGGGTATTAAATGTTCTGTTATCAATACATAAGGGTATTAAATGATCTGTGACCAATTTATAAAGGGTACTAAATGACAGTTACCAAAACGGAGGGACTGTTATTGAACGCTACAAAACACAGGGATACAAAAGGTATGTTACCAATAGAAATGGGATACAAAAAGTAATTAACCCCTATTTCTACTAACCTTCTGTAGGTACTCTTTGCAGTTCCACAGATACTGATACTTTGTGTCCTAGCTTTACAAAATACACAAAACAACAAGAAATAGAGAAGCATCAGAGCCATATCACTCATATACAAGAGACAATGTACTGAAAAAATATTGGGAGCACAAGCACTCTATTGGAGTTGGTCAGTTACAACCAGCCAGTGATGGATGGAAACTGCATCTTATTTACTACAATCATATATGCCTTGAGTTGGATAATCAAATAACAATAAGGTACTAAACAGGATGAGCATGTCTGTGTACTGAGAGATTCTGTATTGATCTGTAAGATAACCTAGTTACTAATCTTACTAGTGTAAAAACTTTCATGTAGAACATTTTGTCAGTGCAATAGATTACAGTGAGAGAACATATTCATGTTGACACATAAATGATAATTTAAGTATATACACACACAACTACACTCAGATTGACTTAAACATGCATAAATTTGCAGGTATTATAAAATACCACTTACACTTCTTACAACAAGAGTTACAACACCTCAAACTTATTGAAACTTCCCACAAAAACATGTTTGTGAAAAAGATCTAACCACCATTCTGAAGAAAACTTCTGATTGTCAAATAGTTATAGCCAACCAAGTGTAGTACTTGTTGAGAGTGTAGAAAAGACCCTGAGATAGAATGCAGAAGTTTTATCGTTGAGACTTGAGAGTAGATGAGATAAACCTGATTTTCAGGGGGTACTTCTTTAGGGCTTACTGATGGAGGTGCACCATCAGGGACACTCACACAATTATGAATACCAGCTTCAGCCATTGCAAGCTTGTCCATTTCCCCTTCAACCTACAATTAAAAGTTGCAAAATTTAAGTATCAACTGAAATTGGTATTGGAGCAATGTTGGAGCAGCCAAGGAAGGCATACAATGATAATATCCTTTTTCCCGTCTATATCATCCAGTCCGTAGAATATCTTTTCAGTGTCCTTTTCCTGAATAGGGCAGGATAACAGAGAGATGGAAGTCAGCCAAAGATTATAAATTATCTGTGTTCCATGCTATAAGATATCATCAAGAAATTATCAAATGGAGGAGAAATATGAGTAAGATATTACAGCACATAAATCTTGCAGAAGCTGTTTTCTATCAACAAATAAATCAAGGAAGATGATTTATTTTCAGTATTCAACTGACATAAAAGATTACCACTTCCCAGATAAGCACCTCAACCCAGAAGAAAGCCTCAACTCTTAACTCTTGGGTTTCTTAAACTCTAACAATTGCACAGCATCAGATTTCAATGAACTTTATGTATTTCAATTTGCTAGTACAGGACACCGAGTAAGAGATTTGTAGACCATCCCTTCATGGGCTTTCAAGGGGTTTTGATTGAAGATGAGAATCTGATATCCGTTATCTGATTCTTACTATTTGCTGCTATTATTTTGACTGTAATGAAAGATGACTAAGCCAAACTAGAAAAAATAATTAGAAAAGTCTAGTTTTTTTCTTCCTCTCCATTAACTTATAATGAAAAACTCAATTCTTGATTAGGAATCTAATGATATTAGGGGTCCGTGAATCAGTGACTCCTGGGGTTTTCAAGGAAGTTAGTCATCAACATAATGCAGAAACATCATCCCAAAGATCTGATTTTCCGCAACCATAAAACAGAGATTTGATTATTGGTGCCTTTTCGAATCCAGAGTATTACATTTACGGAGGTAGAAGAATAAAATGAAGTAGGGCAAAACCATGAAAGCCATGTGAAAAAAGTACCAGAGTTAGAGAAAACTGCTGAGGATACATAGGGATAAGGGGCTACTTTCAGTATGAGCTTGGGAGTAGAGTGTGAAGGGGAAATGGAAAGATGCAAATGCATTATGCTAGAAGACATGGTCACCACTTCCAGAGAAAACTTAATTTCAAAATTCCCTTTGCATATTACTTATATGATGCATATACCACCTTTACTTATGTATCCACCAAAATCATATTTAGTTTATTGGAAAGAGTGACCTTATATTATTAACAATTTGACACCAACCATTAGAAGTAAATTGTAACACTGCCAACAGAAATTAATGTTCAACCATAAGTTCTACAGACAGACACCCCGCAATATTGCTTAATTCAGATGCTAGATTTCACGATTATGAGTATCAGTCATTACAATTACCTGCCAAAATGTCTTAGGGAGAGTCCTATACTTGCAACCTACAAGCACTCCCTCACGTCGATACGTAAATGCAACGCTAACCTGCCAATACAATATCAGGAGCATTTGGTAAGGAAAAACAATCAATACGGTTAACCTAATACCAATGTTTGCTAGTCCAACTGGTCAAGCCCTTGAACTTGGGTCCATGAGACCATGGTTCAAGTCCCAGCAGCAGTATCTCTGAAGTCTTTTATCTCCAATCTTGATTGGGCCTCTTTGGGCTTCCCCCAACTTATGTTGGTCTTCTTTGACCTCTACCAACTCTTTTTGTTGCGTCAAGTGGCAAAAATAGAGCCCTCTTCTACACAAGGGATGGCCTTGAGCCCAAGTCTTGATACATTTAAATAATTACTGATAAAAACATACAACTAACCTAACATGATGAAACTTCACTATATATACAATGGAACTCAATGATTTTATTACGGATATACAAGATTCAGAGTTTGTCAGTTTTATGAGACACACCTGGCCATCAAGTTTTCGTTTTTGCATAACTTGATTTCGATGTAATGTTTCCTCTGATATCGACCTCGAAGCAAAAAATTCAAGTAGCTGAAACAAAATCAAATAGGATAATATTCCCAATAATCAGGAGTGAAAGTAAAACTTAAGCATTACCGTGATGTTGCTCAAAATTTATTGTACCCCGAAAAGTGACAAAAAATCAAAGAGAGACGTTGAGGATTTTAAACTAAGCAGTCACTGTTTAAGAGAAGATATTATGTTTTGAAATGGATTTTTTAATAGGCAAGCAATGATAAGCTTCATAAACAGCCAACGATTATAGCAAACAGAAAACAAATAAGCATTTCGCAACTAATACGCTTTAATAAAGTCGATTAATTAATATGAAGAGCTTAATCTGCAATCCTATATGATCAAGAATATACACATCAAACCAAAATATGAAACGAACATAAGGGTTTACAGGATTTGATGCAAATGTTGAGCAACCAATAAAAGCAGCAAATAAGCAACCTTTAGAGAAACCAACATTCAGAAATTTGCATAGTTACTGATAAAACCAATTTAAATTTGGAAGCAACAACTTGTAATTGTGTGTAAGAGAATCCGTTCCATGGCATACTCCACGAATATCAGATTCACAATAATGTAGAGAAAGAAATGAGGCATCAGGTAGCACATATAATAGCAAAAGAAACAGAATGAAGAAAAGAGGTGTAGGAAGTACAAGGGAAACCCAACCTCATCATCATCAAGGGGTTCCAGTCCCACACTCTCTTCAGAGATATCTCTTGTAATTTTCTTTCTGGTCATACTGTTCATTTTTGCAGTTGAAGGCTTGCTGTGTGCAGAAGCCTGGCCAATCTTAGGGACTATCAAAAAAATCAAAAAGCCACCAAATCAATTTCTTCAGAGCTTTCCAAATAGTGGGTTTTGAAGTAAAAACGAAGTTCCATAGCAACAAGTGTGCAACGGAAACTAAAACGCAGAACCTCCTAGCCTCAAAATGAAACACAAACATGACAAGAGAACATTGTAAAAACAAATAGAAAAAAGCACCTGGTTTGTGAGAGAGGCCATTAACTCGGAGGCAAAACAGTGGGTGAATTGGGGAGAAGGGTTTTGCGGGGAAGAAGCGCGTGGAGGTGTGGAGGTGAGGAGATGTAGGGGATAGAGGGAGTTTGAGAAAGTGGTTGGAACCCATGAGACGAATGGAGGTGGAGAGCCTAGAAAGATGGAGATGACGGAGGAGGAGCACCATTACTCGGCTGTAACCTAGTCCCTGCCGTCTCCCTCTCGCTGCCTCTGCCTGTGTCCATAGAAGAAGCTCAGTTCAATGACTCAAACCTCTCCAGCTCAAGGAGGGTTTAACAAAAGCACACTGGGCTTTGGGCTTTTGTGCACCTGTAGCTGGGTTTGAATTACATGAACTCAACCAAAACTTGTAGAGCTAATCAAGGGTTGATTACCTTTATCATACCTTATGTATTGCTATCACTCATTTAGTATCCCTTATGTGTTAGTAACGCAATGCACAAAATGTTGATCAAATTTACACTATTTTGATGCTTTGTGATCTATTCATAAGGCATGTTATTGTTTTATTACCAATACATGAGGAGTATTAAATGATATATGACCAATTCATAAGGAGTATTAAAGGTGTGTTACCAAAACATAAAGATTCTTATTGAACGTTATAAAACTTTGGGTTGCTAAAGATGTGTTACCAAGTCAAAAGGGTACAAAAGGTAATTAAGATGTGTTACCAATTCAAAAGGGTACAAAAGGTAATTCAGAGCATGTACAGGAGCGAGATTAAGATTCGGGGTTTATATGTTGATTGTACAAAACAATAAGTCTGACCTTCTTAATTTAAACTAATCTATAAGGGTGAGATTTATTAAAGAGTTTATGGTTTTGAGTGGATGCTAACTGGATGTTAAATTAATATTTTGTAAAGTTTATAAAATTATGATTTAAAACAATAAATACTAAACAAAATTTAAATTAATACAAAAAAAAATAATTAATAATAAATTAAAATAACTAACTGAATTGAAAATTCTAATTTTATTCGTATCCGAATAATACAACCCAAAACATATTGACAAGACAGTTCTTACAGAGAAAAAAAGCTTTCACTCGACGTCTGATTGATAATACGCTTCAAACTGATCTCATATGTGCTCAACAAGGTCCTCTTGGAGTTTCTAGTGAGTTATATTATTTGTCACCTCGATTTAAGCGGTCAAGCGTTGTTGGTAAGACAAGGGCCATCCTTGATACCATCGTTCAGGTGGTGTCCAACTAATATTTTCGAAGGGACGTCGTAATACAAGTCTTCATCTCCTGCTTCGTAACGGTCGCGTTCATCCTCTACAATCATGTTGTGTAGAATGATACAAGTGTGCATGATATCAACCAAAGTCTTCCTGCTCCAAACACGAGCCGGTTGCGAAATTATGTGCCACCGTGCTTTGAGGACTCCAAAAGCCCGTTCAATATCTTTCCGACAACCTTCTTGGACTTTAGCAAACAATTTGTGTTTGCGTGTAGTGACTGACTCCATGTTGGATAAATACCGTCAACCAAATAATAAGGTTGGTTGTATCGATTCCCATTGATCTAGTACTCCATGGCATAGTCACGACCGACAAGAGCATCGTCGAGTAAGTGGTCAGCGTTGAGGACATTCCACAAATCATAAATAATGTGCATTGTTATTCCACAACTCGCCCATATCAAACCTTTTTACCTCTGAATCACTAATAAGAGGTCACAGTTAATTTTGTCAAATTTATATACCATTTATTGTTTTAATAAATTCAGTAAAATATCCAGTCAACATCCACTCACAATTCAGTCCCCTACCTGGTTCTCATCATTATAAAATACAGTTAAATTCAGGGGCTGGAAACCGTTATTTTATATTGTTAGCAAACGGTTTGCTTATACGATTCTTTCCACTATACATGCTCTTATAATAAATAATAACTACAGTAATCAAATTTCAAGGGCCTTTTTGCAATAAAAAGATATGAAGTTTATCATTGTCACCCACAAATGCAATAGGTAGGAAGTGTTCGTGTGCGTATGATAGTCAATTTGGAGTAGTCTACGAGATTGTAGATTGGGGATCAATGAATATTCACCAACCATCTACAAGAACGAGTACCTACAGGTTATTTTTTTATAAGCCTATTGTATGGGTTCGATTAGAAAACAAACGTGATTAGGTTCAATTAACCAGACTGTAATCACCCTTATTCATTTATATAATAATCTAAGATGATTTAGTTTTAGGGCAAAACAAAATTATAAACCCAGAATATGTTTTTGGGAGGCCTTAGGCTACCAGTAGTCTTACCAAGTGGAAGGACTGGGTCTGATTCAAGAGTAAAACAATCCAAGATAACTGATAAAATATAGAGAAATTCACAATAAAATACAGTTAAATCCAGGGGCTGAAAACCGTTATTTTACATTGTTAGCAAACGGTTTACTTATACGATTCTTTCCACTATACATGCTCTTATAATAAATAATAACTACAGTAATCAAATTTATTTCAAGGGCCTTTTTGCAATAAAAAGATATGAAGTTTACAATTGTCGCCCAGAAATGCAATAGGTAGGAAGTGTTCATGTGCGTATGATAGTCAATTTGGAGTAGTCTGAGAGGATTGTAGATTGGGGATCACTGAATATTCGCCAACCATCTACAAGAACTAGTACCTACAGGTTATTTTTATATATAATCCGATTGTATGGGTTCGATTAGAAAACAAACGTGATTAGGTTCAACTAACCAGACTGTAATCACCCCTATTCATTTATATAATAATCTAAGATGATTTAGTTTTAGGGAAAAACAAAATTATAAACCCATTATATGTTTTTGGGACCTCACTTGCTTGGGAGGCCTTAGGCTACCAGTAGTCTTACCAAGTGGAAGGACTGGGTCTGATTCAAGCGTAAAACAATCCAATCCAACATAACTGATAAAATAAAGAGAAATTCACAATAATACTAAATCTTAAGATTATACATGAGATATGAGAAAACCTCACGTCGCAAATACATATTAGCCCTCTAAATAAACTCTGAAACTCATTGGATTAATAAGCTCACTACGTACTAGGGTCAATTTGGTAAACTAATATTAGTTTATTTTGTTTCACTGGAAATCAAAAGAAAAGGGTTCTAGGTTATCAAACGAATTCGACATAAAGAGGTCGTTGGACGTCGCCGGAGACATGAACGCCGGCACCTGATGATCGTGGAAAATATCATCCAAGCAAACCAGCTGCTCACTAGGGAACCAAAACGCCGACTCGGAGTCGGATTCAGGCTGCGTTTCAACCTTTATAACCGTCTGATTGTGATCGAGCGGCTCTTGTTGGAGGAGCGTGTTTTCTGATTCTTGGACTTTCTTGGCGGCCAAGTCTGAGCTGAGACCCTCCAGGAACTCCTTGTATCGCCGGAGTTCCTCAATGCCCATACCCTCGATCGGAACATCCCACCAATCCTTCTCCGCCGGGGAACCGAGAAAGCGGTCGATGACGGTGGGGCAGCCGAAGGAGTAAGGCTTGCCGGAGCGGGACAACACCAAGACCGCAATCTGTGCTCCGGTGAGCTCCGAGAGTTTCTTAGCCTTGGAGAAGAACCCATTCCTTCTCTTAGTGAACGTCACCAGTCGCTTACTGTTGTCGTCCTTGAACTTGATCTCAACGCATCTCTTTTTCATTGTTGCCACCTGATGATCACACATAGATACCTAACCCTCAATTCACTACTACACATATTTATATATAAAATCCTAATCAAACGTCACCAGTCGCTTACTGTTGTCGTCCTTGAACTTGATCTCAACGCATCTCTTTTTCATTGTTGCCACCTGATGATCACACATAGATACCTAACCCTCAATTCACTACTACACATATTTATATATAAAATCCTAATCAACGACTCTATTCTTCACTACTCGTCTGCACCGCTACTTTCCTATTTTACTCATCTATATTATTTCCTTACTTAAAACCAGTTCCTCTTATTGTCTTAGTGTTTAGCCCACAATTAAAAGCCCAACCCTCCTCAACTCTTATATAACATCACTAAGCGGATTCATGTGGGGTTCAGCCTTATATGTTTTTTTAAGATTTCTAATTGTGTCCTCATCACATAACTATTTCTGTTTTACTATTCCATTCATAATCAGTGCTTATTGTACTGTGAATTAACTTCGAATGCTGATTTAACTTTTTTAAATATTATGTTGTATAAGATGTTGATGTATATATATTTTTTTATTATTAAAATTTAATAACTAATTATCTAGAAAATGAAGTTTATTTTATTAGTTTTAGATCAAAGTAGAATTAATATAAAATAGAAAACAATATAGTCTGAGTGAATTGATTTTTTTTAATGATAGACGGTTATACATCAGTTAAAAAAAATTCTATGACATATAATATCATATTATATAGATCTGTTCGTTTTTATCGTCTTATTTTATCATAAATGCAAATTAGATATGATGTATTGTCTTTTGTTTAAATTTCCAATATAACCATTATCATTCATAAAAATAATAATAATAATAATAATAGATTATTAATAACTTGTATTTATGGTGTGGATATTTAAAATAAATAAAATAGGCTCTTCAGAAAATGTCCAAATAAGGCTCGAGGTTAAAAAAACAAGTCTAATTCAAACAATACTCAGTGTTATCGGTTGATTGGTTTCAAACAAACACCAATCGAGACTTTCATCAGTGAAAAACAGGACTTGACATCTGATTTCGGTGGACGGGAAATCGGAGGTTTCGGTTTGGTTGCCTGATTCTACCGCCGATGTCGGTGATCAATCAATGCCCACCCCTACATATATACAAACTGTATATTTTTAAGAATAACAAGCAATTATCAACTTCTTCAAAGAAATGTTCAAATTAAAATAATTTGGGAAAATAAGTTGTCACAACCAGAAAAAAAAATCCTATATTCATTATGAGTAATAATGTGTCCCCGTAAATATTCCCCTACCGAATACCCTTTGTTCTTGAAAATTTTCACCTACCTATCGCCGTTAATGTTGATTTTGACGATTTTCTTATTTTTAGTTTTATTGAATTGCTCATAGTTAGAGATTTAGTTTTATAAAGAGATTTTTAAATGTGAGAATTTCTAAAAGTTGATGACAATTATTAATAATACTCAACGCCACATGTAAGTTAACATAATTTGGTGTAATTGTCTAGAATTAACTTATACCTATCGCATCCAAAACTTGACATAAATATATCTCATTTAAAGATAAATATATCCCTAATTATTTGGATTCTTGTATAGACATATGTAGTAAGTAAATCTTATCCATCTAAAGTGCCTTGTTAGAATTTAATTAAGGGTAAATTACAAATACTTATCCCAAACTTGTAGCGTTTAACTGATACTTACCTTAAAGTTTTTTTAACTGATACCTTGTTAGGATATTCACCACTAGCCCAATTGGGCTTAGCCCAATAATTAGTAAAAGCCTACCATTAGTTAGAGTCCATTAGTGGAAGGATGTGGAAGTTTGTAGAAGCATGGAGACAAGTCTTCCATTTGTAGACATTTCGGATTTTTTCATGGAAAAATTCTAGAGGCTAAATCATAGCCATTAATAGTGCTTAGGGTAGAACAAATCCTAACCATCCATTTTAGGATGCTAGTAGTATAAATAGGGGTAGGAACTCATTTGTAAAACATCCAAGCATCCAAGAAACAAGTTATGTAGTAGTCTTGTAGTGTGAGTCCTAAATAGTTGGTGTTGTAATCTCTTCTCGAGTGGTCTTAATAAAGAGTGTTGTTGTGTTCCACAAAAGAGTTGTATTCAACATACCTACTCAGATGTTTAGTTATATAACAAATAGCCCGAGCCGTAAGCTAAAATAACGAAAATGCCCTCACTGACGAAAATGCCCTCATTCTGGCGAATCGTGGTCAGAAAGAAGCCTTAAACAATGATGGTTTAACACCTCGTCAATTGTTTTCTCGAAGCCATGCAAACATGGTTGCAGTCGGAGAGAGGTCGATTAAAGAGACGACCTCATCTTTCATCGTAATAAGTGCGCTTATCATGACAATTATGTTTGCGGTAGCTTTCACTGTTCCTGGAGGAAATAATCAAGAGACAGGCTATCCGATATTCGCAGACAAGATACTGTTCAAGGTTTTTATCGTATGTGATGTCTTGTCGCTCGGTTACTCTGCTTATTACATATTTTTATTTCTCGAAATCCACACAAATCTGTATGTGGAGGAAGATTATCTATCATATTTGCCACAAAGATTGGAGATGGGTGTGGGGAGCCTTTTCTATTCCATAACAATAATGATGATGACCTTCTGCCTTGCCTTGGCTCTTATTCTCAATGGGAGGTTAAACCTAGTTTTACATATTGCTTTCTTTACTTCACTTACGGTATATCTTTATTTAAGGTCGATGTATCCTCTCTTTTTTAAGATTAGTCGTCCCTTGTTTGACCGGAACCCCGAACTATGGTCCCGCAATAGAAAAAAGCGGACGTAAAAACAATGAACCGAGGAATGGTGTAGTGTAGGCAAGTACTTGAATGACTTAGGAGATGTTTTCTATCTCGTCAATTTCTCTAATAATTTCTCTAATGCTTGGGATATTATAAATTTTGATATGTTGAGGTTCTTTAATGAATTTTATGATTCTTGTTTGTTGGGAAAGGGCATTAATTCTACATTCTTGACTTTGATCCCAAAGCATTATCAGGCTGATTGTTTGAATGACTTTAGACAGATTAGTCTTATTTCGAGTCCTTATTGTTAATTTGATTAGTGATAATCAGAGTAGTTTTGTTGCGGGTAGGTAGTTGGTTGATGGTGTTCTGGTTGCTTTTGAGCTTATTCATTATGTTAAGCGTGCTAAGGTTGAATCAGTTTTGTTAAAATTGGATTTCGAAAAGGCTTATGATTTGGTTCAATGGGATTATATGGAGGAAGTCTTGACTTAAATGAATTTTGGTAGTAGGTCACGGAGGTGGATGCGTAGTTGCTTTCATTCTTATTTATTTGTTTTGATTAATGGTGTTCCGAGTAGGGATTTTGCTATGTTGAATGGTATCAGACAAGGGTGTCCTTTTTCCCCCTTTCTATTTCTTGTTGCAGTTGAGTGTCTTCATCTGTTTTTTTAGGCTGGTAAGTCGGTTGGTTTGTGACATTTCACACTTGTAATTTGCCAGTGACACTTTACTCTTTCTTTGTTGTTGATTCACCGATGCAAAGGAAGTTTTTATGGCATTATCGAGGTGATGGAAAATTTTTAGAGCTTATAAAAATAAAAGTGTTAGGCCTTTGTTGGAGAATATCGGTACTCTTACATACTCCACTGTTATTGAAGAAGAGAGGATCGTCTTAACTCCAACTTTCCACATTGATGATGTTGTAGGAAAGAGGAAGTCACAAATTGTTTGTTAGGTTTTGACACAACTGTTACTTTTTAACTTATGATCGCAACTTCTTCTCATTTTGAGCAAGTTGGGGATCATAGTGAGGGATTAATCATGAGTCTCAACATTATTCTTCCAGTCAATCATGTGGGACGTTTTTCGTTTAACTATTCTTTCTTTCAGCCAAACTCCGGTGGCTACACAGTTGTGGAAGAGGCAAGAGAAACATTGTATTCACAGAAGAGATGGTCTTTGCAGAACCTTAATTTTCTAACTTGGTAGCCACACAAAAGGATTTATTGGAAACTTATTTTTGTATTGTTAACTAGAGTCGTGCAAATATCCACTAATCACCAAAAATTGTCTGTCACCGACCGTCTCAATCATCAGAACCGGTAATCATGGGTTCAGGGATTAAAATCCCGACCCGGCCATCTTTCCATGGAGTCCAGTTTTTATGTTAGAAAATCGATCAAAAATCGACCGACCGGATGTATGGGCTTAAGCCCACATTCATATTAGCATAAACATTTATTTTGGGTTCTACTTGTAATATTGGGCTCTGCCAATAATTAAAACATTTATATGCTAGGCCTAGTTCGCATTTCACTCCATTTTCAACCAAATCCTTAACCAACACTGCTATTTCTATAAATAAAAAATACAACACATGGCTCATTCTTTACTAAAATCATAACTTATATGCGTCGCCTCCCTCATTTGACAGATCTAATGTTCTAAACAAAACAACACGCCAAAAATATAGCTTCCCTTCTTTCTCTTTCTATGTTTTTTAAGTTGTAGAGAGTTTATATGAGGGCAAACTAAAATCACGAACTTCTTTCTCTTTCTATGTTTCCAACCCAGCCCACTCCTTTCTCTTCTCACCTCTCTTCTCTTTTTTCGCTACATGTATTTTATATAATGCAGAGATCTTTATCATATTTTCTTCATCTTGTTATTTTCGGTTTTATATATCATCCTATGTATTTTTATTTCATTGTAGTATATTTGTTCTATATTATATTTGTTAGTCTTAGTGCCCGTAGTTCAATCCTAAATGTCCAAATGTATATATCATCGTTAGCAATAAAATTAAAGCGGCTTTATATTACTTATGTGTTGGAGTAATATATCGATGTGTGCTCTGATCTATGCCCACCATGCGAATAGAACCATAGATCGAGATAGATCACACTCGATGGGTCCCTAGTCAACAAAGCTTCACTAGAAGCGACTAGTATGAAAGATGGCTCTTTATGGCTTACGTTCTGTTAGTCATTGGAATGAGATTCCGGAGTCTGATCATAGATATCATGTGGGACATGATATTGGACGACCCGCCCTGAATATGTGCCATAGATTAAGTCATGAACATATTCAGTGTTGTAGCTTGTCATGTATCCTTAGACCAAGGAGTCTTTGTGATCGCTATGTAGTCAACAACCTAGTTTGACCTGAGCCTAACGTTGTCCGTAACAGGGCTTCCATAACGGCCAGGATTGGCTTGGGGACGGGCTACATGAGTGACACGAAAGACGGCTAAGGGATTTATCCCTCATACTAAGGTATGGGAAAGATATCGGTTCTCGGCCGCTTGATCGAGAGTGACTGGAAGAATAGCATGGCCATGCACATGATACTGGGTATCATATCTTCAGTCATCTCACATATCAAGGAACGGTGATTGAGAATAATAAGGATGACGGCTCTATGCCTTATCTCAATCAGGATATCGGAGATAAAAGGATAATGACAGGGACGACGGAAAGGTTAGAATCGACAGGGTCGATTCGTTATGTAGTGTCAGGCAATACTAAAGTCTCGTTAGTTGCCACTTAAATAGGATCAAGTAAAATGGGATTTTACGTTGATCTATTGACATGCATAAACCTAAGGGTCACACCGGAGGATGAAACTCATTGACACATTTATGGAGAATGGCCAAAAGGGAGTTGTCTCGGGACATGACCAAAACTGGGTTTTGGGTCATGTGCCCGTAAGTGAATAGGACTTTACGGATCGAGACAAGGCTTGGAGTCTTGGGATTGATCGCGTCGGATAATGTTGGACATTTCCGGTAAGGAAGGCTTGGAGGCGATGAGCGAATCACGGGACCTCGTTGGAAATGGCCACGGGCCATGTTCCAAGAGGCCCATGAAAGGCCCATGCAACCAAGGCCCATGGAACTAATTAATCAAGTCTTGATTAATTAGTACTAAGCAAGCAAGACAAGGATTAAGGTGTTGGTGATTCACCACCTAACCCAATCTTGTCTTGCCATACTTTGTCCTATTTACACCTTACTTGACACCATACTTGTCCCATGCCTTTAGTTGGACAAGTATGGGTTTTGTTATGTTGAAGTCATCTTTTTTCAACATAACAAACACAAGACAAGAATAGGAAACACATTTTCTCTCCCTCTTCCATGGCCATTTCGGGTTTGGCTAGTTTCCTCCTCCATTTTTGTGTTCTTGAGTCCTCAAAGAGAAGAACTACGTGGCTTTGATTCCCATGTGGATACGTAGGCGTCTTGGAGACTCAAGCCAATCATTCGTTAACCGGTGTTCTTGTTTTGGTAAGAACTAGTGCTGAATTTTTCTCTTGTTAATCCATTCTTTGTTAGTTGTTTCATGGTTTTAATTGTCTCTTGGTTTTCATTGATTTTCCGCTGCGAGTTGGTTCATCTCCAACCCTACCTCAAGACCCAACAGTGGTATCAGAGCCGTGCTACCTTCGGGATTCACAAGACGGTGTTCAAAGTTTCGGTTTTGCTTGAAAGTTTCGTTTTTGGCATGTTGTTTTGCTAAATTGTTTGATAACATGTTTTAAATTATTGTTTATGGATTTAATACATGTAAAATGAATTTTTGAAAATTATTTCAAATCTGGAAATTTTGAAAAAGATTTGATTTTTCGGGTCTCGGGAGCGGGACTCTCGGGGAGCCGAAACCGGGACCGAACGGGGCTCCGTTGGACGGAGCTAGGCCAAGGATGACCATTGGATGGTTGATATGCCAAGGCTAAACCGTTTTGTTAGTTATGACGAGTTTGGAACCGTCATGACGAACTCGAAGATCAAATGTTCAAAAGTTTCATTTTTGAACGGTTTCGATAAACCGAGCATCAAAAAATTTCGAAACTTGGCTATTAATTAAAACCGGAAAATCACATGATGTTTGATAACATGCTTGTTTGATAACACGATGTGTGGTGTGATGTTGGCATGGTGTACATAATAGCCCCGAACTCAATTTAATTATTTATCGCTTTTCACGGCCTGCGAGCCGTTAGAGTTAACGTGTAATTATTCTTTCAAGGTGTGGTCGTCGAACCACTTGTTTGTAATATTTATTTATTCCCGACCTGCGAGTCGTGTATTAAATTGTAATATTTTACTCAAGACGAAGAAAGGGCGAAAAGGTCATTTGGTGGCTTTTCGGGTGTTGGCATCGGCTTGGAGTCGGTGGAGCTCAAGAAGCTAGTGGGAGTTAGTTTAGGGGGCTATTATGTGCACATTTATCGCTTTATGCTTGGTTTAGTTTATGCATGATTAATTCTATGTGTTTTAGAATTGCATGCTTAACTTTATTTACCGAGCATATCACCTCACATGCAAAGATAAAATTGGAATTTTAATCCTTGTGTGTGAACCCTTAGAACCGTCATTGCATTGGATGTAGTTGAAGGGTTCAAAGGAAGAATTACATTGGATGTAATTTGAGGCATCATTGCATTTGGAATGTAGTTGATGTGCTCATCGCATCTAGGATGTGCCAAAGTTTTGAACACAACTGGACAAGTAAAAGCGGGTCATGTCCGATACCTCCCAATCATCAACACCTTACTACCTCCCCGTCCTATGGGTGTCGTGCGCATTAGCGGAGCATCCATGGGGAAGCGGGGTAGTAGGTTTGGACGACATATGTGGGTGTCGTGCGCATTAGCGGAGCACCTACATAGTGACGAGCCATAGTTGAAAATTGGTGGACCCGACTACGATTCTTAGCCTGAGGTTGAGCTAGGGTAACGGATAGGGTAAGTCGTGTACATAAGTACATACCCTAGCCAGGAGTCACATTGGATGTGATTGGATGGATTCCTACCTACATAGCTCGATTAAGTGGTGAGCATTAGTTCAGCTTAATCGAGTGAATCAAGGATCTTGGTTTCAGATTCTAAAGGTTTAGAATTGATTGTTGGTGTTTAAGCTTGATCTTCATAAAATTTATTCAGTTTACTGATTGAATTTTATCTGTTGTAGATCAAATGGCAAATTCAGCGAACATTAATAGTTTGTCATTAAAAACCATTCTTGACAGGGTCAAGCTAAATGGGACAAACTATTTGGACTGGTACAGAATTTTTGAGGATAGTCCTCAAGTCTGAACGCAAAGAATATGTCCTTGACAAGGCTGTCTCTAAGACCATATCAGAGTTACATGAAGTGTCATCAGCTGCTGAGAAGAATATCTCAGGGATCTGGGATCCAAGGATATTCTGATGGTCAACAAGGGAATTGGAAGTGGCAAGGGCTGGGCCCATGCGCACTTGGCAGGAAAGATGAGACACCTGAGAATGTCTGCTTCTACTGCCAACAGCCTGGTCATTGGAACCGGGATTACAGGAAGTTCACGGCTGATCTGAAGAAGGGCAGTGGGACTGCGCCTTCATCAAATAGCCTGGATGATCTGAAGAAGGGCAGTAGGACTGCGCCTTCATCAGGAAACCTGGATGATCTAAGGAAGGGCGGTGGGACCGTGCCTTCATTCGGTATTAACTCTATAGAGCTACATCTCTCTACTTCCAAAGATTCATGGGTATTAGATACCATGACTGAATCTCACACATGCACTAATATATGGTGGCTGAAAGTAGGAGAGATTTGGAAAGCACGAAATGGACCTCAGAGTTGTGGCAACTGCTGTAGGATCCATGAGTCTTGCTTTGCCAAGAGGCCTTGTCTTAGTATTGTATAATGTATATTGCATACCTACTCTTAGTAGGAATATTATATCTGTATCCGTGTTTGACAAGGAAGGATATAATGTTAATATTGGAAATAGAGTTTTCAATGTTCTATGCAATGATATGTTTTATACCAGTACTGACATGGTTGGAGGATTGTACATATTAGATATGGGTAACAATGCCTCAAGTTCTATATATTCCGTTAATAGCAAGAGGTCTAAATCCAACGATTTAAACCTAACTCTGTTATGGTACTGTCATTTGGGTCGCATAAACAAGAAGCGCCTATCAGCACTTCAGAAGTGCGGGCTTTCAGGTTCATTCGAATTCCATTCGATCGATAGGTGCAAGGTTTGTTTGATGGGCAAAATGACTAAAGTGCCCTTTATCGATCGCGATGAAAGGGCGGGTGAATTATTGGGGTTGATACACTCGAATGTGTGTAGACCAATAAGTTCACTTGCCAGGAGGGGTTTTAGCTACTTTATCACATTTACTGATGATTACAGTAAATATGGTTATGTCTATTCGGTGAGACATAAGTCTGAAGCTTTTGATAAATTCAAAGAGTTTAAGACTATAGTAGAAAACCAGCTCGACAAAGGTATTAAGGCACTTCGATTGGATCGAGGTGGAAAATACTTGACCACAGAGTTATTAGATCATCTAAAAGAGAATGGGATCCTTTTGAAATGGACTCCTCCTAGGTCACTGTAGTTAAAAGGTGTAGCCAAACGGAGAAATCGGACATTGTTAGACAATGGTCTGTTCCATGATTAGTTGGACTGATCTCCCAATCTCTTTTAGGGGTTTTGCTCTAGAGACGACCGCATTCATAGTGAATCGGGCTTCGACGAATGGTGTGGAATGGACACCATTTTAAAAATGGTACGGGATGATGCCCGCTTTGTCCTTCCTAAAGATTTGTGGTTGCGAGGCTTATGTGAAACATTTGGTTTCGACTAAGCTCGAACCAAGATCTGAGATATGCACCTTCGTGTGGTATCCCAAAGCAACAAGGGGATACTATTTCTACAATCCCAGTGAGAACATGGTGTTCGTCGCTTGGGGTGGGGTCTTTATGGAAAAGAAGTTTTGTTTCCAAAGACGTCATTGGGAGGACTGTGCATCTCGAAGAAATTCAGGATGGTACAGATCTGTCTAAACCAATTGGCAACCCAGTAGAAAGGAGCCAGAGATTGTCGTAGAGTAAGAACCAATTCCTGTTACAATTCCGGAAGGTCCAAGGCGATTTGAAAGGATCAATCTTCCACCTCCAAGATATGGTATCCGGAGGTGACAATGAAGTCATGGTGGATCACGATGATCCAGCCACCTTTCAGGAAGTCGTGGATGGGCCCAACTCCGAGTTATGGCTGGGAGCCATGAGGGAGGAAATGCAATCCATGTCGGACAACCGAGTCTGGGAACCGGTTGATCCCATCAATGGTGTGAGGACCATAGGATGCAAATGGATCTTCAAGGTGAAGTTTGACATGGACGACAACCCTCTGACCTACAAAGCTCAACTGGTGGCGAAAGGTTATAGGCAGATCCAATGGATTGACTATGAGGAAACCTTCTCCTTAGTGGCTATGGTCAAAATCGATCCAAATTCTTCTTGACATAACTGCGTATCATAATTACGAGATATGGCAAGTGGATGTCAAAACCGCTTTCCTAAATGGAAATTTGACTGAGTACGTTTGTATGTCTCGGCCCAAAGGTTTTGACGATCCGAAGAATAAAGGAAAGATTTATAAGTTGTTGAAATCCATTTATGGATTGAAACGAACTTCTCGGAGTTGGATCCTTCGTTTTGATGAAGCTGTAATTGGATTTGGCTTAATCAAGAACGAGGATGAATCTTGCGTTTATAAGAAGGCTAGTGGGAGCAATATTACCTTTCTGGTTCTCATTGAAAACGACATCCCAACCTTGCACGAGACTAAAGCTTGGTTGAGGAAGTGTTCTTCAATAAAGGACTTAGGCGATGCTTCTCATATCTTAAGGATTAAGATATGTAGAGATCGCACCAAGAGGGTCTTGGATTTAAGTCAGGGAACCTGTGTGAACAAGGCATTGAGTAGGTTCTTAATGCTCGATTCAAAGAAAGGACTCTTACCCACTAGTCATGGCATTCATCTCAGCAAGACTCAGTGTCCTAAGACACCTGATGAGCTGAAAAGGATGATGAGAATCCTATGCGCCTGGGGGCAGGATCGATCATATATGCCATGACATGTATGAGACCAGACGTCTCGTAAGCCTTATGTTGTACCAGTAGACATCATTCTAACCCGGGGGAAAGATGATGCTGAACTAGTCGTCGAAGGATGAGTAGACGCTAGTTTTCCAAGACAAATCCAGATGACTTTAGAAGTCAATCAGGATATGTGTTTACGCTGAATGGCAGAGCTTTAGCTGGGAAAGCGTAAAGCAAGATACCATTGCCGAATCTACGACAGAGGCCAAGTACATGGATGCTGTAGAGGCAGCTAAGGAGGCTATGTGGATTTGGAAATTCATGGCAGGGCTGGGTGTAATTAAAAACCCATCCAGTCCGGTGAATCCATTTTGCGACAACGCAAGGGCCATTGCGCAAGCTAAAAGCCTAGATCGCATAACAAATCCAAACATGTACTGCGGCGTATCCACCTCATCAGATAAATACTGAACTGAGGTGAAGTGAAGATAACCGATATTGCAACAGATGATAACATAGCCAACTCGTTGACTAAGGCAGTGTCACTGCCTGAACATGTTAGACATGTAAAGTCGATGGGGACATATAGGAGTTTAGATTGGAACTAGGGCAAGTGGGAGATTGTTAGTCTTAGTGCCCGTAGTTCAATCCTAAATGTCCAAATGTATATATCATCGTTAGCAATAAAATTAAAGCGGCTTTATATTACTTATGTGTTGGAGTAATATATCGATGTGTGCTCTGATCTATGCCCACCATGCGAATAGAACCATAGATCGAGATAGATCACACTCGATGGGTCCCTAGTCAACAAAGCTTCACTAGAAGCGACTAGTATGAAAGATGGCTCTTTATGGCTTACGTTCTGTTAGTCATTGGAATGAGATTCCGGAGTCTGATCATAGATATCATGTGGGACATGATATTGGACGACCCGCCCTGAATATGTGCCATAGATTAAGTCATGAACATATTCAGTGTTGTAGCTTGTCATGTATCCTTAGACCAAGGAGTCTTTGTGATCGCTATGTAGTCAACAACCTAGTTTGACCTGAGCCTAACGTTGTCCGTAACAGGGCTTCCATAACGGCCAGGATTGGCTTGGGGACGGGCTACATGAGTGACACGAAAGACGGCTAAGGGATTTATCCCTCATACTAAGGTATGGGAAAGATATCGGTTCTCGGCCGCTTGATCGAGAGTGACTGGAAGAATAGCATGGCCATGCACATGATACTGGGTATCATATCTTCAGTCATCTCACATATCAAGGAACGGTGATTGAGAATAATAAGGATGACGGCTCTATGCCTTATCTCAATCAGGATATCGGAGATAAAAGGATAATGACAGGGACGACGGAAAGGTTAGAATCGACAGGGTCGATTCGTTATGTAGTGTCAGGCAATACTAAAGTCTCGTTAGTTGCCACTTAAATAGGATCAAGTAAAATGGGATTTTACGTTGATCTATTGACATGCATAAACCTAAGGGTCACACCGGAGGATGAAACTCATTGACACATTTATGGAGAATGGCCAAAAGGGAGTTGTCTCGGGACATGACCAAAACTGGGTTTTGGGTCATGTGCCCGTAAGTGAATAGGACTTTACGGATCGAGACAAGGCTTGGAGTCTTGGGATTGATCGCGTCGGATAATGTTGGACATTTCCGGTAAGGAAGGCTTGGAGGCGATGAGCGAATCACGGGACCTCGTTGGAAATGGCCACGGGCCATGTTCCAAGAGGCCCATGAAAGGCCCATGCAACCAAGGCCCATGGAACTAATTAATCAAGTCTTGATTAATTAGTACTAAGCAAGCAAGACAAGGATTAAGGTGTTGGTGATTCACCACCTAACCCAATCTTGTCTTGCCATACTTTGTCCTATTTACACCTTACTTGACACCATACTTGTCCCATGCCTTTAGTTGGACAAGTATGGGTTTTGTTATGTTGAAGTCATCTTTTTTCAACATAACAAACACAAGACAAGAATAGGAAACACATTTTCTCTCCCTCTTCCATGGCCATTTCGGGTTTGGCTAGTTTCCTCCTCCATTTTTGTGTTCTTGAGTCCTCAAAGAGAAGAACTACGTGGCTTTGATTCCCATGTGGATACGTAGGCGTCTTGGAGACTCAAGCCAATCATTCGTTAACCGGTGTTCTTGTTTTGGTAAGAACTAGTGCTGAATTTTTCTCTTGTTAATCCATTCTTTGTTAGTTGTTTCATGGTTTTAATTGTCTCTTGGTTTTCATTGATTTTCCGCTGCGAGTTGGTTCATCTCCAACCCTACCTCGAGACCCAACAATATTTTCTTCGTCTTGTCATTTTCGTTTTTTTATATTATTATATGTATTTTTGTCTCTTTGTAGTATGTTTTTTTTATAATCTAATTGTTTTTAACATTTCAGATCTGTGATGGAAGTGTACCACTAAATGTGATCCATTTCATAGTATGCTTCAAATCTATGAAAATGTTATGTGATATGATTTAATTGAGGTTATGGTATTGTTTTGGTAACTTTTATTAAATGAAATGTATACATGTTCTAATAAAAAATTCAAACCACTCCGGAATATTGTGTTTGTTTACCAAGAAAAAAAAATGATAAAACAGACCGAGCATATGTTGTTTGTGTGAGGTTTATTCTATCTTAATATTTAGTTTTATGATCTACCATACAAAAACAAAGATGATAAATTAAATTTAACTCTGGTCCAAAAACAAGCCCAACACGGAAAAAACGATTACAAACACGAAAGTCCAATTATCTTGGATTGGAAAAAACCATAATCGATCGTTACGGGGACAATGACAGTTACATATTTTAGTAAAGCGATATTCACGGTTCGGTTATAGGAAAAGAGTTAAAAGACCGATCACTGATCGATGTGTACCCCTAGTGACTTTTTAGGACAAGTCAACTCTTTGGGTCACATGTCCTAAAATTTAGAGATACTCAGTTGTATTTGGAAGGAACTGGCCTTTTCAAATTTAATTAGAGTGGAGTGTTTCAAAAGTCCTGAACCTTCATTAAGAAGAAGAAGAAGAAGAAGAAGAAGTCGTGTGCTTATGTTACCATATTCAAGACTAGATCAACTCCCCCAATCAACAAGAGTTCTCACTCACTTCTAAAACCTTTTTTTCATTTTGGTCCTAATTTTTTTAACACGAGAGACTCGGATACTTCGGATTATTGTAAGGCCACTAGACTCAAATCCTTCATTGTTGATGATCTTGTGGCAGATCAATTCCACAATCTTGATGTAGAGATCAAACAAATGGTAAATTTTGAAGTGGACTCAAGAGAAGATTATGTTTATCTTGCTGAGGACCAAGAGGAAGGGTTTAATGATAAGCTTTTGATTGATGATCAGGTAGTTGTTGTGCATAAGTTTGTGTATAATGATCTATTGAAGGAAGATCAGAGTAGGATAGATCTTGAATATGAAAGTCTCTCTTTCTAAGAGACTTGGCTCGTACTATGGAATGTGAGAGGTTTCTCTCCTTTCCTAAATAAAATGGCTCTAAGAGGCTTGGTTCGCAAGCAATAGCCATAATCCACTTATATTCGAGAATCCAAGTTGTCTGTTATACCCATATATTTTATCAAAGATATTGTCGTCTCTTTGGATTCCATAGTTGTCTTTGGGAGTTGTGGTGGTATCATTTCTGCTTGGAGAAAGAATGTTTTTGCTTTGGATAATATTACTAAATTGGATCATGCTCTCATTTGGTATGGTACCTATCTTCCTTTCAATTTGCAGTCGTGTTTGATAAATATATATGCTCCTTGTCATAAGAAGGATATAACTGCTCTATGGGATGCTCTCCACTTTGAACTCCATACTGATAGAACTTTTATTTGTGTGGGTGATTTTAATGAAATCTTGAGGAAAGAGTTGTTGACTTTTCTATAGGTTATAGGTTGTAGGTTTTCATTAATTTTGTGGGTGGCATTAGAGTAGTTGATCTGTCATTATAAGGAGCCAAATTCACTTGGTTTTGAGTTGTTCTAAAGCCTCCAGAATAAACATGTTCCTAGTGTCTGTTGATATCCTTCCGTCTTTTGTGAGTCCCACACAAAGCTGCTTACCAAGAAGCATATTTGATCATAAACATTCTTTCCTCTCTAAGACTATTTTTTTATAAGCGCGAAAAATATTATTGAAAAGACCACCTTCCAAGGAGGAGAGAACAAAAAAGGTCGAAAGACCGAGAACAGCGATTACAAGGGGAGCTCAACAACGGGAGATCAAAAAGGGTTTAACCTTATATCAAAGGACCACATGTCCAATACAAGTGAAAAAACAATCAAAAGAGTTACTCATCAACAGATGGATCTTCTTGAGTAGAACTTAAAGATCGATCGTTACCCCCCGAAGACTAGAGAGATTGATTGTCAATTTATTACCCGATTGAATCCGATATATTTTTTACGCCACCAAAGGTGGTGCCGACATTGATTTAGGAGGTCGACCTTTACAAGCCTTTGGCTTCAACGGAACCGAGCTCACAATAGTGACGACGCTCTACTGAAGAGTAATGAACGACTCCTGCATTGACCGAGTGTTTGGACATGGTAAAACAACTGATCCTACTACCAAAGGCAATTAAGAGTCTACCTGAGAGTCCAAACTCTATCGTGGAGATCTCTCAAGCACAGTGGAGATCTTATATACCTATTTAGCTAAGATAATATCAATGTCCTTAACAATAACCACCTCTAATGAATTGTTCTTCCAAAAAAAATTTGAAGCCACAAAATCCAGTCCATTTATAGTTGGACCAAGCAGAGTACCAGATGAGCTTGAAGAAACGAAAAGAACAGTTTCCAGATCTCCGTGACGATTAGTTAATTTTGGTTGACTGGGACAACACAACCGTGATCGGGATAACAATTCGAGGAGAAAGAGGATTTAGTATTGAATCCAAAAATCTCTCACCCAAGCTCAAATTTGAAACACAACCTACAGATTAGGAAATCAGATTTGAATCCAGAATCAGATTCGGTGAGCCTAAAACTTTTAAGTTCATTAACGCCTCTAATTGATTGGGGTCCTTAACCTTTCAAGTTCATCAAACGATCCATGCTTTGGATACCATTGTGGAATATATGGTTTTAAGTTCCTCTAAAAGCTGTATAGGGCACTATTGTCTGCTCAACTTATCTAGAAGTTCAATTTACTAACCAAAATTTGGAGACAAAAAGCTAGGTTCCTCTAGCTTAAGAAGGGTGATAGATGTTCAAAGTTCTTTCACAAGGGACCAAAACCACTGGGAAAATAAGACACCTCACAAATTCCCCTACGTTTGGGTGCACGTTTTACATTTTTTATATTCTGAAAATTTACTTAGGCGACCAAAAAATCATACACTCGCTAAAAATAAGTATATAAGCGAAGACATACAAATGTCCGCAAAAGATGAAAATTACACACTTCTGTCACAGAAAATGAAACTTACAAACTTCTACGACTGCATACAAGTGGTCACTATAGAAGAAGCTTCCAAACTTCTACGACATCATCTGAATAGTCACTGAAGTTAGTGCTTGCAAACTTCTACGAACGCATGCATACAGTCGCAAAGATGAAGCTTACAAACTTCTACGTCTGTATAGAAATCTTTATAGAATATGAAGTTTACAACTTTTAGGAAAATAAACATATCGTCGTAGAAGTTATTTTTATATGCGATGTATTAAAGATGCTCCCAAAAGAGGGAGTAGTCTCTAAAAAAGACTTCGAAAAACACTAATTTGTCAAGCTTATGTGCCAAAACAAAGGACATGCGGGCCTAAATCTAAACCAACAGGGCCTAATCGCCCATGTAAAAAAACAAGTGGCCAAAAGCCCACGTAAACAAACCCGGGACTGTCGCCCAATGAAACACAAATCTACCCTAAACTGTCAAGGGTGCTGCACAAACACCATAGGTTAAGAAACACCACGCGTCGTCATGCGTTGCAGAATTTAAATGTGGTCATTATATTTATAGACCTCCACCAATCACACCTTTACGAACGACATCGTAACAATCTAAAACAACTACATCATATACCATGGCTTAAGTATGAAATTAACGAAAGCAAAGTGACGAACGTTGGGAGATGAAGATTTCGTCACACGAGATCTACAACGATGGTTTAGGCTACTTTTGGGGTGGGGGGGGGATAATTTGCGAAATGACCTTATTTTTGCAGTGATTTTGTTTTCTAGCCTTCATATTATAGAGTTTTGCTAAATTGTCTTCTCCAATATTTAGAGGGGGGTGTTGGGGAGAACCGGGCCTATCAAGGAGGAACACACAACTAGAAGCCCATAATATACATGTTGACCACCCCACTTGACCCAAAAGACTAGCCTATCAGGTCATGGGTCCAAGGTGTATATTAAGTCTTTCTTTATTTCTTAAGTATCCGATGTGGGACTCCTAACTCACATGTGGACACACCTAACAATCTCCCCCTCCACATTGAGTCTCATCCCATCGGCTTGCTCGCACTCCTAAACCCAACTTTTACCTGTTCTACTCAATCCCTTACGAGTCCACTTCATCCTATCTGGACCCACCACCATGAGAGCAGCGATCATGGTATCCTGGTGTTTCTGGCCCTAAGAGATATACCCCGACCTGCTTCCTGGGAGAGTCCACAGAACCAGGCTCTGATATCACTTGTTGGGGAGAACCGGGCCTTCTAAGGAGGAGCACACAACTAGAAGCCCATAATATACACGTTGGCCACCCCACTTGACCCAAAAGACTAGCCTATCAGGTCATGGGTCCAAGGTGTATATTAAGTCTACCTTTATCCCTTAAGTATCCGATGTGGGACTCCTGACTCACATGTGGACACACCTAACAACTTGTTGGGGAGAACCGGGCCTTCTAAGGAGGAGCACACAACTAGAAGCCCATAATATACACGTTGGCCACCCCACTTGACCCAAAAGACTAGCCTATCAGGTCATGGGTCCAAGGTGTATATTAAGTCTTTCTTTATTTCGTAAGTATCCGATGTGGGACTCCTGACTCACATGTGGACACACCTAACAATCTCCCCCTCCACATTGAGTCTCATCACATCGGCTTGCTCGCACTCAACTTTTTACCTGTTCTACTCAATCCCTTACGGGCCCACTTCATCCTATCTGGGCCCACCACCATGAGAGCAGCGGTCATGGTATCCTGGTGTTTTTGGCCCTAGGAGATATACCCCGACCCGCTTCTTGGGAGAGTCCACAGAACCAGGCTCTGATACCACTTGTTGGGGAGAACCGGGCCTATTAAGGAGGAGCACACAACTAGAAGCTCATAATATACATGTTGGCCACCCCACTTGACCCAAAAGACTAGCCTACCAGGTCATGGGTCCAAGGTGTATATTAAGTCTTTCTTTATTTCTTAAGTATCTGATGTGGGACTCCTGACTCACATGTGGACACACCTAACAATCTCCCCCTCCACATTGAGTCTCACCACATCGGCTTGCTCGCACTCAACTTTTTACCTGTTCTACTCAATCCCTTACGGGCCCACTTCATCCTATCTGGGCCCACCACCATGAGAGCAGCGGTCATGGTATCCTGGTGTTTTTGGCCCTAGGAGATATACCCCGACCCGCTTCTTGGGAGAGTCCACAGAACCAGGCTCTGATACCACTTGTTGGGGAGAACCGGGCCTATTAAGGAGGAGCACACAACTAGAAGCTCATAATATACATGTTGGCCACCCCACTTGACCCAAAAGACTAGCCTACCAGGTCATGGGTCCAAGGTGTATATTAAGTCTTTCTTTATTTCTTAAGTATCTGATGTGGGACTCCTGACTCACATGTGGACACACCTAACAATCTCCCCCTCCACATTGAGTCTCACCACATCGGCTTGCTCGCACTCAACTTTTTACCTGTTCTACTCAATCCCTTACGGGCCCACTTCATCCTATCTGGGCCCACCACCATGAGAGCAGCGGTCATGGTATCCTGGTGTTTCTGGCCCTAGGAGATATACCCCGACCCACTTCCTAAGAGAGTCCACAAAACCAGGCTCTGATACCAATTGTTAGGGAGAACCGGGCCTATTAAGGAGGAGCACACAACTAGAAGCTCATAATATACATGTTGGCCACCCCACTTGACCCAAAAGACTAGCCTACCAGGTCATGGGTCCAAGGTGTATATTAAGTCTTTCTTTATTTCTTAAGTATCCGATGTGGGACTCCTTCTTCACATGTGGACACACCTAACAGGGGGGGGGGGGGGGTAATTGCGAAATGGACTTATTTGCCCATTGATTTTGTTTTCGGGCCTTCATGTTATAGACTTTTTTTCTAAATTGACTTCTTTAATAGTGCTTTTATGATTATACCCTTCACTTATCTTATTTTAGTGATTCCCCAATTTTATCCTTTTTTTAAATCTCTAAATGAAAGGAAAAATCGACCAGTCCTACATAAAAATTCCAAGGTTGGAAATTTCATCTTGTATTGGGAATAATGAATCTCAAATTGGGAAAATTTCGTCCTAGCGCTAGGAATAACAAATCTCAAGTTGTGGAAATTCCATCCTATTACGGATAAGTGTCTGTGTTGAGAAAACACTAGCCCATGTGAAGCTTCGATTAAATCCGATCTTTGCATGTAGGAAGTCCGTCTTTGGAAAATATCGGGCTTTCAAGACCCTAACCATTAGTTATTGTGGTCGATGATAAGGCTCCAGGCCTGTTTCCCAAGGAGCGTTGTGTTAACATCTTACAAGTTCCGGAATCCCATCCCCCACATTCCTTCGGCATACGGAGCTTGTCTTAATCTTGCTAGATAATCCGGCGAGACGACTGAACACCCCACAAAAATCGTGCTAATGCAACATGGATGTGGACCACAATAAGACGTGGATCTCGAAAAACCGATATAACATAGATAGGTAGTGAAGTCAGGACTAACGGATCATGACCTCCCTTCTTGTCGGTAAAAGAAGTTTTCCATCCCAAGACCTAATACGTGTGAGAATCCCATCCCCTAGGTATGCCATGACCGCATTTCGATTCCGGTCGATCATAGTAGGAACTCTAAGGTACATGGAAGTAGACGAGGTCTCCGTAATAGAGAGGGTTCTACAACACTCCTAACATATAGAGGTCGGAGTATTCAAGTTCAAGATCTGCCCCGAAAGCTGGTCAAATATTCCTAATATGTCCCGAACATGCCATGCTTCATTCGCGGTGGCCTTATAGAATACGTAAAAATCATCAAAAAAGAACATGTGAGATACCTTAAGAGCTCCCCTCGTGACCCAGACACCATGGATATTTCCATTTTCTTGTGCTTGCTCAAGAAAATGTGAAAGACCTTCCATACAAAATAGAAACAAATACAGGGATAGTGGGTCTCCTTGATGAATTCCCTAGTAAGGAATGAACCGAGGTATGCCCCACCCCCTAGAGGACACTGATATTGCACTGTTCGCATACAACAGGATATAAGATCAATCCATTCTACCGAGAATCCAAGTCCGCGCATGATGTTCAGGAGGTAGTCCCACTCGACCTTGTTGTAGGCCTTACTCATGTCCATCTTTAGTGTTATATATCCCGTATCGCCCTATCTCTTACGGTGCAGATAATGAACAAGCTCAAAAGATATCAAGATATTGTCCTGGATACACCTACATGGGATAAACGCCCCTTGTGATTTAGAGATCACATCATGTATTAAGGTTGGAAGTCTATTAGCTGAGACTTTCGAGAGAATCCGAAAAATAACATTGCATAGAGCAATAGGTCATAGATCAGTAATCACATCTAGATCTAGCTTCTTGAGGATTAGAACAATAGAGGTATCCTTTAGTGTTAGGTCAAAAGTCCTAGATTCTATGACCCCTTTAATGAAGCGGATGACCTCCTCCGCTATTAACGTCCAGTAGTGCTGGTAAAATCTTGGGTTAAGGCCGTCCGAGCCCGGGGATTTGTCAGGTTCCATCTAAAAGACTTCCAATTGAATCTCAAAAGCCATCCCCGAGGCCAATAATAATAATTGGTTCTATATGTCTGTTATTCAGGGGGGGGGGGTGCTCGATAGTGAATTTTATATTCGTTTTTAAAATATCAAATATTTTTATTTAGATTTATGTACATCAATAAATACTAGAAACTCATTTGGGTCATCGGATTAAGTGGATCCAATAGTACTTGATTTTTAGGAGGCTTTTAATGATGAAAATAAATTCAAAATTACGCATATTTACAATTCAAGTCACTAATGATATTTTAGAAAAATCTAGATCGTCTATTTTTCTTCACCTAATGACTTCAAATAGTTTTTTTTTGCATATATGATTTTTAGTGGATCGTAAACTTATATATATATATATATATATATATATATATATATAGGGTAGCTATCCAGTAAAAACCACCCTTATTGTGCAAACTACGAACTCACCAGGTGCTGACACGTGGCGCGCATAGTGCTGATAGTTTGCGCAGCACGGTGCTAATAGTTTGGGACTATTAGCACTGTGCGCCCAAACTATTAGCACTCTGCGCGCCACGTGTCAGCGCCTGGTGAGTTCGTAGTTCGCACAATAAGGTGCAGTGTTTTATATATATATTGTCCACGTGTCAGCATCTGGTGCGCTCTGCTGACATCACTTTGGGGGGATCATATGGCTCTCATGGGTTCGTAGTTTGCACAATAAGGGGGGGTTTGTACCTGATACCAATCCTATATATATATATATATATATATTTTTTTTTTAATACAAATAAATTTTTTTGAACAAGTAAGATGATTTTTTATTAGATTTGGAAGCAAAAATACACAAGTAATCTTACACCGACATACTGACAATAAATATTGGAAATAAAAACAAGGGGAGAAATCGTCCTGGCCCATGGACCTTGGACTCTCGGCCTTATAGTAACAAACCCGACACTACTAGGGAAACATGAATTGGGGCATTTCAGCCAATAATTGGAGGAGAGGTAGAGAAGCGACACTTCTTCTGACTCGACCTAACATCTTCGGGCACGGATTTGTAATTGGAAAAGGCTCAGGATGTCTGGGAGAACACAAGGAGAAGGGAGGATTGATATCTCGGGATTCCACTAAGTAGGGAAGAGCGGAGTATGCATCCCCATACATATTTTGGTGCATTAAGAGACAATCATTGGCCTGAACAAGGCTTTTTGGCAGAACTCGCCTCATCCTTCTCCATTGTGACATGCCTGGTACCCGGGGGTTAGCTCGTCTAATATCCTCTTCTTGGGGGCATGTGGCATGGCAATCATTCTTTCATCCTTGAGGCTAATTTTTTTTGTTCATTTCTTGGTATGTCGGGTAATCAGGGCCTCATATGGGGTGCTTTGATTAGATAGATTGCTCTTGTCATCCTGGGCCTTTTCCAATTTTGCGATGATTGGGTGTAGCCTTCCAATCATAGGTCGATCCGTGCCCGGAAGAGGTGGCATGGGTGGATTAGGTGTGTAGGGCCCACTTACTCGAGTCCAAGTGTTTGCTACTTGTTTTTGTAGGGGATCTTGCATTAGTGGTAGGTCTTGTAGGGCCAATGGAGCGAAGCCCAGAGGGAAAAAGGGTCTCAATGCCATGAACATCCTTGAATTGTGTGTGGATTGCATAGGCCAGATCTAGTTGGCAGTATGTTTGGCCGGAATGGGGTCCGTCCAAGTCTTTCAGATACCCGCTTTGATGTGGGGGATTTCCGAAGTCATTAGAGAGAGATCGAAGTTTGGCCGTCCCACCGATAGGAGGGGGAACCTCCATTTGCAGTCGCTCACATGATGTCCAATACACGTACAATTGAAGCAATAGATTGGTAAACATACATATTGGATATGAACCTGAAGTGGTGTCTTGTGCTCGTATACGGTAACCTTGATTGTGCGTCGAAGTGGGGTGACCAGATCCTTCCAAAATATCACCCGGAGCACCCCGCCACTACCTATACCTAAAGTGTTCGTTCGGATATCCACACAACCCCCAAGTGCTTTGCCTATCCTCTATCCCGTTGTTCGAGTCAGGATTTCCCATGGAAGTCTGATATCACCACCCATAATTGGAGTGTTGAAAATTGGAATGTAGCCGGGTTCACCCCTGGTATGAGGTCTTCAAGGATAACTGGTATGTTCTTTATAGACCACAATTCTAAACGACGAATAAGGTCTTCTTCTTCTTGGTATGTGAAGTAGAATCCCGATATTCCCTATCCCAAATCCCTGATCACCATACCCCATGATTCTGGATTTTATTCATGACCCCTTCAGTGATTTTCTGGTTACACTCCTGTAAAGTGAATAAGCGACCAACCAAGTCAAATTTGGTTTGGGCCCGGAGTAGAGCAATCTCAAGGTCTTCAGGGAGGAGGATATTATCATCCTCTTCTTCCTCCATCTAGAGAGTATCAAAGCTCTGTTGAAGAGCCATAATGGTCTCCATAAGGACTTACCTAAGTCCGGTTGGAGTCGGGTACCATCGATTGGTTGCCTGGACGATGGTTCCTTCGAATGGTTCCCCCTATGTAGGGTACCTTCCTTAGATCACGCTCCCGTCCCTCATAGTTGTAACCATGAGGGTATTCCGGGGTGGATCAAGTGAGGCTCCCTATAGGAGGTCCTAAGGGGGCTGTAATAAGGACGGGTCCGGAGACCACATCACGTGCTGTGTTTGGGAGGGGTATTAGGGAAGCAGTACATGTGGCAGCGTTCCCAAGCATTTGGTGGTCATACTGATCGAGTGGGACAGGGCGCAGACCGTGGGGGATTGGTCATGCCCATTTCTAGTATGATAAGAGGGTTCATGACCGGTCGGAATTCTCGTGTTTGATTTACCACTAGATCAGTTATGGGTTCACTGCCATTGAGGGTACGAGTCGGAGAGGTGTCCGATTCGGCCTTTTAGTATTTTTTTGATATCTAAGGGGTTTAATATGGTCGGTACTCAGGGCCGGTGACATATAGCCGGGTTCACCAGGTGTAATTGGCATCTGGCCAACGGTGAGGTTAGGTGGAAAGGACATACCTTAGTGGTGTTCAGCACCACGAAGGCAGTAGGCTGAGCTCGTGCGGAATCCCTGGATGAGGTTGATGATCGACAAGATTGATAGTGATTGAGGCGGCAAGGTTCATCGAGGGTGACAAAGGGACCGAGCAGTAGCGCGAGGAAACGAACAACGACGATAGTAGAGATTTGATAGAACCATACGAAACAATATTTCCTAAATATTTAGTACAAAGACATTAAATGTTTTACTTATTTTGTTTTTAAAAAATCAACACTGTATGTCATATTTTATTTTTTATTTAAAAAAAAAACTATTTTTCATTTTTTTGGGGTTTTTTACATTGTTTAATATAAGGAACATGTGAAAATTTAAAATTGGGAAACTTATTGGTTTTATGATACATTGTTTATGATTGATTCCTTTAAACAGATGTGAAGTATCACTCACTCAAAAGTCACTCAACCTTTTATATGGTGTGTAGACAATTTTGGTCTCTCTTTTTTAGTGTTAGAATAGAGTTGAAAGAACTCTCCATTGGCTTTGAGATTTATGAGTCCAAGTCGGCTTGAAATTAGGTGGTAATTAGAGAGTCGGGGTTTGTGTAGTCTTGGCCCCCCTTTTTGAGATGATATCTGGTGTTGGTCGTGTTGGGTCTCGAGGTATGGTTGGAGATGAACCAACTCGCAGCGGAAAATCAATGAAAACCAAGAGACGATTAAACCATGAAACAACTAACAAAGAATGGATTCACAAGAGAAAAATTCAGCACTAGTTCTTACCAAAACAAGAACACCGGTTAACGAATGATTGGCTCGAGTCTCCAAGACGCCTACGTATCCACATGGGAATCAAAGCCACGTAGTTCTTCTCTTTGAGGACTCAAGAACACAAAAATGGAGGTGGGAACTTGCCAAACCCGAAATTGCAAGGGAAGGAGGAGAGAAGTTGTGTTTCCTATTCTTGTCTTGTGTTTGTTATGTTGAAAAAAGATGACTTAAACATAACAAAACTCATACTTGTCCAACTAAAGACATGGGACAAGCATGGTGACAAGTAAGGTGTAAATAGGACAAAGTATGGCAAGACAAGATTGGGTTAGGTGGTGAATCACCAACACCTTAATCCTTGTCTTGTTTACTTAGTACTAATTAATCAAGACTTGATTAATTAGTTCCATGGGCCTTGGTTGCATGGGCCTTTCATGGGCCTCTTGGAACATGGCCCGTGGCCATTTCCAACGAGGTCCCGTGATTCGCTCATCGCCTCCAAGCCTTCCATACCGGAAATGTCCAACATTATCCGACGCGATCAATCCCAAGACTCCAAGCCTTGTCTTGATCCGTAAAGTCCTATTCACTTACGGGTACATCGGTTTAGTTGTATTTCTCTCCTCGTAAATCATGGCGGTGAAGAAGAGGAGCTCAGGTCAACCCCTCTCCTTTTCTGTCTTCTGCTCTGTGATGGTTTCGAGTTATGCCACATACTACAACTTAATGTCTCCCACTGGTAAGACCTCTGTTACAGCAAAGATGCATGAAGGAAGCCGTCGTTCCTCTGGTACCAAGAAGCCGGTCGTGGTACAGCAAACCAGAGGGCGTGGTGGTGTTTCTCATACCAAGTCTTTCAGAGGTATTGATGAGCTCTCAGCTCAGACCGGTAGTAGTCAAAACCCGGAGAGACAAGACGAAGTTAAGAACCAAGCCGCAGTTAAGCATTCAGTTACTGTTAAATCAGAGATGACGGTACCTTCTTTCAAGTCTGATTCTCTGACCAGGTCACGACGATGGGCGAGGAAGTTCGAAGTCGTAGAAAACGAACTTTTTGTGTGCAATCTCCCATTCGGTACAATAGAGGATTGGCTCCGAAACTCTTTTGGTTCCTTTTGAGAGGTTGTATTCGCATCTGCTCCTAGCCGACCGAATCGCAAACGGCAACTCTTTGGGTTTGTACGATTTCGTGTGAAGGAGGAGGCTGCTCAGGCACGGGAAAGCCTGAACGGATCGAAGGTATGTGGACATGTTTTGTTCGTCGCTCTTGCTTGGCGTCGGAAATTGGGGGAAGCGGTCAGAGGAGCGAGTCCAAGCCTGGTTGAACCGCATTTGTCGCCGCCGGTGACAGGTTTCGGTGCGGATCTGTCGCAATCTTTGGTTGTTTACAACCTAGATTCTCGTGTCCTGGTTGCTGATTCTTCGGCCAAAGATCACGGACAAGCTTCGATTTTAGATGTGGCAGCTAGAATGGAGAGAGGAGATCGGGCTCCTGCAATTTCGGTGGTGAATCGAGGTGTGTCTGCAGAAGTTAGGGATTTGCTCCCTAATCGAGTCCCACTAATTCCGCCCCAAATTGATCTGAAGCGCGTCGACTTTGATGATAGAGATTCGGTTTCTAGCTTGGGCTCGTGTCTCTTATCGCATGTTGCTGAAGATGGGCCACAAGGCATTAAATTGCCTTTGTCTGATCCAGAGCCATTTGATATCAGCCCATTGGGCGGGTCAATGGATATAGAACAACTTCTAACTTAAAGCAATTTCATTTGTCAAGTGGGCCTTCTCTAGGGGTTGGGCCTACTAATTCTAGATCCAACCTTTTGTCTTCGGTAAAGCAGGTTTCAGAAGCTGTTAGTCCGGCCGGTGCAGTTCCGACAATTATGGAGATTGTGTCCATAGTGGATGAGGGTAACTCTCTTGGTTTGGAACCGGTCGGATCAGAATCTAATGAACATGTCGGGGTTAAACAGATTACTCCTTGGAAGGAGGCTCTTCTTAAATCTTCTCTGGTGAATAAGGATCGTCGTCCGAAGCTACCTTCTAGAGCTTCGAGTCGTCAGAGTCGACCTCCTAAATTCTTTGGAGATTACTATATCGTTCAAGTCAAACCAACTCATTCCCAAAGTCGCGAGAGACTGGTTAATCCTTTGGACATTGGGAAGCAGGTGCATGATTCTCGGTTAGCTCATGCAGCTAAGCATACTCAAGTCGTTCAACTATCTCATCAAGCCAAGGCTTTTGATGATCCGACCTTCACCTCAGAAGGTGAAGAGTGGGTTACTGATGGGTGATTTTGTATTCCTTTTCGGTTTTGTCTCGGGAAATGTTCCTGCAGCTCCTTGTGAGAGCTCATTTTTTATGGTTGCCTTTTGGTTTGATCCTCCTTGGATCTTATCCTTTTTTCAAATAATTTTTTCTCACTTATCCAAAAAAAAAACTTACGGGCAGATGACTCAAAACCCAGTTTTGATCATGTCCCGAGACAACTCCCTTTTGGTCATTCTCCATAAATGTGTCAATGAGTTTCATCCTCCGGTGTGACCCTTAGGTTTATGCATGTCAATAGATCAACGTAAAATCCCATTTTACTTGATCCTATTTAAGTGGCAACTAACGAGACTTTAGTATTGCCTGACACTGTATAACGAATCGACCCTGTCGATTCTAACCTTTCCGTCATCCTTGTCATTATCCTTTTATCTCAGATATCCTGATTGAGATAAGGCATAGAGCCGTCATCCTTATTATTCTCAATCACCGTTCCTTGATATGTGAGATGACTGAAGATATGATACCCAGTATCATGTGCATGGCCATGCTATTCTTTCAGTCACTCTCGATCAAGCGGCCGAGAACCGATATCTTTCCCATACCTCAGTATGAGGGATAAATCCCTTAGCCGCCTTTCGTGTCACTCATGTAGCCCGTCCCCAAGCCAATCATGGCCGTTATGGAAGCCCTGTTACGGACAACGTTAGGCTCAGGTCAAACTCAGTTGTTGACTACATAGCGATCACAAAGACTCATTGGTCTAAGGATACATGACAAGCTACGACACTGAATATGTTCATGACTTATTCTATGGTACATATTCAGGGCGGGTCGTCCAATATCATGTCCCACATGATATCTATGATTAGACTCTGGAATCCCATTCCAATGACTAACAGAACGTAAGCCATAAAGAGCCATCTTTCATACTAGTCGCTTCTAGTGAAGCTTTGTTGACTAGGGACCCATCTAGTGTGATCTATCTCGATCTATGGTTCTATTCGCATGGTGGGCATAGATCAGAGCACACGTCGATATATTACTCCAACACATAAGTAATATAAAGTCGCTTTAATTTTATTGCTAACGATGATATATACATTTGGACATTTAGGATTGAACTACGGGCACTAAGACTAACAGGTCGGTGGCGAGGTACCATGTTCGACACATGTGGGTTAGTAAGGCAGTTGGGGGAGACTTGGAGTTTGTTGACTGATGGGGTTTTTCCACAGTGATGATGTGGATTTGGTGGTACTGGAATGGAGTCTCGGAGATGGCTGATGTTCTCTTAATTTTTGCTTGTAATCGTTCATTTGATCTTCAAGGTTGTGAAATCAGGATAGCTAGACTTTTTCTCTAAGTTTTTTGTGGTTTTTTTTTATTAGCAAAGGCATATTTAAAGTATCGGTTCTTTTAAATGAAGAACACGGAAAGGATGGACAAAAAAAACTACGAGCATTCCTCAAGGGAACCTAAAGAAACCAAGCCCCACACACCGGGGATGAAGAATATAATACCAGAAACAAACATCAAAACAACTTAGTAACCACCACAACCTGAAGAAAACAACAACATAACCAAACAACCAAGACCAAAGAACTACCAGGAAGACAATAACCCAACAAGGGGAAGAACAAGACCAACCAAAACAGGCGAACATAAGAAACCAGAAAAAAAAAACAAGAGGTCTGTAACCCTGATTTAATCACCATTAAGCACTGAAAGGGAGCAATAAGAGGCCTTCCAATTTCCCGAGACTCCCCACCCAAAATCCTAGCCAAAGTTGAGTTAAGGCCCCGCCCCAAGATCAAAAGGAACACACACCTAATGAGGGAAATGTGCTCTTTCAAATGTCGTCGGCCAACACCGGGACTAAGCAAATGCAGAGGAAAACCAACCGAACCCCCAAAACCAGACAACACCTCGAGAGGCTTCCATGGGTAGAGATGCTCAAAGAACTCGTTGTCGACCAATCCCGAAGCACCAGTGAGCCTGACCCACTTACTTGGTCGGGAAGACTAGAAGCCCCAACGAAATGATGAATGAAAGGAGAGGGAGAGGAAAACCCAACCTAACAAAGAAAGAAGAGGGGAGTCATACATGGGGGGCTCCAAGGGTGGAGTAGCCGCAAAAGAAGAAATCAGTCTCCACTTGAGCGAGACCATCCAACACCACGACAATCCTTGGTAAGAAAGCGCGTCCCATAGATGATACTGGAAGACGACGGTCGAAACAGAGTAGCAAATCTCCACCACATCTTCACCAAAGGAACACCCACCACCGCCACGGTAACAAGACAGATCTGTGAGAATCCTCACCAGAATGATTGAGGAAGGTCGTCCCACTACATATCTGGCTTGTCCCGCGAATGAGATGAAGAGAAGGACCAACCCTCATATAGCCGCTCACACTCGATCCTCCGTTACTGCTGACGTAACCATTTTTCAACCATCACCAAGAAGAGGGCCAAGAGGGGAGAATCGACATTTTTGTCGAGCACGAGGGAGCCGAAGACGGAAGATCTGGCCTCCAAAAGCTCAGAACAACCAATACTCACCACGAACAGAGGACGACGACCCAAATCTGAGTCAATCCGCTCTAGAGACGGAGGAGAGGGACTTCCCACATCAGATCCGGGAGAGAGACCACCGACGAAGAAAAGGATGAGGCTGAACCAGAGACGAGAAGTAGGGCAGAAGAAGCAAAGGTCGAGAGAGGTTAGAGGGAAGGGGGTGAACGGTGCCTGCAAACGACCTCCACGGAAGGAGATCATCGACGACGGTGAATTGAAAAGGAGGCGACGAGTTTGAAAAAGCGATTTCTAGAGTTTCTAGAGAAAAAAGGGGAGTCTCTCTCTAGAAACATATCACATACTAGTTTGGTTTGACACAATGTTTTCTTTAAAAAAAATTGTGGTTATTGTTTTTTTTGTAAGGTTTGTTTCTGTCTATTGCTGAGATTTATTACTGTTTGTTTTTACGTAGAAAAAAATTAGGTTATCAAACTTCTGTTCACCTTTTTGCAGGGTTTTGGTTTGAGGTGCCCTTTTTAGAATGCTCGTGTTTCTGTTTCTATGGGTTTCACTCCTTGTCTTATGTTTTCTTTCCGAAAATATTAAATCATTACTAATATATTTGCCTTTTCAAAAAAAAATAGTCCAAAATTTGTTATCAAAATCAAAGTCAACCCCAAAAAGATAAGACCCGGAAAGTTCAACAAAGAACTAGATATATAGTTACAGCCTCATCTGTCTCTGAAAACAACTGGCCTCCTAATTAACTCATACTTAATATTATCATTATCACCAACACTACAAGTTCTTATTATACTGTTAATTAAGCCACTGAAATATGACTTAGATTATGCAATTTGGCTTATCCATACCCACCTCCTCATTATTGGTACCACTATTATGTTAGGCCAATCCCTTTGACTTTTCGACTTGGTCCTCTCATTTTGGGTATGACTTGTTCTACATTTGACCAAAGACACAACATGGGGTGATGTTATTGTCGTACATGGGTTGTATGACTAGGATTCCACATCCATCATGCACTGTATGGTCAGTTTTATACTAATTGAGGTTATCTGCTTATAAATAAAATACACATACAATACAGATCAATCCAAATATAATACAAATGTGTTTATTATTAACATACATTTTTCATGTCATTGTGATAAATTTACAAGAGATCATTGTAAGAAAATGGGAAAATGACACGCTTTTTCACATCACCCTCAAACTTTTTTGTGACATTTAACTCCCCTAATTTTTTTTTTCATTTTAGTCTAACATTGTTAACTTTCCATCCAATTAACGTCAAAAGTCGAAAATACCCTCCATTTATCATCAAATTTTCAAAATGATGCCATTGAGTTAGCAAAACCCAAAAACTTTGAAATGTCTATATTAACTAGAAAAATACCCAACAACTTTGAAACATTGTTGACTTAGTAAAATACCCTCCACTTATTCCATCTTTACATGTCTCTCTACATCTTCATCTCAATAATTTCAAATGAAAAAACAAATCAGAGAACTTAAATATCAACCAAGACCAAAAACACATCTCTCTATTACTTGAATCCATGATCGGGAAATAGATGAAGATGAAACCCAAATCAAAATGAACCGAGAAACATGCTTTGATCCAAATGAGTTGTTGAACCTTTTTTTTCATAAACATACAATGTTGCCGAAATCAATATTGATTGTTGCCACATTCCCCAAATTTTTTTAAAAGAAATTGTAGAGAACTAAATCTCAACAAACAAAATTGTTGCTCATATATGCCCATCATACAGAACAAGCACACCCTTAAAAGCCTTGAAATTGGAGAACTAAATCTAAACAAAAAGAAAAGTAAAACCAAATTGAAGAAGACGTTGTGATGGTGGTGTTGGAGATGGGAGGTTGAGAGAAGAACTAGAGATAGGGGGTTGAGAAGTGTGGAGGCGTGGTGGATAGAAAATGTGGGGAGTTGAAGTTAGGTTTTTAGGTTAGGGTAGTTAGTTTTTGTGGGTTAAAAGGGTAGTTTTGTGATTTAGAAAATAATAATAGCATGTGATGTGGACATGTTCAATTTCCATCCGTTTTTGGATGAAAAAAGAGTAAAGTGAAAAAAAAAAAGGAAGTTAGGGGAGTTAAATGTCACAAAAAATAGTTAGCGGGGGTGATGTGAAAAAGCGTGATAGTTAATGAAGGTTATGTGTCAATTTCCCTAAGTAAATTGTAATCTATGAGATATTCATTTTGTACAACTTTAACCTTTTCTTCTTCTTTTTCACCGATAAGCGATTTAATATTATAAAAATAAGTTGATAAATGACAGCTAAACCACCAAACACCACACTAAAAATACTGAAAGTATAAAATTAATAGAATAAATCGAAACATAAAGAAAACTAGTTCATTGCACCGAACCGCTTCGTTGATACGTTCAAAAGGGGATATTGCGGTAACGTCGAAAGACACCGATACAGTAAATCTGGGCTAGAAGATAGGGTAGAGCGGACCCATTTTCGGAGATGTACTGTGGTGGACAAGATAGTCCCTAAGGATGCCAACGTGCGTCGTCCTCCTTGGAATGATAAAAGTGTAGGGCTCCATAACACGGAATTGTTGTCCTCCGAGGAGGTAGAAGGCAACTGTGCCAGATCTTGGTGAAACCTCTACCACCTTACATCTAGTGGGGTGATGATGCTGGTCAACCCCCCATTGGACCGCTTCATACTCATTCGGCGAGGCGAGGGTGCTTATAACCCCCCGTCGTTGCACTTGTCGCATCCCCTGAATTAGTGGATCCTTTCGAATCTGGCTCCCCTTCTTCCCTTTTCGGCTGTTTCCTTCCGGCAGACACAGAAGTGGTGGCCTGATTTCGTGGGGAAATCTTTCTAAATTAGCGGACGACTTCTCCTAGTAGCTCTGTTAACCCGTGGTTGCCCCTTTGGTTCCTCATGACTTGGATCCGGACCCTAGTTGCTTCCTTTCCACCTCTCTTGACTTGGGGCCACTAGGCTAACCGACGGGGTTGGTGACCGATGATCCACCTAGATAGTCCCTGTTTGTTCTCAGGATAGGTTTCCCATGTCGTGAACGTACCAGGGAAGATTAGGGGTCAGCAGGTGATCTCAACGAGGGGCCCTTACTCTCCCTCCGACCGACAAGCTGTAAACAAATGACCCGCATAACTACATCTAAAATAGTGATCGGGCAATCTCTTATACAAAACTTGTAACATTGTAAGTACCTGAGACTCAGTGAGTCGAAACCAAAGCTGAATTTGGAGGGGGCCCCGAATATCCAATTGAATCTGAATCCTCATGAAATCCCCCCAACACATGCCATTTGCGTCATCGTCCACTGCGAGGCAAACTACCAAAGCTCCCTGCAATATGAAACCCACACCTCTGTTCCATGCGCCTACTAGAAGATTCGATATTTGCGCCCAGACCGAGAAATGTGTAAATAACATATCTATGGCCTCATATGTGGTCTGAGATCCGCAAACAAAACCATCGAATTTCAGAATTCCCAGGGTTCCCCAACTAACACCCTCGCTCAGTCTCTGGTCGTTCTGAAAAAGAAGGCTACTACCCCTTCTTCCAGAGGCCTGACTTCCACATTCTTGATTCCCCATTTTTCCTCCAACCATACTACAAGAGACTTCCAGAAGAAAGCCTGTTTGGTCATAACTTTTGCTGCTAGAGCATAAGAGAAATTTGTCCTCCGACCACACACCTCAAAGGAAGGAACAACCACCTCCTTGATACACAAACTTCCCATTCTTGAGCCTATCTTGATCCTTCGTTGTTGCTCCCCAATACCTACTTGGACTGGCAGTCAGATTCTTTTCAAAACAGGTTCGATCTCGGGTAGCCCTCGGACCTGGGTAGGTTCTGTTCATCCCATTCTCTCCATCCAGCCAAGTGATGGGCCTTCCTGTTTTGTGTTGGGCCTGACCCTAGTTCTCCTTAATTTCAACACCCCTCAGTAATGAGCCTCGACCCATGACCTGAAAACGAGGGTCTTCTTCCTCGTCGCCTTGAGCGCGAACCCTGCACGGTTCCTTACCCTCTCGTCGCCGCCAGGTCGCACCTGACCGTTTTACAGCCGGTTGCGTTTTATCTCCTCCATCCGACTCTGGTACCGGTACAGTAGGGACTTTCTATAGTCTCCCTCCAAAACACCAGGATATCTATGTCGATGTCTTCCGCTCCTGCCTCCTCCATTGTTGAGCGCCTCCTTTGCAAAGGATTGGTTGAACCGAGACCTTAGAAGAAGACCGGTGAGGACGAGCCCGACCTTGTAACCTCCATATAGTTCATCGTCCCCAGAGATTGAACGGGTTTCCTACTGTGTGGTCTGGGTCCCAACGCTAGTGTCCGCCCCACGATCCCCCGCGACACCTCTTAAAAGTTCCCCTGAGATATGCGACCTCCCTTCCCTCTAAGAAGCCCCTGATGGCTTCGCTCAGTCGCCCTACTGACGGAAAAGATTAGGTACGTTCTCCCTGCAACGACACCTCACCAGACACAGATAAAACTCTATCAGAAGATCGACTTACCTCGTAAGACCGCGAAGTCGGAGACACCGGAGGCGTGATGCCCATCGTCCTTGATCCCGTCTCATCGTTGTTCGATGAATAGTTGCTACCGGGGTTGTTATTCCTTGCTGCTGCCATTTTACATAAGAGTGAGAGTCAACGATTTGGCCAAACACTTCACATTTTCTTCTTGATAATAGTAAAATTGCATCCAGAACTTATATTCTAATTCTACAATAGATATTTTTTTTTTTCAAAATTAAACTCATGAATACTTGTAGATGTTCTTTTACAACTTTCCTTTAAACTCGTAGATTAAGGGTTTCATCCTTGGAAAGTCAACTATTTGCAAGAAAGTTTGTGTGTTGATAGTTGTAGGGGAAACTATGGGTCCTAACCCCCCCCCCCCCCCCCCCTTGAGGTTTGTTTTGGCGATCGTAACTAGGCTTGACTTTTGCTTGCACTTCCCAAGTACGTTTGACTTTCTTTGCGCAAACTAACAATTTCCGTCTATTTTAACGGATTTCGTTAGGTTTTTGGCACGTGTTGGTCACGTGCACAATAACATTTTTTTAACGGAATCGTCAAAATAGACGGAAAATGTTAGTTTGCGTAAAAAATGGAAAGGTCACAGTTGGGAAGTGTAAGGAAATATCAAACCCAATTAGGTTCGCCAAAACAAAACTCAAAGAAGATTAGGACCCATAATTACTCTATATTTGTATAAAGTCACTTGAGCCTTTTGTATGGGTTGGAAAATGACATTTGAGCATACTCTATGAACCACCTAATATTCATAAGTTGGGTGGATCTTGTCAATTTAAGAACAGTATAAATGATTTTTTGAATGATAATTTATTTCTACATTTAGCTATATATAAATAAACGTGATTGTAATTAAGAGCACAAGACACATAGATGATACATTGCTTGTCAAAGTAGTACAAGTTCGGTGCTTTATATGTTTGTTTCCATCTCACGATCCATGAACCACAATGACTCCGACATCCAATCTAACTTACAAAAAAACATTGTGCAATTTCTCTATACTTACTCTTTTACGTATGAAGAATCATTAATAAAAAAACTAAATTAATTAAACACTAGTTATCGTTTCTGAAGCATTAAGCAACTGAGTTATTTGCTTTCTTTTCGAGTCTAGGATTGAGAGCCTTTAATCATAGTTATCACAAGCTATCACTCTTAATTTTCTAGTACCTTCGTTTAGAATGTTGTTATCGTACGATATCTTCATATCCAAAAGACGGTTTGTGAGTCTTTTCCTTACAACTTTGGTGTTGTTTTTCTCCACATGTCTATATCGCAGCGTTGTTGCATTTAAAGGATGGTACCTACTCCGCGACGATCGCGACTCCCCAAACAACCACGGTCATAGCGAGAGGGGCTCTCGTTGGCCCAAACAACCAGACGACTCATATGAGGTCTGCTATGCAGCCTCGTTAGGGCCAATGAGGACTGACACCCCGCCAATGAGGACTGACACCCCCCCTATCTCACGTGATCTCTGACCGTACCAAACGCGTTCCCTGACAAATTAGTGATTTCTTTGGGAAGTCAAATTGATATTCATGCCACAATAATCAGGTTCAGGTCGAGTCAGAAATGGTTTTTGGTTTGATAGTTTAATTATTGTTAGTGGTGGATAATCTTTGGATGATTTACTCTTCCCTATTCTTTTTGATGATTTTATACTAATATAAATCGTTTCTTTCGCTAAAAACAAGCATAAAACAACTTACATATAACTCATGATTTGAAATACATAAATTAATAGTCTAATGGTTCAAACTGACATTCACATGTATCATCCTAAATAAAAATGTCCCCCTTTCAAAGACTCTTTTTTTCTTATCAGCAATTTTTTTATATATATAAAAGAGACAAGTTTTCAAATTGAAAACGAACCCAAGGGCGAACCCTCAACTTACAAACAAGGAGAATGCCTAAGCACCTCAACCAGTACAACCAACCCAATACAGGGTACAAACCAGGGCTTAATCCCTAAATTAACAAATATGAAGTGAACCGAACTAGAGGAACCAGAAGCCAACAATGGCTTAACCATACAAACAAACAGAAAACATAACCTACCAGCCAAAAAGGCAATGGTAACACTAAACCAAACCAACGAAAACGGGTCTAACCCCATCCAGAATAGACTAAGAAGAAAACAAGTAGACAACCCCAACGGCAACTCAGCTCCGGCAGAAAATCAGCGACCAAACCACCAATAGAGCCAAACACCTCCAGCAATCACAAAAACAGAACTACCTATCCCTAACCCCAATCTGTACTCAACTCCTAAACAGGGTACCAAGCTATAACACCTCACGGCGGCCAACACCTATAACCGTGAGGCCCCAACCAACAACTGTGATCAGGGAGGGGGAGGAGAAGTACAGATCAAGAGGAAGGGAGAAAGTGGGGTACCTGAATCTGCAAAGATGAAGGGGAGATCCAGCCACGAGGATCCAGGAGCCGCTACACGAGGAGAACCGTGACCATCAAACCTTGGAGTTGAAGAGTCGACCCACTCCAGTTCTTCCTCGACACGTTCCGGAGCCAGAAGAGAAGACGAGCTGCTGAAGCCCAAGGCCCATATTGGTCGCGACGAAAGAAGGACAGATCCGCACCAATCTTCATCCCAGACGAGTGAAGAAAGACGTCCCACACGAAATCCGCACGACCCCGCTGAGGAGAGGGGAAGAATCGCCTAAATCACTGCTCCGCAAGTCCCTTCTTCTTCAACAAAAGGCGACCAACAACCCGAACCCCAGCGAATGTCGTCTTGAAGAGCCAACTGGGGCCAACACCACCAGAGGCGAGAGTGAAGTAGATCTGAGACTAGAGGTCCAGATCCGCGCGCGTCGGCGAAGAAGCAGACGGTGTAGTACCCTCCGCCCCTCACCAGAGCGTCTCTCGCAACTCCTCAGTACGACGTCTACCGAAAGTCCAAGAGAGGCCAGATCTAAGACTAAACTGGAAGAAGAGGAGTCAAAACGAGACCAGAGCAAAGTCAAAACGAGACCAGAGCAAGTCCCTTCACTGTTCGGTTTCAAAAATCAATTTACTTTTTAACTAAAAAAGTACAATTTCATTAAATAGATTTCAACCGATAGAAAAGTACATGAGAGAAACCCCTAGCCACATTAGAAGAGTTATTATATGGTATTGAGCCTTTAAGATCTATCTACGCATAACTCTGTGACAAATTAACCGACACATGCAGTTTTTTGGGGAGTCATAAAGGCGAACAAAAAGTACATAACAATGAAACCGATGTCTGCTGCTCAAGGTATTACCCAGTTGTTGCATATTTTGTAAAATACGACCGAACCTACTGACACCGACTTCCAAGGAACGCAAAGCTCTTCCTAGGGACCCCTCCTACGACCAGTCCCTAGAGCACTGAATCCCTTTCATTCCTCCATACGAGCCTGCTTTCCGACCCGGTCTCGCCCCACCTCCCGCTCCACAACTAGACTCAGCTCCAGCTCCAAGTCCAGTTCTATCTTTGTGCATAGGCAGGTGTGGGGGGTCGGCTCTACTGCCCCCGGAAGGTTGGCCGATCACCAAGTTCTTCCAACCCAGATCAGCCAGCCGAAGTTGAGAGACGTTTCGAGGGCCCACACACTAAGGTGCAGTAGCCGAGGATACTATTTCTCCCCTACCTCGAGACAAGGGACCCTGAGGTGCAGAAGTCGAAGATACCGACCAACGAGGTATCCGATTTTCCCAATCTGTCGCATACGTCTTAGGTTGACGGTCTTTCTGATACTCCAGGATGGAGGAGTCAAATTTGGGCTTACCTACCAGCTCCCGATCACTGCCAACCACCATGTGACCAATCATGCCACAATTAAAATAAAACACAAGGAGTTTTGTGTAGGTAAGAGTGACACAAACCAGATCGGAAAATTCTTGGAAACAAAGTAGAATCTGGCGGCGAAGAGTACGTTCCACTAGGTGCCAAAAATGGACCTTCACTGTACCGCCCAACAGATGCCCCATTGGTCACATGGGACCTCGAAATGCAGTTCTAGTGTCGAGCCGATTGTCTCTCACATGGTTTTGGTGCGCACTACCGGAGGGAGACCATGGGCATGAACCTAGAGTTGTAGTTGATCCAGGGTAGGAGGAAACGCATCATGAACCCGATGCTCCCCTCCCTAGGAGAATCCTTGATTCCATGTGCAGAGATTAGCGAGTCTGCACAGAAAAATCGGCGGCAGCGACAACATCCTTGGATCTCGCACCCCCCGAACCAAGGACCAGAACAAGGTCGTGGTCCTCCCGGGGGCTTCTGTGTCTTCTTCTCCAAGTGACTCCCGTCCCGCCTTCCGCTCTCCAAACCCTAGTTCGCCGGCCCAAATTTGCCACGATCGTGCTCTGGTTAATCCTCGTCCGGGCGGCGGGACGCCTAGGGTTTCGCTTCCACCTTTCCTTATTCCAACCTTGATGTTGGGTCCTCTTATCCCTCGCACGCCTCGGTGGGGGCCAAGGAGGTGGAGATGGCGATGACCACGGCAGCGGCGGCTGCGAATGTACCGTGTCTCGCAGCGATGAGAGATCCTCCAATCCCGGTTTAGCAACACCAGAAGAGGGTAGAGACCGGGAGGAACGCCGGTGAAGGCCCCTTGGATGAGGTGGGATGAGGCCAACGTGTGAGGATGCGCGCTAAGACAGCGGAGATGGACCGGACATCAGCTGGAAAAGGTGACCGGACAACAACCGGGAGAAGGAGGCCGGAACCCTAGAACAGGCCCTAGAGCATGCCGACGGCTTCATGGAGGAAGGCACGACATCATGGAGGAGGCTAGGGTTGAGGGGTCTCAAACCCTAGCAAAGCTCTCGTTATGTTTTTTTTTTTAAATCAATTTATTTAGATTAAGCAAGTATGATTTCCTTATATCTAGAATAATAAACTTATTCATTTGACTAGTAATTATCGTCTCCTATTCTGAATAAGTAATTTATTTAAAATAGGATTTGGTAGAAATCCATTTCCTAACCTAAAAAAAAGGAATCTAATCTCCTCATACTTTTCAACTTTAGTTTTAAGGGAAAAAAAAAGAAAAGAATTCTTATAGACGGTAAGTAACATGTAGCAATGACCTGTGACTTGAAGTTGGGTCCCATGTAGCCGGTGAAAGGGCCCACTATGGGTGCAAAAAAGTCGACATGTTGGCAAGTATTTCGTGAACCGCTACAGAGTCGAGGACACACACAAGGCAACATATGATTGGCTACCTAAAAAATCACAGAGAAAACAGAAAAGAAAATAATTTATTTAGGAAGGGCCCAAAAAATTAAAAAACAAAATTGAAAGCAAGTCCACCACATTTTCACCTTCGCACTTGACAACATGCACGAAGAGAAATCTCCGGGCATCAGAATCGGTGGAGACTCGTCACCCTCTCTTCTTCTTCTTCTTCTTCGTCCTTTTTAAGCTTTCGATTGAGGGCATCGTAGCTGGCCGCGGGACCAGCCTCTGGTCTCCTCCATTACCGTAAGTTTTCTTCTTCCATTTCTCTGCCTCCCCTTTTTCATTCATATTTGTTTTGCTCGATTTCTGGGTTCAATTTTTGGGGTGTTTGCGCGTAGTGAGTCCATTTTCTTAGGGTTCCTATGAATCTGGGGAGGACCCAGATCTTGTTTTGGTAAGTTCATTGATCGGTTGCTTTTGTTTTGTCTCGTTTGTTTTCTTCTGTACCATCTCCATCTATGCAATAGACGCTTGCTTTTCCTGTGAAAAATATGATTTTTTTTCTTCTCCTTAAATGTGCCCTTTTGAATTTTGTGGATTATGGGTTGCGTTTTTCCTTCCTTAAATGTGCTTTTTTGAAATTTGTGGATTATGGGTTATGTTGTTTCTCGGCTCATTTAGAGGTGGGGCTGTTGGTTTATATATTTGCCAACAACCGACTTCTCTGTTCCTGAGCATAGGGTTTGTTCCAGTAATTTGAGCCTGGCTTCTCTTGATGGTTGATTTTGGATCTCACCAATTTTGATTCTTCTTTCTGCTTCTCTCTGGTTTTAATTTTTGGCTTCTGTGGATCATTTTCCTCTGCCAAGCAAATGGTTTGCATGTTGATTTTGAGAATTCCTCTGATCAACCTTCATTTCAACATTTCAATTGAAGTGGCCTATTCACAATTTTCTAAATGTTTGGTTGATTTAAGAGTGTTTTAGTTACTCATGATTTTAACTTCTTCTTTTCATTCTTCTCCCCTCTTTCTATAGGGCTCAGTTTGGTGCATCTTTTGTTGAGCTGAATTGCAATTTTGTAACTTCCTTAATTATGTTTTTGTTTGCCATTGCAGCACATTATAACAAAAACGATTCCAAGCATTGGTGACTAATAGAAGGCTTAGACTTTGTCTCCTGTATATATCTATATACATATATACTTATATAGGATTCCTGCCATTTTCCCAAATGATAAATAGTGGCAGGACCAGAAACCCAACTAGGTCTGCAAGGCCAATGTCTCTCGGAGGTGAGGCTTATATTGTTTTTTTTTTCACACTGTGAGTGACGAATTTTTGTTCTTTTCCTAATGTTAGGTAGTTTATTGACATGTTTACTCCTGGTTCAGATTGGTTTAGTCTCCAGTGAATATGATTCATTTCATTGCCTACATGGTCTTGAGTTAGTTTTGACTTCTGTAATTTGTAGGCCTTGATTATGCTGATCCAAAGAGGAAGAGCAATATTGTTGGAAAAATTCTTATGGCTGCTTCACTCACAGCATTATGCATTATCATGGTTAAGCAGTCTCCGTCATTCACCACCCCAAGCCCGGTAACTCATTCTTTTATAACAATTAGCATCTTTTACTGAAGTACACAATACTCTTGTATCATTGTGATTCTTCTACTTGCATCAACATGGTATTCAACCAATAGATGTTATGTTTAGGTCAGGTGTGTAAGAGTGGGTCTCAAATGCATACAACAACCACTTAAGTCATCATAATTATATTTGGTTGAGGGAGTGGAAGGTGGGGTATTTAATAATGTATTGATTCTGTTGTACAAAAATGGACCTTAAACACATATCTCGTATCAATATAATTAAGTTACCATAATTTTATTTGGTTTTGAGGGAATGGTCGGTGGGGACCATGTATCTCTGAGTTCATAAGCTTGAAGAAAACATTATCATTGTCCCATTTTATTAGCTCATTATTTTTTGCGGAAAATCTTGGTAGCAGATCTTTCCCAACATGGGACCTGAAATTTCAATTTGGTGTCAAGTTTATGGAATCTGTTGGAACTTTCTCAAATCAACTAACTATGTTTAATGCATTTTTTCCTTTCAATGTAGTTCTCCCATCATGAACCCGGTGTAACTCATGTCCTAGTGACCGGAGGTGCTGGTTATATTGGTTCACATGCTGCGTTACGCCTTCTGAAAGATTCTTACCGTGTGACCATAGTGGTAATTCTCTAGACTTTGAACAAGTTTTTATTTTTATTTGTATCATCTATAGCTTATTTCTATTGCTTGATTAATACCTCATTTGAAAATGTATTTCACTTGTTGTCAGGATAATCTCTCAAGAGGAAACCTAGGTGCTATTAGGGTTCTACAGGCATTGTTTCCAGAGACTGGAAGGCTTCAGTTTATTTATGCTGACTTGGGAGATGCAAAAACTGTATCCTTATCATTCCATCCATTTAATATTGTTAAAAGTATAATACCACATCAACTAAATACTGAAGACAATAGCTACATGTAAAGTAAAAAGATAAAGTCAACTATTAGGTTGACCTTTTTGTTGTGAAGCCCAAAATAACAGTAGGGAGAGGATTGCTAGGTGATATTCATACTTATACTTGCAATGTAACTATAAAACCTTGATGTTTCAATTTTTTCCCTTAACTGATATTCCAGGTTAACAAAATATTTTCCGAAAATGCATTTGATGCAGTAATGCATTTTGCAGCTGTAGCATATGTTGGGGAAAGCACGCTTGATCCACTTAAGTAAGTATTTATTTGTAATGCATGATAGCTGTTTATGCTTAACTTGAATTTTCTAGGATGGTTTTTTGTTTTTCTCTCATGGTTGTGAGGGTGAACAAAACACTAGGAATATTCAGAATTACATAAGGAATTTCCCCTTTATACAATTAAATCATATCAAGTACATAAACAATCCTGAAAAATAAAAACGACATGCCCAAACTGAAAACCTTCTGAAAATTCTGCCAACTGAATTAAATTACATGTTTTACAGGTATTATCATAACATTACATCTAATACATTGGTGGTGCTAGAGGCTATGGCTGCTCATGGTGTAAAAACCTTGATATATTCTAGTACTTGTGCGACATATGGAGAGCCTGAAAAGATGCCTATCACTGAAGATACTCCACAGGTGAATTATTATTTATTGAATGTGTTCCTTAAAAAAATTAACCTCTATTGCCGATGATTCATTTACATTCTTTCCTCAATTTAGTTCCCGATAAATCCATATGGAAAAGCTAAGAAGATGTCAGAAGATCTCATCCTGGATTTTTCAAAGACTTCAAACATGGCAGTCATGATCCTAAGGTCGGTGATCAACTGTTAAAAATTCTAATGCCATTTATCTTTGCTTCTTGGTCTTGGCACATTAGTGATCCTCTCTGTTTCTCTTCTCATGTTATCTATATATTATTCAGTTAGTGTTCACATAAAAAACGTAAAACTAAATACTTGCACTTCTATGTGTTTTGTTTTAATGATATTTCTTGCCTCTCTCTTTGGTAATGATTTTCAATTTCTTTTTCTGCTTGTTTACAACCTCAGGTACTTCAATGTCATTGGTTCTGATCCTGAGGGGAAATTAGGTGAAGCTCCAAGACCTGAACTGCGTGAACATGGACGCATCTCAGGGGCTTGTTTTGATGCAGCCTCTGGCGTTATAGATGGCTTAAAGGTAATGACATTTTCCGTTGTCCTCGTGTAATTCAAAATTAACATTTGAGGTGCTTGGATTGGTGTTAATGACACATTTGACTGTTTATAATAGGTAAAGGGCACGGATTATAAGACACCTGATGGCACATGTGTAAGGGACTATATTGACGTTACAGATCTGGTTGATGCTCATGTGAAGGCTCTTGAAAAGGCAAAGCCTAAAAAGGTTGGAATCTACAATGTCGGGACTGGAAAAGGTAGATCAGTGAAGGAGTTTGTAGAAGCGTGTAAGAAGGCAACAGGGGTTGACATCAAAGTTGATTACCTGCCCCGCCGGCCAGGTGATTATGCTGAGGTGTACAGCAATCCGACAAAGATCTTGCGTGAGCTGAACTGGACTGCTCGGTACACCGATCTGCAAGAGAGTTTGAGGGTTGCGTGGAGATGGCAGAAGGCACACCAAAATGGGTACGGATCTGCTTTGATAATGGCTTCTTGAAACCTTCACAGAGTTATGTTACATTGGCAGAAAAGGAACCAGACTCAGCATGACGCTGGAGTTTGAGATAGATTTTGTTATTTTCATTGCCGTTTCGTATTATATAAAAATGGGGTAGATTGTAGCAAGTAGCTCATTTTTTGTTTACATGTATCTGAATGCACAATGGTTTTAAATAATAGATATTATATAGCATTCTCAGCTCATTCTTCTGTTATTAGAACTCCAACAAGATCCAATTGGCGACCCACCTGACCGACCAAGGCTTTATCGCAACCTAATTTGAATTGAATTTTTCTATTTTTGGAAAACTTTAGAGGACATGATTGTTGAAGAGGAAATTTTAAAAAATGAATTATAGACTATGTATATATATTCAAATAAGTTGAAAAGAAAAATAGAACACGCAACATATTCAATTAAGTTGAAAAGAAAAAAAATCTTTAAGTATTCTCTCTCGTGTCGAGTGGCTTTCCCAAGAAGACCCTGACTCGAGACCTGATTATAGAGCTCCCTCTCTCTGCCACCGTCGTCGACAATGTTGAGCGTTCAGCCGGTCTTGTTCTGTCGCCGCTCTCTAATGGGCAGTTCTCTGCAACTCCACCTCTTCGTCCCTCTTCGGACGTCTCGCCTCCATTAAAGACCATGCGTAGGAGGAAGCCGAAGCAAACCTTAGTCGGTCTTCATTCGCTTCCTTCATCGCTACCATCCCCAGGTGCGCCACCGTCACCATTAACCACATCAATTGTGTCGTTCTCTTTGGGGCTCACCATACTACCGTCAATGTCATCGTTCAAACCACGCCGAGGTCGTCCGATGAAAAGCTAAGCCGTAATTTCGGCTGCAAGTCACCCACCATCGTCCGTTCAAACTCCTTTCAAGGACGGTCCTGAGGTGTTTCCTCCCCTACTTCATGACCCCAGTCGAGGGAATGCGCCCATCGACGGCAGTTGGAGGACGGAGTTGGAGGCGCTGCATGCATGGCTCTCATTCCCTAATGCCGATCGGATCCATGTGATCTTGTCGTTGCTAACAACTCCTGTAGGTCTGGGTCGTCATCCAGGGTCGCAGTTTCCGCCAGAGGAACAGGAAACCCTAGCTCCCGAGGCTCCGGTGCTGTCGAGTTTACTTGCGTCCACCATGGCCAACCTCCAGGACTCTCTCTCTCTCTCTCTCTCTCTCTCTCTCTCTCTCTCTCTCTCGAGGAGGTGGTGGTGGAGGTCTTAGTTCCGTATTCACCGGTAGACCCAATGGTGATGGCGCGCCAATAGTTCGGCATGATGGGGACGTTGTGGGCTCCGAGGCCTCCTCGGAAGGAAGTCCTGCTCCGTATCATCACCAATGCCTGGGGACGGTCCGTAGAGGGTCTGGTCATCAAGGACATAGGCCCGAGGGTCTTTGGCTTCTACTTCGAATTTGAGGAGGTGCAGGCATGAGTTCGGGGTAACGAGCCCTGATGCTTCGATGGTCGGCCTCTTCTGCTTGAGGATATGTATCCAATGGCCAGAGAGCTTCTTGTTCTGGATTGTGTACAACTGTGGGTTCATGCCATGACCTCCTTCCACTGGTTCGGACACGGGCGACTAGGGAGATAATTGACACGACATTGGGGTTTGTGTGGAGATCTCATGCGATCAATGAGGATTGTGTTGAGGAGGGATGGTGAGGGTACGGTTTTGGCACCTCGTGGGACATCCTCTCTGCCGCCACCTGCTGCTACGGTTCACGGAGTTCTCGGACCCTGATTGGGTCGAGCTCACATACACAAAACTCTTATCGTTTTGCTTCAATTTGTGGGAGAATTGGTCATGGGGTTCGGGATTGTGATCTGGAGCTGCGTGGTATCCCACGCTTTGATGCTTCCATGATGGAGTTTCAGAGGAATCAACATGTTCAACAGTACGTGACTGACTAGGAGGATGTCCCACCGGGTTTCCAGACCTTATCCCCAAACACTATACCTACGGGCGCCTGATCTCGAGGAAGGGGCCCTATTGTGTCCTCGAACACTATACCTAACGGTACAGGACTTCGGGTATGCACCCAGTAGGGAGAGTTGATCCTAACTGAAAAACTTGGTATGTGGCCAGCTCTCTGGTGGCAAGGAAACCAAAGTTTCAGGTTCCTCCATGGCTGGTGCGAGTGGCGTGAAGAGGGGGTCAATTAGAGAATCCCGAGATGATCAAGCGAGGGCTGGTAAACAGCCTCGCCAGTAGGAATACCCATCTGACTCTAGGTACTGGCCTCAAGAGGGGTTCCTGGTGGAAGCCATGCCTCCTACAACTGATGAGTTCAAGTTCGGCCGTTTTGCCCCCATATACAATGTTTAGGCACTACTTTGAGCATGACTTCCAGTTCCGTTTTTCAATCCACACCTTTCCTTCATGCCTATATAGCGAGTTTAATACCGTTTCCGATGATTACTTTGTTTCGAAGTTATGTGTGCTAAGTCCGTCAGACAATCTTTACATAGTCTTTTTATTTAATAAAAATATACACCTTATAGTCAAATAAAAAGTGAAATAGAAAAATAGCACACCCAAAAAATGGTTGATTTTGTGTTGTTACTTGTTACAGACTTTTAACCTATACACTATATAGTCTATTTAGAACGACACATCTAGTCCGTGAGTTGTAAGTTGTATGCATTATTTGACATTCGATTGATACGTAACTGTTCGGTTTCATATAAAAAAATTATATAAGAAAGTGAATATACACACTTTCACATATGTTTTTTTTATTATGATAAAATATAAAATATAGTATTGTAGGTTAATCCAGGTTCATTTCTAACCCATTAGTTGTTCCGAACTTTTTTTTTCAACAATGATTTAACATTATTTTTTTTTGATCGACAAAGACATATTTAAATTAACCTCTTCAGAGGATGAAAAGGTTACACAAAAAAAGCAATCATCCTAAAGATTGCAAAGGACCAAAGAAAGGGTACACAGACCCGAGAACCAAAGGAAGGGTGCACAGACCCGAGAACAAAAGTAAGGGTACATAGACCCGAGAACCAAAGTAAGGGTACACAGACCCAGGAGCCAAGAGAGGGTACACAGACCCCGAAGTAAAGAGAGGGCACGCAGACCCTAAGCGGGTACGCAAACCCAAAAGTAGTGAAAGAAAGGGTACGCAGACCCAAAAGTAGTGAATGGGTACGCAGACCCAGAAGCAGAGAGTGGGTACGTAGACCCGAAAGTTAAAGGGTACGACGACCCTGAAGAGGAAAGATACACAGACCCATAAGTGTAAAGGGTACGCAGACCCGGTAGTGGAAGGGTACGCAGACCCTGAAGTGAGAATGGGTACGCAGACCCTGAAGTGTGAATGGGTACGCAGACCCCGAAGTGAGAATGGGTACGCAGACCCTGAAGCAAGAATGGGTACGCAGACCCTAAAGTGAGAATAGGTACGCAGACCCGGAAGTGAGAATGAGTACGCAGACCCAAAAGGAAAAAAAACTCTAAACGACGGCTAAAAAAGGAGACTCACACCCGAATAAAGCCACCATGAAGCACAGAAAAATAAAAGGTCTCGAACCCAGAAAAGTCAACCATAAGGCGCTGAAAAGCTAGCCATCTTCCAAAGCAAACCTCAAAGACTTTATCAAAACTAGAGGAGAAATCTGAATCTCATCGGCATCCAAACTCAGCGAGTTAAAGAAAACCGACACGCCGACGACCAACATCGAATAACGACAGAGAAAAATCAGTGCAAAAAGCACCGAAACTCAAAACCCATAAGAAGAAGGACTTCTCGAGTTCCAAGGCCTAAAGGCCCAGTACAACCCGTCATAGGTCAACACCTAGAGAATGACGGGCCCCGTAACAAGATAGGAGTACAAAGGAAAATGAAAGAAGCCTAAATCGAAGGGTGAGCAGAAATCCTACTAGATAAAGATAAAGCCTAAAAGAGAAAAACCAAACCTTCCGCGACGACGACCGGTGACGAGACCAGAAGCACAACGAATCCGAACTAGAAAACACCTCCCACGATGAAACTGGACGACGACACCCGAGAGCACCACAAAAAAGTCCAGAAGAACAGCCAAGCAACCAGATGGGCCAGGCCCAAGAACTGGACCAGGCCCATAGTCTGTGGCCCAGCCCAGAAAACCGGCACCAAAAAAGCCAGGCCCACCCGAAGACCCGGTCCAGTAACCGACCCGGCCCAGTAGCCGATCCAGCCCACCAGTCGACCCGGCCAAAACAGAACCAAACCCGGCCCGGCCCGGACAAAGCCCTACCCGCTACAAGACCCATACCCGAGCCGCAACACCAACCGCCTCTGACCAGCGACGAAAACTGCACGGAGCTCTGGCGACGGCACAGGACACTCCGACGAGTCGAGCACAAATGGGGCAACGAACGACCTGGACCGGATCTGGCTAGCGAAACCGACGGAGAGGTGGAGGAGAGGAGTTGAAGACGGAAGCAACGCCGAGCTTCAGCAAGGTAAAGCTGCAACCACCTCCCACCAAGCCCACACGGCCGGAGCTCACACCCGGTGAAGGGTGCAACAGATCTGACAGCCGACGACCGCAACCGACCGGACGAACAACGACAGAGATGGACCCAAGCTCCTCAGCCGCAGTCACCGAGCAATAGACAAACCGGCGTCGAACAACCACACAGCGAGCATATATGAAGAAGAGAACCAGATAACACGAACTGAGAGGCGAGGAGAGGAAGCTCCGAAGCTGCGGGAAACAGAGGAGAAACAGGGGGTAGGGAACAGAGGGGGAAGAGGTAGGAGGAGATAGGCTCCTCACCGGCGAGAGCCATGGCCGACGCCGGTGAGGAAGAAGAGGGTGGCGACTAGGTTACAAAAGTTTTCTTTTTCCTGTTGATGTATGTTAAGTCTTGAGACTCTAACATTATTAAAGTTGAATATCCTGGTTCATGATATTGCTAAAAAACTCGAAGGCGCAGCAGCAACGACAGACAGCCGGTATGAGGTTTTCGGTAGGGATGTGATTAAAAACCCGGACTTAGAAACGTACCCGACCTTAGACCTGTCTGAACCGGATATAAACTAATATGGATGGTAACAGCTAAAATCTTGTCGGAAATCCGAGTTCCCAAATATTCCGGATATAGTTTTAGATCCCATAACCGAGACCCACCGGGTTCCGGACAGACCGGTCCTTTTTTGAATCTATTTTGCATTAAATAGTAATTATAGTATGTATATTGATTATTTTTTATTCATTTAAACCAATTTTAGTTTATTAATATTTTAAAATTATATTTAATACAATTACGATAATAAGTAGAAATGATTACCAAACAATATATTGATTTGTTTTTTTGAGGTAATTTATTGATTTGTTTGTACTACACAGAAGAGAGATTAGAAAAAACTCACTCGTTATTGAGAATCTCGCCCTATCCCTAGACCCAGTCGTTATGGTACTCCCTCCTACCACTTTCGCTGCTTCGCCGCCTGTTGTATCGTCACACGGTGCTGGTTCTGTCGGTCTTGCCGCTTCAGTGCCATTCTGTTCCATCCGGTCGGTGCCCTCGCAGACCACGCCTGATGTGGGGGATAAGTATCGATGGAGATGGTTGTCGACACCACCATCTTCTCCTTCCTTCTCCCTCGTCTCGGCCTAGCCTGTTCCTCATGAGGTCTCGCGGAATCAGTTTCGGTCTCCATGGGGCCCCGATATTCCTCCCTATCGGTGTTGTTGTCGGCTGGGTTCTCTAGTCCGCTATGACCGCCTTCTCCTCTTCCGCTCGGAGACTTTCCTTGGGGAGAACTGATGCGGCGGCCCTGGGTTCCTTCCACTCCACGCTACGGTTTGGCTCATCTTCGCCCGAACCCTAGACCGTCTTCCTGGGCTCACCATGACCTTGCTTTGGTGCCTGGGTTGGACGGTGTGAGGTCTAGGGTTGCGCCCTGGCCAGGGCCTCTGAATTAGGCTTCTCGGACCTCCATGCCTTCTGGACTAGGGCATTAGGGTCCTACCAGAGTTGGCCTTGTTCAGTCCCCAGAGATCTCGGCATTGGTGGCCCCTCCACCACCCTCTAGTCAGATGAGTGAGGGAGCTTGTGAGGGATCGGGAGCAAAGACTGTCAGGCTTCCTGGTCCTGCTGGAGTTGGAGAGAGTATTGGAGCGCTCAAGAGATCAACAACTGGAGCTACTCGGGAGGATTAGGTCAGGGCGGGAAAGCAGCCCCGCCAGGAGGAATGAGAGGCCAGATGAGCATCAGGGACTGGCCTAGGGAGGGGTCCCAAGACGATGCTTTGCCTCCCACCATCACCATTACTATTGAGGTCCATTGGGATCTCCGGTACCCCCTTCATCCTTTTCGTATTCTGTCTTCACCCATGCGACATCAAAATACCACTTGTGACGGTTATGGTACTACAAGGATCAGAGAACCATTGTTCATCCAATATGTCCTTTTCATCCTGGTTGAGGAGTCTGTTCCTTGACGCACAGTAATGTAATTAGCTTTTGATTAATAATATCGCAACTTTCGCTAAAAAAATTGATTTGTTTGTAATTATTAATTAGAATAAATCAAGTATCAAACAATTTTTTTTATAAATATGACAAATATAACAATTATTTTGAACTAATATAACAATTTATAAATCTATAAGGGTTTTTAAAATGTTCAAAATTTATTTTATATAAGTGAATGGTTTTTGAAAAAAATGACGTGTTTGTAAATTGAAAATGATTTTCATATGGTTCTTTAAAAGTTCAAGAACTACAATTAAAATTAATGAGCCCATTTAGGTTCGGATAAATTTGAAACCGATCCGATTTGTACTTGAAAAGCAAAAAACCTAGGATTTTATAGTTAATTCAATAGGGTCTGGTAATGATAATTATAGACAACGGTTTGGGTACCCGGACCATTTGCACCCTTAGCTTCTAGTCAAAAAAAAAAAGGAAAATAGGACTTGAAGGCTAGAGAAATAAAGCAAGGAAAACAACCTAAAGACTCGGCTCACCAGAAGGGGCCTACGACTTTATATTGACGATGTTAGCATCCATCTTTTCTAACCCAGATCCAACTCTCAATAACATAACATCAACTATTAGGCAAGGTTTATAAAGCATCATCGTTGAGATCCATGTTGATTGGGTTTTACCTCGATTTACTCAGCATACCGATCTCAAGAGAGTACTTTTTGTTACATGCACATGTCTACATGAACCCATGATACACGAGTAATCCAAGTTCGGTATGATCCTACACTCATCGCCAGTACTACAATGGATGTCCAAGGTCGTCGGCTGTCACCTTCCCAGAAGATTTACATGATCGTACGAGAGATTTTATAAGTACTAAATCCCACATATGAGATTAATAAGAATGAACGACCTAAGGTCAATCTAGATTTTTTTTACTAGAGTTCTTTATTTCCGATAAATGCATGAGTTTTTTTTATCAACAAAGACATATATAAATTAAAACCTCTTTAGAGAGAGAAAAAGAGTACATGATGATGGTCTAGATACAAACCAGAGAATAGAACAACAACCATAAGCAGACTCAAGCGCTGACATAACAACTCAACCTCATGACAACTCTACAAGGGGAGCAACAAAACACATGAAAGAGCATTCCTATGCAAGGAACCTCGACAACCCAATATGGGCGCAAACCGAACAATGAAAGTCTAAATAACCAGATTTTACAACCATGAAACACAAAGCAAGTAAAGTAGAAGGTGTAACACCCAGATTTTACAACCATCAAGCTCATAAATAAAGGGTCCTTAACCTAGATTTTGCAACCATTAAGCATAAGCGATACTGGTATAATTCCAGTCGACTGCTTAAGTAAATAATACACCATGTCTCATCAGGATCATCAACCTATCACACATACTAGAAGATAACATTACCACGCCAGCGACCAACACCGCGAGCGATAGAGACATGTCCAGTAAGTAATACCCATGCGGACACACTATACCCAAAAAATGAATATAAAAGTAATTAGTTGTTTGACACAAAGGAAAAACCACTCACCGACGTTCAACACCTTAAACTGGCAAGTCCTAACCACTAAAGTGCTAGGATGCAGATGAATACCAAACAAATATCGTTAAAGGGATATCGACAAAAAATATAGTTGAAGAGAGGATATATGAATACTAGTACCACGACAAACCGTAAGATCCATGACGATCAACACCCTAGTGGATGGAAAAACGCGTCCCACGACCAGATCTACAACCGAACGTCCGACAACCAAACGAATCAACAGAGGAAGCAAGCCAGTTCCACAACGATCCACACCTAAGGGATGAGGAGGCGTATCCCACGGCCATAACTGAACAAGACACTTCCGCTGACCCGAGAGAGGCATCACCTACACCTCTGCGGGGAGCAAATCTACAATAGAGGAGTCCGACACCAACCGTACCGAACTCCTTAAGATTGTATCCCACAAATAACACTTCCCACGAATAGGCAGCCATGGCCCGAACTCTAGCCACAGAGGCTAGGCCAGGTGATGAGTCGGCTGAAAATAGGGAAAAGCACACCACATCATCGAGCGAGAAGAGCTTCAACGACCACGTGCTCTGACGCCACACTACACCCCAAACCGGGGTAGGAGACGGTGGGGCAACCAAGGGATAGTAGATCTGGACCACACACAGCCACCAGATACAACCCCTCGAGATGCCTACACCGACAACTTCCCACGACCACAACCCGAACTGTTTCGACAAGGATGGAGGAGACCCCACCAAAATATACTACAACAACTCACCGTGACAAAGTCGGAGAGTCCTGAAGCACCCATGAAATACCCTGAGCACTCCGGCGAACCCAAGTGAAGAGTGTCAGCTGAGATCCCTCCCTAAACTTAGGGCACCGGTAGCAAGTGCATGCTTCACAAAAACCCAACCACCAGAACACGGTCGCTTGATAGAGCTGATCTAAGCACATGGTACAAGTTGAAGCTTTAGGGAGGAGCATCTCCCAGCACGATTCCAGATCCGACGAGGCGAGAGCGCACTATTCCCGATCCAAATGTGTCAGACCGACCAGCTCCAGATCGAAGCCCAACTCCGGTGTGGTGACTGTCTCTAGCAAGAGAAGAGACATGGGAAAGGAAAAACGAACCGCGGTCAAAAAGAAGAAAACAGAGGGGGTGGGGGAGAAGAGGGATGAGGAAGAAGCCTCCACGGGCAACAACCTTGGTTGGAGGCCAAGACTAGCGCTGGTGGGAAAACAAGAAGAGTGACGGCTGAGTAAAAATAGGGTTGGGGAGTAGAAAAGTTGGGCTGCACGAGAGAGAAAGGGTTTTGTCCTACACTAATATATGCATGAATAAACCGACCTCGAGGTCTTATACCAACCAACGATCTCGTTTGTTATATGATACGTAAACGAGATACGATGTGGATATGGATAATGGTGTTTATAATGTGATCAATCTCTCTGTCCTTGTAAGTTTTTGTCTTAATGAATTGGCTTTCAATAATATGATTTGCAATAAGCAAACTTGACAATCCAAAGCATATTCGCAAAGAAAGCAATGAAATAGACATGCTTAGGCACATCACCACAATCAACTAGTTGGTAGATTTAGCTCCTCACGGCGGAAGAAAAACACATCAAACAGAAGTTGTAATTTATTGACTCGCAAAAGCAAATAATTATTTACAGAATAGGCCTAAGTTCAATCCCCTCAACAACGAGTCCAGCTTTGAGGTGCTCTCCTTTCACTTCCTTCAAACACATTTGGACTTGGTCTTCTTCTCCTCCTCCTCCTCCCTTATTGTAAAACTCTCCCAACTCAATCTCTATCCATCCATCTTCCCTCTCTCGAGTCATCACTTCTTTCCCTTCAGCAACCCCAGACCCCGACGTGAAACACACGCGCTCGATGCAGCCTTTTTGTCGTTGGTGATCGCGCAAGTAGACGATTCCTTGCGATCTGAAACTACCCACTTGGAGGGACACCTCGGATGGCAAGGCGTCGAGGCCGTACGCACGGTCGGCAAATTTGACGATGAGATAGGCGGCGTATCGTGTGTTTGGCGACAGCATATTGACTTTGACCCGCCCTTGGATTTCTAGCCACCATATTGTCCTCAGCTCAACAACTTGTGCGAATCTTTGTACAACGTCGACGTCCGTGCGCAATCATTAGTAAACATAACATTAAAATTTTAACGTTGTAAACTGTGTTTTTTGTTTACCTTGATTGGAGGAGAGGCTTCCATGACCAGTAGAGGGGATGGCTTGACCATGCAATCGAAAGCTCTCTTGCACTCAACATGTAACTCATCTTACCCATTCTTTTCTCCAATACAATTGTCTGTATTTGTACACTTCTTTTTTATTAATAATTATTTGAACGATTTAAAGAGTAAAATGGATATTTTAAAACAAAGTGACAGGAATAATTATCAAAGGATAAAACAATAACCGAATATCATGATAATTTTATGAGAAAAATGAATAGAACCAATCATGACGAATAAAAAATGAATAAGATTACCTTTGTACCCTCGTCTAAGAAGAGCGGACAACACATCTTCATAAACATCTCTTTCTTGGAGGTGAACACCAAGGGACGGTCCAACCGGGAGAGAATATCACCGTAATTAGGAGGCAGAAACTTGTCCCACACGACATCAGAGTCCGCCGCCGGCTGTAGAGCCCGGGAAGCCATGGACGACCGGCACGCATCTTGGGGGGAAGTGAAGGATATGATGTGGGCGAAACAATCTTCAGGCAAGGAAGCCAAATTCATTTTATGCCTAGAGAATTGACCAAAGTATGCGGGTTTATATAAAGAGTATTTTAATGTTTTTAGGAACGGGCACTTGTATCATTCAAGCACACATAAGCTATGTTTATTTGTTTATATATGTACTCGTAAAAATAATTGATAGTCCATGTCGTTATGGTGACGACATTTCTCTGTTCTTTGTGCGGTTCTATGATATGATGACACAAAGGCATGTCATGTTGACATTTTGTGCCTAAAATGTTCTCACAACAGAAATTGCACATTTTCAACATCTAAAATTAAAATTTTATTTTATTTTATTTTAGGATTGAACCTTTTTTTACAAACACATGTAAAATGACATTTTTTCGTCTCAATATATAATATTTATTATGTTATTTTCATCTCACCATATCTCACTACCCTAACTATTGTATGATACCGAACTACACTAGAATGCATTTTTCACTTTAATACACGCCGTCAATTTATCATTCATTTTTTGATGAAAACATTTAAAAAGTCCATAATACCCATCACTAACAATCAATTTTTCAAAAGCATGTCATTGGTTTTCAAAGTTTCTTTTAAAAAAATCAGTTTTTAATGTCACAAAAATGCATCATATGGTAGTGAAGTGCCACAAAAATGCATTATAGGGTAGTGAGGTGCCAAAAAAATTGCTAAGGTATAAAAGTGAAAAAAAAACATTCTAATAAAGTGTCACAACAACCACATAATTACAATAATGAGATGGAAATATCCCTAATTATATATACAAAGTTTTGGGTTGATCCCCCGCACTCACACTTTATGTATGCTTCCGCAACTCATTAATACAAAACATGTTTTTGGTATTCCATAGTGGTAACGTGGAGAATACCTCCCTCCAAGATTTTATTTTATAATAATACACCTTAAAGATTATTATCAATGACACTATATAACAGACTTGTGTCGTTTAAAAAAAAAAGAAGGTAATTTCCACCTCAATACCATAACTATCGTTTTATTTCACCTCAATACCCTAACTATTTTTCGTGGCACCTCAATACCCTAGAATGACATTTTCCGTCACTTTAGTACCTACCGTCAACTTTCCATCTATTTTGGATGGAAAATAGTCATGTGCTTAGCACATGACCTTAATTTCTTTTTAAATTCCATTTTTACCCTTGTTCTCTTATAACCCTAACCCCTCACATTCATACCCTCATCCTCTCATCTAAACTTCAATCCTCCTTACTGCTTCAACCATCTTTTTTTTCAATCAGAATTTTTTTCAACCATTTTTTTTCTCTCATCTACACATATACAAACTCAAGCTTCAACCAATTTTTTCTCCCATCTACACGTATACAAACCCAATCTTCAACCATTTTTTTTCTCTCGTCTACGCATATACAAACCTCAAGCTTCAACCAATTTTTTTTTCTCATCGAAGCCAATTTCACATATGAAATCCCCACATCCCCAAACCTATATCAAGTGCTTCCCAGAGATCTGGGTTTGTGCTCGACATCGGAGGCGAGGAAGACGACCGCCATGGTTCTCGCCGTCGGCGGCTCGACGCCGTGTGCTTTGGTTATCGCGCCTTCTCCTCCTCCTTTTTCTGGGCAACCCCGACGCCGGCGTGGATTCGAGGGACGGAGAAGCCGAGGTCGACGCCGTCAAGGTCGAGCTCGACGCCGACGCCTTCTCCTCCTCCATTTTCTGGGCAAGCCCGACGCCGGCAATTTAGATCTTGGGTCTCTCAGCCCAGATCTATAAGTTCGAATCAAATTTAGGGTTTAGGTTTGGGATTTAAGTTCTCTGTTCTTCATCTCAAAGCTGGGTTCTCTGTTAATTTTTATCATCTTGTTCCATGCTCACTAGTTCGTCATGTTCTAAAGCAAGCTGGGATTCAGGTTCTCTGTTCTTCATCTCAAATCAGTGGTAAACTGAGGAAGGGTAGTGAATTGAAAAAAAAAATAAGGAGTGTTATGAGATTAAAGAAGGGTAGCAAATTGAAAAAATTTAAATAAAACGAATTTTATAAGATATGAATTAAACAAAAACAAGATTAAAAACAGTAATTAGAAATTTAAGTGAATTACAAAATAGAAAAAAATATGATATATATATTTGAGTTTGATTTTCAAGATCTGGGAAGCAAACTAAATAAAAATAGAAAATTAGTAAGTAAAAATTTAAAAATAAATCATTTTTGAAAAATTAATGAATTAGTATTGGTTTTAAAAAATTAATAAAAAAACTGATTCTATAATAAAAAAAAAAATCTGATTTTATAAAAAATAAACTGATTTTTTGAAATAAAATAAAAAATTTATAAAACATAAAACTGATTTTTAAAATTTAAAGAAATAAAAAGAATGGCATGGGTTAGAAAATTTGACTGTTGCTGAGGGGTATTATGGACTTTTTAGGTGTTTGGATGAAAAAATGGATGGAAAGTTGACTGAAACTAACGGTAGGTACTAAAGTGACGGAAAATGTCATTCTAAGGTATTGAGGTGCCACGAATAATAGTTAGGGTATTGAGGTGAAATAAAACGATAGCTAGGGTATTGAGGTGGAAATTACCCAAAAAAAAATGACAGACTTGTGTCATTTATACGAAAAAAACGTATTTGGTCCAACTTTATTGAATGTCAATATTATTGTTATTATTTTGAATAAGGCTTTTAGCACATGAGAGAAAATAAATTTCAAATACCTAAACTAACCACAAAAGAATGAAAAATAACGTCGTTGTATTCCCTCTCAATTTGCTTGAGCCAAATCTTCCCAGGAAGGAAGATACATTTCGACTTCTGTTGGGTGAAGGGACTTTGTCGGAAGGACTTTGGCTACGTAGCTTTGGTTTATTGGTGTGAATGTAGCAGTGCACTGTCATTATAAAGTTCGGGCTCCAGTTCGTATCTCATAGTCTAAAAACAATTCTGAAAAGCGATTTCTAGGTTGTGAAAGATATAACTGTTAGTTTTATGCCCTAGGCCAATCTCTTCTTGTATGACATTATCATTTATGAATACATTGACACTTTCATTATCATTTTTTAAATGTTAATTGCATGAACAATCGACTCTTTCTAAGGTCATCAATTACGTGACTTGATAGTAAAACTCTTAGAAGAAAAAAGAGAGTATTATTCTAATGATCCCTGGTCTTACTGATATACTAAGAATAGTATGATGTTGGCTGATGATCATGTTTTACTGATCATTCATATTGGATATGGAGTCAAGTCATAGATGCCATTTAGGGAAATGATATTGGATGACCCACTGTGAGAATACTACATAGGAACAGTCATGAGTATTTCTCAGTACCGTAATATAACTTAAGTCCTTTGACTTTATAGTCGTCATGGATTTCTACATAGGTGGTTATGTGTCTTGACGCAGTTCAACGTTGTCTTTGACCGGAAAATAATAAAGATTGTTGTTGTATACATAATTGTCTGTGTGAGGAATGTGAGCGACTGATAAGGGATTTGTCACTCATGTAAATATGAGAGATATCGTTTGGGCCCCTTGATAAGTGAGACTGCACAAATGCATGGCCATGCGAATCGATAATGAGTTATCACTTGCAGTCTACTTAAGATCAAGAAACTAACGATCAGTTAAAATAAGGATGACGATCCTATGCCTTATATTCGATCGAGATATCGATGACAAAGGGATTAAGATATTAACGGTAAAAGGTTAAATCGGATTGACGATCTTCATACAACTTTGGGAAGTCTAGAGGCCAACTATGACATGTGGATGAAACGGGGATTTCGTGCTCACTGCCAACGTTGTATAAGCCTACAGGGCACCAACAACCCCAAAATCGAGTTGAACTATATAATATAAATATATTATATTTGATATAATATAATTTCATTCATTTCTCGTTTTCTAATTACTAATATAATTAGATTATATTAGGAAGACAAATGAAATAAATTTATATATATAAGTATTTATTTCAGATTAAACTTTGGAATAAAACCTATATACATTATCTTTATTTTATTTTGTTTTATAATTCAATTAATAATTATTTGAATTTTAGAAATTCAAATAAGCTATTTTTGAATTCCACTCATCCTAAAATATCTCCACGTATCTAATTTCGTAACCCACTTTTGATTTACGAAATCAGATATAGGGGTTACGTTTTTGATAGTGGGGTGTGGAAAAACGAGAGAGAAAAACCAGAGAAAGAGGAAGAAGAAACTGAGAAAAAAGTTCTGATTTTGGTGCTAGCACACTAGAGGTTTTGGGAAGAGATTGTTGGTGTGGATACCTGAAGAGGACGGATTCTTTTGAAGACGTCTTGACTTCGTCAAACCATCAGAGTGCACTTGGTCCCTGTCTCGAACCAGGCTCGAAACTACAAGAGGTAATCTCCATTTAATTTTTCGTTTGTCGGTTTATTCTGAATTACATGGATCCTAAGGGATTTCTAGGGATTTTATAATCATCCTCACGCAGGTTGGTCCTTGCAATATCTGGGCTTGAGCACTCTTCAACGCGGGGATTTTAGTAGTATCACAATTTTTCTTTAACCTACTCTCCGTCAATCGCATCCCTCATGATCTGAATTGTGCCCTCATATTTTATTCAAATTGTTATGTAATTTAGGACTTACACTCGAGGATACTGATTGGAACGGGTAGGATGTGAAATTGACTATGTTATCTAGAGCCAACGGAAGCAAGGAAGCCACTGATGGCCCATGGGAACAATGAAACAGTTGTGGAATCGACGTTCTAGTCTCATACTGGCCAACCGACTTTCTTTGATTCCAAATTTACCATTAGCGCTAAATAAACACGAATTGGGACTTTGAGATGCTTGTTGTAATACAAAACACACACGACTTGCTTTTCCAATTCACACAAATAAATCCTATATCTTTGATTTAATACACTGCGACATTAGGGGTTCTTACCGTATTCCCTCATTATCTGGTTGTCATTTTTTTCTAACTATTGTGGATGCCTACAACCGTGCAACATGGGTCTTTCTCATGAAACACAAGTACGTCTTTCTCATGAAACACAAGTACGAAACAAAAACACACTTACTACATTTCTTCCATTGGGTGCAAGGTCAGTTTCACACAAACATCAAGATCCTACGGACATATAGAAGCATGGAATTCCGCCACAATCAACTCCTAGATTATCACACACATGGGATGGAGTTCCAAAATAGTTGTTTTAGCACGCCAAAACAAAATGGATTAGTGGAAAGTAAGCATCGACACTTACTTGAGGTGGCTAAAGTACTTCGCATTGAAGCTCGCCTACCTTATCAATTTTTAGGAGAATGTGTCCTCATGGCTACATACCTCATCAATCGAATGCCCCTCACTGCCACTGACAACAAAACTCCATACGAGATTATTTTTAGTAAGCAACCCTCTTATAATCATCTTCGGAGCTTTGATTGTCTTTGTTATGCACACCACCAGACTAAAGAGAAATTCGTCCCCACTAAAAACCTGGACTTTTCTTGGGGTATCCAAAGGGTCAAAAAGGGTATCGAATTTATGATTCGTAGAACCAAATCATATTCGTCTCCCTTGGTGTAAGGTTTTAGGAGAACATTTTTCCAGGCGCTCAGTGACTCGATGCAAATGACCACCTTAACCCCCCGTTTGCTTCATCTTCATATCCTTTCCAACTTGATTAACAATCAATGAATAATTTGCTTCATCACACTATCGCTGATACAAGAACTCTGGATTCTGCCACTGAGCAGGAGGTCGTCCCCCCTCATTAAATCTCCGATCACCACAACAAAGAAATACTACCACAATTGAGCAGAATCCGGCCCCTATCCAAATGGGATGGCAACGTCACATGTCTTCTCAATTATCTGGTTATGATTATGCTCTTCCGCCTTCCCTCACTCCACCAGAGCTCGCTTCTCATCCTCCACCACCTTCAACACTCTCTACGGTATACCTTCTTACTCAATCAATTTGTTATAAAAGATTTTCTCCCAACCATGTTGCCTTATTGTCGGCCAACTCTACTACAAATGAGCCTCTTAATTTTCACCAAGCTTCCAAACATAAACATTGAAGAGACGCTATGGAACAAGAGATCGCTGCCCTCGAAGCCAAAAATACTTGGAGTCTAACCCAGTCCCTCTAGGAAAACAAGCAATTGATTCCAAATCGGTGTATAAAGTCAAATATCGTCCACACGGTGCTATTGAACGATTTAAAGATCGCCTAGTCGCTAAAGGATACACACATGTCGAAGGATTGACTACACAAACACTTATGCTCTGGTAGCTAAAATGGTCACTGCCCGTTGCTTGCTCGCAATTGCTGCTGCCAAACATTGGCCTCTTCATCAACTCGACGTCAACAATACTTTCTTACACAGTGACTTAAAGGAGGAAGTGTACATGAAGATCCCGCAAGTATTTTTGAAAAAAGGGCATACTCGGGTTTGTCGCCTCCACAAATCTTTGTATGGCCTTCGCAATCCTCTCGAAATTGGTATCATAAGTTCACTAAATCCATCCTTGCCCTCGGCTTCCAACCGTCCTCTACGGATCACTCTTTGACGTTGTTCACCTATTTGGCATGATACTCTTTTGTTTCTATCCTAATAAATGTTGACGACATCATTGTTACAGGTACTAACGCTGAACGCATTCAGAATCTCAAACTTCACTTGGATCAACAATTTTGCATAAAGGAGTTTGGAGCATTAAAATATTTTTTGGGCCTCAAGGTCTCGCGCTCCCTGAAAGGGATTATGCTCACCAAAAGGAAGTACATCCTCGACATCCTATTTGATTGTCGTCTCACAGGTTGCAAACCTCCCTAATTCCCTTTACCACAACAACATCGTATGTTCGCCACCATTGGGCCCGCTTGTCAGGACGTCAGCCAATATCGTCGACTTGTCGATCGCCTATTAGACCTCACATCACTCGACCAGGAATCAGCTATGCAGTACACATCTTGAGCCAGTTTATGCACACTCCCCAACAACCACATCTAGATGCCGCCTTTCATGTCCTTCAATACCTTAAAGCATGTCTGCGGCAAGGCATCTTCCTTCCATCTGACACATCTCTATCTTTATAAGCCTATTACAACGCTGATTGGGTGGGATGCCTAGACACTAGAATATCCACCATATGCTGCATCCTTTTCTTAGGCTCATCACCAGTTTCTTGGCGCTCTAAGAAACCAGAATGTTGTCTCATGCTCATCTGTTGAGGCCGAATATCGTGCTATGGTTGTAACTAGTTGTGAGGTTATTTGGCTTCGGGCATTGCTCCACAACTTGCGCGCACCTCAAACCACCACCATCCCTCTTTTCTACGACAATTGAGTTGCCATTCACATTGCTTCAAATCTAGTGTTTCATGAGCGGACAAAGCATATTGAAATAGATTTCCACTTTGTTCGACAACAACTTCAGGCTTGCATCCTCACCCCTCGCCATATACCAGGTCAACATCAATTGGAAGATATCTTTACTAAAGCTCTTGACCGAGATTGCTTTCAGGCGCTACTTTCCAAGTTGGGCATCATCAACCTTCATGCTCCAACTTGAGGGTTGAGTATTGACATCCACAATCAACTCCACATATCACTATCCTTGATCACCTCATCCCTTCCATATTCTGTATAGTTCACTTCCCCTTTTATGCATATAACTAGTTACCTGTTATAGCTTGTAAACGTGTGTATAAATAGACACCTCACATACTGTTCAGATCATCAAATAAAAGCATAAACATTTGTTTACCTTTTTCATATTCTTCACTATTTGTTTTAGGATTCACATAAAAAGTATTTTATGATGTCACCCAATCATTTATTTCAGGATCCAAGTTGTTACATTATTCGGTTTGAAAGAGTTAGTTCAATGGTTAGATTTACCGAAGTTTAGGATCTTAATTTGTTTAAGAGTTAGGACAGACACATTATGTACTGAAGTTCATCTGTGTAGACAATTTTCGTGTGTTTAATTATCATGAAGATGAAAATGCCAGTAACTTGTTATTTTTGCTACATACCTTTAGTTTCCACAAGTCTCAAAATGTTCAATAAGGGTTTCAAAGTATTGATCACGGTTATTTACTGGCCAATTTTGAAATATTCCATTAAAATGGATGGAAAATGAGAAAGTATTTTGTTAGATTAGATAGATTTTTGAAAAAAAAAATATAAATAGAAAGATTGCCCCTCTGAATAATGAAAAAAATTAAGAAGATTCAAAAACAAATTATAAAAAATATTTAAAGAAAAACAACAGGAGAAAACCATGTTCATATCCGGCCCGTCTCATTCCTTATGTTACAAAAACTTTTAGATCTGAAAATCAAGCATCGGCTCGTGGGGTTCTTCTTTTGTGACCAACATCACCATTGTCATGTCTCCATTTGCTCCAACTACCTCATCCACTTCTCCGCCTTTAAATCGCACCTCGTCTTCTCCTACTCCGCCTTCATCTTCGTCCTTTCCTACAAATCGAAGTAAAAAAACAAAAAAATAATATAGCCTGGCCTCGTCGTCTCCGGAGGAGCTCGCCCAGATATGTTCGAATTTGGTAGTGCATATTGTCGAGTGGTGATGTTGTGGTCGCCGCAATACATCTTTTAAAAACTAGATGATTGGTGACTAGGGAATGATTAGAAGAACATTCCTCAGCAACAACGACATCTAGTTGAGGGGTAAGTTTGCATTTCAAAGAGAAATATATAGTTATAAGGGTCATACATGAACACACCATTTCAACAAGCAATATAAAGGTAAGAACGTGTCGATCCCAGGGTGAAGCGATGGTTACCCCAGATCTAGAAACACTCTACCCTAAAGTTGTCACTACCCTAGGTTATCTTTTTTTATTCTTATTATTAAACTATACAAGGTTCACTCACATAAGCAGTCCGGTGAGTGAAGTTGGGGGTGGAGCAACAACGACCCCTAAAGGGAACTATGGTGAAGATGTAGAGAAGGATTTTCATTAACTAAGAGAGCATACAAGTGTGCGTGAACTGTTAGTTTTGTGCCCTTGGACAATCTTGATTGTGCATGACATTATCATTTATTAATACATTGACACTTTTATTATCATTTTGTTAAATGTTAATTGCGTGTATAATCAACTATTTCTAAGATCATCAAATATATGACTTGATTGTAAAACTCTTAAATGTATAAAGTGTATTATTTTAATGATCCTTAGTCTTATCGATATACTAAGACTCATGTGATGTTGACTGATGATAATGTTTTACTGATCATGTATATGCGATATGAAGTCAAATCATAGATACTATTTGATGAAATAGTATTGGATGACCCAATGTAAGAATATTACATAAGAATTGTCATGAGTATTTCTTAGTACCGTAATATGGATTAAGTCCTTTGACCTTGTAGTCATCATGAATTTCTATATAGGTGATTTTGTATCTTGACACAATTAACATTGTTTTTAACCGGGCAATAATAAAGGTTGTCGTTGGGTACATAATCATCTATGTGAGAAATGTGAGTAAATGATAAGGGATTTTTCCCTCATGTATATATGAGATAGATATCATTGGGCCCTTTGATAAGTGAGACTATTAAAATGCATGGCCATGCGAATCGATAATAAGTTATCACTCGCAATCTACTTAAGATCAAGACACTAACAATCGATAAATTTTGTCGGTAATGAAACACAACCAAATCCTCGTTACTGACAACTTCATATCGTCGGTATTGAAATCTGAAGGTTTCATTGTCGACCATATACATTAGTCGGTAATGAAATTCAGTTTTTTTTTTCATTACCGGCCACATGAAGTCGGCTGTAATGAAAAACTTGAATTTCATTACCGACGATATTATGTCGAATTTGATTAATTTTAGTTTTTATAACTTTTGAATTGAAGACGTTGTTAATGAACATACAACACCATCGAAAATTATTTCAGTTCATAATGAAAAAAAACTTCTCTGACTGTCTGAGAATCGTGTAAATTTGATCGGTTATGACAAAATTAAGCGATTTATGGTCAAAGAAACTTAGCCGACGACTTGTTCATCGATAACTAACTTGGCCGGCGACTTGTAATACTTGACCGACGTTTCTGTACGTCGAGCAAGAAGCTTCCTGTAGTGGCGGTCTTCAGATTTGTAAAACTTGATTTTTTTTTCATCTGACATCCTTCATGTCCGTAAATGTTTATAGATCATGAACTTTAAGATATTAAACATTCGACTAATTGTAAATGAGTGTGGATCTTGTACACGTAATTAAATAGTTGATCTTGTAAAAAATTGAACTTTGGAATGATTCAGATATGGAAGAAGATGAACAATCTCATCTTTTTTCAAAGACTTGGACATTATAAAACAATTTACTGATAAAAAAATATAAGACGATTTTGATTTTAACTTTAATGGTAAAATTATTATATATTGGATAATGAGTGATAAAACGGTCATTCCGTCAAAAAAAAAACTAACAGATGACTGTATTCAAAAATTAAAACTCTTATTAGATACCATTGAACTTAGGAAAATAGGAGGTACATGATGAAAATAGTAGGACATTGTTTTTTTTTTTTGAGAGAAACGATGATATGATTAATATAAAAAGCATTCTGGTGTCTTCGGGAGCCGGAAACACCATACATAGTAGCCAAACTAACAAAACATGAAAGACATATGCAGATAAATAAATTTTGCTCTTAGACATATGGGCGGTCGGAGGGGTGGGACTGCGGTAGCGTCCATGGACACCGATACAATATACTACAACCATAAGATACTGATCGAGCAGAGAAGGTTGTTGAATAACAATGCACATTGTTTATGATTTGTAGAATTTTTAATTACAAACAATCTTTGTTTGACTGGTCTTGACTAGGAATAAAAATTACCCTTAATTAGAATCAAAGAACCGATAGATAGATAATCATACTATTACTTACATACACTGGTTGAAATAGGAAATAACAAGTTAGGGCTTACACTAGAGCCTATTATATATACAGGTTAGGGGTTACTATATATATATACTAGTAAGTAAGGGTGTCTTAAATATTGTTGGTAACTATGGCAGAGAAACAGAAGAAGACCCCGCCTCGTAGTCGTTGTGTGGAGATTAAGTATAAGGAAGACCCTTCCAAGCGACTCGTGACCTTCTCGAAGCGGAAGAACGGGCTCTTCTCTAAGGCTAAGAAACTCTCCAAGCTCACCGGAGCACAAGTTGCCGTCTTGGTCTTGTCCGGCACCGGCAGGCCCTACTCCTTCGGCTGCCCCGATGTCATCGACCGCTTTCTCGGCTCCCCGGCGGAGCAGGATTGGTGGGATGTTCCGATCGACGGTATGGGCTTGGAGGAACTGAGGCGCTACAAGGAGTTCCTGGAGGGTCTCAGCTCAAACTTGGCCGCCAAGAAAGTCCAAAACACGCTCCTCCAACAAGAGCCGCTCGATCACGATCAGACGGTTATAAAGGTTGAAACGCAGCCTGAATCCGACTCCGACTCGGCGTTTTGGTTCCCTAGTGAGAGCTGGTTTGCTTGGATGATATTTTCTACGATCATCAGGTGTCAGCGTTCATGTCTCCGGCGACGTCAAACGACCTCTTTATGTCCAATTCGTTTGATAACCTAGAACCCTTTTTTTGATTTCCAGTGAAACAAAATAACCTAATATTAATTTACCAAATTGACCCTAGTACGTAGTGAACTTATTAATCCTATGAGTTTCAGAGTTTATTTAGAGGGCTAATATGTATTTACGACGTGAGGTTTTCTCATATCTTATGTATAATCTTAAGACTTAGTATTATTGTGAATTTCTATTTATTTTATCAGTTATCTTGGATTGTTTTACTCTTGAATCAGACCCAGTCCTTCCACTTGGTAAGACTACTGGTAGCTTAAGGCCTCCCAAAAACATATTCTGGGTTTATAATTTTGTTTTGCCCTAAAACTAAATCATCTTAGATTATTATATAAATGAATAAGGGTGATTACAGTCTGGTTAATTGAACCTAATCACGTTTGTTTTCCAATCGAACCCATACAATCGGCTTATAAAAAAATAACCTGTAGGTACTCGTTCTTGTAGATGGTTGGTGAATATTCATTGATCCCCAATCTACAATCTCGTAGACTACTCCAAATTGACTATCATACGCACACGAACACTTCCTACCTATTGCATTTGTGGGTGACAATGGTAAACTTCATATCTTTTTATTGCAAAAAGGCCCTTGAAATTTGATTACTGCAATTATTATTTATTATAAGATCTTGTACAGTGGATAGAACCGTATGTTGACAGTGTACAAAAAAATTTCTAGTCACTGAATTTAATTGTGTGCTACAATGATGAAAACCTGGTATGGGACTGGATTATAAGTGGATGTTGACTAAATATTTTGCTGAATTTATTAAAATTTTATTAAAACAATAAATATTATATAAATTTGATAAAATAAATAAGTTATAAAAAATATTAACACAAGTTATTAAAAATGATCTTCAACTTTTATTCACCCTCTTTAATAATACAACCCCTAAAAAATACAAGTTGAAACATACAATCCAACATATACATCATTCTTGTTGAAGCTTAGTCATTTGAACTTCAAGGTCTTTCATTCGAGCCCACAATCTAGACATCATTAATCCATGCCGGGTCGTCTACTCCTCGATGAGGTTGGAAATGTCCTTCTCCTGCATGGCATTGTATTGGTTGAAGAGTTGTTGCCATTTCTTGGAGAACTCCATATATTGCGCAAACTTCTGAAGCTTTACTCGATCCTTTTCTATATCTATTCGTTACGAATCGGCCCTTGCTCGTTCCATGTCCTCCATGACACTTATTTGATCTTGGAGGGTCTTCCTCTTCCTCTTCGTAGACTTCTTTCCCAATGGTTGCTCTTCTACATGTTGAGGTGTAGATGAAGGGGGTCTTTACTAATGACCTCCTTCGGTCGGATCGGAAGATACCCATTCTTGTTGGGACTCACCACCGAGAGGTGTGTAATCTTCATCGGTACTTGTGGGTGTGGTTGAGCTGTAAGTTTCAGCCTCATCCAACCGTTGTCTCCGTACATGAGCGATCTTGCCTTCCTCGGCAGTGAACTTGTCCTCATTCTCAAGCAATTCGACCCAATGATCGAGGTCGAAATTTTTCGGATCTCGATACCTCATTCGCCACCCTCATGTAGTTTTCATGGATCCATCCGCTCCGCACGTCAGCCTTCTCGACCTTCAGAAAAACGAGGAAGCACGTCAGCTGGGCAAAATGCAACCCGCGAATCTGCGACCCGCTTCAGCGATGCACGGTTCGCGACCGCGATTTAACGGCTTGCGGTGCACAAAATCCGCGTTCCACAACGCGCGACTTGCGAACCGGAAACCGTTAAATTACGGTTCGTAGTCATGATTCGAGGAACGGTTCGACACACTATGCATGGTCTAAAACACATTTTGCATATTTTGGAGTCCCGCAATTCTCATTCTAATTTTTTAAAATTATTGATTAGTGTTTTGTATGGATTTCAATTAAGTACATAAACCTTGCTATTTTTAATTGAAAAATGGCTTTGGGTCGCTCCAAGAAGAAATGATTCACACATTACATCGTTCTTTGTCTAGTACAGGAATTTACAGCTTGCGCAACAGAAAAGCCCTTGGTGAGGCCCTGGGTCTGAGGCCATTGTGCTGACTGGACAAAAGTGAGGCCTTGGGGCTGCAGAATAGTGGGTGTTTTGCAATGGAGAGGCCCTAGGAGTGAGGCCCTGTGCTGACTGGATTATTAATTGATATTTTGTTGTTTTATTTAATTCTTTATCAAAAACCGTTTAAATTATTTATAATTTAAACAATTTTGGAAATAAATAATTAATGACAATAAATAATTAATAAATAAATTTAACACGAATAAAAATCAACTTTTAATTTTATTCAACCCCTTTTAATACAACCCCCAAAAAATACATGTTCAAGAATCATCCTCTGTTGGGTCGACATCCGGTGGTGGGGGTTGTCGTCGAAGATCATTAATTTCACCTTTATGGGTTGCCATGAGTTTTCGCAGTTGGGATTTGCACCACTTATGCTCTGCCATATCCTCTTCGGTGAAGGAAGAAGTATCCTTGTCCAACAGGGACTTGTAGGTGGCGAAGTTTGATTCCCACTGTTGGGTTAGTGTGTGTATCATGCGAGTCCTTTCTGCATATTTTTCGGCACGTGTACATTCAGCCTCCAGCCGTGAACGTTCTATCTCGGCGAAGGAAAACATTTGGGCCGTGAGGACGGTCGCCTTGTTCGAGGCCTTCACTGCATTCCTCCCTTGCGGTCGGGTTCGGCGAGGGGGACTTGGGGCGGCCTCAGGGGATGGGGGTGTGTCGCTGAGAGGGACCTCAGTCCCCTCGTAGTTGTCGGAAGCTCCCCATTATGGTTGTTGGGACTCACCACTGAGAGGTGTGTAATCGCCCCCTGTGCTTGTGGGTGGGGTTGAGCTATAAGCCCCATCCTCATCCAACCGTTGTCGTTGTTGGCGTACTTGTTGTTGGCGGACATTACCCATTGTGCCTTCCTCGGCAGCGAACTTGTTGTTGCCCTCGAGCTTCATCACCCAATGATCCAGGTCGAACTTTAGTGGGTGGTCACCCACTTTCCATGCTTTCACCCACATCTCCTTCGCACGTCTCATGTGCTCCTCGTGGTTGTAGCCGCTCGCATACTCGTCCTTGGAGGACTTCAAATACCCGAGGAACCTTCTTGTCTGCGAGGAGCATCTGCCCCAACGTTTCTTGAGAGCTTGCCAGTTGCGATCTTGGAGACTTGCCTTCGAGTTGTACTTCCTCTGAACAATGCACCAGAATGTGTTTCCGGCTTGAAAGTTTCCCTTGATAGGGTCTTTTGCAGTACTCAACCAGCAGTCCATGAGGTGGATGTCTTTATCCTTGCTGAATGTCCGCCCATCCGGCTGTGGTGCTCGGGCTCGGGGTCGTCGTTGGGAAGGTCCGGTAGAGGATGGTTGGGGGACGACTACGTCGGGTAGTGTGTACCCGGGGTAGTTGTAGAATTGGGGTGGCATCTGGAACCCTTCTCCTTGTGGGTTCATTCCAAACGGTGGCGTCTAGAACCCTTGTGGGTTCATACCAAGTTGTGGTGGCATTTGGAACCCTGGCGCCATTTGAAATTGTTGGGGACGAAATTTCCCTAAACAATAAATGAATACAATAAATTAATTAAAAAATTATAATAAGTACATTAATTAAACAAATAAAATGAAGTAATTACAGAAATTCAATAAATACATTAACTACATACAATCAATTAATTAAAAAATTACGTTACATAAATAATAAGTTTGCACTTACCTGAGCTCGACCCCGATTGCGAGTATGGGGAGAAAGCGGAGTTGTCCCGATTGTCCGCTAGAATGTCTTGCAAATTCTGTGCCAGTTCGTCGGCGCTGAATCCAACTTTGTCACCAGCTGACTGTGCACGGGACCCTACGTCGCCCGACATTTTTCACGAGAATAATTGAAATGAGAGAGGAGAATTTGGGAAGGGGAGAGTGAAGTTGGAGAGTGAAGGTGGAGATTGGTGTGGAAAAAATGAGAAGGAGGATGAGTATTTGTAGGGTTTGATTTTGCTGATTTTTAATTAGAAAAATGTAGCCGTTTGTGAACGTTGTCAAACGGTCGGTTGGGGTGGCCACGTGGCGGCACGGGAGAGGGCCAGCAAGGCGAGGGAGCGAGGAGCGCGCGCCCGGCCAGCAACCGAGGGGCGAGGAGCGCGGAGCGATCCCGGGGGCGCATGTTTCAGGGCCGCGAACCGCGTTTTTTCGCTCCCACAACGGGTCGGTCCGAGGTCTGCAGACCGCGCGCGCGTGAGTCGGGAGTGAGGGGCGTTTTGTTGTACATGCTCTTATAATTGATCGATTAGGCTTTTTACATGCTACAAGCGACTACTGCATTAGGATAAACTAAGGATGGCATACACATCAACATAGACTTTAACAGACAATTACTATATTTCTATATACTTGGTTTACGCGTCCTAGCCATGGTTGATATTTCGTCGTATATTCGTCTATCTTCCTAACTAAGGTCGAAATGATGGAAAACTACAAAAGAATTATTAGAGAATGAGAGAGAGCGTGAGGGAGGATGGGGAGTTGTCGCCGGCAACCACGATCACCGGGGAATCGCACGCCACTCCGACTTTCCGTGACGTGGTGATCGAGGGCAGGAGATTCTCGATCCCTTGTGTTGTTGATTTGGCAAAAGCTTTTGGTCAGATACGTAACCCGATTAGGGTTGGCGCTGATCGGGGTAAGGGACTTTTGGGGGAGATTACGGCCGGGACGAAGGCAGGTGGGAAGGGAGAGGGTGGTGCTGAGGAGTTGCGGTGTGGAGAGAAGAGAACTGTTGTGGGCTCTGGTGGGCAGGGTAAGGCCGGTACGAAGGTGGATCGGATTGGAGAGAAAAGTGGCGATCTGGGCTTGAACGCTAATCCTACTCCGCAACCATCAAATGCAGCTGGGGTCAAGTTGTTCGTTTTCAACCTTCCGTACGGGGTGGACGATGAGTGGCTCCGTGATTATTGCTCGTGCGCGGGGAAAGTGCTGAGAGCCAATGTAGCTCGGAAACCTAATGGTAAAGGGAAGTACTTTGGTTTTGTTTACGCACAATCTCAAACGGATGCAGATGGGATCATCACCAAATGCCATGGAACCGTGATTCGTGGACACAGGCTGTTGGTAGCCCATGATCTGAATTCTGGAGCGAAGGGTAAGGCACCGTTTGCAGCGTCTGTTTTGAGATCTGATGCGAAACCTAGAATGAGTGTGGCTGGGTCTGTTGTGGAGGCTCATGTTGGGTTGGTTGAGAATGGGGTTTTGGGGGTGGCTCGGAATGAGAGCTCCGTTAGCGACATTCAGGACACAATGGGCAGGCAAGGGGTCTTTGACGTTGAAGTTCGTGGTTTTGGGAATATAGTTTTTCTCATTTCGGGCCCCGATCCTCTCTTTGCAAAGGAGTTGCGAGAGTCTGGAGCTGGATGGTTGCAAACTTGGTTTGAGGTTGTTGATGGGCCGGCATCCCTGTTGAAGGAACCTGGGTGTTTGAGGTGGTTTGAGGTCTTGGGCGTCCCGTTTCATGGATGGTCCAAAGTTAATCTGTGTAGAATTGGTGGGGTTGCGGGGACGGTGGTCAGTGTGGTCGATACGGATCACAAGGGGGACTCATTTGGCCGAGGCTTTGTGCTGGTACGGTGTGCTGGTGTCGTGCCAATAATGGTGGAGGTGGACTTTTCTTTGGACTCGGGCGTGTTTCCTGTGGTGTTAGCTCCGGTCGCCTCTAAGGAGGTCCCGTTCAGATGTGTTGTGCCTGCTTCAGGGTCGACCTCTACAGAACACTCGACTTCTGGGAAGGACTCGGTGCGCTTAGAGGAAAAGGATGGTGAGGATAGATATCCAAAGGCCCATCTTGGTGATCTAACTCCGAGCCCAGTCCGGTCTGCTCCTAATGGGCCGATCATAACACCCTTTTCGCGTTTGTTTGGAGACAGTGAAGATGTTGGGGGACGAGTAAGTACTGTTACATCGAAACCACTTGTATCGCCTGTGGAGTCGGCGAGAGACTCCTTTCTAGCTGCTGGTCCATTACCGGCGGACGTCGAACAACAGAAACGAAAACGGGGGAGGCCGAGGAAGGGTGCTCCCAAACCGGTTGTCACGCCTACTACGTATTTCCAAACTAGGGCTCGGTCACGATCGTTTGGAACTGGGGGAAGCTCTGGCCCAGTTATGATTGACATTGCACGGAAATTGAAAGACGGCTCGGGGGATTGGTCATATTGCAAGAAGGTTGGTAAAAAAGCCCTTGACCTTGGTCCGCTTGTGCTGGAGCAGTTCGACTCTTTGGACCTCGAAATTCCTCAACGGTCCCTGCAAGACGACGTGCTCAGTGATAGTGAGGAGCTCGGTTCGGCCGACCAGTCAGGTACGCCGGGTGACCCTGTTTTGGGGTCTTTTCAGTGATTTTTTGATGAAATTCCTCACGTGGAACGTGAGAGGTATGCATTCCGATGTTAAGCGGAATTGCATTAAAAAGTTGGTTTATTCAAATGATGTTGATGTGGTTATGTTACAAGAAACGAAGCTTTCTGTTGTGAACTCGGTTGTACTCAGAAGTTGTGGGTTTGGTGTGGGGTGGGGTTGTGATTAGGTCCCGACAAATGGGACGGCTGGTGGTGTCCTGTTAGCTTGGAGGTTGTCGGTTTTTCAAAGTCGATTTCCTTTTTGGAGCACAATTCCATCTGTTGGAATGGCACTCATGTTAGTACTGCTGCCCCGATTAGCTTTGTAAATGTATATGCTCCTTGCAGGTCTCGAGATAGAGAGAATTACTGGTCTTCTTTGTGTGCAAAACATTCCCAGTTGCATGACATTCTGTTTGTGGGGGGGGGGGGGGGGGGTTATATTCGGTGCTATCAGTGGATGAGCGTCGGGGTAGTACCTTCAACAGGGGTGCTAGCTTAGCGTTTGCAGATTTTGTGGAAGACATGCAGTTGATTGACCTGTCCTTGTTGGGGGCCAAGTTCACCTGGTATGATTCGGGCTCTAAGGCTTCAAGGTTGGACCGCTTCCTTGTCTCTTCGGATGCCTTGTCGGCCTTTGGAGTTTTGGAGCAGCGGAGCCTCCCTCGAGGTGTTTCTGATCATCGGCCGGTGATTTTGGGGATGGAGGTGGTTGATTGGGGTCCGAAACCGGTACGCTTCTTGAATGCCTGGTTAGAGCACAGATCTTTTTTGCCTATTGTACGCATGTTGTGGGAATCTTATGTTGTGGAGGGAGAGCCGGATTATGTGCTCTGGTTTAAATTGAGGAACCTTCGTAGGGATCTTCAAGTGTGGAATAAGGAGGTTTTTGGTAAATTGGAAACAGAGGTGGCTTCTTTGGCCAAAGAGTTGGACGGTTGGTATGTCTTGTTGGATGATAGGTCGTTGTCTAGGGAAGAACGTGAGCAGAGGGCCTTGTGTAGGGCTCGCCTTTTACAGAAACAACGGTGGTTGGCCAAGGTTTGGTGCCAAAAGGCCCGGTTTCGCTGGTTCAAAGGTGGTGATAGATGCACGCGTCTTTTTCATAAGATCGCCAATTTCAGGGCCACGAGGAATAGGTTCTCCCGTTTGCGTGTGGGCCAAGGTGTTGTTTCTAGCCCGGGTGACGTCAAAAAGGCGGCGGTGGAGCACTTCTCGGCCCGGTTTTCAGTTGACCCGAGATTGGAGGTTAATCTGCCGGACTTACCGTTTCGGACCATTTCGGTGGTTCAAGCTGATTGGTTGGAAGCGGATTTTGGGGCGGAGGAGGTTTTGTTGGCAGTAAAGGGGTGTGGTGGAGAAAAGGCCCACGGACCCGATGGGTTTTCGATGAGGTTCTACCGGGAGTGCAGGAGTGTGGTGGGGAATGACGTGTTGAAATTCTTGTCGGCTTTTCATGGTTCCGGGAAGTTGGGAAAGGGTCTTAACTCGTCCTTTTTGACTTTGATTCCGAAGTCAGGAGTGGCCGAAAGCTTTGATGATTTTCGTCCGATTAGTTTGATCTCCGGCCCTTACAAGATTTTGGCAAATGTGTTAGCCAATCGGTTGAAGAAGATGCTTCCGGGTTTGATTAGTGATACCCAGAGTGGTTTTGTGGCTGGGAGACAGCTGGTAGATGGAGTCCTTATAGCTTCGGAATTGTTACAGAAGCTGAAGGTGTCTAAGGAAGAAGTTATTCTGTTAAAGCTGGACTTCGAAAAGGCGTATGATAAGGTGCATTGGGGTTATATCGATCGTGTTTTGGAGGCAATAGGATTTGGTTGGAAGTGGAGAGGGTGGATGCAGAGCTGCTTTCGAGCACATGTTTCGGTGTTGATAAATGGCTCGCCAAGCGGGGACTTCCCAGTTTCTAATGGTATTAGACAGGGATGCCCTCTTTCACCCCTTTTTGTTTTTGATTGCAGCTGAAGGTTTACACCAACTTTTGGAGGAAGGGAAGAGGCGTGGATGTTTTAGTGGTGTTGACATTGGGGCGTTAGGTCTCTCTTTATCCCACTTACAGTTTGCAGACGACACCCTTTTGTTTGTGAAAGGGGACTTGGCAGGCATTGCTTTTGTTAAAGATTTATTGGACCGCTTTCAGAAGGGTTCGGGGCTAAAGATTAACTTCCACAAGTCCACGGCGGTCATTCTGAATGAGGGTAGGTGTTCGGCCACTGATGTTTCTCGGATCCTGGGTTGCCACTTGGGGTCACTTCCTATGAAATACCTCGGTTTTTGGTTGGGTGCGAATCCAAGGAAGGTGGCTTCGTGGGATCCTGTGGTGGAGAAGTTTAAGAAGTCTTTGGGATTGTGGAAGTTGAAGAATCTCAACATGGCAGGACGTATTGTGTTGATTAAGTCCACCTTATCGGCGCTGCCCATTTTCTTTATGTCCCTTCTTAGAGCGCCTAAGAAGGTCATTGCTATCTTAGAGGCCTGGCAAAGACTTTTTCTTTGGACTAACCCTTACACAGGTAAAATTTTTTGTAAAGTGAAGTGGAGTACGGTTTGTAGAAGTCGGGAGGAGGGTGGCCTAGGGATTAGGCGTTTGGAAGTGATGAATGTTAGCCTGATGGCCAAATGGTGGTGGAGGTTTACGTCGGAAACTGATTCTTTGTGGAAGAAAGTTGTATGTGCCTTGTATGGTTGGGACCCTGCTGATTGGGATTTAGCCAAGTTGGATACACCTGGCTCGACTTTTTTGTTATCTCACATTTTGTTCTTGGCCAAGGATCCAAGTTTCTTGGAGCTTTTTGGGAACCAAGGCGTGAACTGGTCTTTGGGGAAAGGAGATATGATATCCTTTTGGGAGGACGTTTGGGTTGGTGACGTTCCTTTGAGGTATAGATTCCCGGCGTTGTTTTTGGCCTGCCCTGCTAAGTATGCCAAGGTGGAGCATTTTTGGTCTTTGGGTCATTGGAGGGTCGGTTTGGGTGGGGAACTGGAGCCGTGGGTGGAGTGTTTGGCCGAAGAACTCATGGAGGTTTTGGAGGGGATGCAGGTACGGCCCGAGAGGGGTGATACGCTTGTGTGGGCGAAGCAGCCGAAAGGCTCCTCGGTGGCTCATTCTTATTTTGAGTTGGCGGGGGTGGGAGTCACTAGCCGACCAGCTGGGTGGGCTTCGATTCTCTGGGTGAAAGGGATTCCACCGAAGTTCTGTGTTTTTGTTTGGTTGGTGGCTCATACTATGGAGTTTCTGGAGAGCAGGGGGATCCAGATTTCTCTAAACCGGATGCTCTGTTTGTTCTGTAAGTCTTCTTTTGAAGAGGTTGATTATTTGCTATTGCATTGCCAGTTCCCTGGGGTGATTTGGTCGAAAATTTTATGTTGGTGGGGTATCTTTGGTCCTATGCCTAGGACAGTTGCGGAGGTTTTGTTGTGGTGGAAGGGTTTGGGCTCGAAGGTGTGGTGGTCAGGGTGGGTTTAGGTTGGGTATTTGACTCTGTGGCATGTCTGGTTGGTGAGAAATGGGGCTGCTTTTAACTCTGTCATGGTGTCTGTGGATGAGGTGGTAGCTAAGGTGAAGAACCATTCCTTTAGCCTGCTATGGAGTTCGGGATCGTTCCATTCGGGTGTTACTAGTGAGTTGTGGCTGAGGGACCCTGCAAGGTGTCTGAGAAGGAAGGGGCATCGAGGTACTGGGTTGCAGTGATCTTGAGTTTGGGCGGTGGCCTTTATTTTTTGGTTTTGCAGTTTTTGTTGTTTGGAGTTTTGTTGTTTGGACTGTTTGTTATTTTGGTTTTTTTGGCTCCTTGTAGCTGTTTTGGTAGGGGGAAAAAGCTCTGTATGAGTTGTTTTCTTCGCTTCGTTTCTATACTTTATAGAACGAATGCATAATAAATCTTTTCGCTTATCAAAAAAAGGTCGAAATGATGGAAGAGTTCATTTGTAGTACATCTCAAATCTCATATAAAAATAAATGTTCTTTTTCATTTTTGCGTAATTTTTCGAAAGACATACATTTTGTACTACTAGAGAAAAATTGATCCTATTGAAATGTTATGCCTGAAGTAAGCATAGTTTTGAAACTGATATTTTTTAGTCCCTTCTAGAATGAGCATAAAGAGCTCTAGATCACCGGATGCGTTTAATTTTTTTTAACGAATGGTGTAATATTATAACTTGTTAAGAACGATTACATCGAAGTGCCTCGAGAACATGTTCCTCGACCACGAAAGGCCAGTATGAATGAACAATGGTTCATTGAACCTTTTAGTACCAGAACCGACGCAGACGGTATTTTGACGCCCCATGGGAAAAGTTAGAAGACGGGAACGGGGAACGGGATACCAGAGATCCTGAGGCACCTCAACAGTAATGGTGATGGTGGGAGGCAAAGCATCGTCTAGGGACCCTTCCCAGGGCCAGTCCCCGATGCTCAGGTGGTGAATCATTCCTCCCAGCGGGGCATCTGCCCTGCTTGTAACTTGGCATCCCAGATAGATGCAGGAGCCACCCTTTCTAGTACTCCAGCAGTTGCGCTCCCATGGACCATGGGCGCTGGAGCTTCAACATGTCGCGCTCATGGGGGGGGCGCGTCCTCCACCTCCAAACCCACTACGCTCTAGTGGCTGAAGGGCAGCAATCGAATCGGTAGAGAACGGATCCCCACCCACCCCCGTCATATGTTCCTGTGTATAAAAGCCGAGGCTTGTGGGTAGGACCACCCAATGGGGCCTGTCGCGGGAAACTGGCTGGTATCCCAGGTGGGAACTCGGGGACCCGGGTTAGGTATTTGGTCCATTGTTACGCCGGTCCCCCTTCCTCGTATCGGGTCCATTGTCACCGAGCTTAGGGCAACTAAATCCAACTCCCAATCCAATGTAGCGCCATCTCCGCCGTAATCCCCAAAGGACAGCGGCACCATCCCGGTTGGGAAAGGCGGCTGAACCACCAACCGTCTGACGCAGGGGCGAGGCCCTCTCGCTGGATTGTACCGCAGCAGACCTTTCTAATACGCCGTGAGGTGAGTCTGAGGATACCGTGTTGAGGGCTATGTCTAGAATTTCCTCCGTACAGTGGTCTCTATGTGATCTGGCGCCTCCAACCTCGAGTCCATACACGGAGGGCTACTAACCCCATGAGCATGACCGGGGGAAACCTCGTTGTAGGGTATCCAAACCCTACTCCACCTCCGTGCCCATCCTCGATGAACAAACATGGAAGAAGCTTCCACCGTTCTTTGTCGCACCCCGTAGCGATCGCGGACCAGGCACTAGAATCGGGTCCCTACTATCGTGATCGAGGAGATTGCCGAGCCCATCGTCACGTCCCAGACCATCCTATCCCCCATGAAACAAGGGGGTACAGACCTCGGAGGCGCACCTCCAGCCCGTGTACCATCCAACCCAGCCACCAGAGCAAGGTCGTTGTGAGCCTAGGGAGATGGTCTAGGGTTCGGCCGAAGAGGGGTCGTTGCTTTGCGTGGGCCGGAAGGCACCACAAGCGCCCGCACCAATTCATCCCGATGTAGGTCTCCGAGTGGAAGAGAAGGAGATAGACCTCGCGGACCAGAAAGCCCAGCTGACATCGACGGGGAGGAGGCTCGGGGTCCCAACGCGATCAGCCTAGAAGTCGGCGAGACCGTAGAAGGGACGGTAAGGGAGTGGGAAGACGAAGGTTGTGGTATGACCAGCCAATCCCATCGATATATATCCCCCACATCAGATGTGGTATGGGAGGGTTGCGACCGAATGGGACATAGGAGCACGTGGACTATAATACCGACAACATCTGCAGGCGCCGCAGCAGCGACGACGACAGGCAAAAGCTCCATAACGGCTAAGGGCTAGGGGCTAGGGTTAGTATCTCAAGGAGCGAGAGAGAATTTGATTGGAAAAAACTAAATTTACAGGATGCGTTTATTAAATGATTACATTTCTAATAGGAAAACTATTTCTTTCCTTCTTAAATGAGAAAAAAAAGCTAGCATAATTACCTTGATATGGAGAGCCGACCCTAAATTTTGGCGAATCCAGAACTCCTCAATGGATGTTTTTAGGTCGACTAGCTTCCCGGTGCAGGCTTCAGAAGGAAGGTTTGGGTCTCTTCTCCCTCATGGGTCCGCTTTTTTTCGTTTGTTATAGTTGACTGAGTCCGATCTCTTATCGGTTGAGGGATTTGGTCGACGAGGTTCCGACGTCCCTATAGGCCCATCTCGGTTGAGCTTGCTCCCGTGTGGTTGTGTTGGTGGCTACCGTGGTGTAGTATCGGATCGGGGGTTGGAGTCTAGAGATCTCCGAATGTCTCAGCGGCTCTTGTTCACTCAAACTCTCGCAGTTGGGACGGGTGGGGGGGGGGGATGGGCTTTGCTGGCTCATCTCTGTTCCCAGGTCAGACACAAATTTTGGTACTTACTGTAGTTTGGTACCAAGGAAAAAAAGTCAGCTTGGTCTCTTTGTGTGGTTGATCATCAATTAATCTATTGATCAATTTGGGTGGCGGCTTCATTACATCATGAAAGTGATGTCGTGGAATTGTATGGGGTTGGGAAAACTAGCCTTGATGGAGTACCTGAAGGGGGTAATTTAACGATGAAAACCTCAAATCATTTTTCTCTACAAAACGCTGGCTAAAAAGGGACGAGTGGCAACTCTGAAGTTAGAAGTGGGTTTATCAGAGGGCTGTGAGGTACCAGCTACGGGTCACCAAAGTGTTGATAAGAGACTCGGGTCATCGTTTTATTGACGAGGTCATTCAAGGGGCGGGAATCGAGTATTTTTGCTTCTCGGGTATATACGTGGAGGCTAATAGAGAGCGTCGTGGGATAACCTGGGAATTACTCCATTCATTGGGGGAAACACGAGTTCCTGGAGAGGAATGACTATTGATGGGAGATTTTAACGGTATACTCCATTAGCGAGAAAAGATAGGAGGTAACCAGTATTCTGAAGCGCTTATTACCTAATTTAGGGAGGTTTTAGGTGACTCGGAGTTAATTGATGTTCCTTTACAGGGATATGAATATGCTTGACTCAATGGTAGTGAACCGACTACAAGGATGGAGGTCCAGCTGGATAGAGCCATCATCTCCCCCGACCTGAATCTTAGGTGGCCTTAAGCACCATTAGACAACATGGGTATACCCTCATCGGATCATTTACCAGTTATATTCGAAACAGAAAAAAGATTGGAACCTATGAGCTCTCGACATTTTCGTTTTGAGAATATTTGGGCAGAGGATCCTGAATGTGGTCACCTAATCCAAGCCACGTGGGGGAACCATATAACCGTCATATTCTAGATAAAACAAAAGAGACAGGGGAAGCATTGGACAAGTGGGGGAGGGAAGTGTACAATGCTCGATTCCGAAATATCTTTAGATACGAAAGAGATATTATTTGGTTGAATGGTAGGGGAGATCACACAAGCATTCATAAACGTCGGGCTCTACAAATTCAATACAACATAGCTTTGGACAAAAGGGGGCTTTCTGGAGACAGAGAGCGAAACAAAAATGGATGACCGAAGCAGACCAATTTCATTGTGCAATGTTTAGTTTGAAATTGTATCCAAGGTAGCAGCTAATCATCTGAAGGGTACTTCGGAAGGAATTACTTCTTCTACTCAAGGAGCTTTCGTCCCATGAAGATCTATACAAGATAATATTATTCTGTCTTTCGAAACTCTAAACTTCATGAAAAATAAGAAGGGACAAGAAGGTTGGGTAGGTTTTAAGTTGCATATGAGCAAGGCTTATGACATAGTAGAATGGGATTTTCTGTGAGATATGATGAGGGCGGTCGGATTCAGGGAGGATTGGATGTCCCTTCTACGATGATGTACTTACTCAGTTACTTATAATATAGTGGTAGGAGGACGACATGTGGGGTTTATACAACCAGAAATGGGTATTCGCCAGGGGGACCCCCTATCACCATATATATATGTTCCTGTTTTGTATGGAAGGATTAGTACGCCTCCTCCATTCCGTAGAGAGTCCCCAGAGAGTAGAGACTCATCCATGGGGTCAGCATTGCGCCTTTAGCGCCACCAATTACCCACTTATTCTTCGTAGACGACTGCTTATGTTTTCTGCAAGGCATCACACATAGAAATTGGAAGAGTCAGAATCTACCTCAGAATGTTCGAGGAAGCATCTGTGCAAGTCGTAAATATCTAGAAATCGTCTTTGTTCTTTAGTACCAATACCCATGTTGACGCTAGAGGAGAAAGGGTGCGATTGTTATTCTAGAGCTTCAGACCCCATCCCCATCCCTAGGGGTTCCAAATCTGATAGGACGCAACATGAAGCAAAGCCTATAGTACATTCCTGACAGGATCCTGCGTTAATTCGGAGATGTGTTGGAAAAATGTTAAATGGGGATGGAAATGAGGTCCTGGTTAAGCCGGTGCTGCAATCTATTCCGACATATGCAATGAGTGTCATGAGACTATTGGAAGGCACAATAGATTAAATAAACGTGGCTTTAGCATATTTATGGTTGAAAACATCAGGTGGAAGCGATAACCCGATTATTTGGCAATCCTAGGCGACGATGTCTTGAACAAAGGAAGAGGGAGGTCTGGGTTTTAGAAACCTACAAGATTTCAATATCGCTTTACTGGAAAAAAAACTTTGGAAGATAGCAACAGAGGACTCGAGTCTAGTAGAAAAGGGTACTAAAAGAAAGATATTTCCGAGATTCTTCGGCTCTGGAAGCAAAGAAAAGTCCCAATCAGATATTTATTTGGTAAAGCCTACTCTCAGCGCAAGGGTTGGTAAAGCAAGAGGCTCATAGATCTATTGGACCAGGGACCTCAACGTCAGTCCTTCGGCACCAATGGCTCATTGGGATGGACCCTTAGATTAGATTGACAAATGCAGAATTGGAGCATCTAAATGTGTCGGGACTCATGGTACCAAAATCTAGAGGTTGGGACGAAGAAAAGATCCAGGAACTATTCGATGAGAGGGACATGATAGCCATCCTAGTAGTCCCAACAAGTAAGACGGTCAACTCAGACTCGTTGTACTGGTCAGGAGAACAATTAGGACAATACTCAGTCAATTCAGCGTACAAATTGCTCACCCACGAGCAACCGTTTCCAACCACAACATCAGACATCTGGTTGTCTATTTGGGACCTTGACGTCCTCCCAAAGGTCCGAAACTTCCTGTGGCGAACTTGTGTAGGATGCCTTCAGTTGGAATCTAGACTTCGGACCAAAAGAATAGACGTGGTGGCGACATGTCCTATATATCAAGGGGAAGAGGAATCAAAAATGCACATGTTGGTTACTTGTCCGGTGGCATAAACATGTTGGCAAAGAAGTGAGTTGTCCCTCCCACATGAGGTAGGGGATTTTATTGAATGGCTAAGAGCCGTGTTCACCATAAACCTTTTGCACAAAAGGGGAGAGATAGGATTTCTCCTATGGGAAATATGGAAATCAAGGAAGGGGAGAGATATGATTTCTCCTATGGGAAATCTGGAAATCAAGGAAAAGGAAGGTGTGGGACGACGTCACTCCGGTAGCATAATCGATCCATTACACGTTCTTATGTCTGAATGTAGGGCGGCGGGAAGCAAAAGCCCGTCAGAAACTGGGTCTCTCTAAGTTTAAACTTAATTAATGGGCCCAGTGAGTAGAAGGTAGATGGTCTTGCCCTGCTTAGGGGCCTTGGGCTATTAACACAGACGATGCCTTCTTCAGAGGCGGATCCAGGAATTCATTGCAGGGTATGCCGCTGATAATTACATAACCAAGTATACACAAATATTTTAATATTACATAATCAAATATACTAAAATATAAAATTATACTAATAATATAATTGAGATCCCTTTCAAATTGAAAAGTTAATATTATTTTAATAACACCGATGCCATTCAAAAAAATTCCCGATAAGAACTATCCAATACCAGTATGGACTTATAAACACTATCCAATACTATTTTAATAACACTTATTGTATACGTAAGGAAATTATTTATTAATTTTGTTGGAAATCAACAGCCTAAATACATGATATTCAGTACAAAATGAATGTAAGATATGCTAAAATAATTCACAATATAGATTCTCTTTTCACTAATTACTCAAGGAAATTAGTTATTAAAATTTAAGTATTATATCAAAAATGACAACACTACCTAAATAATATTTAAATATGAGTTTCCGTTTCAAATTGAGAAATCTGAAAAAAAAATGGAATTGACTATTCAGAGACTGAACCAGAGTTTCTAATCGAAAGATTTAACTAAAAAAACTGAGAAAGAAGCTAAGAAGAGATCAGAAACCACATATCACGAGGAGCAATTATCATGTGGGAGTCAGTTTAGGAAGAGAAAAAGCTTAGTTTTTTTTTTTTTTACATTTAACCCCTTAACTATATATAGTTTTCACTTTAATCTATTTCTGTCCAAAACTAACAGATCTGTTAACATGTGTCAATCACATGACAAAAATATTTTGAAAATGACTAAATTACCCTTTGCTTCTTTCCCTAAATATAACCTAAATACAACTTAACCCCTTCCCATTTGACTCAACCACGCCGCCCACTCTTTCCCCACTTGCTTCCTCTCTTTGCTAACACAAGGGGACCAATTTCTAAAAAGGCCTTATGCCAATATCGATTTTGTAAAAAACACTCACCCAATATCGATTTTGAAAAAAGGCCTTCAAGACCCTCAAGTCAACAAAAGTTGGTCAATGCCTAAACTACCCTTTTGTATTTGGTCAAAATCCCTAAAATGAGGGTAGCCCCTGTTACGGTTACTTGATTCACAAGCCTTTCACAGGCCTTATCTATCTATTTCTATTTGTGTTTTATGCATTGGGCTTATTGTTGGCCCAGCCCAGGCCTTATCCAATTGATGTAATCGTTAAGTAGTGGAAATGAGAAGAATGCAAGACAGTTATTGCCATTTTGGCTTATCTGAACAGTACCTCCCTTCTTCCTCTGTCCTTCCTCTCTCTCTATCTCTATTCCCTCTCCACCCCTAAACCCTAAAGGCAAGAGCATTCCGCCTCCAACCCCTCAATACCCATTTCTCATCTATCATTGGTATCAGATTCTTCGTTTCAAGCACCCATGTCTACCTCAAATCCTACCAAGCAGCTTCAAGAGGACCTCACAAATACCAACACTGAGGTTTCTATTCTCAAAGAAAACATGGCCGAGCTTCAGTTGTCTGTGAACAATATGCACAAGCTACTGCAAGCTTTGGTAGACAAAATCCCGGACTCCCCCCACAAGCCATACACCACGGTTCCGCCATCCCCTGTTTCGGCATCGGGTGTTACTCCGGCGACACAACACCATCAAGACTCAATTTTGGGTCCCCAACCGGTCTCTACACCTGACCCAGAGCCTCATCGTGAGGTGAGAGCTCGCAACCCACCGAGGTTCGATGGCTCGGACTTCCATGGATGGGAGCTGAAATTTATCCAACATTATCTCTCGGAAAATATCGCCGATGACGATAAAGTGAAGGAAGCCATGCTAGGCTTTGAAGAGGCGGCTCTTCGTCACCATCTTCACCACCTGAAGCAACTGCAGCAGCGTGGCCTACCCGAGCCTCCTTGGCCGGATTATCTGGATTCTTTGCGTCGCCGTTTCACCGACGGGGACTACACGGACTACATGTCCGAACTGGCTCACCTTCATCAAGACAATAGCTCAGTTGAGAGCTACTTCCAGTCCTTCCAGAGCATTGTTACCCAGCTGAATCTGTCTGAGAAAGACATCATGGCTATGTTCCTTAGTCATCTGCGCCCGAAGATAGAAGATGCGGTTCGTTTACATTTTCCCAAAGATCTGAATCAGGCGCTTGTGATGGCAAAGCGTCTCGAAAAGAAAGGCCCCTTGTTTCCTCGCACTGCACCACCTTACTCCTCACCCAAACCACACCCAATCACTACATTTAGACCTCCACCACTTACAACATCCCACTCCAAACCTGCACCTTTTTCCAGAGCACCTCCACCTTCAGTTCGACCCCATGCTCCACCCACAGCCGCGCAACGACAATTGCGTGATGATCGATTTAAAAAAGGCCTTTGCGTATGGTGTGGTGATAAGTTCTCCAGGGAACATAGATGTACAAAATCTCAGTTGTTCCAACTGCTGGTTGAGGAAGAGGCAGTGGATCAATCTAATGGTGAAATCTTTGTGGATTGTGTAGCTTCTTTGGATCCATTTATCGAGGATTCACAAATGCCTAGTGATGGAGCTCCAATTGTTTCTCTGCACGCTCTTTGTGGCCTCTCGGGTTACCAAACTATGCGTCTCACATGATTCATTCATGGCGCCACTGTTTCAATCTTGGTTGATAGTGGTAGCACACATAATTTCATTGGTGCTGCAACAGCAAAGAGGCTAAACTACACAACAATTGCCACTAAGTGTGTCAAAGTCTCTGTTGCTAATGGAGATTCTCTCCTCACTGGAGCTCGCTGTGACGATCTAGAATGGGATATGCAACAATTGAAATTCAAGGCTGATTTCCTCATACTGCCAGTTCAAGGTTGTGACATGATTTTGGGGATTCAATGGCTAGTCACCTTGGGTCCTATTCTATGGGACTTCAAACATCTTACCATGGATTTCAAACTCAGGAATGATTAGATCCGTCTGCAAGGAGTACCTCTTGGGACGATTTCTTGGCCTTCAAGCAAACAATGCAGCCGTCTATCAATCCCCAATTCTACACTCTCTGTGATTTGCTGCCATAGAATGGAAGGGTCTTCACCCTTGCCACTACTGGATTTCACTGATCTGGGTTCGAATTATCTGTCACCTGCTATTGAGTCCTTACTCAATGAATTTGGGTCTCTATTCTCTGAACCAAAAGGATTGCCTCCAAACCGAACCCACGATCATGCCATTCAACTCATTCCAGATGCTCAAGCTGTTAAACAAAGGCCTTATCGTTATCCCTCACTGCAAAAGACTGAGCTAGAAAATCTGATTGCTGAAATGTTAAACTCTGGTATAATCCGTCCAAGCACTAGCGAGTTTGCATTTCCAGTTATGTTGGTGCACAAGAAGGACAATTCTTGGCGGGTATGTGTTGATTACCGTCGATTAAATTCCATGACAGTAAAGGCAACCTTTCCCATACCACTGGTGGCAGAACTTCTAGATGAGCTCCACGGCGCCACCATTTTCACCAAGCTTGACTTGCGAGCGGGTTTCCATCAAATACGGATGAAGGAAGAGGACATCCACAAGACCGCTTTTTGTACTCACTCGGGCCACTACGAGTTCTTAGTTATGCCCTTTGGGCTTACCAACGCTCCTTCAACCTTTCAATCGTTGATGAACGATGTATTCAGGCCGTTACTGAGAGTATGTGTACTGGTTTTTTTTTATGATGTACTGGTTTATTCTAACTCTCTTGCAGATCACGCAATCCATCTTCAGCTAGTGTTGGAAATATTACACAACGAACAGCTTTATCTTAAGCGATCCAAGTGTGTGTTCGAGGCTACTTCTATCGAATACCTTGGGCACGTGATATCTGCAAATGGGGTGTCTATGGACAGCAAGAAGGTTGATGCTGTTCTAAATTGGCATGTCCCCAATTCCTTGAAGCAGTTACGCGGGTTCCTTGGGCTCACGGGATATTATAGACGATTCATTCGTGACTATGGTTCAATCGCCAGACCCTTGACTGATTTGCTCAAAAAGGATTCTTTTTTATGGTCTCCAAGTGCAACAAGTGCCTTCGAAGCACTGAAATTCGCCACAACCTCAGCACCTGTGTTGATTCTACCTGACTTCAAGGTGAGTTTTGTTCTTGAAACTGATGCATCTTGTACTGGAGTGGGAGCAGTACTCACGCAATTGGGCAGACCGGTGGCGTTTTTCAGCAAAGCACTAGGGATTCGCCAACGTTCACTTTCAGTCTACGAAAAGGAGATGTTGGCAGTCCTTTTAGCCACCAAACATTGGCATTCTTATCTGATGGGAAGGCATTTCGTCATTAAAACGGACCACTAGAGCCTTCGGTTCCTTCTAAACCAGCGCACCACAACTCCTGCACAATTACACTGGGTAATTAAGATGATGGGTTACGACTTTGAGATCCAATATCGCACAGGTTCTACTAGTACCGTGGCTGATGCGTTATCTCGCAAGGAGGATTCACAGACATTGGGCTCGGATTCTCAATTGTCCCTCTCTGTTCTGTCGACTAGCTCACTCTCTTCGGATCTCCTTGCTCGCATCCAACTTCTTTGGTCAGAGGATACGAAACTGAAAGGTTTGGTTGAGTCTCTCAAATCCTCCCAAACTCCATCTTCTCATTACTCATGGTCAAATGAGCAGCTTCTTCGCAAGGGTAAATTAGTAGTGGGTCATGACACTCAACTCAGGTCTGAGATCATTGGTTATTTTCATGGAGGTGCCACAGGTGGACACTCAGGTATTCATGCTACATATAAGAGAATTGCTACCCACTTTTACTGGAAGAAGCTAAAGAGGGACGTCATGCTTGCGATACAATCTTGCCAGATTTGTCAGTCACACAAACCAGACCTTGCTGCGTCTCCGGGGTTATTACAACCACTGGGCATTCCCTCTCGGGCCTGGCACGAGATATCCATGGACTTCATCGAGGGCCTTCCTCCTTCTAATGGTTTCAAATTGATTTTCGTTGTGGTGGATAGGCTGACAAAATCTGCACACTTTATTGCTATAAAGCACCCTTACACTGCTATGACAGTGGCTCAGCATTTCCTAGATCATGTTTTTCGCCTCCATGGTATGCCGGCTTCGATTGTCAGCGACAGAGACAAAGTTTTCTTGTCAACCTTCTGGCGCGAACTGTGTAAACTGCAACACATATCTCAGAATCTCTCTACTGCATACCACCCACAATCTGACGGCCAAACCAAAGTGGTTAACAGGTCACTGGAGACTTATCTGCGATGTATGTGTTCGGACTCTCCCCGGGACTGGTCCAAGTGGCTTCCCCTCGCTGAATTTTGGTACAACACATCGTTCCACTCGGCGATTCAGACCTCTCCTTACGAGGCTCTCTATGGACAGCCACCACCGACACATCTTCCTTACATTGCCGGGACATCGAACATCGAAGTGGTGGATCACAGCCTTGCAGCGAGAGAGGAGGCCTCTCGCCTGCTCAAATTTCATCTCCAACGATCTAAATCACGGATGAAGATACAGGCTAATCGCAAGCGTTCAGATAGATCATTTGACATTGGAGACTGGGTCTATGTCAAGTTACAGCCATACCGCCAAAGTTCGCTTGCTCTTTGATCTTCCAACAAGCTAAGCCCGAACTTCTTTGGTCCTTACAAGGTATTGCAGAAAGTGGGTCTGGTAGCTTACAAGCTTTTACTCCCTGAGGGTGCAAGAATTCATCCCACCTTTCATGTCTCCCAGTTGAAGAAACATGTCGGTCCTGTCATCTCCCAATCTGTTCTTCCCAATTTCAACTCTGAGGGTGTCATAGTTCGCTCTCCTCTTCACATTTTGGACAGACGCATTACCAAAGGAGGGAACCATGCCGCGACGCAACTCCTTGTCCAATGGTCTGATTCCGGTCCTGAGAGTGCCAGTTGGGAGTACCTATTTGATCTGCAGAAACAGTTCCCAGAATTCCCACTCACTTCATGAGGACATGAAGTCTTGAAGGAGTGGGTATTGTTACGGTTACTTGATTCACAAGCCTTTCACAGGCCTTATCTATCTATTTCTATTTGTGTTTTATGCATTGGGCTTATTGTTGGCCCAGCCCAGGCCTTATCCAATTGATGTAATCGTTAAGTAGTGGAAATGAGAAGAATGCAAGACAGTTATTACCATTTTGGCTTATCTGAACAGTACCTCCCTTCTTCCTCTGTCCTTCCTCTCTCTCTCTATCTCTATTCCATCTCCACCCCTAAACCCTAAAGGCAAGAGCATTCCGCCTCCAACCCCTCAATACCCATTTCTCATCTATCAGCCCCCAATTTCCCCAGCCCCGTCCCCGCCATTTTCAGACCCAAGCACCTCTGAAAATCAGCACCGAGCGGCGTCCATCGGCGTCCACCGGACCACCGCCGTCCACCGGACAGAGTGTGCCACTGAAGCAAGGTCCAAGTAAGTTCAATTCATCCTCACCCTCTTCCAATTTCGTAAATTTCAGTTATAGGTTTTAGTTGAACTTCGAATTGAGGATGGTTTAAGTTTAGAAATTGGCCCTTTTGAGTGGTATAAAGTAGTGAATGGATTGGAATGGAATAGGGGAGCGAGCAAAAACTATAAATTGGATTGGAATGGAATAGGGGAGCGAGCAGCAAAAACTGCAAAAACTGCAATTACCAGTAGGTGCCGCACGGGCCGAAGAGGTTGAAGACGGACCCCGCACGGGCGGAGGTGACCGTGCGGCCAGGGTAGGTAGAAGACAGAAACCGCACGGCTACACGCAGATGACATACTCGTGCGGTGGCATATGACATACAGGTGTAATGACCGCACGGCCGTATACAGTCGTGCGGGAGCGCTTATCAGTGCCCGTGCGGGTGGTTAGCCACCGTGCGGCCAGTTGCATATCCTGGAATTTGTAATATACTTACTTTGTGAAGTTGTAATTGTGAGGTTTTGTAATTGTTGTTTTTGTTGTCACATGAATGGGTAGAGTTGCAATACGTGTTACTTACGGTGGGGAATATAAGGTAGAGGGTGGCAAGTATAACTGGGAATCAGACAACGAGATAGTTTATAGTTTTCCTGTTGATTATAGTACAACACTGAACACAGTGAAGCATCGCATTTATGCTAGGATCGGGGTGAAGGATAGTGAGACAAAATTAAAGCTTAGTTACGTACCTAAGGGGTTTGAAGGAGGACTGACGCCAGAGGAGATCATTGACAATGTTAGTCTTCAGTGTTTTATAATGGAGAACAGTAATTTAGAATCCAGGGTCGCCTTACGTGTAGAACTGGTCAAGAAAGATACCAATGGGGTCGTAGCTGAAACGGTGGAAGTTGAACAGGGGGTGCAATGTGTTGCAGTTGAGAATCCTGAACATGGAAACAGAGGGCGTGATAATTTTTTTGACGTTGATATTTGGAGTGGTGCGTGTGTTAATGAAAACCTAGTTATTCGGCGGCGTCCACCACCTAGAGAAAGTGATTCGGATTGGGGAGTATATTCAGAAGCATCATCTCCTACGCCACTACCGGTAAGCTTGGATGAAGATAACGGTCAAATTGTGGAGTATGTTGCTCGGAATCAGCAGTTTCCGATAGATACGGTTGATCCAGAACAAACCAGGATCGGATTTAGGGATGAGTCAGATTTAGTAGTTGGCAAAGAGTTTCGGGACAAGCAAGCAGTGATGATGTATCTGATAGAGCTTCAGCAGAAGAAGAATTTTCGGATACGCCGTGATAGATCAAACAAGGAATTATACGTTGCAAAATGTGTATGCGATACTTGTGGATGGAGGGTGCGTGCAGCAAAGGATCGGGGATCGGATACTTTCACCATCAGAACCTATGAGTCTTTGCATACTTGTCAGACCAGTGATCGGAACACCCAAATAGGTCTTCTGACAACGGAACAAATTGCTTGTAGGTTGGCTAAAAAATATGCTGGTGGGAAAAGGATACCCAGACCTTTGCTAGTTCAAGACGAATTGTTCGGAGATGGTTTAGGCGAATACAAATACTGGAAATGCTGGAAGGCAAGAAAACTGGCGTTGATTAAACTTGTAGGGGATCCTGAATTAAGTTATGGATTACTCCCTCTGTATTTGGAACAAGTTTGAAAGCATAACGAAGGCGCAGTAACTCATTTGGAGGTGGATGAACACAATAGATTTAAATATGTTTTCGTAGCATACCGACCATGCATTACTGGTTTTAACACTGCTTTAAGGAAGGTGCTCGCAGTAGATGCGACGTGGTTGAAAACACAGTATCAAGGGATTATGATAATTGCTACAGGTCAAGATGGTAATCATCACCAATATCCAGTTGAATGGGCGATAATTCATGACTCGGAGAACAACGCGTCATGGGGATGGTTCTTCGAAAAGTTGAGCCCGTTGATCCCGGACGAGGAGGACTTGGTTATAATTTTTGATAGGCATAAAAGTATTATCCATTCAGTGGCGGCCCTCTACCCAAATGCTAAACATGGCCATTTTAGGTAGCATCTCACCCAAAATGTCAGAGATTATCATGGGGGTCAGCCGAAAGACAAATTGTTAAGTTTATTCGAAAAAATTGCTGATGCTTACACAGTGGAGAGGTTCCTAGCCAAGTTCGAAAAGTTGAAAGCAGTGTACCCCAAGACAGCGCAATATCTGGAGACAACGAACCTAGAACGTCCTCAGTGGGCGAGAGCTTACTTTGAAGCCGCTCGGTACAATCTCATGACCACGAACGGTTCTGAGTGTATCAACAATGCAATACTAGAAGAGAGAAAGTGGCCTATTGTAGAGCTGTTAAACGCCATGCAGAGACTGGTTAGTCATTGGTTCATGCTTCGTTTAGATGTGTTGGACATATTACCTCCTTCCCAAGCTCTTACTCCTAAGGTAGAGAGTATCGTGTCAAGTACGAATGAGATAGTAAAGGAGTGCCGAATAATACCAATGAACCTACACGGGCAGTATCGGGTTAATAGTGAACAAAGTGACGTGTATGTTGATTTGGGGATGAAGCGTTGTAGTTGTCGGGTGTTTGATCTGGATAGAATTCCTTGTGAACATGCCTTAGCGTGTTGTCAGCATGCTAGGGCAGAGATAAATTCCTTGTGCTCGAAATATTACACTGTAGAAGCATGGGCTCTGGCATATACTGGAACCATTTACCCAGTGTTGCGAGAAACAGAGTGGAATCTTGATGAGGTTTCGGCTGAAGGTCGTAGAGAGGTTCTCCCTCCAGATTATGAAGTGAAACGCGGTAGACTAACTGAAAGAAGAATCCCTTCAGCAGGTGAGGTGCCAAGCGCGGCTCAAGCGGCTCCGAAGCGTCCCCGAAAATGTGGTAATTGTTCTAATGTTGGTCACAACAAACGCACATGCCCTGGGCTTGCGTCTGCTAGAGCATCTACTGGAGCATCTACTGAGTAAGGATTTGAATTTCATTATGGTAATACTATTTGGTGAGTGAGGACAATATATGTATTTGATTATGATACTATTTGGTGACTGAGTGTGCTACATGTATTTCATTATGCTAGTGTTTAGGTTTGATGTGAATCGCTTGGTGTGAATGGTTGTAGTGCATATTGTCGTGCGGTCAGAAGTGGGCACCGTGCGGCAGTACAACCAACAGAAGTAATGCATGTAGCCACCGTGCGGTAATCATAGGTCACCGTGCGATAGAACAGAGAGCAATCATATTGCGCAAGTTATGACCGCACGAATGGTTACTGACCCGTGCGGGACTATAATTATCCGTGCGGTATGTCCACCACCTGTAGTGTTGATCTCTGATCCACCGTGCGGCAGTAAACAAACCCGTGCGGCCTTATCACCACACAGTGTTTTACCTCAAACAATCAAAAATTAGCCATGTAAAGATCAGAATACAACAGCTTCAACGTTAAACATGTTCCATGTTAGACACCAACCCTACTTATTACAAGAAAGACTCACACGTGTTGGAAAATGTGTGGTCTTTGTTTCCGAGACATAAACATAAACCCTAATTGGATTACCAACGCGCTGGACCCATGTCATCACCCGTGGTGAATGACAAGAGGTAGAACTCAAGGTTGTCAAGCTCTTCCACGAGCTTGGTAGCAATACAGTCAAACTGTTTGGAGATACTGAACAATATGGTAGCGGTGAAGTTGAAAGCGGTGATCAGGCAACATCGGCCTTCAATGGCCCACAACGGCCAGCCCCTAAGAAGAAAAAGTAACATTTGCAAGGGTTTTGAACCTGTACATTCCTTTATGTCCTGCCCGTACGGGTGTCAAGTAGACCGCACGGGTTTACAAGTATACCTCACGCGTAACCATTTTACCCACACGGGTGTATAAGTAGGCCGCACTGGCTTATAAGTAGACAGGACGGGTTTAGAAGTAGACCGCACGGGTTTAGTAGTTTCCCGCACGGGTTAGGGTTAGGGTTTAGTGACCCCACACGGTGTACTTACAGCCGTGTGGGTGTCTAATGTTTTTAGCATGATCAAGTTATTTACCGCACGGTTGAGTATAGTCAGAATAAAAAATCATGATTAAAGATGAAATCCATTATTGTTCAATGCCATGACAGTACATTACATGGCAGACAGTTGGTTAATAACACGGTCATCATGGTCTTTCATCTCAACCATCCACTGAACCCAACGCGGGAACCAAGCAGGCTCCACGACCGAATCTAAGTCATCCACAATCCCGTATGTCCAACCAGGCCTTTCCAACGGGGGTCCAGGATATGGGGCGTCTTTCTCACGCATTAGGCGCTCAATGACGTCCCACCGGTCCATGTCGTCAAGGAGTACTCGGTCGAACTCAAGCACCCACGCGGGTTCAGGTGGTGGGCACCTACTTGGGCGATGTCCTACTATGTTTCTTGTCGCTTCGCGTCGCCTCCATCGTCGCTTAAGACGTGCATCGTGGTTTGGGTCCATGTTGTCACAAATATAATACGCTTAGACCACTTACACAAAAACACACATATACAAAAAATAAGAATGCATGAACACAAGTCGAATACCCTAGAAGAAGAGCTTGATGCCGTGTAGATGGAACGAAGTTAGTGAAGAGGTATGCTTTGAAGATAAAATGAGGCTAATGAACCTCATTTATAGGAAATGTTTCAGGGTTTAGGCATTAATGTCGCTTGGGGAGTTGTTTCTAACATATTAATGGGTTCGGCATTCAATGGTTGACTCATTAATGGTTAGTCCATCTGATAGGTGACAGCCCGTGCGGCAGACATAACACCCGCACGGGAGCTAAACCCTAATGTCGACCCTTTCTGTTCACGCGCGGGTGTAAGTATCATCCGCACGGGTGTATGTCAACTCTGTGGACTGCACAATACGTAGTCAAACATAACTCCCAACCCATTAATGTATAACAACAACTCCCGCTGCGACATGAATGCCTAAACCCTAACTCCATACCCATTAAATTCTGAGCAACAACTCCCTGGGCTACATTAATATTGTTATCATAAATTTATGTATTTATGTAAAAGAAAAGTTATATTTATTAATCCGAAAACCAAATACACTACGTAGCCCGAAGAGTGTCAATGAGACTCAACTCGATTTCTTTTTTCCTCGCCATCCACTCTACGTAACCCTGGAACCAAGAAGGCTCATCGAAAGAATCAAGCAGGTCATCCTCTGTTACCGAAGGGTGTGGTACAAGAGGGTTTGCACCGTAAAGGGGTGCGGGACATGGTAGATGCTTGTCGCGCATGAGTCGCTCAATTTGTTCCAAGCGCTCATTTGCTTCTTCGAGTAAGCGGTAGTACTCGATCGACCATGCTGGTTTTGGTGCTTGATACAGCCGTTCGGGAACGCGAACTATCCGGCCGTCACTGATTCTGGTGATGATTCCGGCATTCTACTGTCGCCTCGAGGGGATGAAGCCAGGAACAAGAGGATCGCGGTTCGGTTCCATCCTGTCACAAACATATACACGCTTACACAACAAAAACAACTATGAAGAGGGAAGCTTTGACGAGAGCAGTGAAGATAATGGGTGTGCTGAAGCCCATTTATGGGCGTAGTGACATTAATAGGCATGCCAAGTTATTGTTGGGGCATTAATAGCCATTCAGAGGTATTGTTGGGATATTAACATCATCCAAAGGCGTTGTTGGGACATTTATTGTGCCAACAATAATAATATATTTTATTTTAAAATATTAAAATTGGACCCCGTGCGGCCTACATACGGCCCACACGGGTGCACACAGACGACGTCGGGTTGACAGCAAACCGTGCGGCCAACCCATGTCCCTCACAGGTGCACACAACATATGCATAGTTGACAGCAACCCGTGCGGTGATTTCCTTATTCCCGCACGAGTTCCACAACATAAGTCAGGGTTGACAGCAACCCGTGCGGTGAATTCCTTATTCCCGCACGAGTTCCACAACATAAGTCAGGGTTGACAGCAACCCGTGCGGTGAATTCCTTATTCCCGCACGAGTTCCTCAACATAAGTCAGGGTTGACAGCAACCCGTGCGGTGATATCCTTATTCCCGCACGAGTTCCACAACATAAGTCAGGGTTGACAGAAACCCGTGCGGTGATTTCCTTATTCCCGCACGACTTCCACAACATAAGTCAGGGTTGCCAGCATCCCGTGCGGTCGTCCAGAGAGTTTTATACTAACCCTCGTATAACCGCACAGTTGAGTGCCACACCCGCGCGGCGAAATGCATTCCAACTTTCATGCCACTCAACGCACAACACATAAGTACCAAATAAGAAACACAATTACATTCAAATTCAAATCCTTAATGTACAAAAACCTAAGTACCATATAATCCAAAACCTTGTTGGCCTCACTTTGTACGAAAGTTATAAACAAATGCTTGATCTCCAAAACCTATAGAAGGAGTTGCCAGTTCTACATGGCCTCAATGACGTACTTTTTCCGATACTGCTTCATAATGTTGTCTCGTAAGTGATTGTCGAACTCCATTCCTGCCAAGTTCAGCTGGATCATCTTCAACGTGCATATCCCAGTGTCGCCACGCCTACCAAAATATACACCGGAAATGTTAAACATTACATAAACTGTGTACCTATGCAAATTAAACGGAGGAAATTTCACACTTATACTTTTGTCTGATGTACATCCGGGACCCTCAGGTGGGTGAATGGTTCCTTGTACAAGATCTTGTTCTCCTCGTCCAAGTATCCTGAATGCAACATCATCCTCGGTACCATGCAGGCATACGGACTAATCAACACCTTTAGCTCATCATCCGATGTCCACCACTTGAAGTTGTCGTAGACATTAATGTTCCTTCCGGCTAGGTCAACCTCTAACAATATCCATGTCCAACCCGAGGTCCCCTTTACGTGCTGTACTGGAAAGTAAACCTTCTGCAACTTTTTCCAAGGTTTCCTAAACTCCACTGGAGTATGACCAAAAACATATTCCATCAACAGGCTTACCCTTCATGCCTGTCTCGAACTCCACTCGGCATATCTCCTGGAACAACCCATCCAGTACAGAAGACTCCTGATCAGTGAAAACACCCTTATACAGGCGTTGATGTTTCCGTCTCCCGTACAACTGATCTTCCATTTGCTGTGTGCAATGAAAATCAGTAACCAAGTAAATATTAGAATAAAAATGCATTTGTATTCAAAAATTTTAAGAATAGTTAGACAAAAGGTTATACAATAAATATAGTATACGAACCTCACAGGATACCGTTGTTCCAGCTTTCAAGAGGGTCTTGAAATATTGTTGACCCCTTGTGCCGTACGGAGTCGTGATTTCCTGAACCCAACAAAGTTTGCCAACACCTTGGAATGTTTCTTAGCAGCACTTTTGTACGCCCCACTCGGATTCCACACTTTCTGCGACTGCATTTCTACGTGGGACACCTCGCGTACTCTCTTCCTCTTTCTTGAACTAGGACCCTCAGTGTCTGGCAGGTGTACCGTGATGTGTGGAGTAGAGTTCTGGGGAGCTGCGACAGGCGGTGTAGGAGTGACTGGTACTGCATCCATCCAGGATTCACTTGACTCTTCCCCAAGTCCTGCACCTGCTGCACCTTCAACAGAAGCTTCATACCAGGAACTCGGTGTGCTCGTCCCCGACATTGTTTGCTCTGCCGACGCTTCCACTGCCCTTCTGCCGGTCCTTCTTGCTGTACCAGGTCCTGTAACACAGACTGTACAACCTCGGCATCCTGTACTCGTGCAAGGACATACTCACTTCCTCCTCCAGATGCGGCAACACGGTCTTCGGGTTCCCCAGTAGAACCAGTATTCTCCACTTCCAGTATTTCTCTAGGAACGCCTGCAACTTGACCGGGAGGCCTTGACTGTGCACCATCATCCTGTCGAGATTCGGTGTCTGCTTCTGCGGCACGCTCACGGGCAGCGGCGTTGGCTCGAAGTATCCTAAGGACCTCATCCATTTGAGTCCTTAACTCTGTAAATTGCCCCTGAGCCCATGTCCGCATCTCCCCCATTTCAGCTTTACAAGCTCGGATTTCTTCCAGGACAACTGACTGATCCACCGGTGCGGGCTCTCTGACATCTTCCCGTACGGGGTCTACCCGTACTTCTTCTCCGTCGGCTGTCTCCTCGACCGGCGGTGACAAATCTACTCCTTCAGTTGCCTCTTCAGCAACCGTCTGAGTTGTAGGGTCCGGCTGGACTACCTCATCATCCCAATGGATGGATCCTCCATTCTCCAAAAATGCAGACAGACGATCAATGTCGGAATTCGGATGCTTTTCTGGTAGTTGTCCGATATTCTGCATCCACGGGAGTAACATCTCCGCTGTCGTCGGGACGAGGACACTCTTGGCTACCTGCACCTGCATGGACATAACAATTACGCTACATTGTTGTGGCCCAGCTAAATCAAACTCAGGTAAATCACAATACCAAATTTACATTTTTTTTACCTCAAATTTTGCAAGTGCAGTGGTGACCTCTTCTGCAGACGGCGGCTTGGACCACTTCGGAGCCCATTTGAAGAATCGTGGCTGCTCCCCCGTGTAATCTTTATCTATGCTTGCCCATAATTTTGCCACTTCTGGCATACACTCGAACGCCAATATCTATGTAACATAGGTAGTCATTCAGAAACCCGTCAAATCATATATATATTGTTTTGCGGATTATAAAATTATCGGTAATTACTATTGTACGTACCGTCAACACGGGAAGAAAACCACAAATGGTCCAGGTTGAACCGCTGGTTGCAGTGGCGGACGCAGCATACTTTGCCTTCAAATCTCGCATGCAATCCTTCCTCAGCCATTCGAAGGCCACATACCCCCATGGGTACTTGTTGAACATCTCGAGGTTATCCGCTAACCCGAACAAACAATCAGACACCCATTGACCTCTTTTTCCACTCGGTACTAATGCATCTGCGACGAAGAGAAGTTGAGCCAGTTTGCAAATGTCTAGATTTGGGGCTGACTTATTCCCTCGACTTTCAACCCGTTTAGTCACCAGTTCCTTCAACTTTGCCTCTAACGTCTCAGTCGACACACGCTCACTTTTTTTTTAAATGTTTGGTCTTCAACACTGTGGACTTGAATTGTTGTTGGAGCGCTTCATCGTCATCGTTGGGTTGACTGCAATTCAACCCAGTTATCAACGCAAAGTCCTTAAGGGTCAACCTGATCGGTCTCCCTTTAAACACAAACCACATCTCGGATGATCGTGGTATCTTCGTGCTCCTAGCCAATAGGGCCCACGCAAGGTTGTTGGCGTGCATCCACTTTTTTGGGATCTTAGTGAACCTCCCAAATGGACCCTCTTGGAGCAGTTCAATTGTCGACTTGTCATCTTTCAAGTCTTTCACCCTTGTTTCCAGCCTTGTATAATTGCACCTCTGACTGAGCCGACATTGGAATAATTCATCTTCTGTTAGTTCTGTTTCCAATCGTGGATAGTCCTGAGGTGGTTCCGAGGGAGTCGCACTTGGAACAGACTGGGAGGTACTAGATGACATTGTCTGAACAAGTATCACTACAATTCATCAGTACATGAAAATATGTACAGAAATGCAAATATCCACATGAACAAACAGTGTAACTGCCCGTGCGGGTAGCATACCCAACCGCACGGCTAACAGAGGCGCCATACACTAAATAACATTCTAACCGCGTGGGATCCGAATGTTCCCGCGCGGGTTAAACCTCGCATGGCAGCTGTCCTCCAAATTAGAAAACGCCGTCGTTTTCAGGCCAAGCGCGAGTTCGCGACACCGAAAACGACGTCGTTCCTTTCTCCCCGCGCGGTTTATTCACGACTCAAGGGCCCAAAACGCCGTCGTTTTCAAGTCCCGCGCGAGTTAGCTCGGTGAAAACGACGTCGTGCTTTTGTCCCCGTGCGGGTGTTCTCTTCCTGTATCCCAAAACGCCGTCGTTTCTTAGGCCCCGCCCGAGTCCACATTGTTCACATATCGAGGGCCCAAAACTGCGTCGTTTCAACTACCCGTGCGAGAGGTGAACAGACCTACTCCATCCCGTGCGGTATACACACCTACTCCCTCCCGTGCGGGTGAACATCTTGTTGTCGACCACCAAAACGCAACCGTTCCAGGTATGCCGCGCGGGACATAAGCCCCCGCGCGGGTTATGGGTCCACAGTGAAACCCTTGCCTTCTTCTCCAAGGGTCAACACCAGTCGTGCGGGTTTAGGTCATCGTGCGGGGGACAGCAAAGGAGGCAAACTCACGGCGTTTGCCTCACCACACACCGTCGATTGGGCAACCCAGCACCGGCGGGCAACCCAGCACCGCCGATTTGTACTCCCTAGGGTTTCCATTTACTAATTCTACCCTAAATCTTACTTACACTACAATGAAATCGTACCTGGGAAGAAGTCGTTGTTGTGGATCTTACTCGCGACGGAGAAATTGTCGGCGTCGTTGACGGTTGCTCGGATTTGCAGAGAGAGAGAGCGGTTTGATTTGATGAGTTTGAATGAAGTGAGCGAGAGGGGAAGGAGTGGAGGGAAGTGAAGGGTCAGCCCGAGGGTATTTCAGTCCTTTCATCGTTTTTTTGGTCAAACTCGGTCAAACTAGGTCAAATGAAGGAAAAGTCAAAAATGGCAAAAGACGGAGGCTACCCCTCAAAATCGATATTGGCATAAGGTCTTTTGGATAAATCCTCCAACACAAGGATAATTCTTGGACGGTGAACACGGTGGAGGAGTACGACCCCGAACCCAGTGCCCTCGCAACACTCGCTGTCACCACCAGCTCCGATGCTGCCCACCATCACCCTCTCTTCTTCTTCTCCGCATGTTCTCGGCGAGCTTCTCAGATTTTGGGTTTTTGTTTTGTTTGAACAACTTTGGATCTACTTGAAACTTGTGGGTTGGGATTTCCAAGTGTGTATTGCCATTTCAAAGTTGGAATGGTAGAAAAAAAAATTGAGCTACTGAGATTGGTTTTGTTTCGAGAAGAAACTTCAATTGTTTGGATTTTTTTATAGGATGTTATGTACTAAGATGTTGTTTACTGGATGTCATGTATGCTGAAATTCATAGCAAAAGGAATTTGGGTACTAAAATTGATTTGATATTGAAGTTAGATTGGTACGAAAGTTTCATAGCAAAAAAAATTGGCAAATGGGTTTACTGAGATTGATTTTTGTTAAAGGAAAAAAGTTCGAAAAAAATGTTTGTGAAATTGTGTTGCTGCTAGTCTTTTATTTTTTTGGTTCGGGTTGTTTCTGTAATTTTTTGTAGGCGTTCTGTGTTGGTTAGTTAAATGATTGGGTTTTTGTTGTTGTAATAGTTTGGTTGATGATGGTATTTTACCGAGTGCTCTGAAGGTGTATTGGTTTCTGAAGGTGCTGCAAGTAGGGGTGGGCATTGGGTGAGTAACCACCCAATGGAACCCTTTACGAACCCAACCCGATATTACCGGTTTGACATATCTTGAAACCAGCCCCAACCCATAAACCAATTTTTTTACAGTGAAACCAATCAGTTCACTAACCGGTTGGTTAGTGGTTTTAACCAACCAACCACTTCACTACATGTAAGTACAAATTTAGATACCAATAACCATACACATATTTTTATTTCAAGGCAAAACATATTACTACAGTCTCCAAAACAAAAGAAAATTACATATAAGTCATCGTGTTCTATGTTAGCAATCCATGTGACACAAAAGAGTGTTCATGGGTCATTCATCTATATCAGATCAGTAGTTATTATGAAGCCACATGTATATGCTGAACAATACCGGTTTGGTTGGTTAACCGATGGTTTGGCGTTTCAAGAACCGACAACCAACCGTTAACTTTTCAGTTCGATCGTCAAGAACCCGTAACCAACCGTTAACTTTTCGGTTACAGGTTTTCATGTACGGTTTGCGGTTGGTGGTGGTTGGTGGTTGGTTTTAGCGGTTTCGGTTTTTTTTGCCCACCCCTAGCTGCAAGTGTAACAATAGAAAGAATGAAAATGATGACTAAAAGAAAAGAAATTAAAGAAAACCACTAAAAATTGGTTTCTATAAAAAAATAATGAATTAATGATAACTAATTGTTCTTAAATAATTAATAATAAAATAATAAAATATTTGGAAAAATATATATTCTGGAATTATTAATTCATTTAAAAAAATTGTTTAATAAAATGATTTTAATAAATTAATAAAAATAATAAGTTTTAGGTTTTACAGATAAATGTCATACATTTGAAAATTTGATGGTTAGTGAGGGGTAATTTTTTCATTATATATATTTTTGATGGGAAGTTAACAGCGTCGGATTAAACTAAAAAAAAAATAAAGTTAAGGGGGTTAAATGTAAAAAAAATAGTTAAGGAGGTATCTGAAAATAAGCCAATACTAAGGGAGGTTATGTGTAATTTTCCCTATTTTTTAAAGGCCAAACAAAACTATTAAATGCCCGAAGAGAAAGACATTATTCAGCAAAAAATCAGAATCAAATTACAACATCAAGGTTTGAACTCAAGTTGCAAGGAAGGATAAACCAGCTTTTACCATCAGACTACATATCAATATGTTTAGGGTATGTCATAGCATACCCTAAACCCCTTTGGATCCGCCTCGACCCTCTTCGTAACAACTTGACAATTAGGTACAGACTGGGTTTGCAGGGATGATATATGTCAGATCATGAATGCAAGATCTTCGTCATTCTAAGGTCCCCATGACCCGTGATTGGTGGAAGCGTATGCTATAAGGGATGCGTTACAATGGGTAATCTAGAGGCCAAATCAGAAAGCCACCATATAAAGTGATTGCAAGGTCATAGTGTATATGATCAACAAAAAGAGAAGAGAATCTTCTCCCACAAGGATAGTCGTTAGCGATTGCATTTTCCTATTATCTAGACTCGAGGACGTGCAGCTCGATTTTGTAAAACGGACAATGAACAAAGCAGATCACTGGCTTATCAGGGAGGTCTGTTCCTCCCCTGTCTGGGAATGGCAAGGAAGATTTATCTCGAAGACATTTCATCGGATCTTAATTGTCGACATTTAAATAACATCTCTCGTATTTGTTCAAAAAAGAAGAAGAACAAAGAGCTATAAAGTCATATCATAAGTTTTTTTTTGATTGGCAAAGCATATTGAAATTTTATACCCTCTTTTGAGGTAAAAAAAGGACTACAAACAGAACGAGATCTAGCTACAGACCTTTAAAAGAAACCCCATGAAGATCAAAGTCGACATTTAAGGGAATCAGAACAAAACACACAGAAAAAACCAGCCCAACTAGGGAAAACAAACAGAGCAACAGAAAAAGGCCTAGACACCAGATTTACCAAACTTTAAGCTCTAAATAGACAAAGGCCTACACTGCCAAATTTGCCAACTTGAAGCACAATAAAACAGAACTGCCAAAGACACCCCTAGTCTTGAGCTTGAGGCGAAAACAGAGCACGAACAACAAACCTCCTACTACTTGAGACAACCCTAACTCTAGCCCAATTCAGGGATTACAATTACTTCTTTCTCTAAAGAATCACGAACCTCCGAAGAGAGAACAAAAGCCTCTAAAGCCGGCGTCCAACACCACTACACGGATGAGAAATTCCATATTAAACACCCAGAACCCACAAGACCTAACTATTATCATAGGGCTATAAAGGCATACTGCCCCTTGTACTCACCGGTGGCCAACACCAAAATGCGGCGAGACCTAACCTGGGTTGAGCCCAGAAACACAAGGATACCCAGATAGAATAGAGAGGACCGTGGAGAAGCAGAAAACCATAAAAAGACTAGATAGGGAGGTGGAGCATACCGACCTCAGGAGCCAAAGCAGAAGAAGAAGAGGAGAAGACGAACTCCTCAGCAGAGACGCACCCAACCCCGCATCGATCCACAACAGGTTAGACATGCCACATCCAGAGCTGGAAGAATCGCCAATCAGAAAAGCCAAACCTTCACCAGAGCCCCACCGCTGGAGAAGCTATTCCACGGCTGAGAACTGCATGGACAAAAGTCGAGCCGGACTCCACCGCTAACTCTGACAACCCCACGAGCCCATACCACTTCTCCCCTCTCACTCCACAACACCGAAGCACGATTAGAACAAGAGCTCTAACAGATCCGCCCCAAAGCTTCACCGGTAGCAAGGACCAATCATCCAAATCCAATCCAAGGGTCGCCGATGAGAGCCAAACTGTGGCCAACACCCCTAGAGGCCTGAAAAGGACAGATCCGAGCCATAAGGGTCAGATCTGGGTGAACCGACGAGGAAAGAAGCCATCGCCGGCGCACCTCAGGCAACTCCACACCGTCAACCTAACGAGGCTCAAGGGAGGTCAGATCGAAGTCCTGAGGACTAGATCTGAGAAGATTGGGGCTTAATCAGGCTTCGACGCTGGTGGGGAAAGAGGAGAAGATGGAGTTTCAAGAGTTGGCTTGAAGAAAGGGAGAAAGGGCAAGAAGCAAACCCCGCCGGCGACCTCCGAAAATCAGGAGCAAGTAGATCACCGACGAGGGAGGAGAACGACGCGACCGAGAACGATACGAGAGGGCTAGGGTTTTCTAGAGAGAGAACTGAGAGTCTCTCTCAAATACTATCCGATTTTAAGTTGAAGCTCAAAAAATGAGATGTTCGCTGTGAAAATGGAGCTGAGGGCATTTTTGTCATGAAAAAAGACTTGGGTGGAAGCTGAAATAAGGTATTTTTTTGTCTTCTGATAAAAATAAGCTGTATCTGGGTATTTTTCTTCTAACGGCTCTAGAAACTTTTAATGCATAGAACTTTTTGCCTAGTCTTTTACAATAATGGGCTGTACAGTAAAACCCATTGAGCTTTTCCGGCCCAAATTAAGGCCCTAAATCAATTTGATCGCGAAATGCTCCCAAGGCCCTCATTTTCTGGTAATTCGCGTCATATCTGTCCGAGTACGACACTTGATCTTCAAGGTTGATTTTTAATTTCTGCATCCTCAGATTACTCACCCTCTTCTTCGCCAGGCTCTTCTAGTATGTATATTCCATTTAATATTTCTCTGTTTTTCTTATGTATATTTTTAGTGGATCTACAACTTTCATGCGTGTGTTTTAGAATTTGAATTAAATTTTAGGTTTTGTGTTTAGAGGATTATAATAGCCTTTGATTTCCAAGAGAAATGAAGAGATTAGCGTGCTGATGAAGACATATTTTCAGTAGGAATAAACTTTTGTTTCATAGTAGACATCCTCCTGATTGTGAACTGGTCTATGAATTTCGTATTGTAGAAGAAATTCGCGTGTGTTTAGGCCTGCAAACTGGTAAATAACATGCTGATAATGACATTGATTATAAAGATTGCATGTTATTTTTCTCCTGAAGAAGAAAAGCTTGAATACACAGTAGAAACCCTGTCAGTACAAGGAAATGAACTTTGCGGCCAAACGGGTGTGTGGTCTGCTGGTTAATTCAGTTAGCCAGAACCACCAATTTCAACAATGGCGGGGGATCCGAGTGAAGGTGCAGGATGGGAATTTGGATCGAGCCCTAGCAGTGATGGGCCGTAAGATTCAGTCGAGCGGCATTGAGAGGATGATCAAGAACGAGCAGACTCACCACATCAAGACATCGGAGATGCGCATTTTGGCCCACAAGAGACTCCAGATCAAGATACGCTCCGACAAACTACATTCCATTCTCATGCAGAAAGCCAGGTTTGGGTTTGCTACTATATTTCTCTTCAATAGAAAGTTATGGCTCTCACTTTTTTTAAAAGAATTAGTTTTGTTTATTAAATTGCATTGCTTGCAGTTCTTTTGGTGTAATTGTTATGGTTATATTGTTGGATGAATTAGTTGGTCTTGGTGATATGTATCTGGTTTTATTGTTAAATGAATACAGAATATAACAAATCCTAGGTATTCTTGTGAATTTTTCAAGATGCAACTGCAAGGCTTGTTATTTCAAGATTGTTTTGTTTTTAGCTTATGTTCTCTAAATTACTGAAATATGGGAATTTAAAACAGGAGATAGTCAGGAGGGTTGGCACAGCTTTTATGTTTTTCCATTGGGATATTCATATCCAGACTCCCGAATGTACTTGATTATCTTCCTTAACGTTTTTATTTTTTCAAAAATCTGCTTTCATCTCTTCAGCCTGATCATCCATCTTTTTAAGTATAGTTAATTTGCATCTTATATGGTATCATGCATTGACTGCTACAATTTTGAATTTTGCAGGGGTGTGAGTTGAGCCTTAAAGGAGCAGTTTTGTTGATAGACTAGTAGCTGCCAGTAGTACTCAAGCTTCCTTGGCGATTGTAATAAACTCAATGAAAGTATTTTTGTTTCTTGCATTAGATGAACTGATATTGTTATGTTCAATGCTGCCAAATACGAAATTGGATGATTTGTTTATATATTTAAGAAATTCAGTTTATATTGGTGAAGTTTATTGATACTTCCAACAGCACTGATATAATCATGTACATAAGCATATCTATATCATTTCATCAGGTTCTAGTTACCATTATCTGATGTGCATTGTATAGTTGTATGATTTTTGGCCATATACACAAGCATTTCTATATTAATGTGATTGGGTAGGAGACAAAACAATAGTCTCCTATGAATAAAAGCTCAGGTTCTAATAGTCTTCATTGTTAACAGCTTTAAGAACTCAAACATGTGAAAGGAAGCAAAAAGGAGAGATGGCTTCTGAATTGAGTGTTAAGGTCTTGTATATTTGTGGACTCTTGACAAGAATCCAATAGCATCCTTTTCTGGGACTTCCAAATGTTGCCATCTGGTAAGTTCTCTTTTGTTTGCCATCTTGTTCTAGTTCAAATGACACGTGTCTGTCGTTGCTTGGTTCACGCCTGAATAGAGGTCCATGGCTTAAATTCCAGATTCCATGGCTTAAATTCCAGATTGGTCGATGGTCAATCTAGGAGAAAACGGGGTAGCACTTAAAATTCCCTAATACATAGTCAAGTGTTCACACAATCTTCTTCTTTATAAAAACCCACTCATTTTGAATCCCCTCATAGCACAAGTAATTCATTTAAGTTACAAATGTGGTCATCTAGTTTCTCTTTCATGCCCTCCATTGTCTTCTTTTTACTGATGTCATGTTCTGTGCAATTATCTGTGCAGTCCCGGTATTATTGCCATGGTGATGACATCTCAGCCTTGTTGGAACTCAAGAGAAGCTTTTTGATTGATAGCCCTGCATCTGTACATCCCAAGGTTGATTCATGGAGGGTTGAAGGAGAGCTTACAGGCAATTCCTGCTGTTCATGGGATGGTGTTGAGTGCGATGAGCGCACAGGCCGTGTCATTGGCCTTGACCTCAGCGGCAGCTCTTTTGGCGTACCCATTCACCCGAATAGCTCCCTCTTTCGTCTACTTTTCCTTCAAAGCCTCAACCTAGCTGATAACCATTTCAACTTCTCCCAAGTCCCAGCCACATTTGGCAATCTCTCAAGGCTAACATATCTCAACCTCTCCAGCTCAAAGCTTTCAGGTCAAGTCCCATCACAAATTTCCCGTCTGTTCAACTTGGCTTCACTTGACTTATCCAACAATCCCGACCTCGAGCTCACGAATTCAAACCTTGGCAAGCTAGTTGGAAACATGAGCAACCTACAAGAGCTTCATCTTGATCACGTAAACATTGCATCGTCTGTACCAGACATATTGGCCAATTTGTCCTCCTTGACATCTCTGTCTCTCGAAAACACTAGCCTCCACGGAGAGTTCCCATCGAGTATCTTCCTGCTGCCAATGCTGAGAGTCCTGAATTTGAAACACAATGCAGAGCTGAGAGGAAAATTACCTGATTTTCAAAGGAACAGTAGTCCCCTCCAGGTATTGCAGCTTGCTCACACAAGTTTCTCAGGTGAGTTACCATCTTCAATTGGAAAACTTGGTTCTGACTTGATTCATTTTGACATACAATCATGTAGTTTCTCAGGCTCAGTTCCTAGTTCATTCAGTAACCTCACCAAGCTCACTTATTTAAACCTCGTAAACAACTCTTTTGTTGGAGAAATCGCCCCCTTCGTGGCGAACCTCACCCACCTGCAAATTTTATCAGTTTCTCGCAATGATTTCAATGCTGGGAGCCTGTCTTGGGTTAGTAAATTGACCAAACTTTCGTTTTTGAATCTTGGTGGTACCAACATACATGATAGTGATGTAGTTCCATCTTATTTTGTGAACCTGACCCAACTGGCTACTCTGTACCTGAGAGAAAACCAGTTAACTCGGATCCCACCGGAGTTCATGGAGCTCACCGGATTGACTGACTTGGACCTTAGCTGGAACAAGTTATCTGGGATAATCCCACCTCAGGTAAGCAAATGGACCCAAATGAAAGCTCTGTGCTTTTCATTCAATAATCTTCATGGTACAGTTCCATCCGGGATCTTTGAGCTGGAACATCTTGTCTACCTAGGCCTTGAATATAACAACCTGACGGATAAGGTGCCAATAGACAAGTTCTTCAACCTGAAGAACTTGACTATGCTGCACCTTTCAGGAAATCGAATATCCTTACTTGGTGTGAATAACAACTATGTTGCTCCTCAGAAGAAGCTTCATCAGTTAGGCTTGTCATCTTGCAACTTGGGTAGGTTCCCATATTTCTTGAGGAACCAAGACCAACTTGAGTTCCTGGATCTTAGCAACAACAAGATTCACGGAACAATACCCAGTTGGATTTGGAACACAAGTAGAGACCCTATGAGGTACATGAACCTTTCTGGCAACTTCCTCACAGGATTCGATCAGCCTCCGGTTCTTCTTCCATGGACCCGCCTCGCCTTTTTAGACCTCAGCTCCAACAAGTTCCGGGGTTCACTCCCAAGCCTACCTTCATCAACTATCTTGTACTCGGTCACCAACAACTCATTGTCCGGTAACCTCTCACCATCCATTTGCAAGATGACTTATCTCCAGGCCCTTGATATGTCTCACAATAACTTGAGCGGCAAGATCCCTCAATGCTTGGGCAGTTTCAGTCAATCTTTGTCTACATTGAAGCTACACAACAACAACCTTGAAGGAACGATCCCAGAGAGATGGACCAAAGGATGCAAGTTAAAGCTGATTAATCTGAGTCAGAACAAACTTGAAGGTGAGCTACCAGAGTCACTGTCCAGCTGCGGATTGCTAGAGAGCGTTGACCTCAGTGACAACAAGATCGGTGGCACTTTCCCTTCCTGGCTCGGAACTCTCCCCGAGCTCAAGGTTTTGATTTTGAGGTCTAATAGATTCTCTGGCGCCATTGAGAAACAAGAAACAAAGACCTTCAACAACCTGCACATCCTGGACTTGTCTTACAACGGCTTCACAGGGAAGCTCCCGCTCATGTTTTTCAAGAACTCGAGTGCTTTAGCCGTTATAAGCGCGGCCCAGTTGACATACATGCACTCCAGTTACGTAGCCAAATGGGATGAATGGGAGTTCAACTTTGACGTTTACTACTCGATGAGGATGATCAACAAGGCTACAATGACTACGTATGGGAAGATCCAAGAGTGGCTCACTGCAATTGATCTATCCAGCAATGAGTTCCAAGGTGAAATTCCCAAATCTATAGGGAACCTTAAGACTCTGCACTTGCTCAACCTCTCGCACAATGCACTCACTGGTCGCATCCCTTCATCATTGGCTAACATATCAGACCTCGAAGCGTTGGATCTTTCTCACAACAAGCTCTCTGGGGAGATCCCACACCAGTTGGCCCAACTGACGTTTCTTTCCCACTGCAATGTGTCGCACAACAACCTTGTAGGACCTATACCGCTCGGGAATCAATTTGGTACCTTCGAAAGCAGCTCCTTTGATAAGAACTCAGGCTTGTGCGGAACCATACTGGCGAAGAAATGTGGAGACTCAGTGCCTTCACTTGCACCACCTTTAGTTCCCAAAGAAGAGAGGTTTGCAATAGACATACTTTGGGTTGTAGTTGTGGTTGGATACGGGAGTGGTTTGGTGATTGGAGTGAGCCTCGAGCATAGGTTCAGATTCAGCCAAGGGTTGTTCTTCAGGACTCATAGGTGGTAGCAACAAAGCAGAGATCACATAGTAAATATTTTATGTATTTATAGCATTGTTGTTTTCCAGGGGTTTTTTTGTACTGTGGTTGAATTTGAATCTATCCTTTTGTAATATTTAATTATAATTTAATATAGACATGTGGTTTAGATGCAACTCAATCCACACAAAAGAAAAGCTCCACAAGCAAGGTCTAGTTTATTAAGTCAAAAGAGAAGAATACAAAGTGATTTGAGTCCAAGATCAAACTTTCTGCGAAGTCACCATTGTGAGACCGATTAAAGCATGGTTGGTGGGTGAAATTAATGTCGGTGGAGACGAATGGGAAGACCCATTTGTGGGGTGGGCATCATGTCACCTTGAATCTTCTCCCCTGGAAACAACACTTGCCATTTGAACCTCTTGACAATATTGTGCACAAACGTCAGTATGGCCAACCTCGCGTACTCCTTTCCGGGACACATTCTCGGCCCTCCGCCGAACGGCACGAACGTGTACGGTGGAAATGTGTTCCCGTCCTCGTGCCTTGATGGGTCGAATTTATCCGGATTCTTAAAGTATTCTGGGTTCCTGTTTGTTGTTGTGACAGTCCAATACACCTGACCGAATTTATACAGCTACCGTTAATAAGTTGCGGGACTAGCTTTTTCAATAGAGGGACACATAAATTTTTCAATGGTTTTAAAAAAAAATTGGTACTTTATAAAGAATGAAACTGAAAAATTAAATTGATGTAGTGTACAACTTCAAACAACATCTTAAAAAACCATCAAACACCTGCATTAAACAATTAAGGATGATAAATAAGAGTATTTAATATTAACACGTGGAATCAGATGTTTTAAAAATAATGTAGATCCGCCTCTGCCGTTAGGCCCCTTTGATAAATATAATGTTAAAAAAAGAGTTTGACTTACCTTCCATCCCTTAGGGATGGTGTAGCCGGCGTAGGTGAAGTCGGTGAGAGCCTCCCGGAAAGTTCCTTGAAGCGGTGGAGTCAACCTCATGACTTCATAAATCACATTCCACGAGTAGCTCATCTTCTGCACATCATCCCAACCCAGCAATTCCCCTGCCTTTTTACCCTCCGCCACCTCCATTTGCTCGGCGAGGACTTTGGCGTAGACGTCAGGGTTCTCTCCGACGTACTTGATGAAGAAAGTCATGGCGACGGCCACCGTGCTGTAGCCCGCCACCAGAAGCCCCATGATCTTGTCGGCGATCTCAGCCTCCGGCATGGACTTCCCGGACGGATCCGTGGCCACGATCATGTGGGACAGTATGTCGTGCGTCGGCGCCGTCTCCTTCTTCTTTTCTTGAATGATCGCCAGCAACTCCTTCCTGACTGCCGCAGCCGCCCTCTGTGCCCGGCCGAATACGGTCCCCGGCAGGTCCACCGTGATAGAGTGCATCCCGACGGTTATGTAGTCGAAGTTGGCGACGAGCCTGGCAATGCGCTCGGGGTCCTCCGTGCCCAGGAAGAACCGACTCGCCAGGGTCAACGTCAGGGTCTTCGCCAGCGGGAAGGCGTTGACCATGTCCCGTCCTTCCCATTGACCCTCCATGTGCTGCTGCGTGATCATGTCCATTTTCGCCAAGTACCTAGATAAATAATTTCATCACTAATTATTACCGATCAATCTAAATTAATTATAAATGAATTAGTACGTACATACCTAACTAGAGCTTCGGGTTTCAAGAAACCGGGGGACCTGACGACCTTGGCCTCGTCCTGACGGCTGGGCTGGGGCTTGGCGGCTGTCTTATTGTAGGAGCGGAAGAGCCTCTGCATGGGGTGGGGGCGGAAGGCGGTGAAGAGCTTCTGCTCGTTGGAGAAGAGGAACTTGTGCCCGTTGGGTCCGCAAATCACCGCCGTTTTCTCTCCCATTAACTTGGTCTTGAAGATGTCAGCCGAGTACTTTCTCATCCGCTCCAACACGAACTTTTCCGGTTTTCCGAACAGGAACTCCACCGTCTCGCCGATCACCGGCCACCCGAAGCTCCCCGGCGGCAGCTTCTTTCTGGCACCCGAAGGCTTCAGACCAGCAAAAACAGCTATAGCAATAACCGCAGCAGCTAATAGCATGGAAAAGAGCTCCATGGCTTGTTATTAATGCCTGAGTTTAGAGATTGATGATAACGATCTCTCTCTTCTCTCTCTCTATATAGAGCCTGGGCCTCGGCTTACGCATTTTGTATTATCAATATAATTAGCTTTCCAAAAAAAAATACAGTTTCATCAATTAAGTTTGAATAGTTTTTCCAACATTTGTAGTGCAATCCGCCAATCCCTTCTGTTAATTTAATTAGTCAAGCTTGTTCTACATTTGGAGCAATGTAGTCATCGGAGGGAACACATCAATTTCATTCATTATTGTTTGACGAATAAAAGTTTAGAGGTGTAGAATGAATGTTTTTTTTTTGAAAAGGGAGAAAAAGATTGCACATGGCATGACTATTTAATTATTTTTTGATTCACATGGCATGATTATTTTTGTATGAAAGTTTTTTTTTTGAAAAGAGAGAAAAAGATTTATTACTTGAACGGTTGCAGAATACATTTAAGTGTATCTAGAATAATGAATCCAGAGCACGAGAGGACATGCATAGAAAGGGCTTCTCGAGCTAGCCAGTGGGCTGCTCCGTTCGTTGACATAGAAATATATTCGAATTTAACATCCTCGAGAACAGCAAGGATGGTCCGATAGTCGTCAACCAATCGGCCCAAAGGGGAGAACACCTGGTGGGACCCTTGGATCAATTGCACCAGATACTAGGCATCACTCCGAATAATTACTCTGGATAGGTGCGAATCTTGAATCCACTGCAAAGCTTGCCAAATAGCCATAGCTTCAGAATATTCGGGGCCAGCATGCCAAGCCCACTACCGCTCATCCCATCCAGAATCGCTCTCGTCTCCGTTCGACAAAGCCACCCCCATCCAAATTGCCCTGAATCCGCAAAAGTTGCGCCATCCACATTGATAGCAGACAAATTCTGAGGCGGTGGAGTCCAACTCGTCTGCCTGCAACAAGGGACGACAATGGGTTTGGGTCGACCATTCGGGGCCTCTGACCAACTGCACTGGTTGCTAAGAACTATAGCTAGGATACCCTGTGGAGTAGAGGTACTATTATCCCAGACCTTTCCGTTTCTCGCTTTCCAAATCTCCCAGAGAAACATGAACATTTTACTCTTCATCTGCATGTCCGGAAGTTGCACCAATAAAGATATCCAATCATGTAAAGTACCCGAGGGGGGGATAGGGACCTGCGAACCTGATAAAGCCCAGACTGATCGGGCGAACGCACAGTGGAGGAGGAGGTGGTCGGTACGAATTTTGTTCGAAGATTGACCGCAACTTGTAAAGTACCAGATAAAGCCCGCCAGTGGAAAACCTTTATGCACGGTTGGATGTCCAGGTCCCAAATGCCCGTCCAAACCGTCGTGGCAGCCGATACATGTCATCTTCTATTCTCCCGGGATAACGCCCTATACCCTTACTTGACCGAGTAAACTCCCCCAATATTGTACTTCCATGATCATTTGTCTAAATGTTGTGGAAGAGGAGGGGGCACCTGCAGTATGTCCTCCACAATGGCTGGAGAAATTTTTTGTTGGAGTTTCGGGATGTCCCACGATTGGCCATTGTCCGAAGCCAGCTCTGAAACCCTCATGTCCGGGATGAGGCAAGTATGAAGTGGGATGACCGGGTTATTCCCTAGGAGCCAGGGAGACCCCTCCACCGTAGTCAAACAACCGTCCCCAATAGTCTGAATCAACCCCTGCCTAAGCAGAACCTGTGTAGCTCGAAGGCCCGTCCAGATTTGATTGGGATTATTACCTCCGTCTGCGGTTAGAAAATCACCATTCGGGTAGTACCTAGCCTTGAAAATGCGAGCTACCAAACTATCTGGCTGGGTCAAGAACTTCCATCCCATTTTGGCCAACATAGCTATGTTCATGTCTATCATGTCCCGGAAACCCATCCTCCTTCGGTCTACAAAGCTTCTTCCAGTCTTGCCAGATAATCGGTTTGTTACCTCTAGGGTTCCAGTCCACCAGTATCAAGCTAAAGCAACGTGGATCTTGTTGATGGAGTCCCGTGGTAGAAGGAACACACTCATGGCATAAATCGCATGGCTTGAAGTACTGACCGAATCATCACCTCTTTACCCGCTGCGAACAATATTTGGGCATCCCAAGTTCCTATTTTATCCACAATCCGATCACACAGAAATTGGAGGCTCTGAACTTTGCGCCATCCCAGCATGTTCGGAACCCCTAGATACTTAGACGGGCCTGAAATCTCCTGGATCCCTAGAATGCCACAACAGGCCGCCCGGTTTGTTGGTGAGGTATTGGTACTGAATAAAATGGATGACTTGCCCTTGTTGATTACCTGACCCGACAATTGGCTGAAAGATTGTAGGATTTGATTAAGCTGTGCAGCCTCATCCGGGTCGGCCCTACAGAAGATATAACAATCATCTGCAAAAAAGATGTGAGATACTATCGGGGCTCCTCTGGCCGCCAAAACCCCGTGAAGAGTACCGTCCCTTTCAGCTTGGTTGATCATACGAGAGAGGCCTTCCATACAGACCAGAAATAGATATGGGGACAACGGATCACCTTGGCGAATCCCCTGCCCAGCTGTGAAGGGGGCAGTATGCTTGCCATCTGAACTCACCGTGTACTGGATAGACCGCATGCAGGCGAGGACCAAAGACCTCCACCCCACGTCGAAACCAAAAGCACCAATCATGGATAAGAGGAAAGACCATTCCACTCTATCATAGGCATTGCTCATATCCATCCTTAAGGCCATGAATCCCCTCTACCCTTGAGTCCGACGCCTGAGTGTGTGAATAATTTTGTACGATATGATTACGTCATCCTGAATATGCTGCCCCGGTACAAACGCTCCCCGATTGGTGGATATAATAGGATCCAAGAGCGGTTTTAGACGAGTGGCGAAGACTTTGGACAAAATTCTAAAAATGACGTTACAAAGGGCTATGGGTCGTAACTCTGTGGTCTTCCTCGCCCCAGGTTTCTTCGGATTCAGAACCAAAGTAGTCTTGTTGATATCATGATCGATGGTACCTGTTGCCACTGCAGACCGGACAAACTCGATAACTTCCGAAGACAAGGTATCCCAATAGTGTTGGAAGAATTTTGGATTGAGACCATCTGGACCCGGGGACATTGATGGTCCCATCTGAAAGACCGCCTTGCGCACTTCCGCGTCCGATTCCCGTTTTGTCAACTGTAGATTCTGGGCAGGGGTTATCATATGAGGAACCGGCATGGGGAGATCGTAGTCATCAATATCTCCCGCAGTAAAAATGTTGGCAAAATAGGAATGGATCAGTTCCTTTATCCCCGTGTGCCACTGCATCTCCACCCCCTCGTCATTAACCAACGATTTTAGTTTGTTTCTTGTCTGCCTTTTCGTGGCCGACCGTTGGAAGAACTTCGTATTTATGTTTTTTTTCTCCCAACCAGTGTTGTTTCATTCGTTGACGCCAGAACTCTTCCAGTTTGGCCAAAGCTCGATTATACTGTTTCTGTAAAGCCAGCCGGAGTTTAATACCTTGTCTATCAGTACGACCATTTAGTTCAGCCAATTTCCTCTGAAGGGAGCAGATTTGGTTGATATTATCCCAGAAGACTGTCTAACCCCACTCATCGAGAGACTGCCCAATGTCTTTGATACGATGCTTTATGTGGCGATCTCCCGGTCTTCCCCACTGAACTTGGACCAGGGCACCGCACTCAGGGTGCTCCAGCCACGCATTCTCTAACCGGAACTGCCTTGGCCGTCGTTCTTAGGGCTCCTTTTGTATCTGCAAAAGAATAGGCATGTGATCGGAGGTCGAGACACCCAAATTTTGCAGAGACACGTCTCTAGAGTGGACTCTAGCCTGAGGAGATATGAAGGCCCTGTCCAGATGACTCTCTACCTTAGTCTCGGGATCATGTCCCCAAGTCCACGTAAACTGGTACCCCTGTAATGGGAGTTCCTCCACCCTGATGGCAGAAATAGGTTGTTGGAACCCCTACATGAGACCTACAGGATACGCATTACCTCCCCTTTTTTCTGAAGGTCGAAGGATACCATTAAAGTCTCCCATTAGCACCCAGTCTGACGACGCTGGGACAGTAGCCAGATGATGCAAGTTGTCCCACGTCTTGTGCCTGTTCTCCCATACCGGTTCCCCATAGATTCCTGTAAACTGTAAAGGCAATTCCTGGCCAATATGTACAACAACATATATATGGGATTGTTGGGCCGAGAGCACATCCACCACACACTTCTCCAACTAGAGAAGGATAGCCCCTCCTTTGTTCGATGGGGTATGGGTACCCAAGACTGCCGAAGGGGTAACTCCAGGAATCCCTGTACCCCCACGAAATCCCAACGTCCGCCTTAAAATAGCCAACCTTGACCGGGAGTTCTGAGAGTGTACATGACGAGTCTCTGTGAGCAACACTAGGTCCAGTTTAAACCGGCCAACCAGATCCTTGAGCTGACGTCGGTGGTGATCCGTGCCCAAGCTACGACAATTCCACGACAGAAAAATCGGCATACGATAACAATATAGCACATAAACCAAACCCTAACACGAATCAGTACAACAACAAGGAAATCGAGGAATCAAGGTACCTGAATGACAAACACACAGAGGTGTCCCTGCCCGACGACTCGCGACTGCGCCGCACAGCGTGAAACCGACACGCTGACCGAAGAGGTCGTCCGGTGATCGTCGAACGTCAAAGCAATCACAAACGAGGCACTCCGGATACACGGTATCGACGCCGCCACAGGAACCTCTGAATCCTGACGCTCGACGAACCTAGGGTTATGGGTGAATCCTAGGGTTATTGGAGCGCTGGAGAGAGAAAATTTCTGGAAAATAATTGAATAAATGCTTTAATTTTGTATGAAAGTTAAAGTAGCATTTTCAGCTGTGATAATATTAAATGAAAGCAAATTAGGCTTAATTATGACAATATTAAATGTGGTAAAATAGTCATGGAATAAAACTATACAAGACAGCACCCACGAAGGGCAACAGTGTGATTATAAGTCATCAGTCAAAATCGTCGTAGTGACTGCCAAACAAGAGAGTTTCCTCAAACTAGTGCTATTATAGGATAATTCACCTCTCTTTTTTGAAGACTTTGACTTCTGTTAAACAAGTGTTTTAACTTTTAAGATCAATTAGGTACATTACCACACTCAAAAGTCTTTAAAATTAAGTGGTTTAGGAGTTAATCCATTATCACTAGAGATTTAAGTCAGCTACTTTTTTCTGAGTAAGATTTAAGTCAGCTACTGATCCACATATAAGTGCCTAACGTAATATAATACAAGTACCTAACGTAATATACGAGAAAATTCATGTAATTTATTTATTATCCATTCTATTATTATTTTTTTGAAAGCGGATCATTTCTTGCTAATCGAGAGATAAACCTTAGCCCTAGCTGCTACCCTCTACGATCATGGTGCTCCCTATCTCTGCTCCCGCTGCCGATACAACTAACGTCGCTGCTGTAGTCCATGTCGGCCCCGTCACGTCGCCCTTGGTGCAGTCCTCTCCCTTGAAGACCATGTTGTCCGATGGGGAACCTTTTTCCTTAAAATCACGGCGTAGGAGAAAGTCAAAATCAACCCTAACCGGGTCTCCTGCAACGCTTTCTCCAACTCCGGTGGTTCCCCCGATCCTTTCTCCCTCCACGATATTGGTACCCTTCTCTGTGGGTACCTCCACTCCACCACCTTCTACGAAGCCACGAAGAGGAAGCCCAAGACTGTTACTTCGACCACAAGTAACCCTGTGTTGGCCCTTCTTCCGCCGCAACAGCCCATCATCCGCTCGCCAACCCATCCCTGCGTTCAGATTCCTCGGGTTGATCCTCCCCGCTTCTTCAACGAGATCCAGCGCGTGGTAAGGCTTCAATGGAGGACCTCCCAAGAATAGCGGCAAATGCATTGGGATTGGGTCGTTATCTCCCCAACCATAATACTCACCACCTCTAACCGCAGCAGCTAATAGCATGGAGAAGAGCTCCATGGCTTGTCAACGCGTGAGTGTTCCTAAAGTATCTGTAAAAGGTGCTGAAGTTGCATCTCTCCGGTCATTTGCTTTTAATGCGTGGATGGGTGTAAGTAACTGCATTAGAAGTGCAGCTTTAATTCAGCAAGAAATTTGTTCTCAAGGTGTTCTGGATATCCAGGTTAGAGATTTGGGAAACAGGGTGATGATGATCAATTGTGCAGATGCTGCTTTTACTGCTAAAATGATCGAAGAAGATTGGACTTGGCTTTCTTCTTGGGTCACCATGGTCCGTGGCAAGGAAAATTTACTGCTTAAAGGCGAAGTTTATAAATGGCTCTGCATTCAAGGGATGCCAATTCAAGGTTGGAGCGTGGGCAATTTTGAAGATATTACAGGCAGATTCGGAAGCTCCCTCCTTGTGCACCCCGAAACCAGCTCAGGTTTTTCCTTCCACAGGGGTCTTGTTTTGGTCCATTGTAGTTCTGAAAAAACAATCATGGAGGATATCACCTTTACTTTGGATGAAGACTCTTTTAGAATTTCTATCTCTGAATTGGACTATGTGTTAGTTCCTCCAATGCTAGGCTCAAAAGCGGGCTTGTCTGCCTCTCCGCTTGCTCGCTCTGTTGATCACTCTGGACATGTGGGCAATCATGAGGCAGAGTCATCTCACTACTCTCCCCATGTTATTGCCACTGATTCCGAAGAGACTCTTGGGGACAACTCTACGTCTCCAAGAAACTCTAAAGAATTAGTTGTGACGGGTGAATATACTATGTCTTTCGAGCAAGTCTTGGTTGAGCCTGTATCGGGGACTGGAAGTCAAGTAGCGGATTCTGAAAAAACAATTTCAGATAATCCAAGATTCCCAAAAAAAAGAAGAAAAAAGGTGGGAAGAAATTGAAAAAAACCTCAGCTCTCTCAGATTGGTCTTCATTCTGCCTCGGATGACCTGTTAGTTCGTCAATCAGATGATAGTGATGCTTTTGCTTTGGCTATTAAAACTGTTAAGGAAATGGGGTTCAAAACTAAAGGGAATGACCACCTGTTGAGAGAACACTTGAATTCTCAAAGGGTGAGCAAGGAAAAATGGCATGCTTTCGTTGAGGATATGGGTGGAGAGTCCGACCAAGGTGATCCTAACTCTTGAGGCGATTATTGTTCGGCTTTCTTCCTCCTGCTGCCTGGTGGCCTTGCTGATCTTCAGCGTCTTCCAGTAGTCTCTTTCCCGTTACCTCTGTTTGGAGTGGCTGTCTCATTTGTTTCTCAGTTGGTATCTTGTTTGTTTCTCTGTACAGTCCTTGGTAACTGTGCGTTCATTGTATTCTGTTTGTTTGGTTTCATGCTCTGCTTTTGAGATGATTCTGTATTTCGACTGCATTTTTGCAGCTTCCCTTTCTCCTCACTTTGGAAATTGTGGATTTATAAAACCTCGCTGATAAATAAAAACACGTGAGTTTATAGATTGATGATAACAGTCTCTCTCTTCTCTCTCTATATAGAGCCTGGGCTTGGGCTTAAGCCTGAGGTACGCATTTTGTATTATCAATATAATTAGCTTTCCAAAAATAATACAGTTTCATCAATTAAGTTTGAATAGTTTTTCCAACATTTGTGTGCAATCCGCCAATCCCTTCTGTTAATTTAATTAGTCAAGCTTGTTTTACATTTGGAGCAATCTAGTCATTGGAGGGAACACATCAATTTCATTCATTATTGTTTGTCTAATGGGCCGGCACATTGCTTTTTATTTTTGAGCCAAAGGAACTGTTTCATTTAAGCACAATGCTTTTAGAGGTGTAGAATAAAAGTTTTTCTTTCTTTTCTTCTTAACATTCCAGTAAATTTTATCATTTTGACGAATAAAAATATGTTTAATGAATGGCACAACACAGTATAGTCTTAACTTTTTGACATTTTCAAAAATGTATTAAACAGCTAATTAATTGCTTTGGTAAGGGTTCGTTGAGATTCCATTATCAAATAAATATGGATTGTTCATGGCATGATTATTTAATTATTTTTTGATTCACATGGCATGATTATTTTTTGTATGAAAGTTAATGTAGCTGCCAAACAAGAGATACTGTGTTGTGCCAGTCAATACAACACAGTTAAAATAATTATTTAATTATTTTTTGTATGGCAAGACAGCACCCGAGAAGGGCAACAGTGTGATTATAAGTCATCAGTCAAAATCGTCTTAGTGACTGCCAAACAAGAGAGTTTCCTCAAATTAGTGCTATTATAATAGGATAATTCACCTCTCTTTTTTGAAGACTTTGACTTCAGTTAAACAAGTGTTTTAACTTTAAGGGAAAATTTCATTTTACCACCCTGTCAAACATTTAATTTCAGTTTGATACTCTGACATAAATTTTTATCAATTTTATATCCAAACCAAACTTTTAACTTCACTTTCATACCCAGTCGGGTAAAATGTCCAAAATACCCCTAACTATTACTCAAATTTTCATCTCATGTCATTGGCTCAAAATTTGAAAATAAGTGAAATGACAATAATACCCTTCATTATTAGGGTGTTAAACTGAAAATTCTCTTTCAAAATTTTCAAATTTTACAAAATCACTTTCTATTTTTATTAATTCATTTTCTATTTATGAAAAATATTTTTAAATTAAACAAAATTCAATTTTTATTTTAAAAAATATATAAATTTAGATTTTAGTATAAAAATCATATTTTAATAAAAAAAATATTTTAATATAAAAATCAGATTTTTTTATTTTTTTATTTTCACGTTCTCTCTCCTCATTCGTCTCTCTCTCCTCCAAATCCTTGATTTCATTTTGAGAATTGTCGAACTCTCTCCTCAGTTCAGAGCTTTGTTCAAAATTAAAACCAAACCAATAATAGTCCATATCCAAATTGAAACTTTGTTCATATTCCAGTACACATGTTTTGGAGAAATTAAAACTTTTACATAACTCATTTCACAGAAATTGAAACCTAAATCACTACAAAAACATAATCTGTAAATCATATTCCTAAAACTTCACTAACCCAAAATCCCCCAAATCACAACATCAAAACCCAACTAGGGAGCAGATCTAGAAGATGCTGGCGAGCAGCAACGACCTCCACGCCGCCGCCGTAAGTTGAAGAGGTAGCCATCGGAGACGTCGCGGGCACGGGAATGGATGGACAGAGACGGAGTGGTGGTCAGAGTTCGCCAGATCTGGAGCCCGAACTCGAGCTCGCCGGATCTGGTCCAACACGAGGTGCTTGCCAGAGAACATGCGCCGCCGCCCCTAGAGAAATTGAACTTTGTTTTTTTCCCAACTTCTCTATGTTTCTATTTTTTTTGGTTCTCTGATTTTGAAGGAAAAAAAGGGACGAAGAAGATTGAAAAAAAAAAACGGACGAAGAAGATTGAAAACTTACCTTTTTTTTGGAGTTCACTGTTTGTTTGCTTTTTAGTTTGTGTTCTGCGAAACTGAGAACATGAGGTTGAAGAAGACACTATTTTTGTGGCTAAAATCAATTTAAAGAAACCTGTTTTTGCCCCCATTTCCACGCCGTGCTTCATGTTTGGATAGATAGCATGGATGATGGAAGGCTAGAAACATGGGTTGTTCATGGATTAGATCTGTAACATTTGGAGGAGAGAGAAGAAGATAAGGAGGAGAGAGGGTGAATGAATCTGAGTAGAAAAAATGAAAATAAAAAAAATAAATATATCTGATTTTTTTAATTATATAAAATATTATATGATTTTTTATATTTTTTTATATTAAAATCTGAATTTATATAATTTTAAAAATTAAAATTGAATTTTAAAAATAAAAAAATGAATTAATAAAAATAAAAAATGATTTTGTAAAATTTGAAAATTTTGAAAGAGTATTTTCAGTTTAACACCCTAACGATGAAGGTATTATTGTCATTTCACTTATTTTCAAATTCTGAACCAATGAAATGAGTTTGAAAATTTAAGTAATAGTTTGGGGTATTATGGACATTTTACCCGGTTGGGTATGAAAGTGAAATTAAAAGTTTGGTTAAGGGTGAAAGTGAAAAAAAATTATGCCAAGATATTAAACTGAAATTAAATATTTGGCAGGGTGGTAAAATGAAATTTTCCCTAACTTTTAAGGTTAATTAGGTACATTATCACACTGAAAAGTCTTTAAAATGAAGTGGTTTAGGAGTTAATCCATTATCATTAGATATATAAGTCAGCTACTTTATTTTGAGTAAGATTTAAGTCAGCTACTTTTTTTTTAGTAGAATTGAAGTTAGCTACTGATCCACGTCATACAAGTGCCTATAATATACGAGGAAATTCGTGTAATTTATTTATTATCTATTCTATTATTATATTTTTGAAAGCGGATCCTCCCTCGCTAATCGAGAGCTAACCTTAGCCCTTACCCTCTGCGATCATGGTGTTCCCTGTCTCTGCTACCGTCGCTGACACAACTAATGTCACTGGTGCAGTCCCTATCGGCCCCGTCACGCCGCCCTTTGTGCAGTCCTCTCCCTTCAAGACCACGATGTCCGATGGGGAACCTCTGCCCTTAAAATCATTGCGTAGGAGAAAGTCAAAACCAACCCTAACGGGGTCTCCTGCAACACTTTCTCCAACTCCGGTGGTTCCCCGATCCTTTCTCCCTCCACGACATTGGTACCCTTCTCTGTGGGTACCTCCACTCCACCACCTTCTATCAAGCCACGAATGTCACGCCCCAAATCCGGTATAGACCGGACCCGAGACGTGACTTAGTGAAATTAAATAAAATAGTTCAAAAACAATTAATATCTGAAAAGGGAAAGATATAATTGTTCGGAAAATCCAAAACTCTGATAAATACAATAATAGTCAAAAACTGGAACTCTGAGTTCTACGCTCAGTAAAATAACAGATTCAAGTACATTGTACGTCTCTAAGAAATAAAATAAAGACCACGACTCCCGGACTCTCGCTAGCCCCATGCTTCGCGATGTCCTCTAGTCCAGATCATAGCTAATACCTGTAGAAAACACAGTAAGGGGTGAGCGTGACACTCAGTAGGGAAAAACCGCGACATCCATTTAATTACAAATTCACCAAGAAAGCTTTTCCAAAATTACAGGTTTAATAAAAAGGTTGATAAATCGATGCGACACTTAAGCCAATTAAAAGACAAAAACCCTTTTAAACCTGACACTCATCAGTCCAACCATACCAACTTTAACTCAATCACCAATCACTAAACCAGGCACACAACGAAGGGAACAATCCAAGTAAAACACCCATAGCCACAACCACAAAAACACTCAATTTAAAACCAAGGCAATCTCAAACACACAACTCGTAACCATCGCACGGTCTCGGGAGCAATCCGCTCGGCCCGGCGCAGCCGCACGCAACTTCCCCAACACAAAGTCGGGATAGGCGGTCGACCTCATCGCGGAACACAGCGTTTTACCGATCGACGGAAGGCAGGGAAATCGCCTCTTCGCGGCCTGGTCTCTCGCGGTGCTCAACACAGCATTTTACCGAGTGCTAGTCGGAAGGCAGGGAAACCACCTCTTCGCGGGACACATCGTTTTACCAACTCAAGGTCGGAAGGTAGGGAAAACACCTTTCTCATGTAACCAAAGTACACACAAACCTCACACCTTTACCGATTGCGCGCCGGAAGGTACGATACACCTGACGGAAGTACATCTCTCACACTTTACCGCCGCGCACCGGAAGATACGACACCCTCTCAGGCACAACTCATCCAGGTATCATCAAAACAATCACAATCACACTCACAATCATAATCACAATCACATTCTCAATTTACTCCCGTAACCATCACGCACTTACCATCACTTACCGACACCACACTCAACGTGGTAATCCCACCGGCTTAACCGATATCCGTTCCCCCAGCATCCACAGTTCAACATGTCAATTAAACAGGAAATAACCACTCAAGTCACAAATATGCATCACTAGTTCAACTCTACTCGTTTTCATGTTCGTTATTTATTAACCGTTCAAGCAACACTGAGCACACAAGCAGATACACTCAGCAAACAATCCTACAGGCGCGACATGGCCCGATCCTACCAGCACGGCAATTCCCAAGACAATAATCGTAAATGTGCACAGTTTATACGTCTACGCTAGTTATTCACATCCTACATGCACACTAGTTCTTTATCCGGTCATTAAGTTTCCCTATATTCATTCTAGTACATAAGTAATAATATAGGGTTTCGAGGTGTTCCATACCTCTCAGTCTCTATCTGGATCGCCTAGCTGCTGACGTCCGGGCCTACTCCGGTCTTCTACACGCTCGGGGTAAAAGCCTGATTTTTACACAAAAAGGGACGGCCATCAGTCCTGGTCCAGTCCGTAACGGTCCTCTAATTTTGTTATCAGGTAAGTCCTTTAATTTTTCCGTTAAGTCCTTGAATTTATCTGATTTTAGTCCAAATATTTAATTAATTAATTTAAATAATTGTCCTGACCCGGATCCGACCCGAGTCCGAAACCCAAACCCGAATCCGACCCGGACCTGACCCGAGCCCGACCCAGACCTGGACCCAAACCCGAGTCCAGACCCGAACCCAGATCCGGTCCAGGCCCGAGGCCCAAACCTGAGCTGGAGCCCAAACCTGGTCCTGGCCCAGGTCCGGCCCGAGGCCCAAGCCCGTCTGTCTCGTTCTGGTCTGAGCTGGGAATGGAGACGAGACGGCTAGGGTTCCGGTGAGGCGAGAGGACGGTGGTAGAGGCGGAGCCAGGGGTTTACGAAGGTGGTAGAGGCGTCAGGAGGCTCGGGAGAGGCGAGGGAAGGTTGCTGGTGCGAGATCCAGAGCTTTTCCGTCCAGATTGACGGCGTGGAAGCTTCGCCGGCGCGAGAACCTCAGATCTAGAGTTCGAGGTTTCCGGCGAAGCGTCTCCAACCCAACTCGGCCCGAAAGAGGTCGCGAGCGTGCAATTCTCGGGGAAAGAGAGGACGGGGAAGACGAATCGAGGTCGGGGAGAAGCTCACCGTCACTAGTTCACTCGATTCCGGTGAGGCGAAGCTCGGAGGGTACGGCGGCGCTGGCTTGATGCGATTCGAGGAAGAAGAAGGACGAGGGAAGGGGTTTTATGGGTTTTTGGAGGTTACTGGTGGCGAAGGAAGGTCGAGGGTGGAGGAAAAGGTCCGACGAAGCGTTTCTGGTCTCCGGCGAAGTGCGAGAGGAAGAAGACGAAGGAGGGCTCGCGAGAGAGGAGAGAGAGGCGAGCCTCGGTTCGCGTGCACTGAATGTGGAGAGAGAGTGCGACGCTAGGGTTAGTGGAGCGTGGGTCTAGGCTTGGCGAGTGGGCTTGGCAGGCTGGGCCTGCTCTGGCTCGGTCCAAAGGGCTGGGTCTGGGCTGGCCCAATCCTCTTCCTTTTTTTTTCTTTCTCTCTTCTTCTTTTTTTGAATTCGAACCATGATTCAACGCATTCTCCAGCCCACAACGTTAATATTTAATAAATTAAATATTAAATTCTTCGGTATTTACAACGAAGAGGAAGCCCGAGGAATCCCAAGATCGTTACTTCGGCCGCAAGTAACCCTGTGTTGTCCTTTCCTCCGCCGCAACAGCCCATCATCCCCTCGCCAACCCATCCCTGCGTTCAGATTCCTCGGGTTGATCCTCCCCGCTTCTTCAACGAGATCCGACGCGTGGGACGACTGTAATGGAGGACCTCCCAACGATAGCGGCGGAGGCATTGGGACTGGGTCGTTGTCTCCCCAACTAGGATAGAATCCCCCTCATCCCCTCGCTTCTCACTACTCCGGCTGGCATGGTTCGTGGACGGAAGGTGGATCTTTCACTGGATGAGCCCCCATCGCCTCCTACTACGGCTTTAACGGAGTTGCAGACTTCCATGGCAGTACTTCAGGATGAGCTTTCGAGCTGCTCCATTGAGGATGAGGAGGAGGTCAAGATCCTGGTCTCATACTCTCCGATTGCCTCCACGATTATCTCCCGTCAATAGTGCGGGCTGTTGGGGAAGCCGTGGACGACTAAGCCTCCTCCGAAGGACATCCTTCTCTGGATCATCACCACCGCGTGGGGCAGGCAGCAGAGGGCCTCGTCGTCAAGGACCTCGGGCCGGGAATCTTCGGCTTCTACTTCCGGTTGACGAAGGCACGCTCTTGGGTCCAGGGTAATGAACCCTAGTGTTTCGACGGGCGACCCCTATTGCTCAGTGATCTGAATCCGTGTGCTCGCGAGCTCCCCGATTTGGACCAGATGCAACTTTGGGTCCATGCTCGGGGGCTTTCGTTGTTGGTCCGGATGAAAGAAACATGATAAAAAAATGAGGGATGCATTAGGGGCTTGTGTTGAGGTACCCTACGATCAGTGGGGTGTGCTGGGGCGGTATTGTACGGGTACGCTATTGGCACCTATTGGAGCATCCTCTCAGGAGGAGCTTGGTACTTGATTGAAGGAGTTCCCGGATCCCGTGAAGGTCGATCTCACCTACACTAAGCTCCCAAGTTTTTACCTCAATTGTTGGCGTATGAGGCACATTGTACAAGACTGTGAGTTGGAGCTACATGGTACCCTGAGGTATGACACCTCTCTATTGGAGTTTCGGTGGGGTAATCAGGTGAAGTTGTATGCTACAAACTGGACTGAGTCACCGTCGAGCGTACCGCCCGGCTTAGGGAGTGTTTCCCCGAGCTCTGTATCTAAGGGCTCCTCATCTCGAGGAAGGAGCCCGTGTGTTTCCCCGAGCACTGTATCTAACCGAACAAAGGCTCGGGTTTTCACCCAGCTCAGGAAGGTGGATCTCTTTTGGAAAAATTTGGTGACCGGCCAGCTTTCTGTTGGTCGGGTCACTGAAGTTTCAACGCCCATTCCACCTTGGTTTGGAGATATTGAAGTAACTGCTACCAGAGGAGTGAAGAGGACGGTTGGCACTCCCCGGGATGATCAAGCGAGAGTTGTAAAACAGCCCCGTCAGGAGGAATGATTGGGCCCCTAGGCTTCATGGATTGGCTCTGGGAGGGGTCCCTGGTGAAAACCTTGCCTCCTACTACTGATGCAGTCCTTCCTCGAGCTTTGAGGCGGGACTTCTAGTTTCATTTTCTCACCCCCGCCATTACTACCTGCCTTTATGACGGCCTATATGGCGTTTCAATACTGTCAGTGAAGGTTCTAGTACTTTAAATAACTCCAAACAATATGTGTTCTATGTATGTTCTTTCCTAGTGGTCAGGAAGTATGTTCCTTGGCGCACATGTATGTAGTTGATTACTATATTAATAAAACTGTACCTTTTAGTTAAAAAAAAAATTATTCCATCATTATTTACAACCACTGAACAATTGTTCTCACCCTTACTTTCTCTTCTCTCTCTCATCTATTGTTTGTAGTAGCCTTCTCCCTCGACTTCATCCATAGACACGACGACGTGATGATCTCGGTGGCTTCTTCATCGATCCATAGTGATAGTAGTGAACCAAGTACTTCTCTTTTTGGTTCACTTGGCGAGTCGTCTTTATCAGCTCCGACGATCGATCTCTTTGGGGATGAACCAGTGGCTCCGAAAGGGCTGATCTTTTTCGCCTAGGCGGCGACACCGTCCATTGTTGGGCGTTCACTAGCCAGAAGAAGCGGCGTGACGGGAATTGCCTGAGGTTTAGTCTGCGGGGTTCATGCACGAGGCCCTCGACCTCGTCATCTCCGGGTGGCTGAAGCTCCAGAGGAATGCCAAACTTCTCCATATCGTGTTTCGCAGTAGACAAAGGCGCTATTGTCGGGGACTCTAGGTACGAACTTAGTTTCACCGAGGAATCGGTTCACAAAGACCCTTTAGGGTCGTCATTAGGGCTCTATTTCCGATGAGGAAGACATAAGCTCTTGTATGGGGATAGAAATTTGGGGCGGTGAGGAGTCCCCTCTGCAATGCGACAACCGGTGGTGAAATAGGTAGGTGGAAACGAGGCCGGGACAGGGAGTCGAGGGCTCCATCTCTTGGGGCTAGGCTGAGTAATATGGGCCGTAGGGAACCACCAGTGGGCTAGGCAAAGGAATTTTTGAACCGACAAGGCCCATGATTAGATGGGTCTAGCTATGGGCCCTAGGCCAGGTTAGGCCAAGTTAGGGTAGATGCCCGACGGATCGAGGCCTAGGGGGTTTCGGGCAGACCACGCCGACCCCCCAACGCAACAAGAGATGGATGAATTGGGAAACAGAATGGGGCGTATGGGCATTCGGGAAGTGGTGTGTCCCTTCAACGGAACTTTGGGCTTTCGCGGACCTACGTCCTCAGACACGGCCTCGAGATATCGTTTTCTCGCACTTCTCTGTTTGGGCTTGTGTTTCAAACCTCCCAGTTAGGGCATGGAACAAGGGAGTTGGTTTCCGACTGGGGAATTCACTGGGCATCTACCAAGAAGTGGAAGGAGATGCAGATGACATGAGTATTGCCGTTGTAGAGCCATATTTGGTTTAGACTTTCCAAATCAGAGGTACAAACTTTATTGCATCTCCTATGAACGTTTATCGGACCATTGTTTTGATTGTAGTTGTGTCGGCCATGTCACGCCCCAATTTCAGTAAACCGAACTCAGGACGTGAACCTTTAAAATAATAAAAACATTTTGAAACCTTTTATAATAAACCACTTTAAAAACACCAGTTTTTCAACAAAATAATATTTACAACTTAAAACACGTCCCAACAAGTGGACAAAAGTATGGTATCCGTCGCTAGACTCAATTAAACCCAGAATCCCGCTCCTAGCTCTTCAAGCTTCAGAAGCTCACCTAGTCCAACCTGCGACCGGTACCTGTAGGAAAAGCAGCTAGGGGTGAGCGTTCGCTCACCACCACAGAAAACAGACTGACTACGGCATACTTAGCAGATAAAGCCGGTGACACCAACAACGACTCACATGACACACACCCGACCAATACTTTCCTCAACCGACTCAACACTCGGACACGTGATGTTGACCCCACACAACGATTGACGACCTCCTCCAAAGACACGACTGACAACCACGCAATACTAAGATCACAAAGGATCGCACACCAAACAAGATCACAAAGGATCGCATACTAGCTGCACAGTAACCAATCTCTGTCTCTTTCCCTTTCCGATCCCAGTCGGGCCAGGCGGTCGACCTGTCGCGCAAATTTTCCCGGTCCCAGTCGGAAGGCTAACCCACAACCTCTCCGCTTCACCCGATCCCAGTCGGGTGGTTAGCCAGACCCGCGCGTCCTTCCCCCGATCCCAGTCGGGGAGCTAGCCCACAACCTCTCCGCTTCTCCCGATCCCAGTCGGGAGGCTAGCTACACCACACAACCTCCACCAGTATCAAGTAACCAAACACAAACACAAGCAAGTTACACAAACAGCAACAACACAGGTTCAACAATCCACAGGCACTCATGGCCACCCAAGACACCAATAGTAAAACACAGACTCTACAATCCCACGGGCACTCACGACCACCTAAGACACACCGACAAAACTCACGGGCTCAACAACCCCACGGGCACTCACAGCCACCCAAAACACCAACAGTAACTCACAGGCTCAACAACCCCACGGGCACTCACGGCCACCCAAAACACACCAACGGTAAAGACACGGGTTCAACAGCCCCACATGCACTCACGACCTCCCAAGACACACCAACAGTAAAGACACGACAGTAATACACAACAACCTCCGACATAACCAATGCCTCCAACAGTTCTAATATCAACAGTTTCACAAACAACCTCCGGGCATGGTCATATGCCTCCAGTACTCCTAATCTCGATAAGTTCGCAATCAACCTCCGGGCATGTTCATATGCCTCCAGTAGTTCTATTATCGTTAAGTTTTATGTTCCTACGACACTACTAAGTGTCACATGCATTCCCAATATTCGCTACGTTCCCGTATCATGCCTTTATAATATTCAATAACCTACTCAACCCACGACACCCCGGTGTCACATGCAATTCTACTGTTAACTTTCCCTAGTCAGGGCCGAGATCTGACTACTTTTCCCTACCTCGCGACGAAACCACAGCAGCGTCTCCTAGCTGCTGACGACCGGGCCAACGCCGTCTTCCAGGGCGAAGTCCGCGTCTGGGTGTAACTCCGGTTTTCTCTTCGATCGAAGCCGCACTCTAAATTTAACACGAAGTCACAAATTAATAACGGTTCCACCGTTAAATTAAAGGTTACGATTAGTCAAGTTTAAATCCGACAGTTGTCTTTTAAACTCGAGCGGGCTAAAAGCAGGATTACGATGAATCGGGTTCGAACACCCGAGCACCGAAACCAGTGCACGTTTCCCGAGGCACAGTCCCAATACACAGATCTCGAGGCCCGAGTTTCGTGGCACGATTCCCGAGGTATGGGTTTCAGCGTTCCACTTTTAAAACTCGTTCTAAGTCCGATTTAAACGTCTAGCTTAAACGTTCAGGTTCCAAAATCGTTCACATTCCAAAAACCGTCTTAAATCAAATCTGATTTTAAACTCTTTTATTTTAAACCCTGTTTCATTTTCCAATTAAAACCCTTTTCTTTTAAAACCGGACTTTCGTATGAATTTCTCTTAAAATTACTTCTTTTATCCCTTTCTTTAACCTCGGCCAACAGATCCAGAAAGTTCCGACAACCCAAAAGTGAAGAAGGGGAAAAGACTCGGTTTCAACGATTCCCAGTACCAAAACGAACTCGAGACGAGAAAATTAAAGGGAAAAGGAGAAGAAAGACGGTCAGTTTTGCATCTCGGCCGACCATCGGCGGAGATCCGACGACCAAACTGTCACGGTGGTAGGGGCTCACCGTATAAAAGACGTCGATGGCGGACTGATTGAGCACGACGGAGGTTCGCCTCAGATCCGGACGACTCGGTCCCGTCCCGGATCTGATGAGCTCACCGGCGATGGCAGGAGCTCGGGTTACGTTCGGTTGAAGGGAAGGTCGGGACGAGAGATGGAGGAGGGCGGTGTGCTTGAGCGGACGGGGAAGAGGGGTGGAGCTCGGTGGCGGCGATGGCGGTCGCGGCCGGTCCTCTCCAGATCGGAGAAGACGTGTGGGAGCGAAGGGCGGCGAGAACGAGGGTGAGGGACGAAGACGGCCGGCGACGGGCTTGGCTGGACTGAGAAGGGGAAGGGAGAGAGAGAGGACGGGGTTGGGAGGTCGGGGATGGCGTGGAGATGAGGGTGAGAGGGGGAGTTCGGCTGCGCGAAAAGGGAAGGAGAAGAGGAGCTGAAACAATGGGTTGAAACCCTAAAAAACGAAGCCTTTAAACCCCTGGCGTGGGCCGGGTCAGGAGCCTGGGCCGGGTCAGCAACTTGGGTCGGTTCTGCCCGGTCCAGCCCAAAACCCTTTACTTTTTTTTACACGGCTAAAGAATTAAATCGAATTTCAGCCTCGCCTTTTCCAGAACCGATTTAGATTTCAACCTCGACGTTTCGAACGATTAAAATTTAATTAAATTAACCTTTTTACCGAAGCGGTCTTCACAGGCCACCTGGTGTCAGCTTGTCATGCGGGGGTAAGAGAAAGGGGACCTTCTCTTCGATCCTCAACTAACCCAAGGCCAGCAGGTTCCAGGGATAGACATGGTAGATTAACCCCAGGAACCAACTGGTCCTACCTAGGGGTATCCTTGGGTCGACTTACCCCTACTTTTTTCCCTTATTGGACCTCGTAATGGGGATTAGAAAAGGAACGGGAAGAAGTGGAAGATGATAACCCTAGGAACAGTTTGTTTCCCTTCAAAAATGCCCACCTGACCTGGGATCCTAGACCACAAGCCAGGTCATTTCTTGTTAGAGGGAGACACCTGTGTTTCCAAGGGGAATCCTCCTCCCGAGGAAATGGACCTCGAGTTGTTAGTGACCAACCCCGGGTATCCTCCAACTCTTTTGCATGAAGGCGAGCGGAGGAATAGCTATAGGGAACTCGTGAGCGGGAAACCAGTTCTCTTCCACTAAGAAGGAAACGTCCGACAAGGGACACCTAGTCACTAGAGTCAGAAGGTACATCACGCACCGATGGGGCACATCGTACAATAGCGGGGGGAGCTAATCACCATTTCCTCGCTCAATGAGTAGTTTGTGGTCCATTGGGGGGTCGTCCTACAACACCGCTTCAGTGGACGTAAGGTGGTAGTGGTTCCACCAAGTTCTGGTACGGTAATCTCCTACTATCTCGGAGGCTAGTACTCTCGCGTTTTTGGAGACCTACTATATCAATTCAGGGAGGACGACGCACGTGTCAACCTTGGAGAGTCTTTAGTACGCCTCGGAACTACCCCGCAAACGGGCTGGCTCTGCCCTAGCTCCTAGTTCAGATATGCTATATCGGTGTCACTTGACGCTACCGCAACACCAATTTCTGAATGTCTCAGTGAAGCAATCGGTTACATGAGCAATTTTATATTTAGTTTGGTCCCATGATGCTAGGACCGTTTATTCAGTACTCTCTTTACTTCATTCTGTTGTGTCCACTTTGGGTTGGACGTTTGTGTCCACTTTTGTTTTGTACATGAAAGTTCCTCTATATATGTATATAAGGAGACAATCACGTGTGCACCCCATTTAAAATGTGAACATGCGAACTCAACCACAAATCGCCACATGTTGCGCTCAGACAATGCTCCTATTATTTTCCCACCAAGTTTATTAATTTGATCTTTCCCGCTTCATTTCAACTCTGATTTTTTTGCGCCAATACTTTACTTTTTACAAGATCTATCTATCAAGTAGTATATTGCATATGTTTTGAAGCAATAAAAGATATGTACAAACAAAAATTATGATACACACTATCCGTAAACCACATCTATCATATTCTCAAACCATACCACTATTATTAAACACATATGTCATATTTTCAAACTGTCCCACACATGCATAGCCACACATTGGCCATACATATTCGCAAACCACATCTATCATATTCTCAAACCATGTCACTATTATTGTAAACCATATATGTCATATTTGCAAACTGTCACACACATGCATAACCACACATTGCCTATATATGTATTCGTAAACCACATCTCTCATATCCTCAAACCACCTCACTTATACTCTCAACCTATATCCATCATATCCTCTGTCACGCCCCAAATCCGGTTTTGACCGGACTCGAGACGTGAACTAAAATAATAATTAAATAATAAATATAAAAGTAATACTTACACGGAATAAATCTCCAAATTTAGTTCCAACATAAATAACTCCGATAACCATGAGTCAACCGCTCAAATCCAACAAGTACAACAAAGTTTAGTACAAAAATGGAAAATACGTCTCTACTAAGTAACTAAGCCCCGGACTCTCGAGGAGCTCCCGAGCTCCGAGACGTCCTCTACACCGACTCGTCACCGAAACCTGTAAGACAGTAAGAACAGAGGGGGTGAGCTTTCGCTCAGTAGGAAAAAGTAGTAAAGTGAAGGAACACCCGCTCCGTTATCAGAAATACTCGATCAATAACTCTTACTAAAACCGGAAAAGTGAATTGAAACTAACGGGAACACAACAATATCGATAATACCTCATATTAGATAAACAAACAAGCAACTGGACATTATACCGCTAAAACCACTACGAACACTACTCAGATTCGATAACACACACCAAGACAAGTACTCATGACAATCCGATCACCACACACAACTCAACAGATACATCATACCGGAATATACCCTCGGTCTAGATGTCTTCCCGGACACACAACATCGGGGTTAAACAAATACATCATACCGGAATACCCATCGGTCTAGATGTCTTCCCGGACACACAACATCGGGGTGAAGCAATACATCATACCGGAATACCCATCGGTCTAGATGTCTTCCCGGAGACACAACATCGGGGTGAAGCAATACATCATACCGGAATACCAATCAGTCTAGATGTCTTCCCGGACACACAACATCGGGGTGAAACAAATACATCATACCGGAATACCCATCGGTCTAGATGTCTTCCCGGACACACAACATCGGGGTGAAGCAATATGCACAAATACCGGACCGGCACACACCTCGATCGGGTATCTTCCCGTCACTCGGGGTACAAGTCAGAACACACAATCCCACACAACCACACTACACCGAATTTATCGTACCAACGAAGCTTATCGTCACAACTCACCAAGAACACTGTATTGGTCTATCATTCACCCGATCATATCACAAGACAACAATCATATCAAATTCATCTCATTCATTATTCACATGGTATACTATGATTCTTAACTTAACTAAGAGTGTATTATACAACGACATTTAAGGACGAACAACCATAATCAAAGACAACCAACACTCAATCCTAAGGCTCGACATGGCCATTCTACAGCACGACAATTCCCATAATTGAAAGCGGTTATTCTAGTGAATCACATCCTATATGCAAACTAAGACTCTTCCGATTATTATCATCCTATATGCATACTATTAGCATTCTTTAAATTAAAAGCGGATTTTACTACTCTTCCATACCTCAAAAGTTCTCCATACGCTTAATCACCAAAGTCGTCTTGTAGTCTCCTCCTTCGAGCTCGAGAATAAGGTCTAGGAACATAAATTAATACTATAATTAATAAACATTCAAAGTCGGTTTTAAAATGAAAAACCTAAATTACCCTTAACGATAAAACTTGGGCCAAAAGGTAAATTGGGCCCGAACAAGGCCCAACTCAGGCAGCCCATGGCTCTGGAATCCGGCTCGGACCGTGCCCCTCAGAGGCCCGGAATCAGACCCGGACCGTGCCCCTCAGAGGCCCTGCACCAGGCCCTGACCGTGCCCCTCAGAGGGCCAGTTTGGGAACTGGACCGTGCCGCTCAGAGGGCCGGTACCGAGCCCGGACCGTGCCGCTCAGAGGGCCGGTACCGAGCCCGGACCGTGCCGCTCAGAGGGCCGGTACCGAGCCTGGACCGTGCCGCTCAGAGGGCCGGCCAGAGGCCCTTTCCGTGCCAAATCTGGGCAGACCCAAACTCCTTATACCCCAAACTTCGTTTCCACGAAAATCTACTTCAAAAACTCCATTTCTAACACTAGCAAACCCCAAAATCAGTCACAAAAACCCTCAAACTGCAATACCCATAATGGGTTTCCTCCAAACAGCAACAATCAATTCATTTCTAACCAAAACCTCCACTACTTCTTCACTAAACAATCATCTAACCAAAATTAAACCAAAACCCAACATATTCATGCAATTTCTATGTAAACCCACAACTTGAAATTGATTGAAAGTAGAAGTTAAGAGGTTACTTACTTTGAGAATGGAAAAGGGATGAAGATGGAGTGATTTTGGAGATGATTTGAGAAGATCCACCACAAAGCTTCTCTTTTTCCACTAGCTTCTTCTCCAAGCTTTTGAGCTCCTCCTTCTTCTTCTCCTTGTGATTTTCGGCCAGCACAAATAATAGGGTTGAATTCTGCTCCCAATTTGCCTAAAACCTAATTTAGTGAAAGTCCACAATGCCCCTTAGGTCCAATTCTTCTATTTTGGCTTATATGAGGGTAAATGGGTCATTAAAGGCCCATTTCTTCTCCTCCATGCTAACATGGACACATGTCCATGAGGGGACCACTTTGTCCTTAGTTACTTCCAGCACACTTAATTTAATTAGGTTTAGTCGTTAAATAGCCTTAGTTTGACCCGAGTTTGACTTTTTCGCAAAGACAGTCAATTGAAAAGAAACGACCCAATTAAGCTAACTGTAATGACGGCTAAGCTTTTTGGGTCCAGAAAAGGTCCCGAATGACTCTCGAAGTCATCGGTTGACTTTTGCGGAAAAAGTCAACTTTCGCCGAAAATCGCCGGTTTGACCGGGATCGATTGGGGGCGGTTCTTACAATCTACCCCCTTAAAAGAATTTCGTCCTCGAAATTTAAAACGAAAGTACCTCAAGGGTCGAACAGGCTGGGGTACTTCACGCGAACCTCATCCTCGTGCTCCCATGTCGACTCAATTCCGTGGTGCCACCACTGCACCCGTACCAGTGGGATAGTCTTGCCACGCATGACCTGTTTCCTCGTATCTAGAATCCTGACTGGCTGCTCCTCATACGAGACATCCTCGGCGACCTCGATGTCCGTCCACTCAATAACGTGGGAAGGGTCCGCAATGTACTTCCATAGTTGGGAAACATGGAAGACGTTATGCACGTTCCCAAGCTGCGGTGGCAATGCAAGACGGTAAGCAATATCTCCCACTCTGTCCAAAAACTCAAAAGGTCCGATAAAACGCGGGGCCAACTTGCCTCCGCCGCGGTTGAACCACAATAATCCCTTCTTCGGGCTCACCCTCAGAAACACGTGATCACCAACTGTAAACTCGAGAGGCCGGCGCCGTCTATCAGCGTAACTTTTCTGTCGACTCTGCGCGGTCCTCAACCGATCTCGAATTAACGCGACCTTCTCGGTCGTCTCTCGGACAAGGTCCAGACCAAGCAAACTCCTGTCTCCTACCTCTGCCCAACACACAGGCGATCTGCATGGCCTACCATACAACGCCTCAAACGGTGCCATCCCAATACTGGCCTGGAAGTTGTTGTTGTAGGCGAACTCGGCCAACGGTAAGTGATCCTCCCATGATCCTCGGAATTCCAACACACATGCTCGCAGCATATCCTCTAGAATCTGTATCGTGCACTCCGACTGACCGTCGGTTTGTGGGTGATACGTCGTACTGAGCAAGACCTCGGTCCCCAATGCTCTCTGCAAGCTCTGCCAAAATCTTGAGGTGAATCGAGAATCCCTATCGGACACAACAGACACTGGTACCCCGTGAAGTCAGATAATCTCTCGAACGTACAAATGGCTCAGTGTATCAACCGTGTCGGTCATCCTCATGGCTAAGTAGTGCGCCGACTTGGTCAGTCGGTCGACCACTACCCAAACTGCGTCGTGCCCTCTAGGCGACCTCGGTAAGCCACTCACGAAGTACATCGTGACGTGCTCCCACTTCCACTACGCAGTCCGAAATGACTGTAATAAACCAGCGCGACGTTGATGCTCGGCCTTTACCTGCTGGCAGGTGAGGCATCTCAAAACGAACTCCGCAACAGCCCTACGCATCCCGCTCCACCAGAACTGCCGTCGATATCTCGATACATCTTGGTGCCACCCAGGTGCAGAGAAAGATGGGAGTGATGAGACTCTCTCAAAACAACGTCTTTACAACAACGCGACACGAATAGTCCTCCTCGGTAACGTAGACCCAGATCAGTACCCTGCTCCCAACCCTCAACGTCAACAATGCTGGTAAGTCTCTCCAGGATCTCAGCCGTCTCGGCATCCTCGGCCTGTGCCTCCAGCACACGAGCAACTAGTGTGGGATGAGCCACCAGCGAACACATGGTCACGCCATCCGTGATCTCATCTACCTCAAGTCTGAACGAGCTTAATTCCTACATCATGTCCCACTCTCGGACTGATATACCAGCCAGGCAGTGGACCGACTTCCTACTCAGGGCATCGGCGACGACGTTCGCCTTGCCCGGGTGGTAGAGTAGTTCGAAGTCGTACTCCTCGAGCAGCTCAATCCACCGCCTCTGGCGCATGTTCAGGTCACGCTGGGAGAAGATGTACTTAAGACTCTTGTGATCCGAGAATACCCGGAGTCGCTCTCCATACAAGTAGTGTCGCCAGCTCTTCAGAGCGAAGACGACTGCTGCCAACTCTAAGTCGTGGGTAGGGTAGTTGCGCTCATGTATCTTCAACTGTCTGGATCCATAGGCAACCATCTTCCCGGACTACATCAGCACACAACCCAGTCCCTCACCGGACGCATCCCATAAACATCATATCCGATCCCCCGCTCCGGCACGATCAACACGGGAGCGGTAGTCAAACGAGCCTTCAACTCGGTAAAGGAATGCTCACACTCATCAGTCCACAGGAACTCGGCTCCCTTGCGTGTCAGGGCAGTCATCGGCGCGGCCAGACGTTAGAAGTCCTGGACGAACCGTCGATAATATCCTGTCAAGCCTAGGAAGCTGCGGATCTCGAAGACACTCTTGGGTCGTGCCCACTTTGAGACCGCGTGGATCTTCGCTGGATCGACCAGTATACCCTCTCGGGACACAACATGCCCAAGGAACTTCACCTCTACGAGCCAAAACTTTCACTTCTCCAGGTTTCCGTACAACTGGTGAGTTCACAACAATGTCAAAACTATCCTTAGATGCTCCACGTGCGCCTCCTCACTCAACGAATAAATCAGAATGTCGTCTACGAATACCACGACGAATTGTTCAAGGTACAGTCAGAAAATACTGTTCATCAGGCCCATGAACGTTGTAGGCGCGTTCGTCAGCCCGAACGGCATCACCAGGAACTCGTAGTGCCCATACCGAGTCCGAAATGCGGTGTTCGCCACATCCTCCTCCCGAACTCTCAACTAATAATACCTTGATCGTAGATCAATCTTCGAGAAGCACTTTGCGCCTCTCAGCTGATCGAAAAAATCATCGATCCTCGGCATCGGGTAGCGGTTCTTCACCGTAACCCGGTTCAACTTCCGGTAGTCGATGCACATCCTTAGTGCTCCACCCTTCTTCTTCACGAAGAGGGCGGGTGCTCTCGAGTTGTCGCTTCAGCTCGACCAACTCAACTGGTGCAAATCGGTACGGGGCCACGGAGATCGGCGCCATCCCCGGTATCTAATCAATCCTGAACTCAATTTCACGCACAGGCGGTAGTCCCGACAGCCCCTCCGGAAAGACCTCCGGGAACTCACACACTACACGCGGTAGCTCTCTGCTCCGCTCGGTCGCCACCTCATCTCCCGAGGTCAATGCTGAAAGGAGAACTCTGCTCCTACTGCCCAGTACACAAGTGACGATCGTGTCACTCGAGACCACTATCACCTACCGTCGATAGCAATCGATCGACGCTCGATACCTCGCGAGCCAGTCCATCCCCAAGATCACGTCAAATGTCGTCATGTCCAAAACAAGTAAATCACCAACAAAAGGGCTATCAGCCACTCTAATCTCACATGCACGACATACAGTACTTAAGATCACATTTCCCGTAACCGGGGTATCAAGACATAAGGGTCGACTCAACGTCTCTACCCGTAACCCAAATGAACCAGCAAAAGCAGAAGAGAGGAAAGAATGTGAAGCCCCAGTATCAAACAAGAAAGACGCCCATGAATTGTAAAGCAAGCACGTACCCTGAGTGGTCTCATGACCGGAGTGGCGTCCCTCCGCTCGGGAGTCAGTGACAGCATACACCCGGCCCTGCTGTGCCTGGGGTCCTCCTCTCGGGGGTGGTGGAAGGGTCATCTGCTGTGGAGCACTCGGCTGATGTCTTTGTGCGGGTGCGCCCGCCGCCTGGCGTGGGGCTCTCGGAGTCTGTGTCTGACGCGGTCGGACAGAGGATGCCTGGCGGGGCTGCGCCTACTGAGGTCTCGGCGCTGGTGCTCCTCTAACCCGGTCAGGACACTCAAAAGAGAAGTGTCCCAGTCGGCCGCACTGGTAACCTGTCCTCTCATCGGTACGCAGCCTCTCCCCAAACCTCGGCGGACGGTCCGTCTACCGATCTGTAGGTCCACTACTCCTCGGGCAATCTCGGGCCAAGTAACCCAACTGCCTGCACAGGGGGCACAGTTGTGCTACCAAGGCAGGTCCAACAGACGCTACTGCTCCGACCCGGCGCATCCCACTCGACTGGGCCTATGGCTGGAAGGATCACGAGGTCCTTTGCCTCCTCGGATCGCGTCCCTTAGACGGTCTCAAAAAGCCACTCGGCCTGCTCTCCCGAGCCCTGGCGGTCTCTCGGAAGTGCCGTTCCACTGCTAGTGCCTGGTCCACTAGCTCAGTGTACACCTCAGTCATAAACGCAATGACTCGGTCCACGATCGACGGAAGGAGCCCCCCTCGAATTGTCTACATCGGAGTGCCTCGGTCGGCACCATCTCTGGTGCGAAGCGAGCCAGGGAGGTGAACCTCGCCTCATACTCAGATACAGACATCTCCCTCTGGCGCAGCTCCAGGAACTGCTGATGTCTGTCCTCACGGGCTGATCTCGGGAAGTACTACTCCAAGAACAACCTGTCGAGTAACTGAAAGTCGTCTCTAACCCTGCGTTGCTCGCGCTGTCACCAACAATATGCATCATCCCTCAGCTGGAATGTTGCAAAGGATACCCTCATGTGATCGTCTACGATCCACGACGTATCCATGTTGCGGGTGATCTGTCCCAGCCATCTCTCGGCTGCCTCGGGATCTGGCTCCCCGGAAAAGATAGGAGTACCCATCCTGAGGAATTCCCTCAGTGCCTGGGCGGTGTAACTATCGGCCTGGCTCGACCTCACATCAACGGCAACTGCAGTGGCAGCTGGCACAACCTCTGGTGCCGGTGCTGCCGTCTCCCTCTGGGCGCTGATCGCTGCGAGAACTGTGCGAACCAGCTCCTCCAGAGCGGTCGCCTGGGTCGTCTCTGCGACCAGAGGACCTCTAGGCGGCAGCCCTGACGGTCCCGCCTCATCTCTCTCGTGCTCCTCAGGAGAAGCATCCTGGGCACTCGCTGCCCCTGCCTGCTCAACGGCAGGTGGCTGCCACTGGCCCCTAGCTGGGCGACCTTTAGTGCCTCTCGGGATGTAGGTACGAGCCATGTCGCTTGTATCCGCTGCACAGATAAACTCACATGCTCAGTCTTAAAGTTTGCATAAAAACGACGCGCTTAAAAAACTTAACGTTCACGCACGTTTAACAAGGGTCATACTCAGACCATGATATACTTAGTCTTAGTATAGTTATAGTTACTTTCATATGACCAGAGAAGTCCGTACACTTGTGCATCTCACAAAATCAATCACACAATTCATCCATCTCCCACAAGAGTCACGGTTTCAAACAAATCACACAGTTTACCGTTCACATCACACAACAATTCCACCGAGTCGTCGTATTAACTCATTTCCATAGGTTCTCAACACCTTTCTCTTTTTAACACACCATTCATGTCGACATCATGTCGTTACAACCCGGTTCAGGCTTCCCCGAATTACGTTGTAACCACTTGACATCCCCCTATCACGTTCGACTACAGTGGCACCCCTGAGTCAACCCGTTATAGTATAAACACTTCAGTTTTGCAGAAATTTGGGCATGACCCGTTTGAATGTTCCACTACGCTTAAGCGGGACATTCAATTTACAATCTGCACCAAGCATTCAGTACAATCACAGCACACAGCAAATCATCGCAGCTATACATCGGGTTTCGGTAATTACACGATTACCATCCGGCCAAGTCAACACTTCAACTCACCCAACGATCAACGGCCTAACAAGGCGGCAATCCTCTAAACGATCACTCACTCAAGACTAACAAGTCATCAAACATCTCAAGCATCACTTGCTAAGTCAACCTCGACCTCAATCGATCGGCATAACAATCCGACCAAGGCACACATCACAACAATAAGTCAACCTCGATCTCAATCGATCGGCACAACAGTTCAACCAAGGCACACAACAAAACACACTACAAGGTAAAACACAAACAAGACACTTCACCATCCGAGACTCTCATCGTATCGGATCTACGCGTAGGACATTTTCGCCTTGCGTAACCGAACACCAGAACCTTAACAACCTAACTCTACCCACCTAATTGACGTACGGTCCGAAGTTTTGAAAAACCAGGCTCTGATACCAAATTGTCACGCCCCAAATCCGGTTTTGACCGGACTAAAGACGTGAACTAAAATAATAATTAAATAATAAAGATAAAAGTAATACTTAAACGGAATAATCTCCAAATTTAGTTCCAACATAAATAACTCCGATAACCATGAGTCAACCGCTCAAATCCAGCAAGTACAACAAAATTTAGTACAAAAATGGAAAATACGTCTCTACTAAGTAACTAAGCCCCGGACTCTCGAGGAGCTCCCGAGCTCTGAGACGTCCTCTACACTGACTCATCACCGAAACCTGTAAGACAGTAAGAACAGAGGGGGTGAGCTTTCGCTCAGTAGGAAAAAGTAGTAAAGTGAAGGAACGCCCGTTCCGTTATCAGAAATACTCGATCAATAACACTTACTAAAACTGGAGAAGTGAATTGAAACTAACGGGAACACAACAATATCGATAATATCCTCATATTAGATAAACAAACAAGCAACTGGACATTATACCGCTAAAACCACTACGAACACTACTCAGATTCGATAACACACACCAAGACAAGTACTCATGACAATCCGATCACCACGCACAACTCAACAAATACATCATACCGGAATATACCCTCGGTCTAGATGTCTTCCCGGACACACAACATCGGGGTGAAACAAATACATCATACCGGAATACCCATCGGTCTAGATGTCTTCCCGGACACACAACATCGGGGTGAAGCAATACATCATACCAGAATACCCATCGGTCTAGATGTCTTCTTGGACACACAACATCGGGGTGAAGTAATACATCATACCGGAATACCCATCGGTCTAGATGTCTTCACGGACACACAACATCGGGGTGAAACAAATACATCATACCGAAATACCCATCTGTCTAGATGTCTTCCCGGACACACAACATCGGGGTGAAGCAATATACACAAATACCAGATCGGCACACACCTCGATCAGGTATCTTCCCGTCACTCGGGGTACAAGTCACAACACATAATGCCACACAACCACACTACACCGAATTTATCGTACCAACGAAGCTTATTGTCACAACTCACCAAGAACACTGTATCGGTCTATCATTCACCCGATCATATCACAAGACAACAATCATATCACATTCATCTCATTCATTATTCACATGGTATACTATGATTCTTAACTCAACTAAGAGTGTATTATACAACGACATTTAAGGACGAACAACCATAATCAAACACAACCAACACGCAATCCTAAGGCTCGACATGGCCATTCTATAGCACGACAATTCCCATAATTGAAAGCGGTTATTCTAGTGAATCACATCCTATATGCAAACTAAGACTCTTCCAGTTATTATCATCCTATATGCATACTATTATCATTCTTTAAATAAAAGCGGAATTTACTACTCTTCCATACCTCAAAAGTTCTCCAAACGCTTAATCATCAAAGCCGTCTAGTAGTCTACTCCTCCAAGCTTGAGAATAAGGTCTAGGAACATAAATTAATACTATAATTAATAAACATTCAAAGTCGGTTTTAAAGTGAAAAACCTAAATTACCCTTAACGATAAAACTTGGGCCAAAAGGTAAATTGGGCCCGAACAAGGCCCAACTCGGGCAGCCCACTGATCCGGAATCCGGCCTGGACCGCGCCCCTCAGAGGCCCGGAATCAGACCCGGATCGTACCAACGAAGCTTATTGTCACAACTCACCAAGAACACTGTATCGGTCTATCATTCACCCGATCATATCACAAGACAACAATCATATCACATTCATCTCATTCATTATTCACATGGTATACTATGATTCTTAACTCAACTAAGAGTGTATTATACAACGACATTTAAGGACGAACAACCATAATCAAACACAACCAACACGCAATCCTAAGGCTCGACATGGCCATTCTATAACACGACAATTCCCATAATTGAAAACGGTTATTCTAGTGAATCACATCCTATATGCAAACTAAGACTCTTCCAGTTATTATCATCCTATATGCATACTATTATCATTCTTTAAATAAAAGCGGAATTTACTACTCTTCCATACCTCACAAGTTCTCCAAACGCTTAATCACCAAAGCCGTCTAGTAGTCTATTCCTCCAAGCTCGAGAATAAGGTCTAGGAACATAAATTAATACTATAATTAATAAACATTCAAAGTCGGTTTTAAAATGAAAAACCTAAATTACCCTTAACGATAAAACTTGGGCCAAAAGGTAAATTGGGCCCGAACAAGGCCCAACTCGGGCAGCCCACTGATCCGGAATCCGGCCTGGACCGCGCCCCTCAGAGGCCCGGAATCAGACCCGGATCGTACCAACGAAGCTTATTGTCACAACTCACCAAGAACACTGTATCGGTCTATCATTCACCCGATCATATCACAAGACAACAATCATATCACATTCATCTCATTCATTATTCACATGGTATACTATGATTCTTAACTCAACTAAGAGTGTATTATACAACGACATTTAAGGACGAACAACCATAATCAAACACAACCAACACGCAATCCTAAGGCTCGACATGCCATTCTATAGCACGACAATTCCCATAATTGAAAGCGGTTATTCTAGTGAATCACATCCTATATGCAAACTAAGACTCTTCCAGTTATTATCATCTTATATGCATACTATTATCATTCTTTAAATTAAAAGCGGAATTTACTACTCTTCCATACCTCAAAAGTTCTCCAAACGCTTAATCACCAAAGCCGTCTAGTAGTCTCCTCCTCCAAGCTCGAGAATAAGGTCTAGGAACATAAACTAATACTATAATTAATAAACATTCAAAGTCGGTTTTAAAGTGAAAAACCTAAATTACCCTTAACGATAAAACTTGGGCCAAAAGGTAAATTGGGCCCGAACAAGGCCCAACTCGGGCAGCCCACTGATCCGGAATCCGGCCTGGACCGCGCCCCTCAGAGGCCCGGAATCAGACCCGGACCGTGCCCCCCAGAGGCCCGGCACCAGGCTCGGACTATGTCCCTCAGAGGGCCGGTCTGGGACCCAGACCGTGCCGCTTAGAGGGCCGGTACCGAGCCCGGACCGTGCCGCTCAGAGGGCCGGCCAGAGGCCCTTTCCGTGCCAAATCTGTGCAGACCCAAACTCCTTCTTCCCCAAACTTCATTTCCACGAAAATCTACTTCAAAAACTCCATTTCTAACACCAAAAAACCCCAAAATCAGTCACAAAAACCCTCAAACTTCAATACCCATAATGGGTTTCCTCCAAACATCAACAATCAATTCATTTCTAACAAAAACCTCCACGACTACTTCACTAAACAATAATCTAACCACAATTAAACCAAAACCCAACATATTCATGCAATTTATATGTAAAACCACAACTTGAAATTGATTGAAAGTAGAAGTTAAGAGGTTACTTACCTTGAGAATGGAAAGGGGATGAAGATGGAGTGATTTTGGAGATGATTTGAGAAGAATCCACCACAAAACTTCTCTTTTTCCACTAGCTTCTTCTCCAAGCTTTTGAGCTCCTCCTTCTTCTTCTCCTTGTGATTTTCGGGTAGCACAAATAATATCGATGAATTGTGCTCCCAATTTGCTTTAAAACATAATTTAGTGAAAGTCCACAATGCCCCTTAGGTCCAATTCTTCTATTTTGGCTTATATGAGGGTAAATGGGTCATTAAAGGCCCATTTCTTCTCTTCCAAGATACCATGGACACATGTCCATGTGGGGACCATCTTGTCCTTAGTTACTTCCAGCACACTTAATTTAATTAGGTTTAGTCGTTAAATAGCCTTAGTTTGACCCGAGTTTGACTTTTTCACAAAGATAGTCAATTGAAAGGAAACGAGTCAATTAAGCTAACCGTAAAGACGGCTAAGCTTTTTGGGTCCCGGAAAGGTCTTGAATGACTCTCGGAGTCATTGGTTGACTTTTCCGGAAAAAGTCAACTTTCGCCAAAAATCGCCGATTCGACTAGGATCGACCGGGGGCGGTTCTTACAGCCTCAAACTCACACCACTCATATTCTCAACCTACATCTCTAATATTCTCAACCCACTTCACTTATAATACTAAACCCGCATCCCTCATCTTCTCAAACCCACATCCCTCATCTTCTCAAACTCAAATCTCTCATATTCTCAAACCATATCCCTCATATTCTCAAACCACAACACCTATATTTGCAAACTACATCACAACTTTTCGTACTCATATCCACACATCCACACCCGTATCCAAAAACACATCAAAACATATTAAATGCACTACTTGTCAGAAAGCTCTTAGAAAAAGAAGAATATTGGCGCAAGAAAAAAATTAAATCGGAGTTGAAATGAAATGAGACAAATTAAATTAGTAAACTTCATTAAAAAAAATAACGGCACTTTTTGAGCACGACACTTGACGCATTGTGGTTGGGTTCACAAGTTCACATCGTAATTGATGGTTCACACCTAATTGTACTCATATATATATATATATATATATTGTCACGCCCCAATTTCAGTAAAAACGAACTAGGGACGCGAACATTTAAAACAATAAAACATTTTGAAGCCTTTTACATAAATCACTTTAAAATCGCCATTTGTTCATCAAAAATAATCACTTAAAGGTACGTCCCAACAAATGGAAAAAAAGCAAGGTATACGTCGCTAGTCTCAAAGTAAACCCAGAATCCCGCTCCTAGCTCTTCAAGCTTCAGAAGCTCACCTAGTCCAACCTGCGACCGGTACCTATAGGAAAAGCAGCTAGGGGTGAGCGTTCGCTCACCACCACGGATAACAGACTGAATACGTCATACTTAGCAGACAATGCCGGTAACACCAAAACCAAACCCAACACCGGGAATGCCATCCTCAAACTCAAGTAACTCAACTGACATACAACCCGTTACTTTCCTCAACAGACTCAACACTCGGACTCGTAATGTAGACCTGACACAACGATTGACGACCTCCTTCAAAGACACGACAGACAACCACGCAACACCCAAGATCACAAAGGATTGCACACCAAACAAGATCACAAAGGATCGCATACCAGACAAGATCATAAAGGATCGCATTCCTGTCAGCTGCTCAGTACCGGTTGCTAACCAGCTAGGCTCAAGCCTGCCCCACGCGCTTTACCTATAACTGTCAGGCTCCAGGCGGTCGACCTGTTGGCGATATATACATCGCTACTTTTCCGATAGCTAGTCGGAAGGGGAGCTGCCCTCTCATCGCCTACAAATGCTCACAACCTGCCGAGACTCGAACACGGATCAGGCTAGCCAAAGAATGCTCGTAACCTCCTGAGACTCGAACTCGGTCAGGCCAGCCAAATGATGCTCGCAACCTCCCGAGACTCGAAATCGGTCAGGCCAGCCAAATGATGCTCGCAACCTCCCGAGACTCGAACTCGGTCAGGCCAGCCAAATTCCACACCACTTCCCGACACGAAGTCGGGTCGCTAACCCCGGGCAATCGCAATCACAATCACAAGCAAAGTTCAACAAACAACAACAACACAGGTTCAACACTCCACAGGCACTCATGGCCACCCAAGACACCAACAGTAAAACACGGACTCAACAACCCCACAGGCACTCACGACCTCCCTAGATACACCAACAGTAACTCACGGGCTCAACAACCCCACGGGCACTCACGGCCACTCAAAACCACCAACAGTAACTCACGTACTCAACAACCCCACGGGCACTCACGGCCTCTCAAAACCACCAACAGTAACTCACAGGCTCAACAACCCCACGGGCACTCACGGCCTCTCAAAACCACCAACAACTCACGGGCTCAACAACCCCACGGGCACTCACGGCCTCCCAAGACACACAAGCAGTAACTCACGGGCGCAACAACCCCACAGGCACTCACGGCCTCCCAAGACACACCAACAGTAACTCACGGGCTCAACAACCCCACAGGCACTCACGGCCTCCCAAGACACACTAACAGTAGAGACACGAGTCCAGCAACCCCACGGGCACTCACAGCCTCCCAAGACACACCGACAATAAAGACACGGGTTCAACAACCCCACGGGCACTCATGGCCACCCAAGACACACCAACAGTAAAGACACGGGCTCTCATGGCCACCCAAGACACAACAGTAAAACACGGGCTCTCATGGCCACCCAAGACACAACATACACAATCAACCTCCGGCATAACCAATGCCTCCAACAGTCCTAATATCAACAGTTTCACAATCAACCTCCGAGCATGGTCATATGCCTCCAGTACTCCTAATATCGATAAGTTCACAATCAACCTCCGGGCATGGTCATATGCCTCCAGTAATTCTAACATCGATAAGTTCTCTGCTCCTACGACACTACTAAGTGTCACATGCTTTTCTAATATTCGCTACGTTCCCGTATCATGCCTTTCTAATATTCGATAAACCTACTTAACCCACGACACCCCGATGTCACATGCAATTCTACTGTTAACTTTCCCTAGTCAGGGCCGAGATCCGGCTACTTTTCCCTACCTCGTATGCTTTCTCCAAAGCGCACAAAAATAAGCTCCGGCGTGATCTCAGTCACTCGCCTAGCTTTCCTTTCCCTCGGTCTGCAGCACGATCTAAAAGAACACAGTTTTAAGGCACTTTTAAACTCGCAGGAATAAACTGGAATTTAATAAACTTAACGCCCAAAAGTAACCCCGACAATGTCGATCACTCCCAAACTTCCCAATTACTCGACATTGTCGATATTGGACCCGGAAAAGCCCGATTCGCCCGACATGGCGAATCTGCCCGGGTTTTGGAAACGCCCTTCCGGGGCTCCAAAAATTCCCGTTTTCGTTTCTACGGTCTTAGAATAATTCAAGGGTTCCTAGGCACTCGATGGAATCGAATTCCGACTTTCGAGTCATTTAATTAACGTTTAAAGTTTCTAAACCCGATACTTACAACTTTCGCAATTTAATTCCAAATTTCGATCCGGGTGTGGATTAACGACTTGGAGAACGTCCTAAACCACCTGAACACGAAAACCCGATACCCGGGCATGTGGGCCCCACACGGCCACAATGGCAAAATTCCCTTTTTGCCCCAAAACGTTCCTAACGAACCCCAAACCTCAACCATTCATCTTTAAAACAAGTCTAACCAAAACCCAACCATATTTGAATCGTTTAAACTCAAACCCTAAAATTTGAACTTAACAAAACGAAAATCGGTTAGGTGCTTACCGTAGAGAATGACGGTGTGAACTCGATTCTTCTATCGTTGAGACGATCCACCGGTCGGATGATCGAGAAATGGAAAAACCCCCAAACTTTCTTCTCTTTTTCTCCCTTTTCTCCTTCTCTTTCCTCTCTCCACTTTCTCTCTCTAAAACTCTCATTTTCTTCTAACTTTGCCGAGACATCTCATTTGGCATCCTTTTGTTTTGTTTTAAAAATCAAATATAATACTTAAATTGCAAAACTAACCATCAATAGTCTTGTCTTGTTTTGTCCAATAAACCTAACACCATCACTTATTTGACAAGTATCAAGTGGGTCCTACACCTTTTTGGGAAAATATTTTCTAGATATTTTCCAATCAGATTCGCGAAATTCGGACGTTTCGGGCCCCGAACGGGCACTTTTTCCAAGAAATTACGAAACTTCACGGGCTAAAAGGAAACGGCTCAAATAAGACCGCTGCGATGACGGCTAAGCTTTTTGGATCCAAAACGGTTCTCGAATGGACCAAAACGTCGCTCGGTTGACTTTTCCATCGAAAAGTCAACATTTTCCAAAGTGGTCAGAAAGTTGCCCTGAGTCCCCCGGAACTCACTTTGGTCGATATCGGGGTCAACTTACGTCCGGTATGACCCTCGGAGTCAATTTTAGGTTTAATTAAGTGCTTGACCAAAATTTTTAAATTTTCCTGTTTTTCGCAGGTTTGACTGGAGTTGACCGGGATCACGCGCGCTAATTGTACTCATACACACACACACACACACACACACACACACATATATATATATATATATATATATATGAGTACAATTAGCGCGCGTGATCACTAAATCGCAAATTGAATCTCAACCATCCAAATAACGATTTCAAGGGATGAGATTAGTTCTATGTTCTGACCAATTCCTGTGGTTTGTACCTGTTAGCTATCCTATATATATATATATATATATATATATATATATATATAGATTTAGTATCTTATGAACCAATTTGTTTCACTGGATACACGCCACATGGCAGTATCTTAGGAGTGAGCATTTTTTTTACCATATTCGCTAATTTAATCATTCCTGCTTTGTTTCAATTCCTTTTTTTTTAATTCCTTCACCATTATGTTTATTTTTCTAAGATCTATTTATAGAGATGCATATTGCATATATTTTAGGCATGAAAAATCAAAATAGGATAAGTCTAACGTAATTTTAAATCGGAAATATAAATCTGCAGAAATAAAATGTAATTACATTTTATTTTAGCGATATTACATTCCCGCTTCGTTTCAATTCCGATTTTTTTCATTATTTAACCATTCTTTTTTTTTCCAGAGGGCTATCTATAGAGATGCATATTGGATATACTTGAAGAACGAAAATTAAAAATAGTATAAGTCCAACGTAATTGTAAATCGGATGAACACAGTTTGTAAATATGCAGAAATGAAATGTAAATATGCAGACATGAAATGTAATATCGCTAAAATTAAATGTAATTATATTTTATTTTTGTAGATTTACATTTCCGATTTACAATTACATACTTATCCTATTTTGGTTTTTCATGCTCAAAATATATTGAATATGCATATCTATAGATAGCTCTTGGAAAAATAAAAATAATGGTGACAGAATAAAAAAATAAGAATTGAAATGAAGCGGGAATGAATAAATTAGCGAATTTGGCAAAAAAATAAATAACTGCTCGCTATCTAGGATGCTACCATGTGGCATTATTCATTTGTTATATCCATGGCCCAATTTGTTTCGCAAGTTAGTACGTAAGAAGAGTTTGTAGCCCCTACCATATATATATACACAACCCATTGTAAATGAAGCTTATGTTGTAAAATGTAAATAGATTGTAATTATTGGATTAGATTAGATGGAAGGATGAGATTAAAATATTCATTAATGGCATAAATATAAATATAAGAACCTTTAAATATATTAAAAACATTTTATTTGGAATGGGTAAATTTGATTTTAATTACTGTAATCTGATTTTTTTAATAAATTCTAAAATATCATTTTTTAATATTTTATTTTTGGCACATTTTTTTTTAAATATTCAGCTTTTTTCTACAATTTTAAGATTAATACTACTATTGCAGAATTTTATAGCTACTGCTACTGAATTTATAGCTACTGTTACTGAATTTATAGCTATTATTATAGTAATTTGTAGTTAATATTACAATAATTTATTACAATAATTTTTAGTTAATATTACAGTAATTTATAGCTAATATTACAGTAATTTTTAATCAATACTATAGTCATTTATAGTCAATATTACAGTAATTAGTAAATAATGTTACAAAACTTTATAGTCAATATTACAGTAATTTGTAACATAATCCAAAACGATATTACAGAAGAATCCAAACGATAATACAAAATATATTACAGAATAATCCTAACAGGGTTACATAATAATTTGAACGACGTTACAATTGAATCTGAACGATGTTACAAAAGAATCCAAACGATGTTACGAAAGAATCCAAACGATGTTATAGAAGAATCCAAACGCTGTTACAAAAGAATCCAAACGATATTACAGATCCAATCTAATCACCTAATAATCCAAACAATATTACAAAATGTTCTGAATTATATTATAGTTAAATACAAACGATATTGCAGATCAAATGTGACAAACCCCCAAGAATTTACCAAACATGTCCACAATAAGTAGACCAGGTCATGTATTGTCCATGCAACACAGACTCTAATTTAACGTGATCATAATACAGTGAAATATCATACCAAATATAATATTTATGGGTAAATTACAAATACCTACCCCAAACTTGTAGCGTTTAACTGATACATACCCTAAGTTTTTTTAACTGATACGTACTTAGATGTTTAGTTATATAACAAATAGCCCAAGACGTCAGCTAAAATGACGAAAATACCCTCAACTATAATTCAATAATTATTTAAAAATTCATTTTAAAAATAAATTTTGTTATATATATATATATATATATATATATATATACTTATTAAATCACTTTAGTTTAATTTAAGAAAATCACTTCAGTTTTATTTTTAAAAATTATTTAAAAGATCACTAAGGGCATTTTCTTCATTTTATCTAACGACTTGGGATAATTGTTATATAACTAAACATATGAGTAGGTATCAGTTAAAAAAAACTTTAGGGTATGTATCAGTTAAACACTACAACTTAACGGGAGCTTCTTCTAACCTTTTCTTCTCCTACTCCAATAGCTTCTCTGATGAGACCATGATGAAAACTACATTGTGGAACCTATCGTCGATGAGAACCAAAGATCACGTCCATGCATCTCTCAACATCGACGAATTGGGGAAGAACCTCTGTCTCGCTCGCAGTAGGCCACCACTGTATATGTATAGTTCTTTGTCTTTATTGGGTCCGATTCACTCGCTAGTGCTTAAATTTAGTCTTCTTAGTTCATCACAGAACTACATACCTGTTCGTTGTGTGGATCTCAAGCAAGCCTTCCCCGAAGATTAAAAAATTTGAATGGAGCGATTCCGACTAGGTCGAGATCATTACAGGTCTGTGCGAGTTCTTCATTCGTCCACGAGGGCTTCACGGTAAGGTTTGACGAGGTCTTCGTCTTCAAATACCTTCTTCTCCTCAGATCTGTGCACGACAATGGGTTTTTCTCCGATGAGTTTCTTGACTTTCCTAGCTCGCCTGCGAACCCTCTAGTTGTAAATGACGTTGGGGACAGAGAGGTCGATTTCAGATCTGGAGCTCGATCGCCAGTGATCGCGTTTCCATCGCAGAATTGTAGGTATTATAATATGAAAGGTTTAAGAAACGCCTTGTAGCTAAAGGTTATACTCAAAATAAAGGTATTAACTTTATAGAGACTTTCACTTTGGTTCCATCAAAAATATTTTAGGATAATTATGGCACTTGTCGCTCATCATTACCTTGAGTTGCATTAGATGGATGTTAGTATTTCTCTCAATGGTGACATTGAAGAAACAATTTATATGGTACAACCAGAAAACTTTGAATTTGGCAGCCCAAAGAAAATGGTTTATAACTTACAGAAATCCATCTTTGGACTCGAACAAGCTTTCTGTCAATAGTATCACAAATGTTTACAAAGTAATTGTCTTGTTCGGTTTTGAGACAAATATTGTTGATTATTGTGTGTATCACTGTAAAACCCGCTTCGCTTCAAAAGGGTATTAAAACGCAATCCGGAAACCTTAAGGTAGGTTTTTGAAACAAGTGCAAAAAAAAAAAGAGAAGCTGCTGGACCGGGCTGGGCCAGACCCGTTTAGCGACCCGGCCCAGTTTGGTGACCCGACCCAAGCCTGGGTATAAATAGCAACATTTAGGGTTTTTGACCCTAAATGTCTTCTGCCTCCCTCTCACGCAGCCGATCCATTTCCCCCTCCCTCTTCTTCGTCTTCTTCGAGCCTCACCCACGCCATCTCCCTCGCCTCTCCCTCTCTGGTCCGACCCGCTCGCCGGAGCCCTCACCCACGCCGTCTCTTCTCCGTCCAGAACCGGTTCCCCTCACCGTCCGCTCCTTCTCCTCCGTCCGATTCTCCGACCACCGCCGCCCCCGTCTCCTTTCCCCGCTCCGTCCTGCCACACCGAGCCCCTCCTCCTCCCAGCCGCCCTCTTCTCCGCCCCTCACGCCGCCGCCATCCAGATCCACCTCCGTCCCTCTCGATTTCGGCCGTCACGAGCCCGAGCTCGGCCGCCACCGTCCGATTCCGGCCGTCCCGAGCCCGAGCTCGGCCGTCCCCGACCATCCCGTCTCCCTTCTCCTCGTCGTCGTCCGCACGGCCGGCAAGCTCAGCCGAGCCACCACCACCGCCGTTCCCACCGCCGTCTCCACCGCCGCCACCGTTCGTTCCCACGGTTAGGCTTCGGCCAGCTACGCCCTTACCGTTGGGCAGCCGGTTGTGAAAACCGAGCCCTTTATTTTTCCCGTCTTCGTTTTTCTGTTGAATCTGGGCTGTCGTTGAAACACTTTGTGTTAAAGTGAACCGAGTACTGTACGTAACAAAAGGGTAATGAAATGAAACCTTTTTTCGAGTTAATTTGGATTCTATTGAGGGTTAAAACTGTTAAAGAAATTTGATTAATATTGGATCGGTTTTTAAAGTAAAAAAAGGGAATTAATTGAATCAAAATCAGTTTATAATAAAAGATGGTTTCGGATCTGCTTTGGTTGAAATCGAAATCACGGTTTTGGAAAGAAAAGGGTTGTAAAATGGAAAATCAAGTTTAAGGAAAAAGGTTTTAAAATGAAAAGGAATTAAAAGCGTTTCGGTTTTAAAAACGGTTTAAATCGAGGAGTTGTGAATCTAAGTCGTAAACGGGATTTAGGGACGGTTGTTCAAAAACCGAACCTAATTCATTTTGGGCTCAAAGATCGGAATAGAATCAGATTTGAAATAAAAAGGGAATTCGTTTTAAAATAAAAACCGTTCTGTTGTGAAAAAGGGTTATTAATCGGTTTTGGGAACGACTCTGGAACTCTGGGTAAAATGGACTGCTTTTCGGGTTTAAAAAGGAACAAGAGCGGACCGCTGAATCGGACCTCGGGATTCGTGCGTTGGGACCGTGCCTCGCATGCACCGGTTTCGGTGCTCGGGTACTCAAACCCGATTCGCTGTGACCCCGTTTTTATCCCGCTCGAGTTTAAGGGACAACTGTCGGTTCTAAACTAGACTAATCGTAACCTTTAGTTTAACGGTGGAACCGTTATTAATCTATGGCTTTCGTGTTCTCTTTAGAGTCCGGCTTCGATCGAAGTGAAGCTCGGAGGTAGCGAGCCAGAACGTCAGCAGCTAGGAAGCGTAGCGGTTGCTCTTCAGTTGAGGTAGGGAAAAGTAGCCGGATCTCGGCCCTGACTAGGGAAAGTTAACAGTAGATTTGCATGTGACACCGGGGTGTCGTGGGTTGAGTAGGTTTAATTTAAATACTAGAAAAGCATGATACGAGATTGTAGCGTTTATTAGAAATGCATGTTACGGGAACTTAGGAATTATTAGAAAGGCGATACGGGATTGTAGCGTTTATGAGAAAAGCATGTGACACTTAGTAGTGTCGTAGGAACAAAGGACTTAGCGTAATTGATTTACTGGAGGCATATGACCATGCCCGGAGGTTGTTTGTGAAACTAGTGGTATTAGGACTGTTGGAGGCATCGATTATGCCGGAGGTTGTTGTGCGTGTTAATTGTTGTTGAGTTTGGGTGGCCTTGAGAGCCCGTGTACTTAATTTGGTGTCTTGGGTGGCCTTGAGAGCCCGTGTATTTAATTTGGCGTCTTGGGTGGCCTTGAGAGCCCGTGTGTTTAAATTGGTGTCTTGGGTGGCCATGAGTGCCCGTGTCTTACTGTAGGTGTTTTGGGTGGCCGTGAGTGCCGTGGGGTTGTTGAACCCGAGTCTTGACCGTTGGTGTGTCTTGAGTGGCAGTGAGTGTCTGTGGGGTTGTTGAACCCGAGTCTTGACCGTTGGTGTGTCTTGAGTGGCAGTGAGTGTCTGTGGGGTTGTTGAACCCGAGTCTTGACTGTTGAGGTGTCTTGAGTGGCCTTGAGTGCCTGTGTGATTGAATTTGCTTGTAATTGTGATTGTGATTGTGATTGCGGATCCCGGTAGGTTGCAAGCACTCTTTGGCTGGCCTGACCAAATTTGAGTATCAACGAGTTGCAAGCACTCTTTGGCTGGCCTGACATGGTTTGAGTAAAACAGGTTGCAAACACTTTTTGGCTGGCCTGGTCCGAGTTTGAGTATAACAGGTTGTAAGCACTCTTTGGCTAGCCTGATCCGTGTTCGTGTGAGTGGGAGAGGTTACTGAGCAGCTGGTTTGCGATCCTTTGTGATCTTGTTTGGTGTTGCGTAGTTCCTTTGAGTCCTTGGAAGAGGTCGTGATCGTTGTGTCGTGTCTACTTACGTGTCGAGTGTCGAGTCGTTCGAGGAAGCTCACCGTGGGTGTTTGTCAGTCAGAGTACTTGGGTTGGGGACAGTGATCCCCGGGGGTTGATTTTGTTGTTGGTGTTACCGACATTGTCTGCTAATTATGCCGTAGTCAGTCTGTTATCCGTGGTGGTGAGCGAACGCTCACCCCTAGCTGCTTTTCCTACAGGTACTGTTCGTGGGACGGACTAGGTGAGCTCTCGAAGCTTGTGGAGCTAGGAGCGGAGTCCGGGTTTTGTCTTTTGAGTCTAGTGACGGATACCTTGTACTTTTGTCCACTTGTTGGGACGTGTTTTAAACTGTAATTATCCTTTTGTTGAACTAAACTGTTATTGTAAATTGTTTTAATGGAAATGTTTTCAAAGTGTTTTCTTATTTTAAACGTTCGCGTCCCGAGTTCGGTTTACTGAAATTGGGGCGTGACAATCACAACCTTAGTAAGAGTAAGCATATGTTCCTAATTTCTATATGTCGATGTAATATTACTCGTCACTTATTATGTAGGACTAATTCACGAAACCAAAAAACTCTATTTACTCATTTTGAGATGGGGGATGCCTCTTTTGATTTAGGAATCCAGATACATTGAGATTGATCACAATGTGTTCTTGGATTATCTCAAAAGAGCTACATCGATAAAGTACTTAAGCCAGGAAAGCTTATAGACCAGGTGACACCTTTGGGATAGCCTAATGGTGAAGAGCACTTCACGGTCTCACATCTCCTTGAGGTCACATGTTCAAATCACAGTTGGTACACCTGCTTGGGAGCATGTGTGAGTGGTGGGTTAGACTAGGTTAGAGTATGATTTTCTTGTAATTTCTCTCTGATAAAAAGAGGTGACACCTTTGTGGCTAAATGAGATAAAAAAAATTCTTGCACAATGTTCTTAAAGTAAGCTTGAGATTCAGAAAATGAGAGAGATTTAATATGCATCAGTTGTTGGAGTCTAATGTATATTTAAGTATGCACGCATCCGAATAAAGTGTATATTGTAGATATCCAAGTAACTTTAGTATGTAACATTTGATACTAGCCAAAAGGGATATGAGATGTCTTCATAGGAAAAACCATTACATGCTCACTTATAGTTACAGGAAGTGAGGTCATTCAGAGGTTATTGGGTATTCAGATTCAGATTTTGCTAGGTGCCAATATAGCAGAAAGTCTAACTCATGTTTTATTTACTTGTTAGTTGGAGGAGCTATATCTTGGAGAAGTGTTAAACAAACAATTGTTTCTTCTTCAACTATGACATCATAAATTTTAGCATGCTATGAGGCATTGAACCATGAAATATGATAGCTAAACTTCGTCACTAGTTGTGTATTTTGGATAATGTTCAAAGACTATCAAAGTTATTTCGTGACAATAACTCAACATCTTTATGTTATAATGAAAAAAGATCTTGTCATAGTATGAACACTTAAACATAAAGTTCCTGTTTATAAAAAAAGTGCAAAATAAACAAATAATAATACAGCACATTAAGACAAAACCAAGGTTGCTATTATTCATGAATCTTCAATGACTTTAAGTAAGTAACGATTTTTCTATTTTGGTTATGTGTTTTTTTTAATTAAACAAATCATTTATAGAAACGTTATTTAAAGTTTATAGATCAATATTAAAATTTGATGATTTTTTAATCTCCATATTCTAATTAATTCTTGCTTTACATTATAGTACATGGAGAAATATATAAAATGAACATGAATTAAAAAGGGAGAGCATCAGAACCTAACCCTAAATAATACCTCATTTACACATCCTAATTGTCCTCGACCTTTTGACACACTTCATATCTATAACTATGACAAGTTTTTACAACAACCATCAAAATCCGTCCAAGATAACAACTCTGTTAGGCAACAAAACACGTGTAGCTCACATGTAGTGTTTCAAACTTAAAAATGTACATTTTCCCCTCGACTGTTTTTACACTTCCTAACGCTCTAACCATGTTATATTTTACACGAACCATCAAAATCTGTCAAACCTTTACCAAATGTATTTACTCTACAATAACGCCAACAACCTTGAGTAAAGCATATACTAAATACTACATTAAAAACCATAGTAAAAAAACATATCAATTCAAATACATTAACACTTTCATATTCATTTGATGACCAATAAGGGTCAAATAATGTTCAAACATTCAAAAACACAAACAAAGCAGTCACTAAAAAACAAACAAGTCATTTCCTCTTTAAACTTGAATCATGTTTCATGCTCCACTTGTTCATATCTTCTGCAAACTCCTCATATAATTTTCTATTGTTACGTCTATCTTAGATGCAGTCCGACCTTCAGCTTCATCTTCAACTGATGTAAGAATAAAATGCATTGGTTTTAGATGTTTTTAGCCCACATTATTGAGCTTTTTAGTCCCGGGGTTGTACAATTTGGTGCACTTTTCTCTTGTTACTCGTACTTTGTCTCTCGTTGTGTTTTATAGGTGCTTTGATCGAAAAAAGGGCAAAAATAGAGGAAAACCCGATTTTAGGAGTTTTGGAGGCTGGCTGATCTTGAGAAGGACATAACTCCCTCATACGAACTCCGAATTGCTTCATATAATATATCAAATCGAAGAGAAGTCAAAGATCTACAACTTTCGTCAAGGAATCGTCACTGTTCGGATACGGGAAGAGGCCCGTTCCGGACCTCATTCCGGCCCGGTCTACGGCCCATACCGGGCCAGATTCTGGGCCGGTTTCCAGCACGTTCCGGGGATCATTCCGGCCCGTATCTGGGCCCATTCCGGGCCACGTTCCGTGCCACACGCGTCAGGCCTTCTCCCAGCTCCGTTTTTGGCATAAAAATAGGAAATTTCCTCATTCAAAAGCCAAATTTACCTATTCCAATTCCGATTTGGAGTAGGGAAAGAGGTCTTGAAGTCCTATATATTGAAGAGCATCCATTAAGAATGAGAAGGAACTTGTATTGGGCATTATTTTAGAGAGATTGAGAGTTAGGGTTTGAGTTTTGGTGAGAGAGAAGTGCTTATGAACAAGGATTGAAGCAAAACTATTGAAGTTTCATCATTCAATTGGTATTGTTTATCAATTTTTACCTTTCAATTATGTTTATCTCTTGTTCTTTTTCATATTTGTGTTCTTCCTTCTTCTCCATGAACTAAATTTCTATCGATCTAGGGCTAGAGGAAGCAATATGAGTATTTGAGTCAATGGGTTTGTGGTTATTGTGTGCAATTTGTGTTTAGGATATTGTTTACATAATTTGGAATTAATGCTTCATCAAATTGATCACTTGATAGTTGATTAGGTTTTAGCACTCAATAATCGAAAGCTGAGAGTGTCTAAAAGGACTAAGGATTATGTAACTCGGGTTTAAACCTAGTCTCTAATAAAGTTAGGTTAACACGAGTGTAACAGCTATAGGCGTATAAACCGAAAGTTAGAGGAGTTCATGAATCGTAATGCTGTATGTCTCACTACACCCAGATTAGAAATAACTAGGTGGTCAGATTATACTAGGGACCTAATTCGATCGAAAGATGTTTAGGACCAGCTGAGAGAACTTCCGTTACCTTAGACTTTTACCTTATTTGCACATGTAAACACAAACCCCTGCGAGTCAATAGTCATATTGTGACCCCGTCAAAAGTCCTAGATCGCCTTTTCCCCTGAATTTCACAACATCTGCTATTTTTGCCTCGTATTTGTTCTCACTTTACTTTAATTGCTTTTTCAACTTGTTATTTACATCTTTAAAACCAAAAACAAATCTTTTCAGAAACAGATTAACTAACGGATTTTAAATCGAGTGACTATTTTATTGCCCCCTTGGGTACGATAACCGGACTTGAACCGAAATACTACTTGACGACCGGTGCGCTTGCCGCGCCCTTTTTGTGAGTTAATTCTCAGGGTGTCAAGTTAATGACACCCTGAGAATTAACTTGACATTATAGTACATTAATTCTCAGGGCGTCAAGTTAATTCTTAGGGCATTATTTTAGAGAGATTGAGAGTTAATTCTCTAATTATTTCTTGCTTTACATTATAGTACATGGAGAGATATATAAAATGTACATGAATTAAAAAGGGAGAGCATCAGAACCTAACCCTAAATAATACCTCATTTACACATCATAATTGTCCTCGACCTTTTGACACACTTCATATTTATAACTATGACAAGTTTTTACAACAACCATCAAAATCCGTCCAAGATAACAACTCTGTTAGGCCACAAAACACGTGTAGCTCACATGTAGTGTTTCAAACTTAAAAATGTACATTTTCCCCTCGACTTTTTTACAATTCCTAACGCTCTAACCATGTTATATTTTACACGAACCATCAAAATCTGTCAAACCTTTACCAAATGTATTTACTCTACAATAACGCCAACAACCTTGAGTAAAGCATATACTAAATACTACATTAAAAACCATAGTAAAAAAACATATCAATTCAAATACATTAACACTTTTATATTCATTTGATGACCAATAAGGGTCAAATAATGTTCAAACATTCAAAAACACAAACAAGGCAGTCACTAAAAAACAAACAAGTCATTTCCTCTTTAAACTTGAAGCATGTTTCATGCTCCACTTGTTCATATCTTCCGCAAACTCCTCATATAATTTTCTATTGTTACGTCTATCTCAGATGCAGTCCGACCTTCAGCTTCATCTTCAACTACAACCCTAGCTGGTTCACTTGAAGAACCATGTTGTGAGTTATGGCGGCGAACGTTGCTTAGTAGTATATTAGAGTACTTCTTAGAGTGCATTGAGTGATGATCATTCTTGAGGTTTATACTCGATGGAAACTTAAACGGACACATGATGGTGATGTTAGTGTTGTGCCCTAGGCCCATCTTGATCTTGTACGCCATTATCATTCATTAATACATTGTCACTTTTATTAACATTTGTTAAATGTTAATAGCGTGAATAATCGACTCTTTCTAAGATTATCAAGTATGTGACTTGCTAATAAAACTCTTAGATGTATAAATAGTATTATCCCTAGTCTTATCAATATACTAAGACTAGTATGATGTTGACTGATGATCATGTTTTTACAGATAATTCAAATGGGATATGAAGTCATATCATAAATGTCATTTGGTGAAATTTTATTGGATGACCCAATATGAGAATACTACATAAGAACTGTCATAAGTATTTCTCAATATCGTAATATGACTTAAGTCTTTTGACCTTGTATTCATCATGGATTTCTATATATGTGGTTTTGTGTCTTAACACAATTCAATATTGTCTTTGACCGGCCAATAATAAAGGTTGTTGTTGGGCACATAATTATCTATGTGAGAAATGTGAATGACTGATAAGGAATTTTTCCCTAATGTAAATATGAGACAAATATCACTTTCCCCCTTGATAAGTGAGACTATGGAAATGCATGGCCATGCGAATCGATAATAAGTTATCACTCACAGTCTACTTAAGATCAAGAAACAAACGATCGAATACAGTATGGATGACGATCCTATGCCTTATATTCGATCGAGATATCGATGACAAAGGGATTAAGATATTAATGATAAAAGTTTAAATCAGATTGACGATCTTCATACAACTTTGGGAAGTAATAGTGCCTTACTAGAGGCCAATTATGGCATGTGGACGAAACAGAGATTTCGGGCCTACTGCCAAATGTTTATGAGCCTACAGGGTCACACACAACAACAAGCCAAAGTTCAATTGGACTTTAGAATGCAATTAAGTGAATATAATTATATTATATTTGATATAATATTTATTTATTCATTACTCGTTTTTAATTGTTAATATAATGAAATAATGTTAGGCAATTTTGTTTTATATTCAATTAATGACTTTTGAATTTCAGAAATTCAAAAAAGTTATTTTGGATTCCACCACTCCTACAATGTCTCCACATATAAGATTTCGTACCCCATGTTTATGTTTTTGAAATCAGACAGAGTGTTCATGTTTTGGAATAGTGGGCATGAAATACGAGAGAGAAAGTAAAGAATAACAACGAGAGAAAATATCAGAGATTTTGTGCTAGCATAAAAACGATTTTGGGAAGGCTTGTTGGTGTGGAAACCTGAAGAGGATGGTTCTTTTGAAGACGGCTCGACATCGTTAAGCTGCAAAAGTTTTCTTAGTCCCCATCTCAAACCAGGCTCAAAATCGAAAAGGTAATCTTCTTAGTTTTTGTTTGTCAGTTCATTCGGAATTATATGGATCCTTAGGATTTTCTAGGGATTTTTTTTATTTCCGTTGCATTTGGCACCCCAGAATCCTTCGGGTGATCCTTTTTGGAACAAGCCTCGTTTTAATTTTTCTTACCTATCGATGTTCAGTCAGAGCATCATAAACAAGTGACTTATCCCCCATTAATGTAATTCATCAAATACACATATAGAATAAATCTAAAAGTAACTACACAACTAATTTTTTTTAATAAAAGAATGAAAACAATATCCTCAAACAGTCCCAAACAATGAAATTTTTTAATCTATATATTTTTAAAAACCACAACCCTTACCTATACATTGCATTATTCCTAGTAACAACTCAAATAGATTGTCCATAAAAAAAATTAGTAAAATTAATAAAAATAAAAAAACCACAACACCATGTCAAACTATGGTTTCAAGAATTAGTCAAAGTCTGGTATGTTTCGTTGGTGTGGTAGAAACTATATTAACATAATGTCGATGATACAATTCCCCTCCTCCATCACCCACCTTCAATATGTCGATGATACGATTCTTTTTCTTCAGGCGGACCCCCAAGGCCTCATCAATCTAAAAGCCATTCTGGCAGCCTTCCACTTAGCCTCGGGACTACAGGTCAATTTCTCCAAATCCCACCTCACCTTACTTAATGGATCCTCGAAAGAAGCATTGGCACTGCCATCGATTTTGGGATGCTCTCAAACCTCTTTACCCTTCAAGTACCTCGTATTTTCTCTCAGAGCCAACCCCATGCTATCCTCAAACTAGCAGCCAATCATCCTAAACTTTCAGCAGGCTACTGAACTTTGGCAAGCGAAGCTGCTATCATTGGGCGGACGACACACTCTAATCAGATCAACCCTTAGTTCCATTCATGTCTTCCTAATGTCCCTCTTCAAAGCCCCTTTCAAAGTTGTCAAGAAACTGGAATCAATCGAGATGGCCTTCCTTTGTGGAGCTAATCCCAACCATCGTCCTGTTTGCAAAACTAATTGGCTTAAAACGCAACAGCCCAAGCTCTCTGGAGGTCTTGCCATCCGTTGTTTATCTGATTTTAACAAAGCGCTACTTTGAAAATGGATCTAGAGATTTGCCTCCGAAGAAGGCATTACCTGGAAGAGAATCCTTTGTGCCATTTATGGCTGGTCCGACCTTGCCTGGGATCTCTCCAAGGTACCCTCCTCCAGATGCTCACCAAAATATTGGCAATCTACTTGGTCTCTTTTAGGACACAAGGATCGCCGGTCTTTCAGATTACTAGAGCGAGGAGAGCCGGGAGCTTTTATTCAGAAGGTCTCTGTAAGAACCACTCCCGGTCAACGCCAGTCAAATCGGCGAAAAACAGGAAAATTTAAAGTTTTTGGACAGACACCTAAATGAACCTAAATTTGACCCCGAGGGTCATACCGGACTTAGGTTAACCCCAATATCGACCAAAGTGAGTTCAGGGGGGACTCAAGGCAACTTTCTGACCAATTTGGGAAAGGTTGACTTTTTGTTGGAAAAGTCAACCGAGCGACGTTTTGGTCCGTTCGAGGCCCGTTTTGGATCCAAAAAGCTTAGTCGTCGTTACAACGGTCTTAGTTGGGCCGTTTCCTTGTAGCACGTAAAATTTCGTAATTTCTTGGAAAATGGACCCGTTCGGGGTCCGAAACGGCCGAATTTCGCGAATCTGACAGAAAAATATCTACAAAGATATTTTGTAAAGAGGTGGGACCCACTTGCCACTAGTCACACAAGTGGTGGTGGTTGGTATTTTGAACAAAACAAAAAGGAAATGAGTGATAGTTTGTAAATAAGTAGTGTTTGGTGTTTTTAAAACAAAATAAAAAGATTGGTTGAGAGTGGTCTCGGAAAAAACAGAAAAAAGAAGAGAAATAGAGAGAGAAAGAAGACAGAGAAGGGGAAGGAGAGAAATAAGAGAAAAGCTTGGGTTTTTGGAGATTGCCAACGATCCGACCGACCGATCAACTCAACGACTGCGGATTCGAACTCCCCTCGTCATTCCCTACGGTGAGAACCCATCTTTTTCTCGTTTTGGAACGTTTGAATTATAGGGTTTGAGTTTAAACGTGTTGATTAAGGTTGGGTTTTGTTTAAGTTTGGTTTAAAGATGAATGGTTGAGGTTTGGGGTTCGTTAGGAATGTTTTGGGGCGAAAAGAAAATTTCCCCATTGTGGCCGTGTGGGGCCCACTTGACCGGGTCTCGGGTTTTCGTGTTCGGGTGGTTTAGGACGATCCCCAAGTCGTTAATCCACCCCCGAAACGAATTATGGATTTAAATTGTAAAAGTTGGAAATGACGGGTTTAGAAACTTTAAACGCGAATTAAATTGCTCGGAAGTCGGAAATTGATTCCGTCGATTGCATTGGAACCCTTGAATTATTCTAAGATAGTAGAAACGAAAACGGGAAATTTCGGAGCCCCAGAAGGGCGTTTTCCAATCCCGGGCAGATTCGCCGAGTCGGGCGAATCGGGCCCTTCCGGGCCCATTATTGACAATGTCGAGTAATTGGAAAGTTTGGGAGTGATCGACATTACCGGGGTTGCGTTTGGGCGTCTAATTCTTTAAATTCAGTTTTTGCCTGCGAACTGAAAAAGTGTTTGAATTGTGATCTTATTAGATCGTGCCGCCGACCGCCGAAAGGGGAAGCTAGGTGAGTGATCGCGAGTACGCCGAAGCTTGGGCGTGGACTTTTGTGGAAGCGTTACGAGGTAGGGAAAAGTAGCTGGATCTCGGCCTTGACTAGGGAAAGTTAACAGTAGAAATGCATGTGACACTTAGTAGTGTCGTAGGATTAGTAAGTTTATCGAACACTAGAAATGCAGGCGACAGGTTAGTGGTGTCGTATGATACGTGAACGTATCGAACAATAGAAAGGCATGTGACACTTAGTAGTGTCATAGGATAAGTGAACTTATCGAACAATAGAAATACTGGTGGCATTTGGTTGTGCCCGGAGGTTGATTGAATTGTTTGTGTTTGTGGGTGGCCATGAGCGCCCGTGGGGAGTTGAACCCGTATTCTATTGTTTGTGTTTGTGGGTGGCCATGAGTGCCTGTGGGGGTTGAACCCGTGTTTTACTGTTTGTGTGTCGTGGGTGGCCATGAGTGCCCGTGGGGGGTTGAACCCGTGTTTTACTGTTTGTGTGTCGTGGGTGGCCATGAGTGCCCGTGGGGAGTTGAACCCGTGTTTTACTGTTTGTGTGTCGTGGGTGGTCAGGTGTGCCTTTGGGGTGTTGGACCCGTGTGTTTTCTGTTTGTGGGTCGTGGGTGGTCCTTTGGGGTGTTGAACGCGTGTGATACTGTTTCGTGTGTCGTGGGTGGCCATGTGTGCCTGTGGGGTGTTAAACCTGTGTTGTCACTATTTGTTGAACCTTGGGTGATGACTGTGATTGCATGGAGGTCGGGGGCCCGCTTGACGAAAAAGGGGTCATGTGGTCGCGCGCGTGGGTGTTGGCTAGCCTTCCGACTAACCATCAGTAAAGTTGTGCATTCTTCTGCGATAAAGGGGTACTAAGGTCGCGCGCGAGGGGGTTGGCTAGCCATCCGACTAACCATCGGTAAAGTTGTGCATTTCTTCGGCGATGAAGGGCGGCTCCCCTTCCGACTTGCTATCGGAAAAGTATCGCTGTATATATCGCTAACAGGTCGAGCACCTGGCCCGACTACGTTCGGGGAAAGTTACGTGGGCAGGCTCAAGCCCAGCCGGTTAGCAACCGACACTGAGTAGCTGGAGTGCGATCCTTTGTGATCTTGTTTGTTGTGTGCGATCCTTTGTGATCTTGGGTGTTGCGTGGTTATTATTTGCGTTTTGGGTTGAGGTCGTAACCGTTGTGTCGGGTTTACATTACGCGTCCGAGATTGAGTTGGTTGGGGAAAGTAACAGTTTTCGTGTGACAGTCGGGTTACTTGAGTTTGGGGATAGTAGTCCCCGGTGTTTGGTTTGTTGTTGGTGTTTCCGGCATTTTCTGCTAGTATGCCGTAGTCAGTCTGGTATCCGTGGTGGTGAGCGAACGCTCACCCCTAGCTGCTTTTCCTATAGGTACTGGTCGCGAGACGGAATAGGGGAACTCTCGAAGCTTGAAGAGCTGGGAGCGGGAGTCCGGGTTTTTTTGGGAGTTTAGCGACGTACGCTTTGTTTTTTGTCCGCTTGTTTTGGATGTGTTTTCAGTTGTAAAATATTATTTTGTTTAACTCAAAGTGGTAATTTTAAGCGGTTTATTAAAATGTTTGAAAACTGTTTTATTGTTTCACCGTTCGCGTTCCGGGTTCAGTTCTACCGAATTCGGGGCGTGACAGGTCTCTTTTAGTAAATGAATCTGAACTGCATAATCTTTTGCTTACTCATCTTTCAGGATTCAATCCAACACCCTCTTTTAGTAACCGTTGTGTCGGGTCTACATTACGCGTCCGGGATTGAGTTTGTTGGGGAAAGTAAAAGTTTTCGTGTGACAGTCGGGTTACTTGAGTTTGGGGATAGTATCCCCGGTGTTTGGTTTGTTTTTGGTGTTTCCGACATCGTCTACTAGTATGCCGTAGTCAGACTGGTATCCGTGGTGGTGAGCGAACTCTCACCCCTAGCTGCTTTTCCTACAGGTACTGGTCGCGAGACGGACTAGGGGAACTCTCGAAGCTTGAAGAGCTGGGAGCGGGAGTCCAGGTATTTTGGGGAGTTTAGCGACGTACGCTTTGTTTTTTGTCCGCTTGTTTTGGACGTGTTTTCAGTTGTAAAATATTATTTTGTTTAACTCAGAGTGGTAATTTTAAGCGGTTTATTAAAATGTTTGAAAACTGTTTTATTGTTTCACCGTTCGCGTTCCGGGTTCGGTTCTACCGAATTCGGGGCGTGACAGTTTGGTATCAGAGCTCGAGGTTTCACACCTCGGACTGTATGTCAATTAGGTGGGGAGAGTCGAGTCATTAAAAGTCCCGTCGTGCGTTGGTTGCGCAAGTCGGAAACCATGTGTAGACCCGTAGTGACATGAGTCCTGTTTGTTGTTGTGTGTATGTGCAGTACTGTTGTTACTGGCATAATGATTGTGTGTTGCTGCGTGAAACGTTTTTAAGCTGTCGCGACTCGACTCAAGAGCGCTCCTGTAGTCGAACGTGACGGTGCTGATATCAAGTGGGTACAATTTAGTTCGGGGACGCCTGGACCGGGTTGTAAATACGTGATGTCAAAAAATGAGATTTTATGATGAAAGGCAGAAAAGTTTTAAAATTGGTTGGCCCTGTGGGCGTGTTTTTAAATTTGTTGGCCCGGTGGGCGTGTTTTGATGTTGGTTGGCCTTGTCGGCTTGTGATTGAGGTTAGGTGACTTGAATTTTTTTGTGAGTCGTGTGCTGTTTGTGTGTTGTTATTGAGTGACGTTGTTCACGATTGTGTCGGGTCGTGTTGAGGTCTCCCTTACGTGAGCGAGTAATTGAGGTGTTAATAGCGTGAGCAGTGTGGCGTTTTAGTAACGAGTACGCTAGAGTAGGCGTAAGCGGTGTGAACGCTAGTATATTGAGCTTATCGTCGTTGTATAAGTTTGCAAACTAAGCGTTTGCGTGTATCCGTGCAGAGGATACCGACTACATGGCATGTGGCAGGAGAGGACGAACAGCTGGGGCACCGGGACGAACGCCCACACGTGGCAGGAGGGGACGATCAGCTGGGGCACCGGGACGGATGCCCACCGTTGAACCCGCTGAGTCCACGGAAGCCCGGGGTACTCCCGTCGGGGAGGACAGGAGGAACGACGTAGGACCATCTGCGGGCACGCCTAGCGTCCCACCGGTCGTAGACCCGCCCACTATGACCGCTCTAGACGAGCTGACCCGGACGGTGTAGAGCTTGGTGGCGATCATCGCCCGTAGGGAGTCTTCATCGCCAGCTCCAGAGACAACAGCCGTTCCAGCGAGGCCCGTTCAGGCCGAAGGCCATACGGCCCGGACACTGCTGGATTTCCTAAAGCTGAGCATACCTACGTTCGTCGGGGAACCGAACCCTAACATAGCCGAGAGATGGCTGGAGCAGGTCACTCGGGACCTGTACACGTCAGGCATAGAGGACGGTCACACCAGGGTGTCCTTTGCAGCTCATCAGCTGTGGGACAGCGCCTACCACTGGTGGGGGCGCGTACGGGACAAAGTCGGGGACGACTACAGTATCTTCGAGATGGTCTTTCTGGAGCAGTATTTCCCCGAGTCGGCCAGGGTGGACCGACATCAGCAGTTCCTGGAACTGCAACATGACGAGGCGTCAGTGGCAGAGTATGAGGCCAGATTCACGGCCCTGACCCGATTCGCACCAGAAATGGTGGCGACAGAGCTGAAACATTGCCGGCGGTTCGAGGCGGGGCTGAGGCCGACGATTCGGGATCGAGTCCTCGCCCTGAGGTTGCGGGTTTACTCAGAGCTCTTAGACACTGCAGCGACAGTGGAGCAGGGTCTCCGAGAGGCTGCGAGGACCCGTGAGGTTTGGCAGCGACCGATCAGTATTACGGGACTATCCGAGTCCTGAGATCAGAGGAGACAGAGGACCAGGGGGTTCTTTCGGCCACAGGCTCAGCGGGGCGGATCGAGACAGATGGGGTCGGTGGCGTCAGTAGGTCCGGTTGCTTCAGAGAGGGGGCGATATGTTTTACCTGCGGGCAGCCAGGCCACATTGCGGTGAGAGTGTCCGATGGAAGGAGGGCCCGCGGCACCACCAGTGGTTAGACAGACAAACCAGAGCAGGGGACCGAGGGGCGGCGGTGCCAGATGCCACCGGTGCGACCATATTGGACATCTAGTTGGGGTATGTCTTGAGCGGGGCGGGGAAGTGTCGGTGCAGCGATCGCAGTTTTCGCACACAGTGCAGTCACCCCGGGCTCGCAAGCATCAGAGTCAGCCGTCGAGGTTCTCGCAACCGTCCACGAGCGCGCCATTTCCGAGACAGCAACAGAGGTCTGTACTCCAGCAGCCGGTGCGTCAGGTCAGAGGCAGCAGGCGTCGCAGGGTAGAGTGTATGCAGTTGCCGATTCCCGAGCCACAGGATCCGCTACCTACCGTGAGACCATTCAGGGTACGTGTTTATTGTATCATTTGTGGGCGTTGTTTTTATTTGATACCGAGGCGTCGCACTCGTTTATTTCGTCGAGTTGTGCTTAGAGGTTGGGGCTGAGTTTAGAACTGTTGAGTCCACCCCTGTGTCTTGACACCCGTGTTGGGGGTGATGTGATGTTGACTAGGGTCTGTCGTGCCTGCGAAGTTAGAGTTGCAGACTGTCCTTGCCCTAGTGACCTTCTCGTGCTGGGAATGACGACCTTTGACGTAATCCTGGGAATGGATTGGCTGGCGAAGTATCAAGCCAATATCGACTGTTATAGGCGACGAGTGACAGTGTCAGAAGGCAACACGAAGGTTTCGTGTGTTCTGGGCAGTAAGAGCGGGGTTCTCCTGTCGGCCTTGTCCGCAGTGGAGGAAGTATCGATCGTGCAGAGCCGAGAGTTACCGCGAGTGGTGTGCGAGTTCCCCGAGGTATTTCCTGAGGAGTTGAGCGGATTACCACCAGTTCGTGAGGTGGAGTTCGGGATTAACCTGGTGCCAGGAACGGCAGCGATATCGATGGCGCCTTACAGGTTCGCGCCGGCAGAGTTGACCGAGCTGAAGCGTCAGCTCGAGGAGCTTGGGGAGATGGGGTTCATCCGTCCGAGCACATCGCCATGGGGAGCACCAGCACTCTTCGTGAAGAAGAAGAGTGGAGAGCTTCGGATGTGTATAGATTACCGGAAGCTGAACCGGGTTACAGTGAAGAACCGATACCCGATGCCGAGGATTGACAACTTGTTCGACCAGTTGAGAGGGTCGACCTGCTTCTCGAAGATCGATCTGCGATCCGGATATTACCAGTTGCGATTCCGAGAGGGGGACGTCGCAAAGACTGCATTCCCGACACGCTATGGGCATTACGAGTTCTTGGTGATGCCGTTTGGACTGACGAACGCACCTGCCGCGTTCATGGATCTGATGAACAGTATATTCCGGCCGTTATTGGATCAATTTGTGGTGGTGTTTATAGACGACATCTTGATCTACTCGCAGAACGAGGCGGCACATGAGGGGCATCTGAGGATTGTTCTGACCCTACTGCGCACTCATCAGCTATATGCCAACCTGGAGAAGTGCGAGTTTTGGCTCGCTGAGGTGAAATTCCTCGGTCACATTGTATCCCGTGACGGTATACTGGTCGATCCGGTGAAGATCGACGCGGTTTCGAAGTGGGCGCGGCCCACGAGTGTCTTCGAGATCCGTAGCTTTCTGGGGTTGGCAGGATATTATCGGCGGTTTGTCCAGGACTTTGCGCGACTAGCCGCGCCTATGACTCTGTTGACGCGCAAGGGAGTCGGGTTTGTGTGGACAGAGGATTGTGAACGTGCGTTCACGGAGTTGAAGACTCGTCTCACTACCGCTCCAATATTGGTAGTGCCCGAGCGAGGGATCGGGTATGAGGTCTATTGTGACGCGTCCGGGGAAGGACTGGGATCGGGTAGAGTTGTTGCTTATGGCTCCAGGCAGTTGAAGACACACGAGCGCAACTATCCTACCCATGACTTGGAACTAGTAGTACTCGTGTTCGCGCTAAAGGGCTGGCGGTATTATCTGTACGGCAAGCGATTTCAGGTGTTCTCAGATCACAAGAGCCTCAAGTACATCTTTTCCCAACGAGACCTGAACATGCGCCAGCGGCGATGGATGGAGCTACTTGAGGAGTACGACTTTGAGCTACACTACCATCCGGGTAAGGCGAACGTGGTGGCCGACGCCCTGAGTAGGAAGTCGGTTCCGAGTCTCGCTAGCATATCAGTCCGAGAGTGGGACATGATGGGGGAACTGGGCATGTTCGGGCTTGAGCTAGAGGAGGTTACTGGTGGCATGGTCATGTGCTCATTGGTGGCTCAGCCCTCACTACTTGCCCAAGTGTTAGAGGCGCAGTCGGAGGATGTCGAGACGTCAGAGATCCGAGAGAGGGTCGTCAGTGGTGATGAGGCGGAAGGCTGGGAACTCAGTGCTGATTGGGGGTTACGGTATCGAGGAGGATTATTCGTGGCGAGCAACTGTAGAGACGATGTGTTGCGAGAGTCACATCATTCGCGTCTTACAGTGCACCCAGGTAGCACCAAGATGTACCGCGACATCAGGCGACACTTCTGGTGGAGCGGGATGCGGAGAGCGGTCGCGGAGTTTGTATCGAGATGTCTCACCTATCAGCAGGTGAAAGCCGAACATCAGCGTCCTGCCGGACTATTGCAGCCACTGCCGATTGCCCAGTGTATCTGGGAGCACGTCACGATGGACTTCGTGAGTGGATTTTCGAGATCGCCGAGGGGACATGATGCGGTATGGGTGGTAGTCGATCGGTTGACCAAGTCGGCCCATTTCCTGGCAAAGAGGATGACTGATCCGGTCGACAAGTTGAGCAGACTGTACATTCAGGAGACAGGGATCCTCGTTTCACGTCCAGATTTTGGCCGAGTCTGCAGACCGTTTTGGGGACCGAGGTTCTACTCAGTACATCACACCATCCCCAGACAGACGGCCAGTCCGAGGGCACGATTCAGATTTTGGAGTACATGCTGCGGGCATGTGTGCTAGACTTTAAGGGGTCGTGGGAGACCCACCTACCGTTAGTCGAGTTCGTCTACAACAACAGCTTCTAGGCCAGTATCGGGATGGCACCGTTTGAAGCGTTGTATGGTAGGCCGTGTCGAACGCTAGTGTGCTGGGCAGAGGTGGGAGACAAGAGTCTGCTGGGGCCAGAGCTCGTCCGAGAGACGACAGAGAAGGTCGCGCTGATACGCGAGCGGTTGAAGACCGCACAGATTCGGCAGAAGAGCTACGCTGACAGACGACGCTGACCTCTCGAGTTCGCAGTCGGTGAACACGTGTTCCTGAAGGCGAGCCCGAGGAAGGGACTGGTGCGGTTCAGCCGCGGCGGAGGCAAGTTAGCCCCGCGGTACATCGGCCCTTTCGAGACCTTGAGCAGAGTGGGAGATGTGGCATATCGTATAGCATTACCACCGCAACTTGGGAGGATTCATAACATCTTCCACGTGTACCAGTTGCGGAAGTACAATGTAGACCCCTCCCACGTCATTGAGTGGGCAGATATCGAGGTGGCTGACGATGTCTCTTATGAGAAGCAGCCGGTTCGAATCATGGACACACGGGAGCAGGTCCTTCTTGGCAAGGTTATCCGCCTGGTACGGGTGCAGTGGCGACACCACGGGGCTGAGTCTACTTGGGAGCGCGAGGACGAGGTTCGCGCGAAGTACCCCGATCTGTTCGACTCCTGAGGTACGTCTGTTTTAAATTTCGCGGACGAAATTCCTGTAAGAGGGGTAGATTGTAAGAACCACTCCCGGTCAACGCTAGTCAAATCGGCGAAAAACAGGAAAATTTAAAGTTTTTGGACAGACACCTAAATGAACCTAAATTTGACCATGAGGATCATACTGAACTTAGGTTGACCCCGATATCGACCAAAGTGAGTTCTAGGGGACTCAGGGCAACTTTCTGACCAATTTGGGAAAGGTTGACTTTTTGCTGGAAAAGTCAACCGAGCGACGTTTTGGTCCGTTCGAGATCCGTTTTGGATCCGAAAAGCTTAGCCGTCATTACAGCGGTCTTATTTGGACCGTTTCCTTGTAGCACGTGAAATTTCGTAATTTCTTGGAAATTGGCCCGTTCGGGGCCCGAGACGGTCGAATTTCGCGAATCTGACAGAAAAATATCTACAAAGATATTTTGTAAAGAGGTGGGACCCACTTGCCACTTGTCACACAAGTGGTGGTGGTTGGTATTTTGAACAAAACAAAAAGGAAATGAGTGGTAGTTTGTAAATAAGTAGTGTTTGGTGTTTTAAAAACAAAATAAAAGGATTGGTTGAGAGTGGTCTCGGCAAAAACAGAAAAAAGAAGAGAAATAGAGAGAGAAAGAAGACAGAGAAGGGGAAGGAGAGAAATAAGGGGAAATCTTGGATTTTTGGAGATTGCCAACGATCCGACCGACCGATCGACTCAATGACTGCGGATTCGAACTCCCCTCGTCATTCCCTACGGTGAGAATCCGTCTTTTTCTCGTTTTGGAATGTTTGAATTAAAGGGTTTGAGTTTAAATGAGTTGATTAAGGTTGGGTTATGTTTAAGTTTGGTTTAAAGATGAATGGTTAAGGTTTGGGGTTCGTTAGGAACGCTTTGGGGCGAAAAGGAAATTTCCCCATTGTGGCCGTGTGGGGCCCACTTGACCGGGTCTCGGGTTTTCGTGTTGGGGTGGTTTAGGACGATCCCCAAGTCGTTAATCCACCCCCGGAATGAGTTATGGATTTAAATTGTAAAAGTTGGAAATGACGGGTTTAGAAACTTTAAACGCGAATTAAATTGCTCGGAAGTCGGAAATTGATTCCGTCGATTGCATTGGAACCCTTGAATTATTCTAAGATAGTAGAAACGAAAACGGGAATTTTCGGAGCCCCGGAAGGGCGTTTTCCAATCCCGGGCAGATTCGCCGAGCCGGGCGAATCGGGCCCTTCCGGGCCCATTATTGACAATGTCGAGTAATTGGGAAGTTTGGGAGTGATCGACATTACCGGGGTTGCGTTTGGGCGTTTAATTCTTTAAATTCAGTTTTTGCCTGCGAACTTAAAAAGTGTTTGAATTGTGATCTTATTAGATCGTGCCGCCGACCGCGGAAAGGGGAAGCTAGGCGAGTGATCGCGAGCACGCCGGAGCTTGGGCGTGGAATTTTTTGGAAGCGTTACGAGGTAGGGAAAAGTAGCCGGATCTCGGCCTTGACTAGGGAAAGTCAACAGTAGAAATGCATGTGACACTTAGTAGTGTCGTAGGATAAGTAAGTTTATCGAACACTAGAAATGAAGGGGACACTTAGTGGTGTCGTATGATACGTGAACGTATCGAACAATAGAAAGGCATGTGACACTTAGTAGTGTCATAGAATAAGTGAACTTATCGAACAACAGAAATACTGGTGGCATTTGGTTGTGCCCGGAGGTTGATTGAATTGTTTGTGTTTGTGGGTGGCCATGAGTGCCCGTGGGGAGTTGAACCCGTATTTTATTGTTTGTGTTTGTGGGTGGCCATGAGTGCCCATGGGGGGTTGAACCCGTGTTTTACTGTTTGTGTGTCGTGGGTGGCCATGAGTGCCCGTGGGGGGTTGACCAGTGTTTTACTGTTTGTGTGTCGTGGGCGGCCATGAGTGCCGGTGGGGAATTGAACCCGTGTTTTACTATTTGTGTGTCGTGGGTGGTCAGGTGTGCCTTTGGGGTGTTAGACCCGTGTGTTTACTATTTGTGGTCTCCTGGGTGGTCCTTTGGGGTGTTGAACCTGTGTGATACTGTTTCGTGTGTCGTGGGTGGCCATGTGTGCCTGTGGGGTGTTAAACCTGTGTTGTCACTATTTGTTGAACCTTGGGTGATGATTGTGGTTGCATGGAGGTCGGGGGCCCGCCTGACGAAAAAGGGGTCTTGTGGTCGCGCGCGTGGGGGTTGGCTAGCCTTCCGACTAACCATCGATAAAGTTGTGCATTCTTCTGCGATAAAGGGGTACTGTGGTCGCACGCGTGAGGGTTGGCTAGCCTTCCAACTAACCATCGGTAGAGTTGTGCATTTATTCGGCGATGAATGGCGGCTCCCCTTCCGACTAGCTATCGGAAAAGTATCGCTGTATATATCACTAACATGTCGACCGCCTGGCCCGACTGCGTTCGGGGAAAGTTGCGTGGGGCAGGCTCAATCCCAGCCGGTTAGCAACCGGCACTGAGTAGCTGGAGTGCGATCCTTTGTGATCTTGTTTGTTGTGTGCGATCCTTTGTGATCTTGGGTGTTGCGTGGTTATTATTTGCGTTTTGGGTTGAGGTCGTAACCGTTGTGTCGAGTTTACATTACGCGTCCGAGATTGAGTTGGTTGGGGAAAGTAACAGTTTTCGTGTGACAGTCGGGTTACTTGAGTTTGGGGATAGTAGTCCTCGGTGTTTGGTTTGTTGTTGGTGTTTCCGGCATTTTCTGCTAGTATGCCGTAGTCAGTCTGGTATTAGTGGTGGTGAGCGAACGCTCACCCCTAGCTGCTTTTCCTATAGGTACTGGTCGCGAGACGGAATAGGGGAACTCTCGAAGCTTGAAGAGCTGGGAGCGGGAGTCCGGGTTTTTTTTGGGAGTTTAGCGACGTACGCTTTGTTTTTTGTCCGCTTGTTTTGGATGTGTTTTCAGTGGTAAAATATTATTTTGTTTAACTCAAAGTGGTAATTTTAAGCGGTTTATTAAAATGTTTGAAAACTGTTTTATTGTTTCACCGTTCGCGTTCCGGGTTCGGTTCTACCGAATTCGGGGCGTGACAGGTCTCTTTTAGTAAATGAATCTGAACTGCATAATCTTTTGCTTACTCATCTTTCAGGATTCAATCCAACACCCTCTCAGGACCAAGTGCTTTGGAACCACAACTCCAAAATATTCCCTGTCAAAGCATGTTATGAAGCCATTAGATCCAACATCAATGGACCAAGACTGGATTGGGCATCCTACTTATTGAAGGCGAAACTCCCACCAAAGATTTCCCTCTTCGGTTGGTTGGTATCCCTCGAGGCCATCCCCACAAAATCCTTCCTTGCATCTAGAGGAGTCTGCATCCCCCTTGCTGAGGCGATGTGTTGCCTTTGACCCAGAATTTTTGAAGATAGCAATCATGCGCTCATCCTTGGATCTAATTCATCAATGGACAGGACTCTGCTCAAAGAAATCACACAAGGTCTTCTGGTCTAAAATTCTCTTCCTCAGTTTTTGGTTTATTTGGCTCTCTCGGAACACCTCTATCTTCTTGGATTCAAGAGAGACTGCGGACTCCATCTTAACCAGAGTCCACTGCGGACTACATCCTAACCAGAGTCCAACTCTTTAGTTTTTCGCTCCTATCACTTGCCCAATCGAGCATCACGAACCAAGACATTTCCTTTTGGAAGAAATTGCTTATCAAATTTTTATCCAGTTTAGCCTCTCGAGCTTCTCAAAGCTCATAGGCTTCTTTTTGCTTGGCTTTACATCTTTGTAATCCATTATACCTTACGAGGTTCAATAAAATCATTATTTTTGCTGATAAAAAAAACATAATGTCATATTGTGTTCATATTGCACGATTGAATACACTCATTACAATTTAATAATATAGCATTACATGTACAACGAAATACAACTGATTCTTAATTAATACAAGTTCATTGCAAGCCAAAACTAATATCCATAGTAGAACATCATACCCAAATTACATCTTAATAATTTTCTTAACTAAGCCTCCATTTCTTCCTATATATATACACCCAGCATCTGTCCACATGGGTTAGTCTGGTGGTGAATACCTCCTCACATCTTACCTCTGCTTGAGGTCACGGGTTCGAATCCCGGTGGGTACACTTACTTGGGAGTAAGTGTGGGTGATGGATGGTGGGTTAGATTAGGCTAAATTAGGATTTCCCTGTACTTCTCTCTGATAAAAATATATATATATATATATACACCAAAACCTGAGGAAACTAGGCTTTAATTCACGGATATTTAGCATCTATTGCACTCATGTAAATCCCTGTATTTTTTTTTGAAACGTAAACAAAGGTATTTTATTAATCATGATAATAAAACATAAACATAAATTGGGTCTCTGACCCTGAGTTCTAGTATATGTCCAAAACCCCGTAGAGATTCTGGCGAATTTGGACCCGTATTGTTGGTAAGCTTTGGATTGCTGACCATACTTAACACAAATAAACAAAAAACGAACAAAAGAGCCTGCGGTGCCAATTCTCCTGAACCGCGTAAATTTTGTAGTGGGGCGTTTCGGTATCGCTAACCCATCGTCTTGAGTCGTCGGCGTGTTTAATTGTTATACGGAGCACGGAGCATGCGCTCGGTGCTCCGGATGTGACATCACCGATGCTTCACGCAGAAGCAGATCCATCATCATCGAGTCTACCCACAAAGGTTTGTTCAACGTTGAGATTCCCAACTTTGGGTGCCGTGGAGACGGACCCCAACCTATCGCCCCTCCTCCGGATCCTAAATCCACCGTCTATATTGTTTTGATATCCGTACCTGGTTTTCACCGGAGAAGGGGATCATCTGACAGCCTCTTTGCTTGAGAGGATGATGGTCCGAGAGAGGTAGATCAACGATGGCAACGATGAAAGCAATCATGATGGCTAGTAGTGGACGGCAGCGGCATCGTGGAGAGAGAGAGAGAGGGTGAAACCGTGGTGGCTAGGGTTTTTCCCCTCTACATAACGTTTTTCACGTCTAGTGGCATCCCTCCCTAGATTCTTTTATTAATTATCATATTATATATTCATTCATTAATCAAGATATTTACAACTAGCACATATTTTTAGCAACATTGTTGGTTGCAATTTTAATAAACATGGATACATTTATATACAATGCTAACCTGAATTATAAGCAACCCAGAACTTCCACAGTTTAGAATTGACCATTTTTTTCCCAAACCCTAACACCAAATACATTATAAATCAATAAGTTTATAATTGCTTCCCCTATCATCCAAAAATTTTAAAAGAGGTTGGCTATGTGGCAAACCAAGTTCCTGTCACTAGGTGGAAGAATAACTATGATTAAATCTTACCTTTTTTTCCCTTTCATTGTGCTGCATGTCACTGATGAAAGCTCCAAAGGGATTTATGAAGGAACTTGAGTGCTGGAAAAGGAGCTTCCTGTGGAATGGAACTCTATCTAAAAAGGCCATGGCTAAAGTTCATTGAGATTTGGTCTGCAGACCAAAGAGTAAAGGAGGCTTTGGGATCAGAAGGTTGTTTATCATGAATAAGGTGCTCCTCTCTAAATCGTGGTGGAGGTTTTCATTTGAATCTTATTCATTATGGAAAACTGGGACATTAGAGATTGGGATCTTTCCAATCTTCTCATCACTAATGTTACTGGTTTTTTTTGCTCATTTCATGTCACTATTACAAGAGAAGAAATTATGTGAAGCCTTTGGTTTTGAGTGATTAGATTGGCAACTTTCTAATGGTAACATGATCTCACTTTGGGTAGATTGTCGGATCAGTGACAGACCTCTCAAATACTCCTTCCAGAGATTGCTTCATCTCAGTACACAGAAGTCTAACAAAGTCAGTAACTTTAGGGTTAATGGGGAGTGAGTGTTTAATTTCAGGAGAAGGCTTAGAGGATGAGAGATTGCTAACTTCTCTAACTTCAACAATCTAATTAATTCCGCCTCTATCATTGGCTTGGGGGAGGATAAACCTATTCTCAGAGTTTTGGAGAAAGGCTTTTCTATGGCAGACTTTTACTCTTATCTTTCCGATTCTTCAAAATTTGACTCTCTAGCTTGGACTAAGCTCATTTGGAATGCTTCTTTATCTCAACATTTGTATTGCTCACATGTCATAATGCAATCCCCCAAAAAGTGTTTCTAGAGAATAGAGGGTTGGAAATTTCTCTTTTGGACATGCTTTGTCCATTTTGCAATTTGTGCTTTGAAGACACATATCATCTTTTTTTCACATGTCATTTTCTTAGGAGGTTTGGTCTTTGGCATTGAATTTGCATGGTTTCACTTGGTCCTCCCCTCCTAAAGTGAAGGTTCTTAGAGTTATACTCTAGCCCTCTCTTATATCTCATAAGGAAAGGTCTAATAATAGTTTCCGTTAAAAAAATTACTTCAATTCTACCCATTTCATCATACTAATAAACAAATAACTAGAACAAAGAAATTCAAAATTTTGAACAACAACTGTAAAATACTAACGTTACACGACCAATACCTTAGCTCCGACTATTTCTAAGTTTGCTTGGTTTGTTCAGTGATTCCTCTCACCCTGATAGCTTTCAACAATTTTCAATGTTTTGGGTTCGAAGAACTTAGAGAGGAGAGGAAAGTTGGACAGGTTGTTGTAAATGAGAAAACCCTACCTCATTTTGTTTCTTAAGTCTTTTATATCGAATGATAAAAAATCATTTCGCATCTACAACTAATAACATCCTCATTTTTTTTACAGATTTTTATTTTTTTGAAAGGGCCAATGAATTTTATTAAACCCTCGAGAATTTTAGAAGGATTCAAAAGGGAAGAGGAAAAACCTCCCAACCATACAAGTATTACACAATCTCATATGAAGAGATTACAAAACCAGAAATTACATAGGAAAATGCAACCTAACCCAATGAATGAATTAGAAGAAAATCCATTCTTGTTAGAACTTGTAGCAGATACCCAGACTGAAAGATCGCCTAAGCAAAGTGACTCGCAAAACACAAGCTAAACTCCCTGACAGAAATGATGAACTCCAACTATTCCCAACCCAATAATTTTCCAGATCACCATTAGACAAAGTAGGGTCTGCTCCTCCAAACCACTAATAGAGGAAGAGTCTGAATCATCCTCAAACCCACTTCTTGCAGAAGAGTAAAGATGACTAACCCAGATAAAAAGAAACACACTCAACCTAAACCATGAGCTACCCTCACACACAACCTAAAGAGTAACAAAAAACACCAAGAGCAACTACACACACAGTCATATTGCAAGACATGCAAATGACTAAAACATCCAAGAGTTTTGTCCTAACCTCACCACTACTATCCAGAAACCACCCCTCCAAACCAACCCAAACCCATCCACAGACAACACAAAACTCAGCACAAATACTAATAGGTTACTTGAACCTCAAGAAACTCCACAAATCTCCAGAAGCTCCGCCTTTATGACATAATACTTTTGAAAGAAGGTTGAGTTCCAGGCAGCTACCAGGCCCCCAGATAATCCCATAGATGATATGAAATCACTTTCCCACTATGAGCTGCAACCACAAGACTTCAAAATTTTAAAAGGCAACTGAGTGATTTTTGTTTCCTGCAGTAATAGAAAATTCACTGATTGCTTGATCAACATGTTACTAATCATTCTCTGCTTCTGCCTAAAGGATGTTCCTCTCACATTTCATAAGAGGAGTCTCATATTGTATCAGACTTGTTGAACATGGTTGGAATTTATCTCCTCCAAACCCATTTCCTGCTCTTCCTCTAAATCTTCAAAATCATCATCTAATTGAGCATCCAAAGAAACTCTATTCTGCAATTCCCCATTGAGATTTTCGAATTGTTCAACCACCTCAACATCTGAAGCAAAAGCCTTCAATCCTATTGCTTGGCTGTAGTCCCAAGTATCCTTCCCATTGTCTCTAAACAATTTATTTCTCTTGTTTGTAATCTCAGAAGAGGGAGGGGGAGTGATTGAATTTGTTGCTACTGATTTGAGCTTCCTTACCCTTGATCTTGTTGCATACAGAAAAGTAGTAGGGTTCTATTTTGATGGTTCTTGTAAAACGTGACATAGTTAGCGTTAGGAAATATGACAAGAGGTCGTGGACAGTTAGGACGAGAAACTGAAATATGATAAAGGGTCAGGTTATAACGTTTTCCCGATTAACAATAATCATCTTAAAATTATTTACCAATCACTACGTGAAAATAGATAACCAAAGTAATGAAACTTGAAGCAATGCATGACCATACATAAAATGGAAAAAGTTTGGTGACCTAAAATGTACGACTATACATAAAATGGAAGAAGTTTGGTGACCTAAAATGTACGACTATAATGCAGGCTTGGGCTATCATGAATAGTATCCCCTTGAATAAAAGCTAACAAAAAATGTGTATACAATAACAGATATAAGAATTAACGATCAAGTAAAAATCATTCCATACAACATGAAAATTAACAATCATGTATATATATATATAGGGTAGCTATCCAGTAAAAACCACCTTTATTGTACAAACTACAAACCAATCTAAGCCACAGGATGCGGTCAAAGTGAAGTCAGTAGAGCGCGCGCGATGCTGACACGTGGCCGCTTCGCGCGCGCCTCTGCCCGCGCGCGCGTGTTGACCACACGCGCGCGCGGGTGCTGATCGTTTGCGCGCACGGTGCTGATAGTTTGGTACAAATGCAAACTATCAGCATTGTGCGCGCAAACGATCAGCACTGCGCGCGCGCGCCCACGTGTCAGCACCTAGTGAGTTCATAGTTTGCACAATAAGGTGCGGTGTTTTATATATTTATTGCCCACGTGTCAGCATCTGGTGCGCTCTGCTGACATCACTTTGGGGGGATCCTATGGCTCAGATTGGTTCGTAGTTTGTACAATAAGGAGTGGTTCGTACCCGATACCAACTATATATATATATATAATATTACAATTTTATCATTGATGAACAAGAGAATCAATATATGATATCAAATATAGTTGCATAAAAACATATGATAATAGTATTCATTAGTAAATAAAGATAAATAAGAATTTGGATTTAACTCCTCACTCATCAACATTTGCTTATGAAAGAGAAGTTCTACAACTTTGTTTTTTATCACGATACAAAGTGAGTACAAAATTCAGAGTTTCAAGGAAGAACAAAGTGAACGATGTACCGGTCTTCATAGACCAATGATAAAAAGGATAAATAGGAAGGGATCAATGGTGGTGAAGACGAATGGGAAGGCCCTTTTGTGGGCTTGGCGTCATGTCACCTTCAATCTTCTCCTCAGGAAACAACACTTCCCATTTAAACCTCTTCACCACGTTGTGCACGAACGTCAGAATCGCGAGCCTTGCGTACTCCTTTCCTGGACACATTCTCGGTCCTCCACCAAATGGCACCAATGTGAACACCGGAAATGTAGTGTTTCCGTTTTCGTGCCTTGTTGGGTCAAATTTGTCTGACTCCTCAAAGTATTCTGAGTTCCGGTTTGTTGTTGATACTGTCCAGTACACCTAGCCAATATAAATAATTTAACTCGGTTTGAGTCTGAATGAGTATACATAGTCGGATAGAGTATGACTAGAAAATAAATATTTGAATTCGAATCCAACTTAAATTTACTAAGATAGTTTAATTTTGTTAAAATATGTCACGATCTATACACTGTATATACTGCTTGTATCAGTTCGTGAAGTAAGGTTGAGTTCAGTCTATTTATTAAATAGTCTAAGTGTAAACTCTATTTTTACTCAAACACAATTTAACAAGTTTGAGGTAAATATTAAAACGAATGACTTCCAAGCAACTCGTTTGAAACTACCCATAATTTATATCTTTTTAATAATCAGTTACACATTAGTACAACTATAACAAGTTTGATTTTCTATATGATATGAACACAACTCCATACATATTTTTTTCTAAAATGTGCATGTATTTCATTCAAATATAAAAAAGTCATTACACTATGAAGAGCCCCATAAGGTTCATTTACAAAATAACTCCATGACAAGTAAACCGTTAAAAACCATGTTTGAAAAGCCATATAGGAAAACTAACATTAGACTAAGATGAAACCGATGAATATTGTTCAAGGTATTTCCTAAAAGCTGCATACTTTGTAGAGTGCGACTGAACCTGCATTCATCAGTCTCAGAGTGAGGCATGACTCTTACCAGGGACCCATCCAAAGGGTAGTCCCTAGAGCCATGAACTCCTTTCATCCCTCCTAGCGGGGCTGCTTAGCCCTCGCCTGGTCCTCCTTGGGTTCTCCTATACTATGGCAAGCTTAAAGCTAGGAGGTGCATTCGATAAGGCGCGATATTCTCCTCCATCTTGGGGATTATGTGGGGTATGCGAGTTACAATTGACCCCCTTCCTTTTGATGGTGGGTTCTTAGGTGGGATAGCCGAGGTCAACATGTTGAAACCTAGGGCATGTTGTGGCGGTTTCCCCATTCTATCGCATACAGCCTAGTATTCGGATCTCGATGATATTCTAGCAACGAACTGTCAAAATGAGGTACCCCGGGTATCTCCCATGCACACGCCTGCGGCCTGTGACCAATACTCCGATAATTCCCATAAAAGGTTGGCAATTTGGTGTAGGTGAGAGTGCATTAGACCGGGTCCTTGAATTCCCTGAAGCACAACAGAAGATTCTAATGTAGGGGTTGATCACCGAGTGCCAATAGCGTACCTTGATTTCCCCTCCTTAACATTGTCCCTCTTCATCACCAAATTATATCCGCATAGGACCCCAACACTGCTTCAATCGTCTCCACGGTTTTCCTCGTCCGTACCAGCGGTGGAATGCCATGGGCATGGACCGACAGGTGCAACTGGTTCAGGGTGGGGAGGTCTCTGGCTAGAGGGTCGAGGTCGCCAAACAAGAGGGGGTTCCCATCGAAACACCATTGTTCGTTGCCCCGAACCAAAGATCGAGCCTCCGCCGACTCAAAGTAGAAGCTGAATAACCCTGGCTCGATATCCTTGATCACCAAGCTAGCCGCTGAACGTTCCCATGCAGTGGTGATGATCCGCAGCAGGGTTTCCTTTCTAGGTGGTCGCTGGTTCAGCAACTTCCCGAGTATCCCAAATTGCTGGCGAGCTAGTATCCTTGCGTCCACTTCCCAGTCCGACACTAGGATCTTCATGTCCTCCCTCTCCATAATCGAGCAGAAGGACAGGCTAGCCTGAAGGCTCTCCATCGGAGAGGCCTTCGGGGTCGGAACGACCAGAGCGAGGACAACCTCCGGTGGTGTTGGAGTAGTGCCCTCCGAACGTAGTAGAAACACTGGAATAGGAGGGTGGGGGATGATCGGTATACGGTTCGGGTTTTTCAGTGGAAAAGGCGACATGAATGCCTTTTGCAGACAAACGGGGTCATGCCCTAGTAGGCCCACCGGTGCACTCGCATGCACGGTCCCATCTAATGGATCAGAACCACCATTGAAGGAAAGAGAAGGCGGTTGTTTTCTGCTTGTAGTCGAATCCACTAGGGCTTTGGGTGGCCGAACGCATTTGGGGGGCACCCGTGAGTGTTCCGGAGATGAGACTCTTGGTGAGAATCTACGATTGTCGTAGAGGGATGCAACAACGCCATAGAGGAATCCATTATTGGCGATGGGGTTATGAAAGTTCCCGATTTTCTATTCCGATGCTCTTTTAAAGGGCAAGTCATCTCAGAAGAGGGACGTGGTGGTGGAGCCTCTTTCCCGTCCTTCATTGGAGATGCGAGTGGTGAAGAGGTAGGTGTGGTTTCTACAGAGAACGACATATACAGGTAGTAGCGGAGCCACATGGTGCCCAGGGGGCACGTGCCCCCCCTCAATTTTTTTTTTTTAAAAAAATTCTTGTATGTTTTTCGATTTTCTTTTCAAAAATAAACCTTAATTCTTTCTAATTCCGTAGTTGTGTCCCCCTCAATATTTTTACCGTCATGTAGTGTTATTGAAAAATTTCGGTGCCCCACTAAATAAAAAAGGTAGCTTCCACCATTAGATATAGATGATATCGACGCGGAAATGAGTTGATCTTCGAAAAGAGCACCAGATTAACAAAAGAGAATGAGTAAATTCGATGTAATCTCCACTTTATATGATTGTTAACTCCATACACATTAGTACGATGGATGCTGTGCTATTGATATTAATATAGTATTTATTTACTTCTCGGAAAGAACGGTTAATAGTTAGTGTCGCTCCATGTAGAAGATATATGAATTTGAGATTATGATATAGATGATAATGATATATATTATGCATATTACGTGTTTGAATAATATAGGTACAGAAAATGAGAATGGGAAATACCTTCCACCCCTTAGGAATGGTGTAGCCAGCATAGGTAACGTCTGTGAGAGTCTCTCGAAAAGTTCCTTGAATTGGTGGAGTCAACCTCATCACTTCATTGATTACATTCCACGAGTACCTCATCTTCTGCACATCATCCCAACCCAACAACTCCCCCGCCTTTTTCCCCACCGCCACCTCCATTTGCTCTGTCATTAATTTGATCAACTTAACTTTACTAAACATAAAATACAACTAGTCTAACTAACTGAACGACACCATACCGGCGAGGACTTTGGCGTAGACATGAGGGTTCTCTCCGACGTACTTGATGAAGAAAGTCATGGCAGTGGCCACCGAGCTGTAGCTCGCAACAAGCAGGCCTATGCACTTCACCGCAATCTCCGCCTCCTCCATGTATTTCCCGGACGGGTCCGCGGCCACCATCATGTGCGACAGTATGTCCTGCACCGGCGCCCCGCTTGCAATGGCCTCCCTCTTCTCCTCAATGATGGCTAGCAGCTCCTTTCGCACCGCCGCGGCCGCCCTCTGTGCCCGGCCGAATACAGTCCACGGCAAGTTCACCGGAATGGAGTGCATCCCTACGGTGATGTCGTCGAACTTGTCCACGAGCCTGGCAATGCGCTCCGTGCCCAGGAAGAGCCGCCCCGCCAGGGTCAACGTCAGGGTCTTGGCCAGCGGGAAGGCAAACACCTTGTCCCGCCCCTCCCATTGATCCTCCATCTGTTGTTGCGTGATCATGTCCATCTTCGCCAAGTACCCAACAAGTGCTTCGGGCCTCAAGAAACCGGGGGACTTGATGAGCTTTGACTCTTCCTCGCGGGTCATATGAGTCGGCTGCTTCGTGGCGGTATCGTATGTGCGGAAGAGCTTCCTCATGGAGTGGGGGCGGAAGGCGGTGAACAGCTTCTGCTCGTTCGAGAAGATAAACTTGTGACCGTTTGCTCCGCATATCACGGCGGTTTTTTCTCCCAGAATCTTGGTCTTGAAGATGTCCGCCGAGTGCTTCCTCATCCGATGTAGCACGAACTTCTCCGGCTTGCCGAACAGGAACTCCACAGTCTCGCCCATCACCGGCCACCCGAAGCTGCCCGGCGGCAGGTTCTTGCCGTCACTCGAAGACTTGAGGGTGGCAAAAATGGCCATCACAGTAACAGCGACAAAAGCAGCAGCTAAGATGGACAAGAGGTCCATGGTAGTTGATGCTCAACTAGTAACTACCAAGTGTGGCTGAGACAGAAGCAACTAGTTCTGTTGAATTTAAGATGGAGGGACAATCAGGGTTTTAAATAGAAAACATACTATCGAACCAGGCAAGCATGTTTTGGATATTCAGGCCAAACGCCAATTTCTTTTGGACGGGCATGTACGGCTGCCACATGGCAGTTTTAACGTTCGGCCGGTTGATTAGATCCGCCAGCTCAACCTCTTTTTCTTTTCTTTTTTTTTAACCTTTTTGAAAGACAAATTGCAATATTATAACTATTAAGAACGATTATATCGAAATGTCTCGAGAAACATACTCCTCGATCATGAAAGACCAGTATGAAGGAACACTAGTTCACTGACAGTTGTACTAGAACCGTCGTAAACGGTATTTTGACGCCCCACGGGCAAAGAAGAGGCGGGGGGGGGGGGGGGGGGGGGGGGGGGGGGAGGGGTACCTGAAATCCTAAGGGACCTTTACAGTAATAGTGGTGGTGGGAGGCAAAGCATCATCTAGGGACCCATCCCAGGGTCAGTCCCGATGCTTAGATGATGTCTCATTCCCCCCAACGGGGCATTTCCCCCGCCAGTGATTTGATGTGCCAGCCAGATGCAGGCGCCCCCTTTCCCGTACTCTAGCAGTTGCGCTCCTACGAACCAATTGCACCGAAGCTTCCACAACGCGTGCTCCTGGGTAGGCTCGGCCACCATCTCCACTTCCACCACACTCTCGCGACCGTAGGGCAACAATCGAATCAACAGAGAGCTGATCTCCACCAGCCCCTCGCCGAATGTTCCCATGTACAAAAGCTGGGGCTTTCGTGTAGGACCACCCAGGGGGCCTATCGTGGGCACCTGGTTGGAATCCCAGGAGGGAGCTCGGGTATCCGTGTTAGGTACCAGGTCCATTGTTACCCCGGTCCCGATTCCTCGAGATAACCAAGCCTTAGGTGTCGGGTCTATTGTCATCAAGGGTGGGGCTTCAGGCTCCCGCTCCCAACCTCATGCCTCACCATCTCCATCAGACCCCCCATAGGACTGCGACGTCACCCCAACCGGATGGGATTCGTGAATCGTCGGACGCCTGATGCGTGGGCGTGGTCCTCTTGCCGCATTGAAACACAGCAGTCCTTTCTGATACGTCGGGAGATGAATATGAGGATACCGTGTCGAGGCCGATATCCGGGCACGCCTCCTGGTCGTGGTCCCCAAATGAACCGGTGCCTTCATCCTCGAGGCCAAAGACATAGGTCCACCAGCCCCGTAAGCAAAACCGGGGCCGACCCCACTTTAGGGTATCCAAACCCTCCTCCGCCTCTGTGACCAGCCATGCCGAACGAACGTGGAGGAGACTTCCACCGTACTCCGTCTCGTCCCGTAGCGATCACAGACCAGGCGGTGGAATCGCGTTTTTGTCATCGTGACCGAGTAAAGCATTGAGGTTTCCATCACGTCCCTAATCATCCCCGTCTCCATGACGCGAGGGGTGCATACATAGAGCAAGGTCGTGGTCAGCTTAAGGAGACGGGTTAGAGTTCGGCCGACGCCGCGCCGCCTGTTGACGCGGGTCAGAAGGCACCCCAACCCTTTGTACCCGCGCATCCCGAAGAAGGCCTTCAAGCGGCAGAGAAGGGGACGGATTAAGAAACCCAGCCGACATCGGCATGGAAGAGAGTTGGGGTCCAAAAACTATCAGGCTAGACGCCAACGAGACCGCGTTGGGGATGGCTAGGGAAAGAGAAGGCGAAGGGATATGGATGGCGAGGGAAAGAGAAGGTGAATGGATAGAGATGAGGATCCAGTCCCATCAATATATATACCCCGCACAAGGTGTGCTGTGAGGATTACAACCCTATGGGACAAAGGAAGACATGAACTGCAATACCGGCAGCGGCTGCAGACGGCGTAGGGGCGGCGGTGGCAGAGGAAAACTCCATAGCAGCTAGGGACTAGGGCTAGGGTTAGTATCTAAAAAGTCGAGAATTTGGATCGGTCGGTTTGATTGCTCTTTTCTTTTTTAATTATTAAAACAATTTATGTATACAATCAAAAATATTTTTTGCAGTTACAAAAACATTTTTTAATAATTTTTTTTAATATTAAGATATATTCTTGTATAATGAAAAACAGGATAAAAAACAATCAATTTAAAATATTTGCGTTGACATTGTCTCTTCCACCACGAGCCCGACTCTTTACCTACGGTGGATCTATCAAGGTCCCAAATCTTTTACGGCACCTACCTATCATCCAAATTCATTGGAGGCATGACCTAGGGTCTGGCAATGAGTTCGTGGCACACTCGATCACTCATGGCCTCCGTTCAACGCCACTCTAACCCCTATGTTGGATCGGGATCCTAACACCCCTGATTGGGTTCAGGGAAATTGAAATCAGTAGTTGATCAGGGTGTGTTTGGAGACACACACCCCACCTTGCCAAGGTCAGATCCATCTCATAAATTTAGATAAAATTGAAGAAGGATTGACCTCAAAAGAACTATGTTTAATTGAATAATTTGAGTCAAGCCTAGATGTTATCAAGGATGTCAGCAAACATCATTGTGAAACTAGTGCATAGCTAATCGAAGATGTCAACATAAAAAGTCATTGACATGACAATGGATGACAATACACACACAAATAATTCATCTAGTATATCCATTGCACGTCCATTTTTATTTGGTAAAGATATGTTTCCTTTCCGTGTAGATACTTATTATTAGAGTTCTACCTGTATAAGGAAACTTGATGATTTACTTTCCAAGATAAAAAGATATATACCAGATTTGTATGAATCAATATTGGGAAGTTTTGCTGAACAAAGAAAGAAGAGATTCGGCATAATCACGACTCTGAAGTCACGTAACCTTAATAGGCACGCGTTATGAAGCAAGACAGTGCTATATATATCGTGGAAACCTCCAAATCTAGGGTTGATTGTACTATTGCATATTTGTCGATCATTTGGTCTAAGAAAGACATTCCCTTGTGTAGTTTGCTTGCTCTCATGAATTCATTGGTCTTAACCGTGTAAGACTAGCGTGTTGAGAAACTGAATGAAGTGGAGAAAAGTAAATGCTTTAGCGCTCATATCTTCAATCCTTATCGAACAAGGAATGAAGCAGTATACTTGTGATTGAAGATCACTTTTTCTTATCAACGAAGAAGAACAATCCAAGACCGAGGAGATTGAAGAGTGGAATCGAGCGAGGAGCTCGGATTCAGGGGGAGTTCTTGTAATAGGTTTTCCACTGTGTAATCATAACATAGGTTTGATCTGGTTGATCTGAGAAACTTGTATGTGGATGTTTACATTATTGTGAAAATCATTCTATTGGCAAAGTGCCTCCAGACGTAGGTATGTTGTACTGAACTGGGTAACCCATTGTGTGTCTTTGTGCATGATTATTTGTGCCTTCAATTACTGAAGTGAGATGTCAAACAACATCCTAAGTGACATCTCATCAATATCTGCATACAATTATTAATTCAATTGGTATCGTAACAGGTCACCCAATCTAAGAGGTGTGATCTATAAGGGAAATAATATTGAACATGTAAAAAGAAAAGTTCCAAAGAAGAAGGGTCAGTCACTCATCCACCTGTACTAGATGGAACAAATTATGGCTACTAGAAGGCCAGCATGAGTGCTTTTCTAAAATCTCTCGATAGAAAAACTAGAAGTCAATTATCCATGGTTGGACACCTCCATTGGCAGCTGTAGAGAAAGGGAAGGTAGATGTACCTAAACAAGAGAGGGACTGGAGCTCTACCGAAGATGAAGAAACATTAGGAAATTTATGTGTACTCAATGCAATATTCAAGCTGTTGACCAAAATGTCTTTAAGTTAATCAACACCCGCACTTCTGCAAAGGATGCATGGGAGATACTTGCTACTGCCTATGAAGGAACCACTAAAGTCGGGTATCAAAGGTTGCAATACTCACTAAAAACTTCGCGGCTTTGTCCATGAGAGAAAATGAGACGTTCACTCAGTTCCATGAACGAATTAGAGACATTACCAATGAATCATTCTCCATTGGAAAACCGACGTCAGATGAAATACTCGTCAGAAAAAAATGAGAGTGCTTAACTCAAGGTTCAAAATGAAGATAATTATCATAAAGGAGATGTATGACTTAAGCTCTCTCAAATTTGGTGAGCTCATGGGGTCTCTCATAACATTTGAGTTGTCTCTTCAAGATATGAGCAAGGAGCACAAAGGAAAAGCATTGAAAAGCTATATGCAAAACCCTGAAGACCAATCAGGGTTAGTTGCAAAATAAGATGATGAATAAAGTAAAAATGAACATGTCAAGAATCATCTCGCTTTCACAACTAATTTTGCTTATATTGAAATAAGTGTGATCACTGATGAAAGCGGTATATCTGAGCAACTCTCAAATGATGGTTTGACAATTGTGGATGATCACTCATATAATGAAGAGTTGGTGAATTCAAGAACCCTGGGGAAACAAAGTGTTCAAATACAGACTTTGTTATTTGAGAAAGCCCGGTTCCTTAAAACAGTTGGGTCTTGTAAGAACCACTCCCGGTCAACGCTAGTCAAATCTGCGAAAAACAGGAAAATTTAAAATTTTTAACCAGACACTTAATTAAACCTAAGATTGACCCCAAGGGTCATATCGGACTTAAGTTGACCCCGATATCGACCAAAGTGAGTTCCGGGGGACGTAGGGCAACTTCCTGACCAATTTGGGAAATGTTGACTTTTCGCTGGAAAAGTCAACCGAGCGACGTTTTGGTCCTTTCGAGGACCGTTTCAGATCCAGAAAGGTTAGCCGTTGTCGCAGCGGTCTTAGTTGAGCCGTTTCCTTGTAGCCCGTGAAGTTTCGTAATTTCTTGGAAAAAGTGCCCGTTCGGGGCCCGAAACGTCCGAATTTCGCGAATCTGATTGGAAAATATCTAGAAGATATTTTCCATAAAGGTGTGGGACCCACTTGCCACTTGTCAAACAGTGGTGGTGTTAGGTTTTTGGGGGGGAAATAAGAGAAGACAAGGGGGGTTCGGCCACACCTTTTCAAAAGGAAAAAAAAAATAGAAAGAGAAAGATAGTTTTAGAGAGAGAAGGAGAAGGAGAAGAAGAGAGAAAAGAGAGGAGCTTGCTAGGGTTTGGGCTACTATTCACGAGCTTCAACCATTGGATCGTCTCAACTTTCCAAGAATCGAACTCCCATCGATATTCTCTACGGTAAGCACCAAACCGATCTTCGTTTTGGTTAAGTTCAAAAGTTAGGGTTTGGTTAAAATGAATAGTTTATGGTGGAATTGAGGTGTGGGGATTGTTGGAGACGTTTTGGAGATGTTTTGCAGTGAAGGGTGACGTTTTCCGGTGACCGGGAGCTCGGGGGGAGCTCCGGCCACCATGTGGGGTGGCTGGCCGGAGCTAGGGCCGGCCACCACCATGGTGGGCAGGGCCCAAAAAGCCCTAGCCACCCACGGCCATGGTTGGCCGGGTGGGGCCCACGTGCTCGGGTGCTCGGCTTTAGTGTTCGGGTGGTTTAGAACGTTCCCCAAGCAATTAATTTACAACCGGATCGAAATTTGGAATTAAATTGTAAAAGATGTAATTGACGGGTTTAGAAACTTTAAACGATAATTAAATGAATCAGAAGTCGGAAATTGATTCCGTTGAGTGCATATGAACCCTTGAATTATTCTAAGACCGTAGAAACGAAAACGGGAATTTTCAGAGCCCCGGAAGGGCGTTTTCAAAACCCGGGCAGATTCGCCATGTCGGGCGAATCGGGCTTTTCCGGGTCCATTATCGACAATTTCGAGTAATTGGGAAGTTTGGGAGTGATCGACATTGTCAGGGTAACTTTTGGGCGTCAAGTTTATTAAATTCCGGTTTATGCCTGCAAGCTTAAAAGCGTTTAAAATTGTGTTCTTTTAGATCGTGCTGCAGACAGAGGAAAGGGAAAGCTAGGCGAGTGACCGAGATCACGCCGGAGCTTAATTGTGCGCTTTTGGAGAGAGCATACGAGGTAGGGAAAAGTAGCCGGATCTCGGCCCTGACTAGGGAAGGTTAACAGTAGAATTGCATGTGACACTTGGGTGTCGTGGGTTTAGTAAGTTTATCGAATGTTAGAAAGGCAGGCGACACCGGGTGGTGTCGTATGATTCGGGAACGTATCGAACATTAGAAATGCATGTGACACTTAGTAGTGTCGTAGGAGCAGTGAACTTATCAATATTATAATTACTGGAGGCATATGACCATGCCTGGAGGTTGATTGTGAAACTATTGATATTAGAACTGCTGGAGGCATTGGTTATGCCCGGAGGTTGATTGTGTAATTTGTGTCTTGGGTGGCAATGAGAGCCCGCACTTTACTGTTATGTCTTGGGTGGCCATGAGAGCCCGTACTTTACTGTTGTGTCTTGGGTGGCCATGAGAGCCGTACTTTACTGTTGTGTCTTGGGTGGCCGTGAGAGCCCGGGTTTTACTGTTGGTGTCTTGGGTGGTCGTGAGTGCCCGTGGGGTTGTTGAGCCCGTGAGTTACTGTTGGTGTGTCTTGGGTGATCGTGAGTGCTCGTGGGGTTGTTGAGCCCGTGAGTTACTGTTGGTGTGTCTTGGGAGGCCGTGAGTGCCCGTGGGGTTGTTGAGCCCGTGAGTTATTGTTGGTGTGTCTTGGGAGGCCGTGAGTGCCCGTGGGGTTGTTGAGCCCGTGAGTTACTGTTGGTGTGTCTTGGGAGGTCGTGAGTGACCGTGGGGTTGTTGAGCCGGTGAGTTACTGTTGGTGTGTCCTGGGAGGCCGTGAGTGCCCGTGGGGTTGTTGAGCCCGTGAGTTACTATTGGTGTGTCTTGGGAGGCCGTGAGTGCCCGTTGGGTTGTTGAGTCCATGTTTTACTGTTGGTGTCTTAGGTGAGTGTTGAACCTGTGTTGTTGCTGTTTGTTGAACTTTGCTTGTGATTGTGATTGTGGTTACCTGAGGTTGGAAACCCGACTTTGTGTCAGGGAAGTTGCGTGGTGTGGTTAGCCTCCCGACAGGGATCAGGGGAAGCGCAGAGGTTGTGGGCTAGCCTCCCGATAGGGATCGGGAGAAGGATTGCGAGGTTGGTGGTGTGGCTAGCCTCCCGACAGAGGTCGGGGGTAGGGGAGAGGTTGTGGGCTAGCCTCACGGCTGTGTGTCGGGAGAAGTTTCGTGGGTTGCGCGGGTGTGGCTAGCCTCCCGACAGAGGTCGGGGGTAGGGGAGAGGTTGTGGGCTAGCCTCCCGACTGAGATCGGGAGAAGTTGCGCGACAGGTCGACCGCCTGACCTGACTGGGATCGGTAAAGGGCGAGAGAGAGAGAGGAGGTTACTGAGCAGCTTGCGTGCGATCCTTTGTGATCTTGTTTGGTGTGCGATCCTTTGTGATCTTGGGTGTTCCGTGGTTTTCTGTCGTGTATTTGGAGGAGGTCGTCAATCGTTGTGTCGGGTCTACATTACGTGTCCGAGTGTTGAGTCGGTTGAGGAAAGTGACAATGTGTGTGTAAGACCCGCTCCCGGTCGAACCGACGGCTTTTCAAGCAAGTTTGACTTGCTACCGGAAAGTCAACCGATGACTCAAGAAGTCACTCGGGACTTTTCTGGAACCCAAACGACTTAGCCATCATCACGGTTGGCTTAAGGGGAGAAATCGCTTTCGTTTGAGTATAATGTTGGAGAAAGTCAATTTTGGTCAAAACGAGACTTTTTAATCGACTAAAAACATTATTTTATTGTGCTGGAAATTATTTTGGAAAAATAAATAACCTACTTGGACACTTGTCCCTTTTTGGTTGGAAGTAAGAGAGGGGAGTGGTCTTGGACCATTATACCCTCCCAAAAGCTTCTTCAAGGGATTCTAGCTCAAGGGCTTTTAGTCATTTGATACATCTAGGTATTATTTGAGTTTGGAAGAGCAAAATCAACTCATTCTTTTGGTGTAGCCGAAATTTGGAGGAGGAGCAAGGGAGAAGAGCTCCCATGGAGCTTTGAAGAAGAATCAAGGAAAAGGAGGCCACTTGAAGTCTTCCTCTAGCCATCCTTTCTCAAAATTGTTAGTCTTAGTGCCCGTAGTTCAATCCTAAATGTCCAAATGTATATATCATCGTTAGCAATAAAATTAAAGCGGCTTTATATTACTTATGTGTTGGAGTAATATATCGATGTGTGCTCTGATCTATGCCCACCATGCGAATAGAACCATAGATCGAGATAGATCACACTCGATGGGTCCCTAGTCAACAAAGCTTCACTAGAAGCGACTAGTATGAAAGATGGCTCTTTATGGCTTATGTTCTGTTAGTCATTGGAATCGGATTCCGGAGTCTGATCATAGATATCATGTGGGACATGATATTGGACGACCCGCCCTGAATATGTGCCATAGATTAAGTCATGAACATATTCAGTGTTGTAGCTTGTCATGTATCCTTAGACCAAGGAGTCTTTGTGATCGCTATGTAGTCAACAACTGAGTTTGACCTGAGCCTAACGTTGTCCGTAACAGGGCTTCCATAACGGCCAGGATTGGCTTGGGGACGGGCTACATGAGTGACACGAAAGACGGCTAAGGGATTTATCCCTCATACTAAGGTATGGGAAAGATATCGGTTCTCGGCCACTTGATCGAGAGTGACTGGAAGAATAGCATGGCCATGCACATGATACTGGGTATCATATCTTCAGTCATCTCACATATCAAGGAACGGTGATTGAGAATAATAAGGATGACGGCTCTATGCCTTATCTCAATCAGGATATCGGAGATAAAAGGATAATGACAGGGACGACAGAAAGGTTAGAATCGACAGGGTCGATTCGTTATGTAGTGTCAGGCAATACTAAAGTCTCGTTAGTTGCCACTTAAATAGGATCAAGTAAAATGGGATTTTACGTTGATCTATTGACATGCATAAACCTAAGGGTCACACCGGAGGATGAAACTCATTGACACATTTATGGAGAATGGCCAAAAGGGAGTTGTCTCGGGACATGACCAAAATTGGGTTTTGGGTCATGTGCCCGTAAGTGAATAGGACTTCACAGATCGAGACAAGGCTTGGAGTCTTGGGATTGATCGCGTCGGATAATGTTGGACATTTCCGGTATGGAAGGCATGGAGGCGATGAGCGAATCACGGGACCTCGTTGGAAATGGCCACGGGCCATGTTCCAAGAGGCCCATGAAAGGCTCATGCAACCAAGGCCCATGGAACTAATTAATCAAGTCTTGATTAATTAGTACTAAGTAAGAAAGACAAGGATTAAGGTGTTGGTGATTCACCACCTAACCCAATCTTGTCTTGCCATACTTTGTCCTATTTACACCTTACTTGACACCATACTTGTCCCATGCCTTTAGTTGGACAAGTATGAGTTTTGTTATGTTTAAGTCATCTTTTTTCAACATAACAAACACAAGACAAGAATAGGAAACACATTTTCTCTCCCTCTTCCATGGCCATTTCGGGTTTGGCTAGTTTCCACCTCCATGTTTGTGTTCTTGAGTCCTCAAAGAGAAGAACTACGTGGCTTTGATTCCCATGTGGATACGTAGGCATCTTGGAGACTCAAGCCAATCATTCGTTACCCGGTGTTCTTGTTTTGGTAAGAACTAGTGCTGAATTTTTCTCTTGTGAATCCATTCTTTGTTAGTTGTTTCATGGTTTTAATTGTCTCTTGGTTTTCATTGATTTTCCGCTGCGAGTTGGTTCATATCCAACCCTACCTCGAGACCCAACAGTGGTATCAGAGCCGTGCTACCTTCGGGATTCACAAGACGGTGTTCAAAGTTTCGGTTTTGCTTGAAAGTTTCGTTGTTGGCATGTTGTTTTGCTAAATTGTTTGATAACATGTTTTAAATTATTGTTTATGGATTTAATGCATGTAAAATGAATTTTTGAAAATTATTTCAAATCTGGAAATTTTGAAAAAAATTTGATTTTTCGGGTCTCGGGAGCGGGACTCTCGGGGAGCCGAAACCGGGACCGAACGGGGCTCCGTTGGACGGAGCTAGGCCAAGCATGACCATTGGATGGTTGATATGCCAAGGCTAAACCGTTTTGTTAGTTATGACGAGTTTGGAACCGTCATGATGAACTCGAAGATCAAATGTTCAAAAGTTTCATTTTTGAACGATTTCGATAAACCGAGCATCAAAAAATTTCAAAACTTGGCTATTAATTAAAACCGGAAAATCACATGATGTTTGATAACATGCTTGTTTGATAACACGATGTGTGATGTGATGTTGGCATGGTGTACATAATAGCCCCGAGCTCAATTTAATTATTTATCGCTTTTCACGGCCTGCGAGCCGTTAGAGTTAACGTGTAATTATTCTTTCAAGGTGTGGTCGTCGAACCACTTGTTTGTAATATTTATTTATTCCCGACCTGCGAGTCGTGTATTAAATTGTAATATTTTACTCAAGACGAAGAAAGGGCGAAAAGGTCATTTGGTGGCTTTTCGGGTGTTGGCATCGGCTTGGAGTCGGTGGAGCTCAAGAAGCTAGTGGGAGTTAGTTTAGGGGGCTATTATGTGCACATTTATCGCTTTATGCTTGGTTTAGTTTATGCATGATTAATTCTATGTGTTTTAGAATTGCATGCTTAACTTTATTTACCGAGCATATCACCTCACATGCAAAGATAAAATTGGAATTTTAATCCTTGTGTGTGAACCCTTAGAACCGTCATTGCATTGGATGTAGTTGACGGGTTCAAAGGAAGAATTACATTGGATGTAATTTGAGGCATCATTGCATTTGGAATGTAGTTGATGTGCTCATCGCATCTAGGATGTGCCAAAGTTTTGAACACAACTGGACAAGTAAAAGCGGGTCATGTCCGATACCTCCCAATCATCAACACCTTACTACCTCCCCGTCCTATGGTTGTCGTGCACATTAGCGGAGCATCCATGGGGAAGCGGGGTAGTAGGTTTGGACGACATATGTGGGTGTCGTGCGCATTAGCGGAGCACCTACATAGTGACGAGCCATAGTTGAAAATTGGTGGACCCGACTACGATTCTCGGCCTGAGGTTGAGCTAGGGTAACAGATAGGGTAAGTCGTGTACATAAGTACATACCCTAGCCAAGAGTCACATTGGATGTGATTGGATGGAGTCCTACCTACATAGCTCGATTAAGTGGTGAGCATTAGTTCAGCTTAATCGAGTGAATCAAGGATCTTGGTTTCAGATTCTAAAGGTTTAGAATTGATTGTTGGTGTTTAAGCTTGATCTTCATAAAATTTATTCAGTTTACTGATTGAATTTTATCTGTTGTAGATCAAATGGCAAATTCAGCGAACATGAATAGTTTGTCATTAAAAACCATTCTTGACAGGGTCAAGCTAAATGGGACAAACTATTTGGACTGGTACAGAATTTTGAGGATAGTCCTCAAGTCTGAACGCAAAGAATATGTCCTTGACAAGGCTGTCTCTAAGACCATATCAGAGTTACATGAAGTGTCATCAGCTGCTGAGAAGAATATCTCAGGGATCTGTGATCCAAGGATATTCTGATGGTCAACAAGGGAATTGGAAGTGGCAAGGGCTGGGCCCATGCGCACTTGGCAGGAAAGATGAGACACCTGAGAATGTCTGCTTCTACTGCCAACAGCCTGGTCATTGGAACCGGGATTACAGGAAGTTCACGGCTGATCTGAAGAAGGGCAGTGGGACTGCGCCTTCATCAAATAGCCTGGATGATCTGAAGAAGGGCAGTAGGACTGCGCCTTCATCAGGAAACCTGGATGATCTAAGGAAGGGCGGTGGGATCGTGCCTTCATTCGGTATTAACTCTATAGAGCTACATCTCTCTACTTCCAAAGATTCATGGGTATTAGATACCATGACTGAATCTCACACATGCACTAATATATGGTGGCTGAAAGTAGGAGAGATTTGGAAAGCACGAAATGGACCTCAGAGTTGTGGCAACTGCTGTAGGATCCATGAGTCTTGCTTTGCCAAGAGGCCTTGTCTTAGTATTGTATAATGTATATTGCATACCTACTTTTAGTAGGAATATTATATCTGTATCCGTGTTTGACAAGGAAGGATATAATGTTAATATTGGAAATGGAGTTTTCAATGTTCTATGCAATGATATGTTTTATACCAGTACTGACATGGTTGGAGGATTGTACATATTAGATATGGGTAACAATGCCTCAAGTTCTATATATTCCGTTAATACCAAGAGGTCTAAATCCAACGATTTAAACCTAACTCTGTTATGGTACTGTCATTTGGGTCGCATAAACAAGAAGCGCCTATCAGCACTTCAGAAGTGCGGGCTTTCAGGTTCATTCGAATTCCATTCGATCGATAGGTGCAAGGTTTGTTTGATGGGCAAAATGACTAAAGTGCCCTTTATCGATCGCGATGAAAGGGCGGGTGAATTATTGGGGCTTATACACTCGAATGTGTGTAGACCAATAAGTTCACTTGCCAGGAGGGGTTTTAGCTACTTTATCACATTTACTGATGATTACAGTAAATATGGTTATGTCTATTCGGTGAGACATAAGTCTGAAGCTTTTGATAAATTCAAAGAGTTTAAGACTATAGTAGAAAACCAGCTCGACAAAGGTATTAAGGCACTTCGATTGGATCGAGGTGGAAAATACTTGACCACAGAGTTATTAGATCATCTAAAAGAGAATGGGATCCTTTTGGAATGGACTCCTCCTAGGTCACTGTAGTTGAAAGGTGTAGCCAAACGGAGAAATCGGACATTGTTAGACAATGGTCTGTTCCATGATTAGTTGGACTGATCTCCCAATCTCTTTTAGGGGTTTTGCTCTAGAGACGACCGCATTCATAGTGAATCGGGCTTCGACGAATGGTGTGGAAGGGACACCATTTTAAAAATGGTACGGGATGATGCCCACTTTGTCCTTCCTAAAGATTTGTGGTTGCGAGGCTTATGTGAAACATTTGGTTTCGACTAAGCTCGAACCAAGATCTGAGATATGCACCTTCGTGTGGTATCCCAAAGCAACAAGGGGATACTATTTCTACAATCCCAGTGAGAACATGGTGTTCGTCGCTTGGGGTGGGGTCTTTATGGAAAAGAAGTTTTGTTTCCAAAGACGTCATTGGGAGGACTGTGCATCTCGAAGAAATTCAGGATGGTACAGATCTGTCTAAACCAATTGGCAACCCAGTAGAAAGGAGCCAGAGATTGTCGTAGAGTAAGAACCAATTCCTGTTACAATTCCGGAAGGTCCAAGGCGATTTGAAAGGATCAATCTTCCACCTCCAAGATATGGTATCCGGAGGTGACAATGAAGTCATGGTGGATCACGATGATCCAGCCACCTTTCAGGAAGTCGTGGATGGGCCCAACTCCGAGTTATGGCTGGGAGCCATGAGGGAGGAAATGCAATCCATGTCGGACAACCGAGTCTGGGAATCGGTTGATCCCATCAATGGTGTGAGGACCATAGGATGCAAATGGATCTTCAAGGTGAAGATGGACATGGATGGCAACCCTCTGACCTACAAAGCTCAACTGGTGGCGAAAGGTTATAGGCAGATCCAATAGATTGACTATGAGGAAACCTTCTCCTTAGTGGCTATGATCAAAATCGATCCAAATTCTTCTTGACATAACTGCGTATCATAATTACGAGATATGGCAAGTGGATGTCAAAACCGCTTTCCTAAATGGAAATTTGACTGAGTACGTTTGTATGTCTCGGCCCAAAGGTTTTGACGATCCAAAGAATAAAGGAAAGATTTATAAGTTGTTGAAATCCATTTATGGATTGAAACGAACTTCTCGGAGTTAGATCCTTCGTTTTGATGAAGCTGTAATTGGATTTGGCTTAATCAAGAACGAGGATGAATCTTGCGTTTATAAGAAGGCTAGTGGGAGCAATATTACCTTTCTGGTTCTCATTGAAAACGACATCCCAACCTTGCACGAGACTAAAGCTTGGTTGAGGAAGTGTTTTTCAATAAAGGACTTAGGTGATGCTTCTCATATTTTAAGGATTAAGATATGTAGAGATCGCACCAAGAGGGTCTTGGATTTAAGTCAGGGAACCTATGTGAACAAGGCATTGAGTAGGTTCTTAATGCTCGATTCAAAGAAAGGACTCTTACCCACTAGTCATGGCATTCATCTCAGCAAGACTCAGTGTCCTAAGACACCTGATGAGCTGAAAAGGATGATGAGAATCCTATGCGCCTGGGGGCAGGATCGATCATATATGCCATGACATGTATGAGACCAGACGTCTCGTAAGCCTTATGTTGTACCAGTAGACATCATTCTAACCTGGGGGAAAGATGATGTTGAACTAGTCGTCGAAGGATGAGTAGACGCAAGTTTTCCAAAACAAATCCAGATGACTTTAGAAGTCAATCAGGATATGTGTTTACGCTGAATGGCAGAGCTTTAGCTGGGAAAGCGTAAAGCAAGATACCATTGCCGAATCTACGACAGAGGCCAAGTACGTGGATGCTGCAGAGGCAGCTAAGGAGGCTATGTGGATTTGGAAATTCATGGCAGGGCTGGGTGTAATTAAAAACCCATCCAGTCCGGTGAATCCATTTTGTGACAACACAAGGGCCATTGCGCAAGCTAAAAGCCTAGATCGCATAACAAATCCAAACATGTACTGCGGCATATCCACCTCATCAGATAAATACTGAACTGAGATGAAGTGAAGATAACCGATATTGCAACAGATGATAACATAGCCAACCCTTTGACTAAGGCAGTGTCACTGCCTGAACATGTTAAACATGTAAAGTCGATGGGGACATATTGGAGTTTAGATTGGAACTAGGGCAAGTGGGAGATTGTTAGTCTTAGTGCCCGTAGTTCAATCCTAAATGTCCAAATGTATATATCATCGTTAGCAATAAAATTAAAGCGGTTTTATATTACTTATGTGTTGGAGTAATATATCGATGTGTGCTCTGATCTATGCCCACCATGCGAATAGAACCATAGATCGAGATAGATCACACTCGATGGGTCCCTAGTCAACAAAGCTTCACTAGAAGCGACTAGTATGAAAGATGGCTCTTTATGGCTTACGTTCTGTTAGTCATTGGAATCGGATTCCGGAGTCTGATCATAGATATCATGTGGGACATGATATTGGACGACCCGCCCTGAATATGTGCCATAGATTAAGTCATGAACATATTCAGTGTTGTAGCTTGTCATGTATCCTTAGACCAAGGAGTCTTTGTGATCGCTATGTAGTCAACAACTGAGTTTGACCTGAGCCTAACGTTGTCCGTAACAGGGCTTCCATAACGGCCAGGATTGGCTTGGGGACGGGCTACATGAGTGACACGAAAGACGGCTAAGGGATTTATCCCTCATACTAAGGTATGGGAAAGATATCGGTTCACGGCCACTTGATCGAGAGTGACTGGAAGAATAGCATGGCCATGCACATGATACTGGGTATCATATCTTCAGTCATCTCACATATCAAGGAACGGTGATTGAGAATAATAAGGATGACGGCTCTATGCCTTATCTCAATCAGGATATCGGAGATAAAAGGATAATGACAGGGACGACAGAAAGGTTAGAATCGACAGGGTCGATTCGTTATGTAGTGTCAGGCAATACTAAAGTCTCGTTAGTTGCCACTTAAATAGGATCAAGTAAAATGGGATTTTACGTTGATCTATTGACATGCATAAACCTAAGGGTCACACCGGAGGATGAAACTCATTGACACATTTATGGAGAATGGCCAAAAGGGAGTTGTCTCGGGACATGACCAAAATTGGGTTTTGGGTCATGTGCCCGTAAGTGAATAGGACTTCACAGATCGAGACAAGGCTTGGAGTCTTGGGATTGATCGCGTCGGATAATGTTGGACATTTCCGGTAGGGAAGGCATGGAGGCGATGAGCGAATCACGGGACCTCGTTGGAAATGGCCACGGGCCATGTTCCAAGAGGCCCATGAAAGGCCCATGCAACCAAGGCCCATGGAACTAATTAATCAAGTCTTGATTAATTAGTACTAAGTAAGCAAGACAAGGATTAAGGTGTTGGTGATTCACCACCTAACCCAATCTTGTCTTGCCATACTTTGTCCTATTTACACCTTACTTGACACCATACTTGTCCCATGCCTTTAGTTGGACAAGTATGGGTTTTGTTATGTTTAAGTCATCTTTTTTCAACATAACAAACACAAGACAAGAATAGGAAACACATTTTCTCTCCCTCTTCCATGGCCATTTCGGGTTTGGCTAGTTTCCACCTCCATGTTTGTGTTCTTGAGTCCTCAAAGAGAAGAACTACGTGGCTTTGATTCCCATGTGGATACGTAGGCGTCTTGGAGACTCAAGCCAATCATTCGTTAACCGGTGTTCTTGTTTTGGTAAGAACTAGTGCTGAATTTTTCTCTTGTGAATCCATTCTTTGTTAGTTGTTTCATGGTTTTAATTGTCTCTTGGTTTTCATTGATTTTCCGCTGCGAGTTGGTTCATATCCAACCCTACCTCGAGACCCAACAAAAATCATTACCATCTTCCTCATCTCAATCTTCTAGAGGTAATGGAACTCTCTAATCCTCATTTCCCTTCATCTCTTTTCATGGGTTTTGGGTGAAATTGCTAGATGTTGTTGGGTTTGAGTGGAAATGGTGGGAGATGTTGTTGATGAGAAGCTTTGTTGGGTTTTTGGTGAGAAATCCTTAGTTTGTTGGGGCTTTTGAGTTGGGTTTGATTTGTTGAATCATTAGAAACTTGTTTGTGTGTTGATTCCTACCATGGGTAGAGGAGTGTTGAAGGATTTGGACTGGTTTGGGAGTTGGAAGGGGTAAAATTTGGGGTTTGAAGGTGGTTTTTCGGAGAAAAGGAGCTGGAGGTTGAAGAAGGGCGAAACTGCCCTGGTGCGCCACGGATCCGTGACGGATCCCGTGACGGGAGACGTCACGGCTCCGTGAGGGAGTCCGTGACGGCCTCGTCACGGCTCCGTGACGGTAACCGTGATGGTTGGCGTCACGGATCCGTGACCAGGTCCGTGGCAGACCAGGGTGGAAGTTTCTTTGAGGGTTTTTCACCTTGGTTGATCTTGGTTTTGAGCTGAACTTTGGAGGGGCTTTGGGGGTCTTACTTGCTGTTTAAGTGGAGTCTAATTAACGTTTCTTTGTGTCCAAGACTTTGGGGATCGAGCTAGAGGAGCAAAGATCACGCCGGGACCCGAGTGAAGAACGGAGTGGTGACCACCGGGCTTTCATCAAAGTGTTGAGAGGAAGACCTCGAGGTAGGGAAAGCCTTAACTCCTCGTTTATGATGCTTAGTATGCATGTTAGGCTAATAAAATCGGAAAGGTCCTAGAAATGCCTATAGGATGCGAATAACTAGCATAATTGTCTTTCAATTACTAATAACCGGAAGTGTCTAGTGGTGAATGAATAGGATGCCAATCACTAGTGTAACTCGCTTTCAATACTTGGGAATTGTTTGACTAGTAGAGTGGCCTTGGCAAAGCCCTCGGATTAGTTGCGTGTTAGGATCACATGTTTGGTTGTTTGGTTGCTTAGTGGATAGGCTAAAGAGTCAATTGGAACTAGTTGAATTGCATATGTGAATGCTCGATTGAAGATATTTATGATTGGTTGATTAAACTCCCGCTTGACTGTTGATTGCATTTGAATGATTACTTGATTTACTTAAATGGTTGCTTGGAGCATCGAGTATGACTGGTTGTACCGAGCGGTGCAATCAGGTGATCGATGCCCCGATGGGCCGAGACTGGTAAGTGAACGGTAAGTTGTGATTGTGTGATTCGTGTGATGTGTGTTGTGGTGATTTGGTGATGTGTGAGCTATGTGTGACAATGAATTGGTGGTTGTTGGGATTGGATTGTTTCGTGCTTCGGTTTGAGTGTGTTACTCATTTATTAACTGATTATTATTGAATTGTCCAAGTGTATGCTTCCTATGGGAGTAATACCTTGGTTCCCGAGGACATAAAATCCTTTGGAGACGTTTCTGAGAATCCCGATGATAAGCGCCCCGAAGGGTTGTTTCCGGTCGCCTCAATGTTATGCGTCTCCTCTGGATTTGAGGGAAAATCCGAGAGGACACATCATATGTGGATCGGAGGGTGGAGACTTCATGTGCCACGGCATTGACTGGTTTACATATTACTCGTGTTTGATAAGAGCTATATTGTTGATTTTTTTTTTGCTGTTGACTTTATTGAGTTTAAGGCCCACCTTGTTATGTGTTTTCCCTACTGAGCGCAAGCTCACCCCTATGAGTTTATTGTTGTGTTTACAGGCTTGATTGAGGAGTAGAGGCTCGGGAGCTTCTTGGTGTGGGTGTTAGTAGAGACTTCGCTTTTATTTTATTTCAGTTTGGAACAAGCCTTGTGGAAGATTATTATTACACCCCTGGAGGGTTATTTATGTTTTAAACCGAATTGTTGTGGATTTGAGTTTCATATTGGAGTTTTCAGGAACTTATTGTTGAGTTGTTGTCTTTTAAATCATTTATTACTAGTCATGCCTCGAGTCCGGGCAAGAACCGGATTTGGGGCGTGACAGTGTGTGTGTCGGTCGGGTTACTTGAGTTGGGGATAGCGATCCCCGGTGTTTGGGTTGTTGTTGGTGTTACCGGCATTGTCTGCTAAGTATGTCGTAGTCAGTCTGTTATCCGTGGTGGTGAGCGAACGCTCACCCCTAGCTGCTTTTCCTACAGGTACTGGTCGCCGGATGGACTAGGTGAGCTTCCGAAGCTTGAAGAGCTAGGAGCGGGAGTCCGGGTTTACTTTTGAGTCTAGCGACGTATACCTTGCTTTTTTTCCATTGTTGGGACGTACTTTTAAGTTGTAAATGATTATTTTGTATAACTAAATGGTGGTTTTAAAGTGATTTATGTAAAAGGTTTCAAAATGTTTTATTGTTTTAAACGTTCGCGTCCCGAGTTCGGTTTTAATGAAATTGGGGCGTGACAGGTCTTTACAAGAAGAGGTGAGCAGATTTATGGGGAAATTCGTTGTATCACCAAGTCAGTCATGATTGTAAATTCAAGTATAGACACATTGGATAACATTCTCTCTATAGGAAGATTTTACAAGAATATGAATGGACTGGGATATAATGATGAAGCCTCAACTTCCCAAACAATTTTCGTTCCTGAACAGAAAGTCTATCAACCATTGACTACTAAGAAGAAGAAAGCAGGTCTTACTTTATCAATCCCCAAGATGCCCAAAACTCAACATTCTTATGACGAACATTTGGGCCGACATCCTGAACGACATTCCACTAGGCGTCTCAACCAGGTCCCGAGAAATGCAAAGCAGAAAAGGAATTATCATAGTAAATATCCTCATGACAATATGAAGCAAGTGTGGAAATTCAAAAGTGAACATCATCGTGCCAATGTTGCTTGTACCACCTTTGCTAAATCAAATACATGTGTCTGGTCTTCAAAAAGAAGAATTGCAACTACTTGCCTCCGTGGATTAACATGCCTACTATCGAGAGGATAATCTGAGATGTGGCATCAATCTAGTCATCCAAACAAGAGAAAGTCTAATGAGTTTCAAAACCAAGATTTTGTATTGAACTCATGCACAGATGTAACTCAGGATATTCTGACTCCAAATGTCATTACCAATGTCCTTACTGACACCAAAGCTAACATCTCTGAGAAACATGAGCGTGATAACAACTATAAGAATCGACTTGTATCTCAAGTATATACTCAACTAAAAGAAAGAGAGTGTGAAGAAATCGACATGGTTTATCCTGAAAGGTTCATTGACTCACACATGTCTCTACATGCTTACACACGTCACAAGGCCATGTATGGAATAAATACATCTTCTCAAGTCAAGTTTAAACATGCATCTCCTAAACTTAGGAAAAATGACTATGATCATGAGGAGTTGACTCAACTCTATGGTATAAAACGTAAGGGATCAAGTTCATGATGGCCCAAAATCAATGAGTTTGGAGAGAAGTCAGACAAGATGTTCAAGCATCATGTAAGACACATGTTATGCAAAGCCTAAATTAAGCATATTAGGAGAGTTTGTTGATCAAAACCAATATATACACTGTGGAAGATGTTTTTGATCATGACAACATCAAAAAGAAGCAGAGCAACAATGTCTTATCCACTTCTGAATCGAAAAGGTAGTTCTGCTGGAATCAAGTGTACTAAACTTCTGGGGAGGAAACTAATGTTTCTCTAAGTATTATGTAAGTCGAAATGTCGTGACATTTATATGTATCTACAGACATTATTTTATGAGGGAACCATTGGAAAACAATGCAACTTGACTTTATTATACCCATACTGCACATTTGAGGAAGATCCTCACCAAGGGTCCCATTAATGCACAAATTGAAGAATTGAGAGCTACATTATGAATGTGTATATTTGAGCATTAAGATGTTCATCAAGTTATATATGATTGATGTCACGCCCCAATTTCAGTAAAATCGAACTCGGGACGCGAACGTTTAAAACAATAAAACATTTTGAAACCCTTTAAATAAATCACTTTAAAATCATCATTGCTCATCAAAATAATTATTTACAACTTAAAAGTACGTCCCAACAAGTGGACCAAAAAGCAAGGTATACGTCGCTAGACTCAAAAGTAAACCCGGACTTCCGCTCCTATCTCTTCAAGCTTCGGAAGCTCACCTAGTCCAACCAGCGACCAGTACCTGTAGGAAAAGCAGCTAGGGGTGAGCGTTCGCTCACCACCACGAATAACAGACTAACCACGGCATACTTAACAGAAAATGCCGGTAACACCAACAACCAACTCAACACCGGGGATCACTATCCCCAAACTCAAGTAACCCGACTGACACACACACACTGATACTTTCCTCAACCTACTCAACACTCGGACACGTAAAGTAGACCCGACTCAACAATTGACGACCTCCTCCAAGACACGACAGACAACCATGCAACACCCAAGATCACAAAGGATCGCACACCAAACAAGATCACAAAGGATCGCACGCCAGCTGCTCAGTAACCCCATCTCTCTCTCGCCCTTTACCGATCCCTGTCAGGTCAGGCAGTCGACCTACCGCGCAACTTCTCCCAATCTCAGTCGGAAGGCTATCCCACAACCTCTTCCCTACCCTCAATCTCAGTCGGGTGACTAGCCACACCCGCGCAAACCGCGAAACTTCTCCCGACACACAGCCGGGAGGCTAGCCCACAACCTCTCTCGCCTTCCCCGATCCCATTCGGGAGGCTAGCCACACCACCAACCTCGCAATCCTTCTCTCGATCCCAATCGGGAGGCTAGCCCACAACCTCTCCGCTTCCCCCGATCCCAGTCGGGAGGCTAGCCACACCACGCAACTTCCCTGACACAAAGTCGGGTTTCCAACTTCAGGTAACCACAATCACAATCACAAGCAAAGTTCAACAAACAGCAACAACACAGGTTCAACATTCCACAGGCACTCATGGCCACCCAAGACACCAACAGTAAAACACGGACTCAACAACCCCACGGGCACTCACGGCCTCCCAAGACACACCAACAGTAAAACACGGGCTCTCATGGCCACCCAAGACACAACAGTAAAGCACGGGCTCTCATGGCCACCCAAGACACAATAGTGAAGCACGGGCTCTCATGGCCACCCAAGACACAACAGTAAACTACGGGCTCTCACGGCCACCCAAGACACAAATTACACAAACCACCTCCGGGAATAACCAATGCCTCCAGCAGTTCTAATATCAATCGTTTCACAATCAACCTCCGGGCATGGTCATACGCCTCCAGTACTTCTAATATCGATAAGTTCACAATCAACCTCCGGGCATAGTCATATGCCTCCAGTAATTCTAATATCGATAAGTTATCTGCTCCTACGACACTACTAAGTGTCACATGCAATTCTAATGTTCGATACGTTCCCGAATCATACGACACCACCCGGTGTCGCCTGCCTTTCCAATATTCGATAAACTTACTTAACCCACGACACCCCCGTGTCACATGCATTTCTACTGTTAACTTTCCCTAGTCAAGGCCGAGATCCGGCTACTTTTCCCCACCTCTTGAAGCGTGTCAAACCCGATACTCTTACTCCGGCAAAGCTCCATAATTCCCGCTTAGCCTCCTATTTCCACGGTAGACGACACGGTCTACAATCATTACAATTAACACACTTTTTAAGTAAGCATGCGAAACCCGAATTTAAAGAATTAAACGCCCAAATGCAACCCCGACAATGTCGATCACTCCCAAACTTCCCAATTACTCGACATTGTCAATAATGGACCCGGAAAAGCCGGATTCGCCCGACATGGCGAATCTGCCCGGGTTTTGAAAACGCCCTTCCGGGGCTCCGAAAATTCCCGTTTTCGTTTCTACGGTGTTAGAATAATTCAAGGGTTCCAATGCAATCGACCGAATCAATTTCCGACTTCCGAGCGATTTAAATCGCGTTTAAAGATTCTAAACCCGAAATTCCCAACTTCCACAATTTAATTCCAAAATTCGTTCCGGGTGTGAATTAACGATTCGGGGATCGTCCAAAACCACCCGAACACGAAAAACCCGAAGCCCGAAAATGTAGGCCCCACACGGCCACAACGAAAAACATTTGTTTTCGCCCCAAAACGTTCCTAACGAACCCCGAACCTCAACCCAACCTTAATCAAACCATTTAAACTCAAACCCTAAAATTCAAACGTTCCAAAATGAAAATCGGTTAGGTTCTCACCGTAAGGAATAACGGCGGGAGCTCGATTCTTCAACCGTTGAGACGATCCGTCGGTCGGATTGTCGGGAAATCACAAAACTGTAACCTTTCTCCTTTCTTTTTCCTTTTCCTCCTTCTCTTTCTTCTCTCCACTTTCTCTCTCTACACAACTCTCCTTTTCTGTTAAAATGGCCGAGACTAACATGCCATCCCTTTGTTTTGTTTCAAAATCAAACACTTTTACCATAATTACCAAACTAACATCACCTTTCCATATTTACAAAACTACCATCAAAGTCTCATCTTCTGTTTTGTTCAAAAACCAAACACCACCACATAATTGACATGTGGCAAGCGGGTCCCATACCTTTTGGAAAATAACTTCTAGATATTTTCAGATTCGCGAAATTCGGACGTTTCGGGCCCTAAACGGGCACTTTTTCCAAGAAATTACGAAACTTCACGGGTTAAAAGGAAACGGCTCAACTAAGACCGCTGCGACGACGGCTAAGCTTTTTGGATAGAAAACGGTCCTCGAATGGACCAAAACGTCGCTCGGTTGACTTTTCCAGCGAAAAGCCAACATTTCCCAAACAGGTCAGAAAGTTGCCCTGAGTCCCCCAGAACTCACTTTGGTCGATATCGGGGTCAACTTAAGTCCGGTATGACCCTCGGGGTCAAATTTAGGTTCATTTAAGTGTCTGCTTAGATTTTTTAAATTTTCCTGTTTTTCGCAGATTTGACTGGCGTTGACCGGGAGTGGTTATTACAATTGATGAATGGGACTTTTATTTTAAATCAAATAAGTTCCCTCGCAAGCTCTCTGTTAGTCCACTGGTTAGAAGAGAAGAGGAAACCTGGTACCACGTGGCGTCTTTCAATAATCGTATACTAGTGGTGTTAGGAGAATGAAGGGGTAATTATAATCCCTAATTTATAGGTAAGAAATAAGGAAAATGACTGTTTCAAGCATATTTCCCTTCTCACTCCATCATTTATGGATTCGAAGAAGATGAAACTTGTGAAGTTAGTAAGGAAGTATAAAGCATGACAAAAACTATTCAATTCTCAGTTCAAAGCCGACTTGGAGAAACTAGCTCTTGAAGAGAAACCTCCACCTAGAATTGAACCTGCTCAACCCCATTCATTAGAAGCTACTGACTTTAGGAAATCAATAGATTTTGAGAAAGGTATTTCGAAGACTCCTCTTGCAAAATCAGTTAAAGATGTTGATGATGAGGAATCGATTGTAGAGTTTACAAAAAAGTGGTAGTTCAAGTAATGTTGATATCTCTACGCATATATCACCTGGAAAATCTATGTATGAAAAGAAAAGAAGTTTGGTTCTGATGCTACAGTAGAAGAGTCTATCCTTGATATTGTAGACCAGGATCCCATCAAGGAAAGAAAAGGAGAGTCAAAAGCTTTTCCTTCATTTCCAAGAGAGAGTCCAAGAGAATTGATGAAGAAAAGGATTTAGCTACTCCTTTAAGTAGCTCGAAGAGGAAAGCACCAAGAAAATGGACCTACAGTACTTCAAATTCAAAGAAGATTGTCAACCTGCAATACACCTTGTTGATGAATCCTCTTCTGAGGAAGAAGTTGCTAAAGAAAAGGCGTCATCACCCTCGCTCAAGGGAAAGAAATTCGGTTATATGAAAAGAACTTCAGAAGAAGGTGCCCAGAAGTGGGATGTATATGTGTCCAGAAAGAGATATTTTTACAGATGTCAAAGGTTTGTAGAAAGTCTTCAAATTTTCTCAACCAAGGCACTACTCCCATAGGAGGCGTACACTTGGGCAATTCGATAATAAACAGTTCCTAATTGAATAACGCACTCAAACCGAAACACGTAACAATCCAATCCCAACCACCACCAACTCTTTGTCACCCATAGCTCACACATCACCCATTCACCACAACACACTGCACACGAATCACATAACTACAGCACACCAATCACATAACCACAACTTACCGTTCACTTACCAGTCTCGAACCAACGGGGCATCGATCACCTGACTGCACCGCTCGGTACAATCAGTCATACTCGATGCTCCAAGCAACCATTTAAGCAAAACAAGTAATTATCCGAATACACTCAACGATCAAGTACGAGTTTAAACAACCAATTATCAAAGCCTTCTAACGAGTATTCAAACATGCAAATCCACTAGTTCCCTTAGACTCTTTAGCCTATCCACTAAGCAATCAACAACCAAGCATGTGATCCTAACACGCAACTAATCCGAGGGCTTTGCCAAGGCTCCTCTACCAGACAATCAATTCCCACGTATTGAAAGCGAATTACACTAGTGATTGGCATCCTAATCGTTCACAACTAGACACTTCCGGTTATTAGTAATTGAAATACAAGTATGCTAGTTATTCGCATCCTATAGGCATTTCTAGGACCTTTCCAATTTTATTAGCCTAACATGCATACTAAGCATCATAAACGAGGGGTTAAGGCTTTCCCTACCTCGAGGTCTTCCTCTCAACACTCTGATGATAAGCCCGGTGGTCACCTCTCCGTTCTTCACTCGGGTCCCGGCGTGATAAGTGCTCCTCTAACTCTTGTCCACGTTCTTCCTCCTTTCCTAGCTTGGTTCCAAGGTTTTGAACCACCAAAAGACCACAAATTAGTTTCCTCAACCAAGTGTTATTCTCCTCAAAACACACAACAATGTTCAGAAATGGATCAAGGTTTGAAGAGGAAATGTGGGAATCAAATTGAGCTAAAAGGAAGGGTTTTGGGCTCTGGGGATCTGATCCGGAATGCCATATGGACCGTGTGGCTAGCCGTGCCGGAACATGGCACGGACCCTGTCACAGGCCGGCCCGGAATCCAGCGCGGAACACGACACAGACTGGCCCGGAGAGCGACACGGACCGTATCAGGTCCCGTGCCGAACTCCCGCCCGTTCCGTGCCGGGTGCCGTGCCGGTACCAGGCACGTTCCGTGCGGCCTGCCGTGCCGGTACCTGGCCCGGTCCGGGTCAGATTCCGTATCAGACCTGACCAGCTCCTTCCCCTTTCTTCCTCAACTCGAATTTCACGAAAATCCCAACACAAACTCCATTTCTAAACTCTCCTAGCTCCAAAATAATCAACCAAAGATACCCAGCAACTACACCCTCAATGGGTTCATCAAACTTCAACCAAAACTCAATCCAACAACCTACTTCACTACTTCTTCTCCAAGCAATCAATCAAATAAGCAAGTTCTTCAACTTTTAAACCAAAACCCACAAAACCCATAGATTGGAAGTGAAAGAAATGGAGAGTTGAGAGCATCATTACCTCTAGATAGTTGAGATGGAGAAGATGAAGTGAAAATGAAGGCAAAAGGACCAAGAACAAGCTCTAAAATCCAAGCTTTCTTCTCTATCTTCTTCCTCAAGAAAGTAAGCTCCTCCTCTCCTCTCTACTAGTGATTTTCGGCTGCAACAAGAGTGAATGGGCTGAATTGTTGCTCTCATTCCCTTAAATGACCTAAAATGTCAAGTTACTCAAAAGCCCTTAAGGTCTTATCCCTTTAAAGGTAACTTAGGAGGGTATGAGGGTCATTTGAATCCTCTACTCTCATCCTTCAAGCCAAGCATGACAAGTGTCATGTGAGGTCACTCCCATTTAATAATTTTCCAGCTTCCCAAAATTTATCGACAATTAACCGATAAAAAGCCCGAGTTTGACCGATAGTTGACTTTAACAATATTACAGTCAAACTGAAGGAAACGACCCAACTAAGCTAACCGTGCTAATGGATAAGCTTTTTGGGCCCCGGAAAGGTCCCGAATGACTTTCCGAGTCATCGGTTGACTTTTCCGGCCGAAAGTCAAACTTAGCTAGGATTCACCGGTTCTACCGGGATCGACCGGGGGCGGGTCTTACACATGTGTTAGAGAAAGTATTCTGAAATCAAACAAAAAGATTCAAGGGAATCACAGCTTGAGAGGCCCCAAATACTTCAGTTTATTCATCACACTGACCCAAGCTTCAAGTGCAGCTTAACATGGAAAGAGAGGAGTGTTCTATTCTTAATGAAATCTTTATCCCTCATGCTAGTTGATCTCCCTCATGTTCCATATACTTGATAAAAGGTTGTTCACTTTATTTTCTTATTAAACTTTGGCAATTTGTTGCGACAAACAGGAGGAGAAAGTTATATAGTCATGTGTTACTAACATATATCTATGGTTGTGTGTTGCATGCTAACTAGTGATGAAGATGAACTGATATCAAATCAGTGTGCATACTAAGGAATTTTGTTATCTCCGACCCTGAATTGAAGAACATATATGCTATTTGGTGTTTGCCTAAAAAATAGCTAAAGGGGGAGATTGTTACATCAATATTGGATACATTTGAGTCAAGCCTAGATGTTATCAAGGATGTCATCAAGCATCCTTGTCGAACCGGTGCAGAGCTAATCGAAGATGTCAACACAGAATGTCATTGGCATGACAGTGGATGACTGTACACGCGCGGAAAATTTATCGAGTATATCCATTGCATGTCCATCTTTATCCGGTGAAGATATGCTTCCTTTACGTGTAAATAATTATGATAATAGTTCTACTTGTATAAGGAACGTGATGATTTACTTTCCAAGATCAAAAGATATATACTAGATTCGTATGGATCAATATTGGGAAGTATTGTTGAACAAGGAAAGAAGAGGTCCAACATAATCGTGACTCTAAAGTCATGTAACCCTAGGAGGCGCGGGTTCTGAAGCAAGACAGTGTTATATATATTGTGGAAACCTCAAAATCTAGGGTTGATCGCACTATTGCATATTTTTTGATCGTTTGGTCTAATAAAGAATTTCTCTTGTGCAGTTTGCTTGTTCTCGTGAACTTAGTGGTCTAAAGCGTAAAAGACTAACGTGTTGAGAAAATGAATGAAGTGGAGAAATGTAAATGCCTGAGTACTCATACTTTGATTCCCAATCGAACAAGCAATGGAGCAGTACACTTGTGATTTAAGATCACTTTTTCTTATCAACGAAGAAGAACAATCCAAGACCGAAGAGATTGAAGAGTGGAATCGAGCGAGGAGCTCGGATTCAGGAGGAGTCCCTATAATAGGCTTGTTACTCTGTAATCATAACATATGTTTGATTTGGTTGATATGAGAAACTTGTATGTTGATGATTACATTATAGTGAAAATCATTCTACCAGCAAAGTGCCCCCAGATGTAGGTATGTTGTACCGAACTGGGTAACCAATTGTGTGTCTTTGTGCATGATTATTTGTGTCTTCTATTACTGTCCGTTCGATTACCGGAGTGAGTTGTCAGACAACTTAACATCCTAAATGACATCTCATCAATATCTGCACACAATCAATATTTCACGTGACATAGTTAGCGTTATGAAATGTGACAAAAGGTCGAGCACAGTTAGAATGCGAAAACGAGATATGAAAGAGAGTTAGATTGTAACATTTTCCCAATTACTAATAGTCATCTTTAGATCATTTACCAAACGCTATGTGAAAATAGATAAGTAAAGTAATGAAACTTAAAGCGATGCATAACGATATATGTTTAGTCACCTTAAATATGCCACTACAATGTAGGCTTGGGCTACAATGAATAGCCCCCCTTCGAATAAAAGTAAATAAAAAATATGTATACAATAACATATATAGAAATTAACAATCAAGTAAACATTATTCCATACAACATTAACATTAAATACCATGTATATTTACTGGATTGCAATTTTATTATGGATGAACAACAATGTAAAAATGAGAGTTAATATCTGATATCAAATTCAATGGCATTAAAGCATATGATAATAGTGTTTATGGTAAAAAGAAATTTGATCAGTAATGAATATATATAAAAACTGATTCTTTGAAGTAAAGAAAACGGTAGGTGAAAGTGTTACAAGAAGAGCATTCCTTTCGGAACCTCAAGAAACCCCTTATCAGGGAAGACCTAAACAACCAAGCAAACAACTGAATACAACCAAAAGAACTGAAAACAACCAAATGAGCAGATTACAACCAGCAAGAAACAAACCACATCAGTCGGAAGAAGATCAAAACAACACAAGGTCTTGTACCCAAGTATAACCACCATTAGAAACAAGAGATTTAGATTCAACTCCTTACTCCATAAACATTCGTTTATGAAAAAGAAGTTTTACAATTTTTGTTTTACCACGAAACAAAGTGAGTCGAAAACTCAAACTTATTGATGTGCCACTGTACATAGACCAAAGATAAAAAAAAAGTATGAATATGAAAGGATCAATGGTGGTGAAGACGAATGGGAAGACCCTTTTGTGGGCTTGGTGACATGTCACCTTCAATCTTCTCCTCGGGAAACAACACTTCCCATTTGAACCTCTTCACCACGTTGTGCACGAACGTCAGAATCGCGAGCCTTGCATACTCTTTTCCCGGACACATTCTCGGTCCTCCACCAAACGGCACCAATGTGAATGTTGGAAATGTTGTGTTTCCGTTCTCGTGCCTTGTTGGGTCAAATTTGTCCGGCTCCTCAAAGTACTCTGGGTTTCGATTTGTTGTTGATACCGTCCAATACACCTAGCCAACATAAATAGTTTAGCCAGAATTGAGTCTGAAGAAGTATACATAGTCGAATAGAGTATGACTAGAAAATAAATATTTGAATTCGAATCCAACTTAAATCTATTAAGATAGTTTAATTTTGTTTGACAACTATAAAGTATATAAAGTGTATATACTGTTTGTATCAGTTCATAAAATAAGGTAGAGTTCAATCTATTTATTAAATTAGGTTAAGTGTAAACTTGATTTTTCCTCAAACACAGTAATAAAAAGTTTGAGGTGAATATTAAAACGAATGACTTCCAAGAAACTCTTAAACAACTATATATAATTTATAGTCTTTGAATAATAAGTAGTCCTGAACAAATAAATACGAATTGCAAAAGCTACCTTTAACCATATTTAATGAATTAAATCGTAATCTAAGATGAATCTATTTTTTTTATTTGAACAATCACAACTCACGAGAAAACTGGCCCGTCCCTAACCTGACATTTCATTATAATTTTTTAATTCTTGAATTTGTTTTGAGTGGGATGCTAATTAAACTTTTTAATTAAAATCATTACTCAAAACAATGGTTTCGTCTTCCATTTACTATGTCGCCGCTCATCTTCAGCAAATGTCTCCGATTTTTAGTGCCGTCAACAAATTCGACCCTCACACTAACACAGCAACCTTTTGCCGCCTCCGTCTGTCAACTACCCACAACCATGGCTTGGAACTAAAGGATCTGGCGAAACATGAAAATCTCCACACATACCATCATCGGTGGACGTTCTCCGGCAACTTCCCCTGCCCTGTATAACCGCCACCGCTACCGCGCCTTCCCGTTTCTACACCATGCACCCTCCAAGGCTTCAAGCTCTACTGTTTTCTCCGGGAAGAGGGAGCTGAGCTATCATTATCAATCCGTCAAGACCACCACTGATGGTGGCGGATGCGGTAGTAATGGCACCACCGCCGGCGACGCTATCCCTGCAAGCACAGTCGTTAGGATCTCCATCCACTAGGTACTCGCTAGACCCACCGGAAAACGTATCATCGTCCTGATTTGATTCAGGAACGCCATCGTGGGATTTGATTCCAGCGGCATTATCTTTAGGGACGATCTGAGGGAGGGTTCCGGGGGAAGATCTGGCCTTGCCTGGATTAGCCGCTGTGACCCTAGGACCTCCGTTCACTAAGAATCGCTTATAACTATCCAAATCCTCTCCATCATGAGAAATAGGACTAGGCTCATCGACCATGACGAGAATATTGATAGAGGTGAATGGATTCATCCCCATATGCAATCCGAAGCAATTAAGAGCATCTCCAATGGTTAGACACTGCACAGTGTCTAGAAGCAGTGTCTAACCATTGTTTTTGGCTTCTAGACACTGCTTGCAGACACTACTCCTCCAATGGTGCAGTGTCTAGGAGCAGTGTCTAGCCATGGTAGGAAGTATTTTTGGAACAAAATGGGCAGTAGACACGACTTGGCGTCGTTGCCAAAACCAGCAACGACTCGTAGGCACGCCCCCGCAGACACGACAAGTCATGTCTACGCGTCGTGTCTGGGCCGTGCCTACGCCAGACACGACGCGTAGGCACGACCGTTGGAGGTGCTCTAAGGGGACTCACCAACATGGAATTATCATTTGGGGATTACAGGGGCAGATCCAAGCACGATGTTGGATACCCTCTCTAAAATCGCCTTTCATACTGTTGGAAAACCCTATGTTGGAATATTATAGAACCCAACCTATGGGCTTTCTAGCGACACCTATCCTCATCCCCGAGGAGGACCCCTCTAGACAAGAAGTAGTGGCGGGCCATGAGGATTTGGTCGACTTGGGTCAACGCTGACGTTGTACATAGAGGGATCGTAATGACAGATAACCCATCTCCGATAAGGGAGACCTGGTAGAAAATCTGGTCGCTCTAATCTCCTCCGCTGGGTCAGGGGGAAAATTTGACGGTAATCGATGGTTGTCACTAACTACTGACCTCAACTTCTACTGGCCAAACCAACCTCGTGAGGTCTTCTACGCAGTCTCTCCAGGTCCAATGAGTCTGAGGACGAGCAACGAGGTGGGTGTGGGGACATACACCTCGCCCTGCCACGGTCGGTGCAAGCATGACCACCTAACTCCCCCACTTCCTAGGTTCCTCCTTAGATGTCCGTTATCCCCTCAAACTCCCTTAATTCTTTGATGTAGACATTTTTAGGTCGAGACAAGAAGTGACAACCACCGATGCTCTATCCTCTATCTACCCAATCGAGGCACTAGTCTTTCGATCGTTATATCTAGCATAGCCGGGTTATTTGTTATAGAGTTAGCGTTTGATTTCTACGGATTAGAACTTAGCCTTACTCTTTTCTTTTCTAGTTATTTCCATTGTATCCTCATTTTTTCCGTCTAATAAAGTCTCCCTTATATGCTAAAAAAAAAGAACTCTTTAATTACATTTGATAAGAAAATGATTATATATTGGTTTTAGAATTTTAGTGGTTAATCTTTTCAAATAAATAGTCATCTATTAATACTTTAAATTGAGACAAAACACACTAAGGTTCTAATTACAAAACCAAAAAAACAGTTTAAAGAGAATAGTCGGCCCTAATTTTTCCTCTTCATGAGTTATCTCTCAACTTCCGGCGCCATAAACTTCTTCTTCCCTATGGTGAGAGTCAACGACAACCGTATGGGGTAAATACTTGAGCATTGCCTTTTTGGTGAACATCAGATACGAATCTCGTCTCTCCATGTCATCATCATCTTCCATGCGGCGGCCAATAAATAGCAACGACTGAAGAAGGATCGTGAGCTATCCGGCCAGTGGTTTTGGGATCCGCGAGCGGGATGGTAAAAGGGTGTATCATTCCACGACTTCTTAGGTAAGGTTACCCCGACGAATCAAGATTAAAGGTCGATAGTCGCAGAACGCCCCGTCACGAAGACCATGGGTTTTAGAAGAACATACATCCCTTACTCGTTAGATTTTGTGTTCATTATTATGTTTATGTGTTTGTTTAGTTTCTACAAGCAAAAGTAGATTCTTTTTACAGGACCAAGAACGGTAAGACACTTACGAGAGTCTCAGACTATAATTTGGAACCTAGGATCTCTGGTCCGGAAAAATCTATTGTATGTTGGAACAATTATATTGAATAAAAACCTACTTCCTACCGTTTAAAAAAACATTGAGAGAAAAACTAATACAAAATAAAATAAAGGGATAGTTACGTCTGACTACTTCAAGCTTGTAATACAGTTAGATTTTCGATCCAATTCTGTTACCTTTAAATCTAAACTAATGTTTTTAAATATTTATTACATTTTAAAATGATTTAAGAAAATCATTTATTAGTTTTTAAAATCTGTTTAAATTTTCATACAATATATATTTTTAATTTTAAAATCTATTTTTGACATCCACTTTTAAAAACTATTTAATTTTTTTATTAAATATATATTTTAACTTAAAATATTTTTATTAAATTTATAATAGAAATAAGTATTTTAATTTATAAAATCGGTTATAATACGTTTATTTTCAAATACTTATTAATTACTTTTTTTAATAACAATTTTTATAAGGGATAAACTTGATACACTAGATTACATAGAATCTCTCTCGCGACTTGAGAGCCTACCCTAGCCCTAGCCCTAGCCTCTCTACCGCTATGGAGCTCTCGTCTACCGCAGCCACTATTGCGTTGCCTAGGGTGGTCAGCTTTTCTATTTTCTGTATTCACTTGCCCTGACAAGATGACCTCGCATGCCACTCCAGGAGCATGGTTCACGTACGGTTGGAAGTGGTTGGCTCCCTATCAACCCCCTGCACCTCTACCCTCCTCCGAACCCCTGGGAATCTCGGTGATCCCTCTTCCAATAGCCAGGCCTCCTCCTTCTTCGTTGGTTTCTTCTGGTGGTCCTAAATCGGCTGACTAGCAGGTCATCTCACCTATGATGGTAACCCCTTCCCCTCGACAACCTGTTCCAACCGATGGGGATGACGGGTGTTGTTGGCGCACACCTATATCTATTTAAGTAGGGTCGTCCTATGCGATCCCCCCATCTCTGGGACTGGCCCCGGGGGGAGGATTCTCTCTCGGATCGTCGTCTCCGGTATTTATTACTCATCTGAAGCGGGGGAGGTCTCTACACCGCCTTAGGACATCTCCACTCCCAAAAACCGGCCCTTTGGCCTTACCTCCCCCGAACCCTGCTGAGCCGGACTCTCCAAGCGATCGTCAATCCTCCCTCATTGGCCATGACCTTGCTCTGGCCTCCCTCGTTTGCGACAAGGACTCTAGGGTTTCATCTCCTTTCGGTATTATTCCGAATCTACCTACAACACCATCGTCCATGCCTAGGGATTCTACCCCGACCCTGCCTAGGGTTCCTAGCCCGACCCTGTCTAGGGTTTCTTCAGCACCAAAAGTGGCCCCTACTCTGGCCCTACCCAACCCGGGAGTGCCAGTGACCCCTCAGTTGGGGAAAATCTGGTCTGCTTCATCGGTGCGGCGATTGGGTCCAGGGGACGCACCTCCACCAATGGCTAGATTTCGACGCGGTCGGCCCCAGGCCCTTACTTCTTTGGCCCGATACGATAGGGCGAAGTTGCTCCTGCCACCCCCGTCGTTACCTCTGCAGGTCGCCATAGAGGATACTGATCCCAGTGTGGTATTTCCTGTGTTAGGGGATAGGTCCCCTCCGACGACGCCAGAGCTCGACAAGAGCTCACGGGCTAACGCATCACCGGATGACCAAGCAAGGGCTGATATACAGCTGAGATCCCATCGAGGTCGGACCTTGTTCCTTACATCCTTGGGGCGGTACGCTAGGGATAAGTTGCTCTTATCTACCCCAACGTCGCCCGTGGGGAAAGTCACCGTGGAGGGTGCTGCCCTCGCTTAGAGACCCCATGTGCGGGCGGATAGGTCTCCTCTAGCGGATCAAAGGCGTGGAAAGCATCCATGGTCTGAGGCTTCGTCAGAATGCCAGAGGAGGGATGGTACGCAGCACGAACCTCAACGAGGTCACCCTCATGCCCTTATGTCCTTGGCCCTCTAACCTAGGGATAAGTTGTTCTTGCCGACCCTATCGTCGCCTAGCCGCAGGCCACCAGGGAGGGTTTTTCTTTCTCGGTGGGACCCTCTGAGATGGGGAACAGGTCTTATCCGATGGTTCCATGACATGCCAAGCGCACACGGGATGAGGCACCACCGGAAACCCATGCGAGGGTTGGTAAGCAGCCTCGCAAGAAGGGATGGTAGGGGTCCGGGACCTCAGGGACTGGCCCTAGGAGAGGTCCATGTATGAGGAGTTGGCTCTCGCTTTCAACATTACCGTCGAGGTTCATCAAAATCTCTTGTACCCCATTCCCTCTATCCGCCTTCTATCCTTGCCCATGGGGCACCAACTCAACACCCTCGAGGACGGTTCTACTATGAAAAGAATAACGAACATTCTTAAATGTTTTTTCTCTGTTCTTTGTGGTCAGAGAGTCTCTGATGCACTCATTTGTCTTTACATAATTTGATTAATGAAAATCTGCACCTTTCGCTCAAAAAAATAACCATTTTTATTAATATCTACCCAAAAAGCCAAAATATCAAATTTTTTATTATATATTTGAAATATTTATTAAATACCGCTTTTAAATTTAAAAATATAATTTTATTAAAGTTACTTTTTTTTAAACATATATGAAAAAAGATGTATCCTCTCCCGTAACTTTGTTCTTGCCATGTATCCAAATCTAGAAATGAACCCCAACTGAGTGCATCAGAAAAATAGGGGAGAACAAGAAATTAGGGTTGGTGATCGACGAACAGAAAAAAGAAAGTTGGAATTCAAGTTTAATCCTTGTACTAAATTAAAAATTAGATCAGAAATTTTTTAAGAAAGTTTTGAACGTTTGATGGCGTGGGTTTTCAGAGAGAACAATCATGGGTTTTAAGAGAAAACAAGAATTCTGATGTCCAGCCATTATACTTGTCTCTCTAACCTCTTATCCTCTGCCTTCTCTCTAGCTTTGAAACTTTTGTTCGGGCCACCGGCGATGGGCTGTGCCTTCTGCCCAGCTTGTCGTCGTTGGCTCTCGCTCTCCTTTACCTCTTCTTCACTTTCCCTTCTCTCTCCAGTTGTTCTTCACTTTTCCCGATCGTCTTCCCCTGTAGCAGTCGCCTTCCTCCTTCATTTCTTTGGTGGTGTGCCTCCATCGACGATGACGGTCCCAGATCTGTGTGTGCCATTCTTCTACACCGGTGTAGATGACGAGTTTTGGGTCGTCCTCTCCGTCTTTTTCGGGATGATATCTCTCGTAGTGCCTTTCTCTCCCCAGATTTGCTTCTTCCTCATCTGTTCTCGGGTGGTTCCAAACCTCATCCGAGCGGCGAGGGGTTTAGGTTTGTGTTGACCTTGGTGTGGTCATTTCAGAGCTGTGGTGGGGACGTTTCTCTTCGTGTCTTCGGTTCTGGCTTTGCGGGAGCTGCATTTTTACTACCCTACACGCCTTGGTTCTCGGTCACAGTTATCTGTAAGTCTCCTTTTTCCACTCGTTTAATCCTCCCTGAACAGATCTGGATGCCGAAACCTCATTGGTTTGAGCCTCTCCCCTTGGGTCGTCGGTGAGGTGTAGGTCGCCGTCGGGATTTCTTTGAAATCTGAGAGTTTCAGATATGGTCTCACTTATGTCCCTTTCTTTTTCTCGAATGAGACATACTCGCTGCCCACTAATTCTTGCTTCCTTCCTCGTCTTCGTTTCTGTGGACGAGGCCGAACAATGGTGTTGGCCATAGTTGGGATTTTGCCTAACGGTGTTTAGAAGCAATATCAGTTGGATTTGGGGGTATGGATCTAGTTTGATAGGGCGAGGGATAGGAGTCTCATTCGGTCCGTTTCTGGACTAGGGTTTGGTTGGTGTACTTTGTGGAGGAAGGTCGGACTCTCTACTGGTACTGGTTCCTCCTTTCTGGGTGTGGCGTGGGGTGGAGATTTTGGGTGTAGGAGCGACTCTTGGTTTCCTTGGGGGCTCTTTGGTGGTGTTGTCTTTCATGTCTCCGACATCTTGCACCTGTTGTGACAGGTGGTGGTTCCCTGGATTCGGCCGGTAGTGGCGGATCCTATTCTGTGCGAGGTGCTGTTTTGACCGGAGCAGCGTCAGTAAGGTTTCAGGCTTGCGCACTGCTCGAGGTTGGGTTGAGTCTCTTGTTCGGGCCTTGTTTCCTGTTAGGTTTGCCCCTGGTTGGGCTTAGGTAGTGGTTGGTTGGGCTTGGCCCGTGGTTGTTTTGGTGCTGATTTACTATTAGGTTCTGAGACCGGTCCTGTATTGGGTTTAGTTTTTTTTTAATTAGACTCTTGTTGTTTAATTGTTCTTCATGGTAAAGAAATTTGGGGATTTAGCCATTTGTTGTACCCATACAATGGGTTAGGTAATCTGGTTTGAGGTGTCGTGTAGGCACACTCTTTGTTGTAAGTTACACCTGAGGGTTTACCCTTAGCCTAGTTTTTTACTTTGAAAACTTGGCTTTATAAAACAAAAAAATTGCTGATCATAAAAAGAAAAGAGAAAGCAAGAGCACGCCCAATTTCAAGGATTCGATGAAAATGTATTTTTAGTATTTTTAAAAAATAAACAATAAAGCTGACCGGAATTAAACGAAAAAGATAATTGTGTCAACATTAGAATAGTCATGCATAATTCTCGTAAGTTAAAATAATTATTTAAAATCCATAAAAGAGTTAGAATAACCTCACGTAATTAATGTGTTGTTCAAATATCAATTTAAAATTAGTAAAATATATTATGTGCTATTGATAAAACGGTCCATTTTCTAATATAAACTATGTCAACTCACAAGAGAATAGGTCCGCTCTAACCTCACGTCTTGTTAGGATTGTTTTTTCACTCATGAATTTGTTTGCAATTGTCTAGTAATTAAACTCTTCTAAATGACGTTGTATAAAATATGACCATATGAATTTGAGATTATGAAATATTATGAGTATGAATAATGTAGGTAGAAGACTGAGAATGGGAAATGCGTACCTTCCATCCCTTAGGAATGGTGTAGCCAGCATAGGTTACGTCTGTGAGAGCCTCTCGAAAAGTTCCTTGAATTGGTGGAGTCAACCTCATCACTTCCTTGATTACATTCCACGAGTACCTCATCTTCTGCATGTCATCCCAGTTTAGCAATTCCCCTGACCTTTTACCCTCCGCCACCTCCTTTTGCTCTGTAAAATATAATTAGTCTAATTAATTGAATCTGCTAGTGACTAATTAGTCGATCAGATCAGTAGCTTTGACTTATGGTAATTACACAAACTAATATTTTCCGTTAGAAATGACAGAAATCGTTATAAAAAACTCCAAGAACTAACTGTCATATGACTATTGAACTTAAAAACTAGTTGTAGACTTGTTACTTTTTGGAGTTTTTCCTAACGTTTTCTGTCATTTCTAACGGAATATGTTAGTGTGCGGAATTATCATAAGTCAAGGGTACTGATCGGATCGACTAATGAGTTAGCAACAAATTCTTGAGTGGTACAACTCGACGATATATAGTTGTTGGCTTTATCCCAATTTTAAACTAAGTAGTTAATTAGTCTGATTAACTGAACAACAACACCGTACCGGCGAGGACTTTGGCGTAGACATGAGGGTTCTCCCCGACGTACTTGATGAAGAAAGTCATGGCAGTGGCCAGCGAGTTGTAGCTCGCAACAAGCAGGCCTATGCACTTCACCGCAATCTCCGCCTCCGGCATGTTCTTCCCGGACGGGTCCGTGGCCATGACCATGTGCGACAGTATGTCCTGCATCGGCGCACCACTTGCGATGGCCTTCTTCTTCTCCCCGATGATGGCTAGCAGCTCCTTCCGCACCGCCTTGGCCGCCCTCTGTGCCCGGCCGAATACAGTCCACGGCAAGTTCACCGGAATGGAGTGCATACCAACGTTGATGCAGTCGAACTTGTCGAGGAGCCTGACGACGCGCTCCGGGTCCTCAACGCCAAGGAAGAGCCGACACGCCAGGGTCAGCGTCAGGGCCTTGGCCAGCGGGAAGGCGTTGACCTGGTCCCGTCCCTCCCATCGATCCTCCATCTGCTGTTGCGTGATCATGTCCATCTTCGCCAAGTACCCAACAAGTGCTTCGGGCCTCAAGAAACCGGGGGACTTGATGAGCTTTGACTCTTCCTCGCGGGTCATATGAGTCGGCTGCTTCGTGGCGGTATTATAGGTGCGCAAGAGCATCCGCATGGACAGGGGGCGGAAGGCGGTGAAGTGCTTCTGCTCGTTGGAGAAGATAAACTTGTGCCCGCTTGCTCCGCATATCACGGCGGTTTTTTCTCCCAGAATCTTGGTTTTGAAGATGTCCGACGAGTGCTTCCTCATCCGATGTAAAACGAACTTCTCCGGCTTGCCGAATAGGAACTCCACAGTCTCGCCGATCACCGGCCACCCGAAGCTGCCCGGTGGCAGGTTCTTGCCGTCACTCGAAGACTTGAGGGTGGCAAAAATGGCCATGACAGTAACAGCAACAAAAGCAGCAGCTAAGATGGAGAGGAGCTCCATGATGGTTGAGATAGACACAATTAAATCTGTTGTGTTTAAGAATATTGAGGGATAGTCAGACTTTCTGTTAACTTAATTTATACAACACACATATTATCGAACTAGACAAACAAATATTATACGCAACGCCAATCACTATTCGTGCCGTGTGGTAGTTTTAAAAATTGGGCCGGTTGATTAGATGCGCCGGTACATTTTTTTTCTTCTTAAGATATATTTTTTCAGAGCAGAAATCAAATACAAACTATGTCTTAACCTAAAAACTAGAGAACCAATCTAAGCCATTCATTTTAAGAATGGATGGATGAGATGAAATTGAGTAGTTGACTTGTTGACTACAAAAAAAACAGCACTTTTTAGTAAGTGGTAATGACTTTTTAGTAAAACTATCCTATTATTTTTTTTAATCAATTCACTAATTTAATTTTTCCCGCTTCGTTTGAACTCCTATTGGCTTCAAACTTGCGCCATTATTTTTGTTTTTTTAAGGGCTTTAAATCAAGATCAGTCATGAATGTATTTTGAAGCACGAAAAAAAAATATTTCGGTGTTGATTTTTTTATAAAAAAAATCTGGGTAATTTTTATCAACACTTTGCTATGGATTTATCAACACTTTTACACTGGTTTTATCAACACTTTACACTGGTTTTATCACCTCATTTTCCAAAACTGATCATGATTTTATCACCTCATCGCGTGCTTTTTATGAACACTAGTTTTATCAACACTAAACACTAGGTTTATCATTCAATTACGTGTGTTTTGTCACCCCCATCACATGTTTTTTTTTTGAAGTACGAAAAAAAAATTATTTCGGGGCTGGTTTTTAAAGAAATTATATATGGCTAAATTTTATTAACACTTTGCTCTGGTTTTACAACACTTTACACTAGTTTTATAAACACTCTACACTGGTTTTATCACCCCATTCTCCAAAACTGATCATGATTTTTATCATCTCATCACGTGCTTTTTATGAACACCAGTTTTATTAACACTAAACACTATGTTTATTATTAAATTACATGTGTTTTTATCACCCCATCACATGTTTTTTTATCAACGCTAAACTCTAGTTTATCACACTTATTATCAAAATTGAACATGGTTTTTATCACCTCAGTACATGTTTTTATCAACGTTTAGCACTAGTTTGATACTTCCGATATAAAACATTTATTAGTGAAGATTTATCAACACTTAACATTATTTTTATCACTCCGATATACCTTTTTATTTTCGTGCTTCAAAATATATGCATGATTGATCTTAATTTAAAGCCCTTGAAAAAATAAAAATATTGGTGCAAGTTTGAAGCTAATCAGAGTTCAAACGAATCGGGAAATATTAAATTAGTGAATTGGTGAAGAAAAAAATGGACACATGTCCACATGGCACCATGTTTTTACAATTATGCCCTTGCTTGTGTAAGAAAGAATGAAAGTGGCGTGAGTTTTGGTGAAATTGGGGTGATGATATGACATCATGGTGAATGTTGGATGCAAGGTGTGTGTGGCTAGGATTGGTTCTCTAGTTTTTAGGTTAAAAGTGGTTTGTAGCCGATTTCACCTCTATTTTTTCATTCAAACTGTTTTCGTATTAAGATTTAATTTTGTATAATGAAAAAAAAATCTTTTTTTGAGAGGGGAACATTGGAATTTTATTAATTATAATAATACGAACGAAAACAGAAAATGGGTCCCTGACCCTAAGACCAGTATATGTCCGAGCCCCCTGAAGGTGTCTGGTGTACTTGAACCAGTATTAGTAGCCTAATTTGCTTCGTAGACTATAAAAACGACAAACAAAAACAAGGACGAACATAAAAAACAATAGATCCAGCGATACCAGTTCTTCTGGAGCTTGTAACTTGTGTAGTGTGGCGTTCTGGTATTGTCATCCCATCGTCTTGATTCGCCGGGATCACCTGAGATGTCCCTCTCTGAGACGAGCCTTGGTTTTGATGCGATAAGGATAAATGAGCATGCTCCGACTGTGACATCACCGATATTTCTGGTAGAAACAGATCACTCTGGCCTCCGTAGAACATCATCGGATCGACCCACCCTGACGTAATCCGGCAAGGCCTGCCCAAAACAAACATATCCCAATAGGGCATGCCCAAACTCGATTCTTCCGGTCGTGGGTGCTGCAGAGACAGACCCCAACCTATCGTCCCTCCTCCTGGATCCTAAATCCCAAATCCACCGTCTGTATTGTTTCGAGACTTTTTCCAAACGGTTCATGCATGTGTTTGGTTGGTAGAGGTACCAATACCAAACCTCGGCAGATCGAAACCATTAGATGATGGGATCGATTTCGGATTAGCCCTGAAGGCTCTTCATAGTCTCTTAGACTCAAATTAAAATCTTTTAAACTACAGAGAAAATTACTGTGGCTGTAATCGCACAAAGAAGAAAGGTCATTATCGGACTCGCATCTTGTCGCCCCTATCGAATGGTTGTCGCCGCCGCTCTGCCAGGTAATTCTGTGATTTAGGACGTCAACCCCCAACATCGATGTTACTGTGATAAGAAAGAATAGAGCCATGACACAAAGGCCATGGTCAATTTGTCTCGTACGGCCCTAGGTCAAGAGAGAGCAAAAGAATTGGATTTGTTTTGAGTTTACATGAAAAACAATTCTTTATTAACAAACAGGGCTAGCAAATCAGCAATAGTAGGTTTGATAGGTTTTACTTTAAAATAAAGGTTTGATATGTTTTCACTCATTTTCAAATCCATACACGTTTTTTTAAAGAATCGAAAAGGACTTTACAAAAAATATTATGCTAATCTACTGTTTTTATGATGCTTAATGTGATTGTATTATGTGGCTTAGGCCGCCAATACACCTGTTTTTGTAGGGTATGGGAATATATTTTCGGCCCTAAAAGTTTTTTCCATAAGATTTGTATTTGGCTACCTACTGTAATGAAAGTTTACCACGTTAATAAAAAAGGTAGATAGTACGAGTAAATGAATTCAATGATGGTGCCTTAGGTCTACCTACGGTTTCTATCGGCGTATGGTCGTCCATCGACTTACTCCCCGTTCAGTATGTGAGTTAGTTCTTTGCCCGCGATTCCTTTGCACTCACTAACTTTCTACCATTTGCACAAGATGCAATTAGTATGAAAAAAATGTATTTATTTGTTGGAGGTGTAGTATTCATAATCATGAATTACTTTGATGCAAAGTGGTCGTGAAGCCATATGAACACCTCTGAGTTGTGAGTGAACTCCTTTCACTATACAAGATTTCTATTGGGTCTCGAGGTAGGGTTGGAGAGGAACCAACTCGCAGCGGAATAATAAACAACGCCAAGAGACCATTAAAACTATGAATCAACAACCAAAGATTAGAACCACAACACAAAAATTAAGCACAATTTCTTACCAAAACAAGGACATTAAATAGTACTACGAACGTAAGGTGAATTATACAATCAATTAAGAGTAATTAGTGCTCGTGTAGTGGTGCGATTACAAACTCTTATGATGGTCTAGCAACGCGACCAAACTTAGCACGAGAGATTTGAAGAGAAATTTGTGGTAACCATCTAAGGTATTCCTAACCATAGTATGGACCAACTACTAGTGGATTGAAAAATTCCCGACCTTAAAGAAAACCCCGACATCGAAGGTCACTCTAAGGCCCTAATAGCTACTTATCTAATGAATGATACATTACCCTGCATTACCACAATAACAGAAATAGATAATTTGGTCATAAGCAAGGATATGGGGGATCTAGATCCAGTACAACACACTCCTACAATTAGATAGGTGCATGATAGTGGGATTAACCAATTATAGTAAAAAAAAAATATCTTCCAAAACGTCTGGGTTGATTATACAACTCCGATAAGCGCCTACCCAGTGCTAAAGGAAATTGGTTATCTCCACAACACGAGATAACCGCATTCAGTCCCAAAGCTACGACTACGAAGTATTGGTCTGTGGCGTCACCCAAGAATGTACCTCGCCTTCTTACAATGACTACTCTATGGAGCCTATCAATAAACAATTACAATTTTGATTGAAAATTTGCACCACAACATAATAGTTCATCACTGACCGATCGACTCGGTCGATAATGAAAGAGGTTTCGTCGAGTAAGATCTTAGTAAATCGACAGATCGGGGTTGCTCACAAACATGGATAAATGTACCTATGTGGAGCTCAATATTCCTTCTAACACCGAACTTCAAGACAAAGAGAGTCCTTGACAACATCTCCAATACTTAAGCACGAGCAGTAAGAAATACTACAACCACTTGTAATGAAGGGTCTGACAGAGAGTTGATAGTGCGCGATGAGTCCTTATCTACTGTACATAGTGTGGTCCGAAGACTACCTTAGTTCTCAGTGGAAAGCTTCACTTTAGCCTTGGTTCTAATTCCTCTTATTGATTTTCTTCTGCTAAGTAAGATATGTCATACTAAAGACTTCCATCTGGCTATTCTCGTTTGTTTTTTCGTAAAAATACTCTCTAGAGAATGAAAAGGGAGGAACATAACCGAGGAAGTCTGTAGTATCTGAGCTCTTAGTATAACCAGCATAGTTCAGGTTTCCGTTAAAATTGAATTAGCCATGCTCGACAATTCTATTCTTCTTGTGAATCCGTCAAGATTGGTCTTCGATCCCCAATCACATTCACACACTGAAATTATCGGAATCTATTAAAATATATTTAAATATATTATTTGATATCTTTTATAGCGTTATGTTTTTGATCGGTTTTATTATACTTGTACTTTTTAGCGTAAAAAATAAAAAAAGAAGTCCAGCAAACGTTGACCTAAGTTGCTAGTTAGAGATCCATTGAGAACAACCTCTTAAGTTGTGAACCATGAGAACCAATCCAATCCATTTATTTGATAAATAGACGATTGAGATGCATAATTGTAAAATATTAATTGGTTGACTGGATAAATAAAAACAACAAAAATGTGTAATTTGTAGTTTTTTTTGGTAAAATCGTAAAATACTTTTTTCTTGACCAATTCACTAATTTAATCTTTCACGCTTCATTTGATCTCCAATTGGCTTCGTTCTCGCACCAATATTTTTATTTTTCTAAGGGGTATCTATTAAGACTATTGATAAATATATTTTAATACACGAAAAATAGAAAATCAACAATTCATATCGTGGAGATAAAACTAGTCTTTTATGGTAATAAAAATAAATGTAAATTGAAAGTGAGAAAACATGTATTTAGAGTGATAAAAACGCATGACATATATGATAATTTTTATCACCTTAGTAAATGTATATTTATCATTCCTAGTACGTGTTTTTTATCACCTCATCACACGTTTTAGCGCCTCATCAGACGTCTTATCACCTTAGTTTTTTTGTATATAAATGATGGCTTCATTAAGTCATGTATTACAAGAATAAATTTAGAAAAAGGAGACTCTACCCGAAAAATCGGGGATCATCCAAGCTATCTCCAAAATATCAGGGATCATCTAAGCTACCTCAAAACAAGAAGCTAGATGGCCCCAAAACTATAAACCACTAGAAAAACAATTACAGAAAACTGAATCAAAACTGCAAGAGTGAAAGAGAGCGAGAGAAGCTCCAACCAACTCTTGCTAACGACCTCCTTAACCAAAATGAATAGGAAACCCACAAGAAATAACCAGCTTACGGAAAAAACACAATTACTCAAAGATTCAAACACATGAAGATTGGGCCATTGATGAGTAATTGTCATCCTCATCACCACATCCTCAAAAGTTGGCTCTTCCTCACTACTCAAATCAAGCTTATCAGAGGCATTGGTATAGAAATACTGATGCAGTATAACGGCACCTAAGTCGAGCGCCTTGAGACCAAACTTCTTACCACACTCCCAAGAAGTCTTACTAGGCTCACTAATTCGTTAATGAGGTCAAATTTGCAAAGAGAAAGGTGACGATTGTTTTGGATCTTCTCCTCCTACGACATCTAAAAAGACCCCTTGGAAGCTTTAACCTATGAAACACTCACACTAATCACCTTTGAGCTAACAGGGTCTGGTACGATCCCAAGATCCATAAAGCTCATCTTGTTCGAATCTAGGACCAAAATAAGGTCTTGCGAAATGTAACACGAAAAGAGAGTTTTGTAAGGGAAAGAACAAGGCAAAAAATTATCTCATTCATCACCCACATGTATTCCCTAAACCGAACAAACCTGTCCCCAAAATTAAGGAAGCCTCAAAAGACCCCGGCCCACTTTGAGAAGAATTCTTTGAAGGTGTAACTAGACCAACCAGGTCTACAACCTGACCATCTATGCAACCGAACCTAGAAAATGTTTATATAGGGAACTGAGCCTGATCCATGACATGAATATCTCCAACGGTCTGCCGAGGACGAGATTGCGATGAATCCAACAAAGACGAATCAGTAATGATCCCTACAAATAATTCAAGGGAGATACGATGTCGACCATGGCTAATCAGACCATGTATCTGACTGTGCTTTGGTGGAAATGAACTAACTACCCTCTCGACGGGAAAACTCGAAAAGCACCGTTATTCCTCCAATGAGAAGAAATATAAGAGAACTAAACTTGAGTTCACTATAGTCACTGATACTAGAAACAAAGCCTCCCCAATCTTAACGAAAATATTGTCTGTAACTGATAAGGAGTGACAGTGAAGTAGCACAAACACTGCTCCCAGGTTCAACGAGAGATCTTGAACTCTTATCGAAGTTCCAAACCTACTCATAATAGCAATCATATTATACCTACACCATCCATGGATAGGGATCACTTTCAATTTGAACAAAAGAAAGATCTCGCAACGTAGAAAAAGCTTTGATTTACCCGGAATCATCTTAAACCAAGATGATTTTACAAAGGACGAATATGTACCTCAAATTTCCCGTCCGTGTCTACCAATGCCTACAGTTGGAAAATAGAACAAGCCTTCTTTGAAACTCCAAGGACACCTTGGTCAACTAGAGAAGCATTTCAACGACCTCCACACCTTCAACAATCACTGATTCAAGGACAGTATCTCACAAATTAATGAAAGAGTTCGGTTAAGCTGTGGGAGTCCTTTCCCTTACTATTGGCCGGCGGTGGTTCGTAATCTTCCTCCATGCCTGAACAACAAACAATGTATGCTCACCATAACGTGGTCCATTAGTAAGCCAGATTTCTTCATCAATCTTCGCTGAATCTTTCAATGTAACAAAACCAAAAAACTGATATGCCTTAATTGTAACACCAGGCAACTGAACATCCGTCACCTCTCCCACAACTCCAAATATTTCCCTCACATCCCGGACTGTAACCCCATATTAAAAGTTCAACGCAAACAAACTGTTCGTCTGCAACTCCTAACCGATAACCAACAACTCTACATATTCCTTCTCAAGGACACACACTTAGGACAAAACTTGATAATATCCGATCCTGTCCCCAACAATATGTTGTTCTTTTGAAACATGGACCGAAGGGAATTTGGTCCGGACCATCTCCCACCGACCATCATCACCCTTGTAACAAAAGACACAATAAAATTCACTTATCCAAGCTCCAGACAGTCCACAAACAGCAAATGAATAAAGAAATTTATTGACCCAAGTTCCGGTAAGAGTTCCTAGAGAAGAAGACAGTCACAGAGTTGAGAAATCCCTAGTCAATTACCAATGGTGTACGACCCATACTCCCTCATTCCCTAGGGAAGAAAAAAGAACCCTCTGTTCAAAACATATTCTGAATCGCCGAACTACAAAGCCTTAAGAACCAGAACTCTGTTCACCACACGGTGAAGCACAAATGATCATCGTAGGTGGGTCGGTTAAAGAAGTTATTGGTATGACATTGATCACAAGGGAAGCAACACAAGTTATGGAGGAGGTTGATAGGAAATAGTGATCGGAACAAATGAACCAGTCGAAACAAGGGCAACAACATACGAAAGGGTCAAAGAAAACTATGAATATGAAATGTTTTATCAACTTAGTACATATGGTTTATCACCTCATTACATATCTTATATCAACCTATTCGTTTTATCACCTTAATGCATATGTTTTATCACTCAACTACATTTTTTTTGTCATACCATTACTTTATTTTTATCACTTCATCACTTATTTTTTATCACCTCAGTACATGTGTTTTATGACATAATCAAATGTTTTTTTTATCATCACAATACATGGGTTTTTATCACACCATTACATGTTTTTTTATCAATTCAGTACATGTTATTTTATCACGCTCCATCACACCTTTTATTATCGCAATACGTGTGTTGTATCACACCATTACATGATTTTTATCAACTCAGTACATATATTTTTTTTATCAAACACTGTCACATGTTTCATCCACTCAGTACATATGTGGTATAGTTTTTCTCTAGGATTTTCTTTACCCTCTCTCTATCGCCTCACTTCAAACCCTAACTTCTTTGTCTCGCCGCTGGTGTCTTCTCTGGCCTTTGACTGGTGAAGATGCTGGTGGCTAGCCTCTCTTTCCCTTTTCCCTTAAACCCCCTCCTCTCCTCTTCTATTTTCCGTCCTTTACTCTCCTTTTTTCTTTCTCGGCCTTTGAAGATATGTGTTGCTCTGGTTTGATTAGTCTCATCTCTTCCCAAATCTGTTCATTAGGACTCAGATCTGTCCACCCTTCAATCCTTGGTGAACTTCGTTTCTTGGGTCGTCGTTGGGAGTGGCTTGAGGTGCTCCGATGAAATTTCGTCGTCATCACGTCTAGATCTGGTGTTCTATTTTCATATTTGATATCCTCTCGCCTCTGGTGGTGTTGTCCCTAGTTGGCTCTCCACGGCGTCTTACGGTGTGTCTTGGGTGTTGGTTGGTGAAGAAGGGATTAATGGAGTTGTTGTATTGGTGACTTCTCTTCCACCATTTGCGGCGATTTGTTCGGTAGTCGAGTGGGACAACTTTCTCCAACCACTTCTGTTGGGGATCAGCGCGATTCAGGACTATCGCCGCTTGTTTTGCTCCTAGATCGGCTCCCGAGGTTCAATAGCTCGACGCGAAGCTTCCTCCTGCCCTGGCGCGTCTAATCTCATAATTGGAATGGGACGTCTTCTTTTCAACCTCTTGCATTGATGCTCGCGATTTTGTTCGTGGTTTGTCGCCTGGGATTTTGTGGCTGGATCTCAACTCCTTGGCAGCGAATCTCCTATCTTCGAGGGCTCTATCACCGTTGAATCAAGTAACCCTCCTTTCTCCTTCCTCTCAGTCTGTTATGATCTTCCCCTCCTCAGCCACGATTGGTGGTTGGAGCCTCATGGTTTTGTGGTGTTCGCCGCCGTGAGGTGTTTGGCTTTGTGCCTTGTTTGAAGATTTAGTCAGTACGAGTTAGGGTAAGGAAGTGTTTTTGGTCTTTCTAGTTTTGGAGGTGGGGTGCATTGCTGGTGGCGATTTTGGGTGAGGGAGTGCTTCACTGTTGATCAGCCGGAGGTTTGTTTCTTTTGGTGTTTTGGTTGCCAAGGTTTCATGTTGGCAAAATCTGGGTTCTTAAGATCTGTTTTAACTGTCTGTTTGTTTAGTTTGGGTTTGTTGGTTGCTGGTTTTTAGTCTTGTTCTAGTTTTTCTAGTTTGTTTCAACTTGTTTGTTTCCTTGTTGGCTTGTTGTTGTTTCTTGTTGCTTCATGGTTGGTAAACCTGGTTCTGAGGCCAATTGTTTTGTTTTCATCCCCCTGTTGGGACTGTTACGAGGCCGTTTACGGTGCTCTTGTTTGTATGAGTACTTCGTCTTTGCCTTCTCTTTATTCTTTAAGGAGGAGGTTTTATATATAAAAAAAAAATTTGATACAAAAAAACTCAGTACATACGTTTTATCACCATATTACATGTGTTTTATCATTTCATTATATGATCTTTACCACTTCATCACTTTTTTTTTCTCACCTCAATATATGTGTTATATCACCTCATCACATGTTTTTTTTATCATCACAGTACATGTGTTTATCACACCATTACATGATTTTTATCAGGTTAGTGCATAGACGAGACTCAACGATGTGGTAGGGTCAAAACCTAGCTGTTTTTGATGAGAATGCGACTACAACAATCACCTTAATGTTGCTTCATGTTGTTCCTATAGAGGATGGGTGGTATTGGTGGAGCATTCAGGACGACGTGTTCAGGGTCAGAGAAGCTTACCGACTGATCCAGATACAAAGCGTGAGGTAGGGAGAGCAAGATCGAGACTTGTTTGGAGAAGGTTGTGCCGAATGGAGGTTCCACCGAAAGTTAAGCACCATGCTTGGAGAATTCTAACGGGGTCACTACCCACAAACTGTAATCTCTATGATATGATTGTACGGTGAGCCTGGATTGTGGGAGATGTGGGCGAGTAGAAAGTGAGAGTCATGTAATTTCCCATTGCACAGGTACAGAGCGCTTGTGGGAAAGGTTGAGTTTTGTGTTACAGGTTCAAAGTGTTGATCCTCGTGAGTGTTTGGAACATTGTTGGAACCTTGGGAGAAGAGGGTTAGTTGAAATGGTGGTTTGTTTATGGTGGGAGATGTGGCGGGCAAGAAATGCAAGGGTATAACGACATGAATTGATATGGGCAGAGGTGATTTGGAGAAGGGTCGACACTCTGATTCGGGAATGATTTGATTCTAGACTAAAAACATTGGAGGGCGGTACAAGGGGGTTGGTAATTCCAGTCGTTGATCCAAACCGACAATGAAGATAGTGAAAGTCAATGTTGATAGGCGATTTTGGGATCAGAGAGAAGTGGAGGCTGGATGATATGTAGGAACGACATGGTGTGAGCGATGACCGCTAAGTGCATGGTCATCACCGGTATTAAGAATTCACAAATTATAGAGTTAATCTGTATTAATGAAGCTCTTTCCTAGATATATGAGGTTGGCTGGCTGACAAGTACTATTGAATCAAACTATTTGAGTGTTGTGCAGGCTATAAATGGAGAGGAGGTATTTATGTCTCCGATGGGTTTAGTTGTTATGAAATGTAGA